>CM072546.1:2481075-3721613 GCA_036898215.1 Platycarya strobilacea
TCTATGCACAAACCCACTTCAAGATTCCGGACAATAGAAACTCATCATTATTTCACACATTTTGCTTCAATATATAACCCATAGTTAAACCCAATAGCTTTGAAGGATTTGAAATGGCAATAGCCCTCCAAGTTTGTTGCCGTTGACTTTGTCGAGTGGGTTTCTCCATTTTCCATCACCGATGACTCGGGTTGGAAAGAAAAAGAGCTGGGCACAGCAATAGCCCTTCAAGTGTGGTGCCGTCGAATTTGCCGAGTGGGTTCGTTTCGAGTTTACTGTCAGTGATGACTCGGGTTGATGGAGGCAATAAGGCATATGACGGGATGAAACGACAACAGCCCTCAAAGTCCGGTGTCGTTGATTTTGTGGCCAGAGACCTCTGTTTTTTTGGTCGCAACTAGGGAGCAGATGCAGGAGACCGGGATTCCCCATAGGTTCTAACGCCATTTGCCGTCGATTTTGTGGTCGAAGACCTCTATTTTTTGGTCGCAGCTGGGGAGCAGATGCAGGAGACGGGGATTCCCCACAGGTTCTAACACCATTCGACCAAATCCGAGACATCCGGGACCAAAAAGGTAATCACACTACTTTACCTTTTTTTTTTCTCTTCTTTCGAGTCATCCTGTCTACATAGAGGTTTAGCAGCTTCCGATTGAGGAATTGGAGCATGTCGTGAAGGCTTTTGGAAGTTTATTCTAAGAACTTAGTAGACACGACGTCGTATTTTCCTCTGAAGCAGTATTTGAATGGCCACCAACCAACGCCATCCAAGTGTATGATAAAATAACCGACTATAAAATAACGTTTTTAATTTATTTATTTTTATAGAAACGTTTAGAATATATTTAGAAACACTCTCAGAAATGTATTTTACATGGTGCGTGTGAAGCGGTGGCGATTTAAAAATAAAAACCGCTCTAATTGTATTTATTTTGAAAAATAAGTCTTCTTTTTTTACTTTCTTCTCCGCTCGCTCTCTTTCTCACTCTCACTTTCTTTAAACCATCGTTCTTACTTGCTAACAGTTAACTTAGTTTTTTCAAATTGTTCTAACACTGGTAAGGAACAGTCAATTAATGTATTATTTTCCTTATATTGCTATTTCATTTATGTTTGTTTTAAAACTATTTCATTTATGCAACAAACAGTTAATTCGTAGGAATTTTGTTTTTTTGGAGGCTCTCACTCAGTTGCACGAAACCCTTCTACATTGCTGCAATTGTGCATTGGTTGTGGAATTGTTGTTGTCTCATCTAAATTGGCACTGGTTAGTGATTTATTGTTTTACAAATTTATTATTTTTTCGTTTGCTTGGTTGTAGATGATAATTCTTTATCCCTTTTATCGGAGGAACATATTTGTATAAATGTTTTTTTGAGATTCTGCTAATAATTCAGTTTGATTAATTGTGCTAATGAAAATCTGAAAGAGCAGTCATTTCAATATTTTGGCTATGTTGAAAATCTTGATCTGATAATATAATCCATTCATCTGCACTAATTTTTTTTTAGCCTAATTGATCATATGTAAACTGATAAATATTACATCATGCCATAACTTTTTATCAATTTTTAATAAACTAAGCACATTGCTTCTCTTTCTATATTATAGTCATTTCTATAGTTTTTCAATTGTGGTTATGTTTGAAAAATTTGATGTGATAATTGGATAGAAGGCTTGGTAATAATATGGATCAAGTCTTAATGCTTACAATTGTGAGTCTACTATTGTTTTAATTTTATTTTCTTTCCAAATATGGATATATACTTTTTTTTAATATATATGGATGTGTTTTTGAGGCTTTCAATTACTTTGAATATACAAGATGAGGCCATTAATACCCATGTTCTATATGATCATAAAATCTAATCTTTTAGATTAAAAAATAAGGAAACAACATCAAATAAATGTAAATTCCATAAAAAAAGAAAAAGTTCAGATTATGCTTCATATTTTAGTGGAGTTAAAGTCGAAATTAAAAATGATATGAACATATTTTATTTTCAGTTTGGTTGCAGTGTGGAATGTGTGAAAATAAATGGGATCCCAAAGCATACATTTTAAAGAGATGCTTATGACATACGCAGGAGTAATGAAAAGAGTACCCAAGTCTTGGAATTATCAACATATTCTCATCTCTGGAACAAAGATACTAATCCTCACAAACTAAGAAGGGGAGAAAACAGAGATGCCAACACCAGTACAAGAAACAATAGTATAGCAGTCAAAGCTCTTTAGCATTTGATACAATATCGGAGAAACATAATGTTGGTCCTTCACATTCTAAGCAATTGCTATTTGAGACTTCTGGTCATGGGTGTCTACCACGATTGTAGAAAATAACTTTTTGTTATATAGGTAGAAATACATCGAAATGCTGTTGCAATGCAAAATACAGCTATGAATTAGGTTGCTAAGTACATAATAGCATAAAACATTCCATGATTTGTTGAATAGTCTGCTCAATATTTCCTTTGAGAAATACTAAACCCACAGATTGGACTTACTTTAGGATTCTAATTTGTTAGATATTTGGTAACAGTAATTTATCATATATTACAACCCAAAATAGAAAAAAAGAACAATTGTCATATATCATTTTATTTATTACTTTTATATACAATGTTTGGCCATGGGTTGATTTATGGGTTTGTTTATCTATCTCCAGATGTATTCTCATATTGAAATGTATTAAAGCACTAATATTTTTTTGAGCATAATTGACAATTGTTCTTTTTCAATTTTCAATAAACTAATATTGAACTGTATTAAAGAACTAATATATAAACTAATATATATTACAGCATGCCATAATTTATTATCAATTTTCAATAAACTAAATACATTGCTTCTATTTCTATATTACAACCATTTCTATAGTTTTTCAATTATGGCTATGTTTGAAAAACTTGATCTTATAATTGGATAGAAGGCTTGGTAATGATATGGATAAAGTCTTGATGCTTACAATTATGAGTCTACTATTGTTTTAATTTTATTTTCTTTTCAAAGTAATGTGAAACCCCAAAAACACATCCATATATATTCAAAAAAAAAGGGAGAAATAGAGATGCCAACACCAATACAAGAAACAATAATATAGCAGTCAAAGCTTTTTGGCATCTGATACAATATCAAAGAAATACAATGTTGGTCCTTCACGTTCTAAGCAATTGCTATGCTATTTAAAACTTTTGGTCATGGGTGTGTACCACGAATGCAGAAAATAACTTTTTCTTATATAGTATAAACACATCAGAATGCTACTTCAATGCAAAATACCACTGTGAATTAGATTGCCAAGTACATAATAGCACAAAACATTCCATAATTTGTTGAATAGTCTGCTCAAGATTTCTTTTGGGAAATACTAAACCCACAGATTGGACTTGCTTTAAAATTCTAATTTGTTAGATATTTGGTAACGGTAATTTATCATATATTGCAACCCAAAATAAATAAATAAACAATTGTCATATTTCATTTTATTCATGACTTTTATATATATCGGTTGGCCATGGGTTTATTTATGGGTTTGTTTATCTATCTCCAGATGTATTCTCATATTGAAATGTATTAAAAAAATTGAGACTTTTTTACTATCTCAGATTCTTATTTTTTATCTGCTTGGAAAGTGATATGATGTGAAAACTTGGTGGAAATAGACATGAAAGACCTTGCGTCTTAGTGGGGTAAATAAAGAAGAGTTTGAGGGAAAGATAAAAAAGTTCTGTTATTTTAGTCTTTTTCCTATGGTAGTGTAGAATATGCTCTTAATGATTGTATTTATCTATATGGAGAAAGAGAAACTAAATCTTATATTGGCAAGCTTATAAAATTATGGGAGAATCTTGATAAGACAAAGAAAATAAAGGTTTTGTGGTTTTTACTCCCGTGAATTTTAATATTGTGAAATTCAATATCATGGTGGAGTTGAAAACTTAGCCAAAGATGATGTGTTTTTTGCTTTAGGAGAAGGTGTAGGCCTTGCAATTTTAATCATTGGTAATGTTTTATCATCTATTATTTATTAAGATGAAGTATATTTAAGCATTTAATCACTTTTTGGCCCGTATATTCACTTGCTATTGAGAATAAATTAAGAAATTATTATTATTATTATTATTTACGCATTTTATCAAGATGATTGATGTATATTTATTATTTATCAACCAAGTTTATTATTATTATTTAAGCATTTTATCAAGATGATTACCAAGTGTATATTTATTATGAATCAAGTGTGATCCATATCATTACCAAGCCTTCTATCCAATTATCAAATCAAAATTTTCAAACATAGCCATAATTGAAAAACATAGCCATAATTATCAAATTTGTTTCTTGATTTTGTATTGTGTCACCATTTATTGGCACACTTGGTTGATTTAGTAGATAGGATTGTTTGGTGTTTTACTTCATGTATGGGGTTGAGATAATAATTTCAATTCCTAAATCGAATTGTATGTAAAAAAGTAGTGATGCCCAAGCCAAGCATAGAAACTGGTTTCATAATGATGAAAGCTCAGAGATTCAGTTTCATAATGGTGACCAGTAGAAACGGAAACGGATGTCAATAATTTTTAAATCTGAATAATCTATTAATATATGAAAAGAACAAAAAAGATAAAACGCAATGGAAGAATGCATATAAACTTTTGTTTTTACATACTGTATCATCTGTGATTCAATAGCAAACATATATATATATATATATAAACTTGGTGTATTAATTAGCACTTAATTTCTTTTTAACGCTATATTTTTCGTTTTGAAAGGACATGGCATATACGCTTGGTGAAGGTGATATTTCATGATATCTTCAATTTTATTTTGAGTAATGGAAAATATAAAATCTCATGATTACTCATTTCCGGTCATGTATATTCTTACTTTTAGTACTCTATAGCGGAGTGATTGCAGTCTCAAAAATGTAACTTTTATTATATATTCACTGAATGACAAGAGTGATAGGTCTTTGATAAAAATTTAAAAATTTAAAAATGGAAAACTAGAAAATAATTTGATATAAAACAACATATGAACATAACAAAGAATTTAGAAAATTTGGTGAAATTTGAAAATATGTGGCTTGAAATATGATATAGGATTTCACCAGCCTGAAACAAAAGTCTTGGTGTATTGTGTTTTATGAATCTTAATAATATTCATGTAATGTTAGTTTTGGATTATACAAGTTGTGATGTTGTAATATAATAAATATATATTTTAGTAATAATTAAAAAATTGATTATGTATATTAAAATATATAGTTGTAATTTTCAGCTTAAATATAAGTTCGTGTATTGCACGAGTTATATGCTCGTTTTAGATTATTCTTTAAGACTTATATTATTTGATAATATCATGTGAATCGTTAAAAATATGTGAAATGTACGGCTAAATAAAAGTTTCTTAAAATAACAAGACTAAATTACTTTGAGACAAAAGATATTTATTTTTTTAAAGAGATTCAATTTGAACCTTTTATATGTCCAAAATCTAATATTAAAATAATTTTAAAAATTTTCCTCGACTTTGTCCATGTCAACAAATAAGAAGTGATAGGTTAGTATCCAATATCCATTAACAACTTTAACATAATTTACATTAAAAAAAATAACTTTAATCTAAACGCACGAATTGACAATGTGAAAAATATTGTCTTAAAGGTGTAAAACAATTTATTTAAATATTGCAAAAATATTGTGTTAAAAGTTGTGAATAATACTGTGTCAAAGTTGTAAGTGTAAAAATACTGAAAAATTAAAATTTTAATATTAATTATGTTAAAGATGGTAATGACCCGCCACCGAGCCAGGAAGCGAGGCCCAACAAAGGGCAAAAACCGTGTCCAAAAACGAGAGCAGATTTCAATTTAAATTCCTGCGAGCCAAACAACCATTCTCCCTCCTTCCCCTCCCTCCCAATTATATCTGTTGAACATATCAGGAAAAAAGAAGAGAGATTGAGATGGAGATATCAGAAACGGGTTGAATCCTACTTTCGGGTGGCTGTCAGGAGCAATGTCTTCCCTTGATCTTCAAAATCCCGAAACGAGACCACCCGCTTACCACCGCAAGGAGAAGTCTCTCGGACTTTTGTGCTCCAAGTAATTAAAATCTATCCATATCTTTATCTAACTTACTCTTGTGTTCTATTTTTCTTCAAGTTTCTATTGTTTTCCTTCTAATGGTATAGATTTTTGATTCAATCTCACATTCCATCAGTTTCTTGAGGTTGTATAGTGAAGGCGGCGTCGCAACGTTCGAGCTCGACGATGCAGCTAGCAAATTAGGTCTTGATCCGATCTCTCTGATTACTGATTCCTGTATGCTTCTTTTACAGAATAAAATGGTTGCCTTCATTCAGTTACCTTATGCTTGGTTGCCGAGAAAATGGAAGAAGTACAATCAACCTACTTGTAGGGATCTACATGGAGTCTACTTTTCCAGAAATGGAAAATATTCAAGGGCACGAAGTTGGAAAGGATTGTTGTTGATAGGCTTTGTGTTCTCGAATCAGAACTAGTAGAAGTTAAAAGCTGAAGATATTGACTTTTTTTTTTTCTTATGTCATTTTTCCTTCGTAGCCAAACAATACATTGGGGTTGTTGATTGCATCTACTTAAAACATTCGAACCTGCAGGAGTTGAGCGGCGCCGTATGTACGACGTAGTCAACATATTGGAGAGTATCAGAGTAAGATTCTATGCTTTTCTCGTCCGACAAAAATATAAAAATAAATGAAAGAAGATAGTTCTTGAGTTATGTGTTCCCAAGCTCAGACTTATGTCGTTTTTCTGCCTAAATTGCCCGAGTTGATGGGTATTCCATTATTGTTAACAGATTATAGCAAAAAAGGGGAAGAACCAATACTCGTGGAAGGGTTTTGAAGAAGTTCCTCATGCTTTAGAGGAGCTCAAGGTAAGTTTAAAATTGGTTTTAACTCAAATTTTAATGCTCTGGCTTTGAAACCTTGAGATAATGTCTATTTTTATCCATTTACAGCAAGACGGTGTGAGAGAAAAATCCAATCACTCTGGTTTCTGCAATTCTGTTGAAGTATGTCAGAATTCTATAGTTAGTCTTCTTATTAAAAGTCTTTCTGCTTGCGGAGAAACATCAAGAAGAAATTAAGGCGTTATATTGAAATAGCTGACAGATTTTTCATTGCTTGTCTCTTACTCAGTTTGGCCTTAAAAATTAGAGTTCTGTAATTCTTTTCAAGTTTTCTTTTATGAATACGACAGAAAAAGAACATAAGGACCAGCCTTTATATCCTTTGTATTTAAACAGATATTTTGTTGATTTTTTAGTTTTTCTCATAATTTTTCTTTGAGTTATGCTGATTAGGTTTCAAAGAACATTGAAAATGGAGTGCCTTCTAGTCTCCAAAATAATTTGGAGGCCCGGTCTTCTGCCTCTTTGAGAAGTGGTGACCTCTTTTTCCTTTTTTTCTGCGTCTTAATTTTGCGAAGAAATTACTAGAAACTTAGATCATTGTCCACATTTATAAACTCAAAATTTGTCCTTGATTGACCTCAACTTTGAGTAGGGGATGGTTTAAACGTTTAAACTAGGCATAATGAATTTTTACATTGACTAATTTGGCATCATTCATTTCCATAGACAACAGAAAGGACAAATCTCTAGTGATTCTGACTCAGAGCTTCATCAAGCTTTTCCTCTGTTCAGATGTAAGGGAGATTTTATTATGGTTTTCCTACAACGAATATTTCTTGTTTGTGGGCTTGACACCATTTTTTGTTTTTTCTCCAGATGGATTTTATCTTGCTTGATGATGCTGCGCAGGCATTGCTGGGTGATAACCATGACTCAACAGCTTTGAGAAGTAACTGACCTTACCAATCTTTATCATTCTCTTGAAGAAAGTTAAATTGAACTTAACACTAGGTCTCCTTTCTGAAATAACTGCGCAGCCAAAGTTAGACGACTGTATGATATTGCGAATGTTTTTTCTTCCATGAATATGATTGAGAAGGTAAAAAAACACCCCCTCGGTGATTGTAGCAAGTTTTATCTTCTTGTATCACTTCATACTTTTCTTAATCGATGTGCAGACTCACTTCCCAGAGAGTAGGAAACCGGCATTCAGGTGGTTGGGATGGAAAAAGAAACCCGAGAATGGATCTGATATGCCTTCAGATCTGAATGAATCCAAAAAGAGACTGTTTGGGATGGATATTACAAACGACATCTCAAAGAGAAATAGGGTGGAGTCTTCCACGAATTGGATTAATCAGACGGTAATGCATAACAGACATGGTGATTTGGGAATTGTCCATGATGGGATCAAATTGCAGCAGCGTTCAAAACATAGCTCAAAGGGTATAGAATTTGGCCCTTTTGCTCCTATGAATGTGTCCAGTTTGAAGGATCCAGAAAAGAGAAGAGTGATAGAGTTTCAGGAGAACTTGACTTCAACTTAACGTCCTCAATAACACAACACAACACAACCAAGGTGATTTATAATTTGTGTGTACGGATATGATTTTGATACACGGGATATAGTACTGCAGAAGTCTAACGACAGTTTTCGTGGTGGATTACTTTTGATTGCAGCAGATGTTCTTTAAGTTATTCTTGTCTTACCATGTCAAATGCTGATTTAACTCATGTCTATTATCGTAATATAATGGATTTGCAGATCTTTGATTCTAAAAGTATTAACTTTGCCGTACTGTTTATGGTTGGCAGACATCTCACAGGTCTTCCATCCTATTATTGTGTAGTTTTTCCTTTGTTCTATAATATTATATGTCCAGAATCCAGATGCAATAAACATCCCATTAGTTCTACTACGTTAGAAAAAAAAAAAAAAAGAATTTCATTCCTAATGCCATAGAAAACTAAAAACTTATTTCACGTGCAAGTTTACTTGAACATTTAGGAACTGGGAGATGGCATTGTCGACATTATCTGTTGCAAAAGGGATGATAAGGTAACAAAGACTCATCTAATTTGTAATTACGTTAGCAGTATATATGGGTAGGGTACAAGGCCACAATATTTGTGGTGCTAAGGTGCTGTGGGGACAGGCAACCGACCCATACAGCCATATTCACCACTTGTTGCTCAGCCCACTCCCCAAGCATTGTGGTTTAGTGGAAAATACCTACGATTGACACGTATTTTATACGATTATCCACTTTCAATTTATGCTGAACTAGATTTCATTTCGCTAACTGTACGAAGATTATATAAAAATAAATGTATAAATTGATGTAATTTTATATTAAATTATTTAATAATAAAAATTAATTTATAATTAAAAAATATATTACATTAAATTAATAAATTTTAGTGAAATATTTTTATTTATTATTTTTGTTAAAAATTATATTTTATCGCGTAAAATAAGAAAATAATTCTTTCCTTTAAATGACCCATCTAAAATTAAACAGACCATATAATAAGTTAAAAAAAAAAAAAAGACTATGCAATGTCGAATCTGTAATTAAGCCTAACAAAATGGGCGAGTTCATTCCGTCACAACAGGAGCCAACAAAAATCTCTCGTGGGGTGCTCAAGATGGATGGATATCAGGATGATGAGACGAAATAGGAAAGAAAGAAAGAAAGAAAGGGAAAGATTCGGAGGAGCCGTGAGAGCAGCCCGTCGAGGCATCACCAACAAACATTCTGAGAAGAGAGATAGAGAGCACTCTCCTTCTCCTATCTCAATTCATGGCTGCCTCAGCTGCTCGAGCTCTCGTACTCTCCCACCTCACCGACCTATCACTCAAGCCCCTCCGCCCCAACCAAGCACCGGCCTATCTATTTTCTCGCCACCTTCTCGCCACCAGAAAACGCCGTCTCTCCTCTTCGGCCTCCATCTTCAGCTGCCTCATATCCGGCGTCGATGGTGGCGGCGTCTCCGACGACTTCGTCTCGACTCGGAAGTCCGGCTTCGACCGCGGATTCTCAGTAATCGCTAACATGCTTAAGCGAATCGAGCCATTAGACACCTCCGTTATCTCTAAGGGCATCTCTGATGCTGCCAAGGATTCTATGAAGCAGACCATCTCCACCATGCTAGGCTTGCTCCCATCCGACCAATTTTCCGTCACAGTTAGGGTTTCCGAACGCCCCCTCCATCGCCTTCTCGTCTCCTCCATCATCACGGGGTACCAAACCAAAATTTTTCTCCTTCAGTTTCAATAAATTTCAGAAAATAAATCGTCCAATTCTCACCAAAGAAATATTACAAAATATTGTATTGGTGTTAGGTATACGCTGTGGAACGCTGAGTACCGTATATTGTTGACGAGGAACTTGGAGATCTCGACTGGTAGTACGAATAATAGGTCGAATTGTTCGGAGCGGCGCCGGATTTCGGAGGAGGAGAAGGAGAGTGGGGAGGATAGGGATACCGATATGAGAATTGAGGACATAGGGCCTCAGGTTTTCGGAGATTTGTCGCCGGAGGCGTTGAATTATATTCAACGGTTGCAGTCGGAGTTGTCTGATGCAAAGGAGGTCAGGGATTACTTTGTATTTCCCATAATTTTAGAATTGTTAATAATTTGGATGTTTAATTGACAAGAGCAATCTTTGGAAAAAGGCTCTCCGAGTTTTGGTACTGTTTAGTTAGACTCTCCTTTTGAAAGTTGCTTGGGGTTTTTTAACTCTGAAGGTAAGATTTACATCATTAGATGCGTGTAATCCTAAGTAAGCAAGACCTTAAGAGTTAATTCCATTCCAGGTAAGCAGGCTTGCGTTTTCTAGGTCTCTTCCCAATGGATGACCTTCAACTGTTGGTTCCTTGATTTGGTTTTTGGAATTTGTCCTTTTCAATGCACTTGCAATTGCGCAATATCAAATATAATGTTCTTTCAAATGGTCGTATGTTTTCAATGACCACCCTTTCATGTAGTTTGCAAGCTTAATGTACTATCAAAGTACCTTTTTTTGATAAGTAATAAAAGAATGTATTATCAAAGTAACTTGGTGTTTTGCATGCAATTTACTGTTACAATCAATTATATTCTGGCTTCCTTCAACTATGCACAAACTGTAAATTTTAAATTAATATTAACCAGCTCAATTGAAGAAATATGACTTGTATCCGTAGTAAATTGCATTGTTTCAAGTGCCTCCTGCATGATTAGATATCAAGGTGCTTGATACTCTTGCTGTAAGCTGACTGGTGTATACTGTATCAGGAACTTAATGCCTGGAAGCAGGAAAATTTGCAAATAGAAAATGGCAGAGGGAATAGAAACAATTTGTTAGAGTATCTGCGTTCCTTGGATCCTGATATGGTAATGACCTAAAATTCCTTTGCTAATAGTGTTCCTCTATACTCTTTCTAGTCCACGGTGCTCTATTTTCTTCTGTTTCCTGCCAGTCTTAAGCCTTCATTTTATCTGAAAAGTATTCTCTTTGCAATTGATTTAATTCAACAGGTGACTGAACTATCACGGCCATCCTCACTAGAGGTCGAAGAAGTTATCCAACAACTTGTTCAAAATGTATTGCGTACATTCTTCAAAGAAGAGAGGACTCCTGATTTCATGGGGGGTCCAATCAATGAAAGTACTGAGAAACACCCGGATGGGGGTGATGAATTTTGTGGCACTATAGGCACTTCACGTGATTACCTGGCGAAGTTGCTTTTCTGGTTAGTATTTGTCATTTTGGCTGATTCTGTAGCCAATCTAGGCTTAAATTCTGTCTTATTAAGGGGATCAATTCCCGTCTGGATATATCTCATACTAGATTAACTTTTTGGCCATCAGGTGTATGCTGCTGGGTCATCACTTACGGGGCTTGGAGAACAGGTTGCATTTAAGCTGTGTTGTTGGATTGTTGTGAAGAGAAGAAATCGGAAAATTGTATGTTCTTTTCTTCTCTTTGTTTTGTTCTGTTTTAATTTCCCCCCCTTACCTGTGTTTTTTTAAGAAGTAAACAAATTGTAAACAAATTTTATTGATTAATGAATAGGCATAGCCATGTACAAGACTAATACAAATAGAAGTATGCCCTAAACTAATTAGGCGCATTAGAGACAAGAAAATCATGTAGGTCCATGCCATTAAAATCACTGATTAAAAAAAGGTCTGTGCCATTAAAATCAATAGTAATTGCCCAAGTGTATAGTGTTTTAAAAAATAAAACTTTAAGTTCTTCGTGTCTTCTCTTTTTGCTTTTGTAATGGAAGAAATATTATGAATTCTGCTTTAGCTTTTATTTTGCTTCTCTTTTTGTTTTGGGAAAGATCTAGATATTTCCTTTGCATACTCCCTGTGTCTTGGGCTTATGCCTATTTCTTTGGGGATAAAGTCTTTTATAGTTTTATTACTTATAAAAAAAGGTTCCTCCAGTGTCCTTGTCTTTAAATGTCCGGTCATTGCAATCCTGCCACAAACACCACATGATACATGTAGGGATCATCTTCCAAAAAAGTGTAATCTGTTGCATGCCTCCCCTTACCTGTGTGAATATTGTGGTTAATGTAGAAACCACATTCTGTTCATGCCCTTGCTTGTTTCATCTCAGCTTACCAACTTGCGGGACTCTAGTGGCGGTGGTGGTGTACAGAAAGGAGGGGGTGTCCAGAGAAGCTGAGAAAGCAACCTGACCGGATGCTCGGAGCAGCCAACCCGATCTTTTGTGTATTATAATCATTTATATTTTTTTGCCACTTGTCATATTTAGTAAGCTCTTAAGGTTTTACTACCAAACCCAATTTAATCTTCATCTTATCATTGTTCTTCTCGCACTTCTTATTACTTCTCTTCCCCCCAACCTTTTCACTTTGGACGATCGCCGTCGGAAACTTCCAACTATATGTTAAAAAGTCTCAGCCGCCCGTTGATTTCAACATTT
The DNA here is from genome assembly GCA_036898215.1 of Platycarya strobilacea. Classification (NCBI taxonomy): domain Eukaryota; kingdom Viridiplantae; phylum Streptophyta; class Magnoliopsida; order Fagales; family Juglandaceae; genus Platycarya; species Platycarya strobilacea. Next base: position 2,493,929 of record CM072546.1, read on the forward strand.
CTACAGCAATAAGGGAAAGATATTTCTTTGTTAATGTGTGAAATATGCTATATACATTTATTCAATGAACGTCTTCACAATACAACTTAAGAGAGATTTTTCTTTTTCGATTTGTTTGTTCTCGCCCCACTCTTACGAACATCAAATTCTTTTTAACGTTTGAAGCTTTGAGGTTCATGCGTGGTACAGTTATATATGGTATGCCTGTCTCGTTACGTATTTTGATATATTTTTTTAAAGAGCATTTATTACTAGGGAGTATTTACCCTTATCCTCACATGAACATTTTTGTTTTTTTAAATTTAATTTGCTTTGCAATCACTCATGATCCAAGAACCATATGCAGAACGCTCAATTGATGGTGTCTTCCTTATGCGCGTAGAACTACGCTTGAGTATTTTAAGTAAAAAGAAACTACTTATTATGATCTTGAGAAGTCGAAGATGAGTTTGTATTCTTCATGAGACTTCTATCAAGCACGTAGACTTTGAAACTTTGGGAACAAAACCTGGACTGGTTCAGAAAAGATTCAATTATAAAAAATTCCATATTGCACTTTTTCGGATCGATTTCACTGTCAAAATTTGGTCTCAACCAATAACACAAAGATACGTAATTTCCACCGAATATGATTGCCTTTCTTTATACGAAAAAAATGAATATTGTTCACTGTAGAAAAATTGAAAACAATCATAATATACTGTGCTAGAAGAACATATATGTCCAGAAGCCGTTGTTTACGCCTTGACCAGGTAATGATGGTGATGAGGATGGTCAAGGTCACGGTGTTTATGATTTGTAGAGATCGTAAGGAGCCCAAAGGTAATCAACTGCGCATGGTGTCCTGCCATCGAGCCTAGCCCATGGCTTCCCCTTACCGCTCCAATGCAGCAAACTAACAGGACCTGGATGCAAAGACCTGCAACTACTCACAACATTGTCTCCACCAAGCCCGTGCTGATTCCACCTATGATCAATTGCCTCAACATCTCCACCAAAAACCAACAAAAATGACGGAAGTGATCCCAACTCATATATCCTCCTCTCTTTCTGAACCTCCATCCATTTCTCAATCTTCCTCGTGTACTCACCCTCTCTCCATCTCACCAAATCTATCACCATCACACCCGTGTTGAAATAACAAGCTCTTTTCCCTTTTACAGCCTTGGATAATTCAGGGTTGGACCAAAATTCATCCGAGAAGTATTTGGTGAAGTTTGCGTGACAATATTCCGGAGCTCCAATTGTTCTTGACCCAGTTAAAGGAATCCTCCACAACTTCTGAATGTCGTCGACAACAATCACATCGGAGTCCAGATAGATTACACGTTCAACCCATGGCTCCAGTATATCGGCCAAATAGCTTCTTGCATAGTTTAATGGGTTCTCAAGAGCCCGACGAATCGAGGATGATATTATCTTATTGACTCTACTTTCCTTGAATATGTAAACCCTGTAACCCAAAGAAGGGAACGCCGACTTTACTATCTTCGTAAGATCAGATATGTTTTCTAAACTGGAATCAGAGGCAATAAAGTGAAAGAATATATTTTCAGGGCAAGAAGTGTGTTTGAGAACTGAATGTACAGCCGCAACAGACCCTCGCAAATACTCCAAATCGATTGTCATGGCGATGTGAACAAGCGAAGGGTCACACGCAAATACCTGCATACTGTTTCTGGGAGGGGCAGAGCATTGGGGCTCGTTTTGGTAATCTGGGGCCTCTGAGAATTGCATAGACATGAGAAATCCAATGGGTGGTTCGTTGCCAACAAATGTCAGCTTGTTAGGAAATGATCGAATTGCATTGGCAGATGATAGAAACATGAAAACCAGAATGGTCAAAGAAAAAAGAGCTCTCGGAATAAACATTATCAAACTATATCGATTGGGGCTCTACGTTTAGCCTTCCAAATGCTAAACAAAGAATGAAATGGAAGTGAAAATAGAATAGGAACTTATTTTATATATAAGTATAAGAGAGACACGGCTTTTGGAGATGGTCAAGGCGAGAGAAGTCGAACAGGTGTAGGCACGTATATAGCAGAGAAGCAAAAACACGGCTGTCCTTGATGGGAGAGTTTGGTCGGTGTGAATGCGCTGGTTCTAGGAATGTTCTTCGTTTCTGGTTTGGCTTTATTATTATAATATTCTTATTAGTATTATTGGGAAACCGGAAATACCCAACTTGGGGAGCTTCCCGTAGTCCACCTTTTGGTTCGTCCTTAATTGAAGAAGAGTAACATGGGACCGCGTGCTCTGAACAGATTCCATTTAAGCCGTCGTTTGCATGCTTTGAATCGCTAGCTTTAAACAAATCTTATTATATTTCCTTCTTAATTATAGTTATGGATGCTCTCTCTCTCTCTCTCTCTCTCGGAAAGTTGGAAGGTCGAAGTCAAAGACTCAAAATTGTCAATTACTTGATTCCATGCAAATCAATAAATTTATCTCATGGGGGTACTACAGTAGCAGTAATCAAGATGCTCAAGCAATATCATAAACCCATTTAATACAGATTACAGGGTAAAGTCAACAGGCGAGCTGGCCAGCCTGGCCTCGTGTAAGCTGCTTTATGAGAGAAGAGCTTTCTGTATGACATCAGAAGTTTTTTTTCATTTCTTTTGTAATTAACTTGCACAGTGTCAAGTGTCAAGTGTCAAGTGTCAAGAAGTTACAGGCAAGATCAGTAGCAGTGCCCAGCAATTGGATGTAGCAAACATGGGCTATGTGATGTTCTTCGAATGAGTGAGTATGAAATTTACAATACATGAGATCCATTATAAATTTAGAGGATACAAAAGAAGGTGAAAGGATTATATAAATGGTAACACATGATGATGAGTTACCATCCAGCCAATAATTAAGAAGATAGAAAGAGCCATCAATTTGAAGAAAAGTGAAGCAAGAGAAAGATGCGCGATTTTTAATTTAATACTTCCTACTCCATACCACCGCATGTATACAGCATACAGGTAAAAAATTACTCCAAAAAAAAAGTCCAGTAGTAGTTCACCTCTTTGGAGAGAGAGAGAGAGAGAGAGAGAGAGAGAGCATGTACAAAATCTTCAAAGAGAAACCGCCTTAGTAATCGTGCTGCGAGAAAGATGAACGTGGAAAGGAGTATTGGCCCCTTCACTGCTTCCGGCATCCTGGGTAGTGGGTATCGCCCATCTGCTTCGACAATCCTTCTATGACTGACTGAAAAGGCATACATAGCGGAAATCCACACGAACATGGAAGAAAGCTGGAGTCTGTGATATCCAAATCATTGTGGCAGATTGGTTGGGACAAGAACAAGGTTGGGACATGATGCTTTGCCATGCCAACGTGATGGCTCCACCACTACCAAAACGACCTTCTGAATTCACTGGAAAAAGCTTGTTGCTTGGAGAGAGCTAGCTAGAGGGCAGACTATGCGGACGGAAAGGATCATCACGTCACTGCAGGTGCAAGACAAACACGATAACGAAAAAAGTTTCATTTGCTCTGCTTTTGAATTCTCTACTTATTATTTATATATTAAATATTTTATGAAAGAAAAAAAATAAAAATAATTATATGATGTATGGTGTGTGGACTTATGTGTAGCATTCTTCTTTACATAATATATTGGTCTCTAAGCTGAAAGATTTCTGCCATTTCCCGTATCTTGGATCCGGCTTTGGGCCCGTGGCCGTGGTTATTAAATGGGGGTTTGGAGGAGAAGAAGAAGAAGAAGAAGAAGAAATGTTCTTATTTACAAAAAGAGCAATGACAAGATTTATACAAAATATTATGCATCCACCCCTATTTACAATGGTTTAAATGCCGCTCATTTGCTGACCTCATTACATACTTTCCATCCCCGCGCCATTCACATCCCCTTCACTTGTCATTTGGCAAATAGGTGTACAATACGCGAATACAATAATCACATTCCCGAACAAAGCAAAAACAGAAAAAAAAAAAGAAAAAGAAAAAACTTGTCTGGGTTCATCGCGCCAATGACCTACAACCGAACAAAAGCCAGGATGAGTCCCCCATTTACTACGCACAGTGCTTTGAAATAAGGTCTAAAAGTTGACTGTACAACATTTAAATTTTGCAATCTCAACGTCTTACCTTGAGTGTTCGAGTGGCACACGATATAACGCTATGCAGACGATAAGAATCTGTGGAACCGTTGTACTCTTACCTCATCACGACTTGAACATCTGCCGCTCGATGAATTTATTCTATTCCTTCTAGGACGGAAGAAGAAGTCCTCTGTGTCCAGAACATAGGAAATCTGGCCACATGATAGATGCATCAATGAATTTGAAAACCAGAAGCAAACTAGACATGCTGACAAGCATATACATAAAGCACGTGATTTCTCTAGCTTTCCTTCACTTTTCGTTAATTAATTTGGAAGAAACTGTAGTCAATAATGAAAGGATGTTATGTTGAAAAGACATCATCTAGGAACCACCTCTATTTTTTTTTTTTTTTATACCAAGAATGGTGATTATGCCTCAAATAATTCCAATTATTAGGGTATCATGCTGTCAATTCCAATCAATATTATCTCTGTGACCTACCTTAGTATTGTCACTTTTGAAAACGTTTTAAACTACTAGTACAATGCACTCCCTTTTCTCAAATTATGACATCCTGCAATATACTTGTGCCTAGTGATCATTTTGAACCAAACATTTTTTTTTTTATTGAATGTCCGAAGGGACCATTTTGAACCAAATATGTGAAAGAAATGTAGCTTTAGGAAAAGAGCAACATCAAATGAAACGTTAGATTTCAAAGACCGCACATTTTATTATACCTTTGATGAGTTGCAAGCTATTTTGCACTCCAAACCGTGAACCGCATGAATACCTTCCATGGCAATGCATATAGCAGAACACTCATCTAGGCCTGCATATTTCTGCTTGTTTCTGCATAACAAGCAACAGGTTACACCCTCGGTAATCAATAAATTTCAAAAACTACCTTCTTGAAATCAAAGCATATTAAGCTTGTTTTTGCGAACATAATAGTAAGCAGCAAGTTACACCATGGACCTATTATGTTTCCTCAGACATGATATTGAGCTCTAATCAAATGCTTATATCCCCCGTCCACCCCTCCTCACTCTCATCTCTCTCTCTCAGTTTTGTTGGGGGAAACGTTGAAAAGGCATAGAGAATGAAGAGTTGAAATCACTAGACTATAAAAAAGCCTTGCATTTCTTTTCTATGAGATTTCAATTGAGAACCAGAATTCTACCAGTACCCTGTCATTTGAACAAGAAAAGATACATTACTGAAGTGTGTATTTCTGAAGTGCAAGATTACTACCTTCGTAGCATGATGCCGTGTGGCTCCTTTTTCCCAGGAAAAAATGACAGATAATCATTATGCAGATAAGCTGCAAAATTAGGATCCATGGAAACTGCAAACACCTCAGGCTTTTGACTGAAACTGTCCATCAGCTGGATGGACAGCCGGGAGGTGGCAGAGGACTGCAGAACAGACAAAAAATCAAGAATGTGCAAAACAGTAATCTATGAACTGAAGCAAATACTGCATGCAGCAAATACTTAATATTTTGGGAGGCGGGTGTTGAGCACAAAGAACTTACACATGCTAAACGATATATGTTTTCCTCATGAATAAGAACATGTGCATTTTTGTAATATACAGAATCAATTGACTTCCCAGGCTTCCGGGATTTTTCGTACTCGTACAATTGAAGAAGCTTATTGTCAACCTCATCAGCAACAACAGTTTGGAGCTGCAGCAAAAACTACAATTCAGAAACTTTGGTGTTAATAAGAGATGAGTATATCAAAAGAGCAATGAGCAAACCTGTTTGACTAATTTATAGATTAACTTGTCCATTGTGAATAACACATATGACTGGTTTCCGATGATAGCTCGGCATTCATCCTCAAACTTAGCATTATCAGCAGATCCATCAAGTAAATTGTATAATGCATTCATAAATCTGCATAACATTTGTATGATGCAGCCAAAAGTATTACGCATGGGCACTACCATTTTAAATAGAACTTAAGATGTGGTATACTGTAGTACCTGGAATAGAGATCTGGTGAACTAGCATCATTTGAAGTTTTCCGTTTCATTTCAGCACCCGTCGAATTCAATTTTGCCGATAAGATCCTTTCATATAGTATCTGGCAAATTCAAAGAGGGTAGGTAGATCTTAGGCATGCTGAAAAAAATAAACAAATTCAAATCTAACTAGAAAAGAAAATGCTTGAGCTTAGGTAAGAAGGGCCCCTTCGCGCTTGGGATGATTTTAGAAGTGGAGTATTCCCTTTGGCTATATAATAATGTGGTTTCTGGAAATTTAAAATCTGGTTTCCTCCAGAAATTCTCTAGCATTAACTAATAAAGATTTCTCACCTGATGAAGCCTAAAAAGTACATAGAAATTGTCGTTTCCGTAAAAAACTCGAGAATCTTTTCTTTCTTTGTCAAGAAATGCCTCAGGCACATGCCTTGTGAGAGGCTTCACAGAGAGAAGAAACCGTTCTGACAATGGTAACATGCCATCCCCTCCAGCAACATGTCCACCAACCATTCCCTCAGCCTCGCCTTCGCTCTCAGCCTTACCGTCAGCTTCATCAGGTTCTACATCCTCCTCCTCATGCTCATCTCTAGAACACTCATCACCACCAGACTCGCTGCCTGAGACATCTTCACCAGCCTCAGAAACATTTTCACTGTCCTCATCGTCAGCATCTGCATCATGCTCTCCTCCAGCATTTTGACAAATATTTTCCTCTACATTCCCAGCCTGGTATTGCCTGATTTGTTTTTCCTTAGCCATAGCCATCTCAACAGATTGTCCAAAGGCAACAAAATTATCCTCCTCAAAATCACCATTAGGTGATAACTCACCCTCTTCTTTTTCAATTTTAGAGGGTCTATCAGATGCTTCATGACGTCTATTAAGATTGGTTCCTTCTGTTATCATTCCATTTGGCAATAAAACTAGTTTGGCACCATCACCCCCCTGAAGCACCAAAGAGAGGCATACAAACATGTTATTATCAATAAAACAAACACCCCTTATAACAAACATAATTCTTACTGATGTAAAGTACTTTTGTTGAGGCAAGCAGAGTAAGAATTTCCAAGACTCAATCATACCTCAGATGAAGGTACCGCACCAGCATTAGCTCTGGATACATGGTCATCTTGAATGACAGTGTGACCAAGTCTGGATGGAATTGCATCACAACCTTGAATTCCAAGAAAGAAAGAAAAAATTCAACATCAGCAGCCATCATATATACATAAAAAGGTAAGGATCCTAAAGATAATTAGGCCAATAAATCATATACCATAAGTTGAATGAGAGATACAAACTTTGAAATTAACACAAATACGAACCTGAAGTCACCTCCAAGCTGGTTTTCACATGACTAAATTCTGGTCCAGTTGCAAAAGATGAGTTTGAATCAGCTATTTGTTTACCAGAGGCAACTTGTGTGTTTAACCCTAACAATTTATGAGTCACATCTGTATTCTTCAGCTCTTTATCTGGCCAAAGTGTATTACAAGTCGAATCATCTCTACTGACATGATTTATGCCAAGATAATTATTTTCTTTAGCCAAGTTCCCATTTGCTATGGTCCCACAAAACTTTGCTAGTTCTGGCAAAGTGTTTTTATTCTCATCACTACCGGGTTGCTTAGAATCCATTATGGCAGCATCATCACCAGGGCTTTCATCACTTTCTCCTATGCTTGATGCAGTGCAGTTTATGGAAAGTCGCTTAGATTTTCCAACATCTTCGGTATCCTCTATATCATGAGGACGAGAAGGAACACCCAACATTGGCTCTAAGAAGGTAGTCCAAAGCCTCATGACTTTATTCACCTGTTCTTTGGTTGAGCAAACCTCTTCACATGAATATTGGACAAGTTTATACAAGTCTTCATGAATCCTAATATCAGAATATTCAAACTCCAGATGTGGAACTACAAGTTGCCTGTGTCCAGCAGCAATAGCCAGAAGAAAATCATCCTCCTTTTGCTTCGTATCCTTCAATTCCTTGATCTCAGCCACCAAAGCTGTGTAGAAAAAAGGAGGAACTGTGAGAATGGAAAGCCAATGCAACAATAGTTATAAGAAGCAACAAGTATAAGCAAGTTCCTCATATAAAAATGAAACATTTCCACTGGAAGATGTCTTGATTTTACTAAAGCTCACTCACATTTTGTGCTCAAGTTCTTTGAATCTTGTTGTTTGAAATAGAAGCTGCGGTGATCAAGCGACTTGTAGTGGTTTTTGGCATAGATTTCAGCCCAAACCTTGTTAAAGTCAGATCGGCACCTTGTCCACTCCTCTTGTTTCTGCTTTAGGCGAGTCAGTACGACAGGTAGTGCAACAGTTGGACTTTTCCGCAAAATATCCATCACATCAAGCCCATGATCACCATACAATCGTTCAATACACCTTAGATTTAAAGCTGCAATAAGTAAAAAAGGCAATATAGTCAGAAGCAAACAGAAATATAGCTTAAACAAGTCTTGAAGTTTCAATAAGCAATACTTAGTAAATACAAACCAGTGAAGTGATCTTCAATGTGGAAAGGAGTCTCCAAATTGACATTATTTTCATTGACACGGTTCAACAATTCCTCCACACGTTTAGCAGCTGAGCTGACAGACTCCAACAACATGTCCAGCTCAAATCTAAATGTAAAGAAAAAAAGATCCCATCATTACATGCCAAAGAATTTGGGGGAAAAATCAGAATTATCAAGTTCTATCCTTGATGAAAGGTAAAAGGCCAACATAAATAAACTCTCCAAAGAAATTAAATGCTGCAATAAGATATGAACATGAAAATCAAGAACTGGTGAACTACCACCAAGTCTTTTTACCTATCATCCTCACATCTGAATAAATTTTCTTCATACTGATTTCTACGCATATGTTTAAAAGAGTAGTCCTCACTTCCAGAAGTAACCGATACCCAATGATCGTTCAATACTTGAGCACCAAGCTCTGACCTCTGGCTTGCTAAAGGTATAGGATACTGCAAGTGATAAGCAGAACGAGTGATGCATAATTTAGCAAGTAATTTGATTATGTTTATTAGGATGCATATAAACCCCGAAAAAAGAAAAACTCTTACATCGTCTGGCAGAAGCCTGTAACTTGGGGTACAACGTTCACAAGTGGAGAGGTCAAGCTCTTGAATGGATTTATACATGTACTTCTCCCTGTACCTTTCCTTTTCTTTAGCTACATCAGTTTCACGCTTCTGCTCTTTGTCCTTGTCCTCTACCTTCAATGATCTGGTTATATGGCCATCATTCCCCAATGATTCTGCAATCAAGAAGTTAGAAACATCAGAGCTTACAGAATTGAGCAGAAACTTTAAAATGTATGGAAAATTGTCCAGCAAATTAAATTAAGCCATGTAAAAGATCAAGTTCTTCCTCTAAACATAAATATAAGAACAAGTATCAAGAAAATAATGCAATCTACAATACAAAGACAAAGAAAAATAGGAAAGGATATATCGGTTTTACGTACTTTTACCAATAACACCAGCGAGAAAGCCATCTGCAATGAGAACTATAATCAGAAACAGCCTCGTGGATAAGGAACTGAGCGAAGAAAATGTAACTAATGGAAATATTCCACAACTACCAATATTCTCACAGCGCTGCAAAAATTCATTGAACCCGTCCATAAGATCCGAATATTTTCCAAGTAAATCAGTCACCTGAGATTAACAGATTTTGAACCAAAGTGACTTCGAAGATGAAGCAATAGTATTTGCAGATGTCAATCTATCAGATTGCCAAATTAAATTCAACAGAGATATCAAAACTACAATCGATATCTTTATGAATTATACAGGACATGAAACAACGGTTTGCCTCCAAGGTCGTGTCTACATACACAAATTAGAAATATAATCGATAACATTAGTTCACCAGCATAATCCTGGAACGTCAGACATATAAGAATAATCTTCTACTCAATTAATTCTTGCCATTATATACCAACTGTAGTTTTTTTTTTTTTTAAATATAAGTATACCAACTGTAGTTACTAGAGGATGTAGAGCAAAATAAAACCCAAAATGTAATATAACAATTCATTCTGATGATCACCATGGAAAAATCTGATGAAATAAAAGATTTTCCTTCAGGTAATGGTGAATTATATATATACACATGGAGCAAAAGTGTGTAAAATATAAAGAACTTACTATAATGATTAAGCCAATAAGGCACTCCCACCCCACAAGAAAATTACAGAATTGATAAAAATCCATATGCTTCATCATTTGACAGATTGAACATGAATTATGCTCCTAACGATGCACTCTAAGGCCTGGTCTGGATACAAGTCACAAGAGTGATCTCAACTCATCTCATCTAATCATTACAACTTTCCCAAATTTCTACACAAAATATAACAAAAAATTTAACATTTTCAAATCTCAAAACAATAATAACATTAAAAAATATTCTAACAATATTTTATTCAATTTTCAAATTTCATTTCAATTCATCTCATCTCGACTCACTATCCAAACGGCACCTAAGTGATTTTATATGTGCAGAATAATTGCAGAAGATAGTCTAAGACATACCAGATTTTGTAAATCACTCCTTTTAATGATTCCATTGCTATAAATATTAAGGCACTTCAAGAACGCCTGGTAGTCATCTGAACTGCCCAACTTCTCCTTAACTTTGTCACAGAAAATAAATCCTTGGTTGCACATGTCTGGAACAGTTAGAAACCACAAGATCATGAAGCTGACATGCAATATGATAATGCCACTAAAAGCTAAATTTTAGGAACAACTAGAGACACTATAATGACTTACTTTTGGTGTTCCAAAAACCCAAACACGTATATAAAATAACAACAAATATACCTAGCAGCTCCAGTGTACTAATAATAAAACCCATTATGGATGCCATGATGCAGAATTTTCCTTTCACATGATAATCAAGATAAAGCTGACAAATTTTATACATCTAAATGGCTGTAATATATGTTTACACACAACTTGACTTATGCAAATTGTTTTTATTTATTTGTTATTATTATGGGGGAAAGACATATTTCTTACATATGTCTAATGGATTTTAACATTGACCAGAAAACCCATGTTCACCAAAATAAAGACAACCCTTTATAAATAACGGCATGGTTATATGTCCTAGTTAGGTGTCATTCATGTATACTTAGTACTTGGGCTATGCCTATTATCCTATATATAAAACTTCCTGATTGCCAATCAAAAAATAATGGCAGTATATATATATATATTTTGATAAGTTATGCAAATAATGGCAGTATATATGATAGGCATATCAATGTGATATGTAACAAATTGACAACTCCTTGTATTTGTAATTGCCCAATCAAATAGCATGATTGACTCACTCTTTAAGGTATCTTTGTCTTCATAAGAAGGAAAGTTTGCATGCACTCCAAATCCTTCAGTCTTCCTTGCAGATTTTCTTTTGTCGACAAAACGCTGCAACTTGAGGTCCCTATTATTATCATGATCAGGGTCTCTTTCATCCTGATCATGATTTCTCCTATCTCTACCATCCTTTTCAGTACGTTTCCTCTGCTCCTTGTGCATTTTCACCATTGTTTTGTCATCGTCCAGCTCAGGATGATCAACACCAAGATTGCGATCAGCATGGGAAGTAACAATCCTATCCCGCCTAATATGTTGCTGAAAGAAATGTATTTGTTTGCTCACAATTAAGAATTTGTTGAAAAGAATTAAAATGGGAAATGAAAAAGGGAAGGCATAAGTCAACCTTGTCCATATGCATCTGTTGCAATGTAGGTGCGACAGAGCTCCGTTCATTAAAACGCAGAAATGAGTTTTGGAGAAGTGGAGTATTGTGTGCAGTGTCAGGCAGAAATCTTGTGAACTCATCAAGCAGATCTGGATGGCCACCAAAAAGTGTGGCAACCTGAAGATTGATAAGACAAAAACCACTAAGAATTCTGGAACTACAAAAACCACCAACTCTCCAAAAAGCAAAGATGCAGAGCAACGACCAGAGCCATAACATATCTTTACCTCATCATAGACCTCATTTATGTCTTTTTGCTCCTTCCGGTACATATTCAAAATGTCCAGGAATGCTTTATAAACATGTTCATCATTTTGGAAGCGCTTCTGCATGAATGAAATTCATCGTTAATCTAATAGGAACCAACATTTACAGTTGAGATTCAACAGAAATAAAATATTTTACCTTTATCTTGTTTACAAAGCTGATAGCTTCTTGAAATTCAACTGTCTTCTTTGGTGGAAGAGCCTCATCTTCATCAATGGTTATCTCATACCCCTTTGGCAAGAAGGTGTTAAACCCAAAAATCAAGTTGTTATGCCCTTTAAATAATTCCTTCACTCTTGCAATGACACCAACAGTGTCGGTTCTGTGATAGAGAAAATAATGGCTTAATCAGTTACATTTTAGATTCAAGCCTTAATGGAAGACATAGTTCATAGGTGCAAGGCATGTACCTTTGTGCCTTAAAATCTTTCATGACCTCAAGAAACAGGTCATATTTTTCCCTCTGGTCTTGAAACATGTCCTTCACTTCCTTAAGATATGTCATGGCATCAGTGGTTGTTAGTTTCTGCGAGGTACCACCAAGACCACTACCTACTCCCCCTCCTTCTCCCCCACCGCCTCCTCCGCCCCCTGGGGGTTGGGATTGCCCATACCTTCACATGTAGAAAGGATTTTTTTTTTAATCTTTGTTTTATCCCAAGCAATTAATATATATCGCAAAGTTATTCCACAAAAACAACATATTCATGCAATCTATGTACTCCCACGAAGGTACAAATATCTAAGATCTTATGCCGAGTCTCAGTCAACTCAACACTCGAATTATTCCAGGAAAATCTTCCCAAAAAATAGAAGCCATTCGCCTCAATTAACTCAAAATTTTCTCGCCGAAACTTTCCTCCACATATGGATTAGCGAATTAAAGTGAATCAGATAACAATCCCCAGACGAATTCAGGAAACACCATGACAGAAAAATAACAAAGTAGAATCGTTGATGGAGAAGATATCAAATACAGCACGACCACCAACATGATCGAGTACGTTTATACAACCGCCCCCCTTCCTCAGATGAAAGATTTATTAGCACACCATACAAAACTAACAACTCTAGAGAGAAAGGAGAGGGGGAAAGGAAGAAGAAAAAGTAAGTTTACATGGAAAGGAAACTTACGAGTCCGCACGTGAAGAACCAAATGGCCGCTTGAATTGAGAAGGACCCGCGTAAAGGTCGTCTTTTAATCTCTTCATCTCCACCAAACGCAACAAACTAATCCATCACCGAAATCAAAAATCAGCATAGAATGAAGAAACTAAAACGCAAAAATCACTTTTTAGAAATTCCGAGACAATACCACAAAAAAAAAAAACAAAAAAAAAACTCGCTCTCTGGCTCACAGATTTTCTAGGTAAAAATATGGAGGCAAAAAGAGTGAGCAGATCTCCAGGGATGCAAGGAAAAGTTAGTTCAGGTAATTGATCGCCAAGAAGAAGAAGAAGAAGAAGAAGAAGAAGAAATATAGAGAGGGATGTGCGGAAGGAAATATATGTTGAAATGGAAAAGCTTTCGGCTTTGGTTTTGGTTTTGGTTTTGGTACGTGAGAGTTGAGTCGCCGTGTCACAGACTCACAATAGGTGTAACTTGGATGCGCCTGTGGTTCATTGTTTGTACCTCGGTTTTTCAAATTAAATAAAATAAAAACGCTGTGAGCCTCTCGGATCGGATGCATGAGAGGATAATACCCAATTTTAATTTTAATTTCTTACCTTAATTTTTTTTAAGCTTATATTAATTCCTATAATACTATACCTAATATTCAAGAAAGAGAAAAATAAACTTTTATTAAAAAAAAAAAAAAAAAGAAACTCAAGAAATGAATTCCTTCGACAAAATGGCCAAATAATTTGCGTGAAAATTGTGTTATAAAATCAATTTTATTTTATTAATCATATAGGTTGAGATTGCAATTTTTTATTTTTTTGTAGCATTTTTAGAATCGTTTCGAAAATGCCCAATATGCCAGATCATCTTTGCCTCTTTATCACAAAATCAGCCCCCCATGCTCATCTCAGATTCTCGTCCTCGATGCCGTGTACGTATTTTCAGAGGAAAAGCATTTTTAATACGAATTAAGCCTGTCATTAAAACAAAACAGGCCCAAGAAAATAATTTGTAGTTCAATTCTTCATATTTTAATGCATATATATATATATATATATATATATATACACATACATGTGATCTTTTTGTGTTGTGTCAAAAGGGAAAAAAAGAAAAGTTTAGGTATACTTTTCTGGCTTTCTAATGTCTCGAAGGTAACATTAATTTAGGAAAATTATATTTATCATTTAAATGAGAAATATTATTCATCATTTCAATTTGATCAACTTTTCATTATCTCATTATAATAATAAGACATTAGATGCCAAAAGTTTAATGGCCGATGACATGCAATCTAATTTTACTAATAGAAAATCAAGGTCTGAAATCCCTCACTCCATTATATAAAAAAATAATAATGTAATATTAGATAATTAAAAATTATTTATTTTATTATCTAATTCTATATCATAAAATGATAAGAAGATAATGAGATTTGAATTGAAAATAAAATTTTCCAATCTTTAGAGGTGGGTTTATTGCAACTTATATAATTTCAAAGTCAAACTAGAAGATTTAAAAAAATAATAAAAATAAAATAAAAAAGAGGTAGGTTGGGCCAAGGCTATATTGGGTTTAGCTCAAGTAGGACATTCAACAATTTGCTCGAATTTTCTGGTTGTAGTATATATTGGGCCGATTGGGTCTTCCTGCCCATAGGCCGAGTAAGCAATTGCCCAACTAGACGTACGAAGTACAAACTATTGGGAGCTCAGAAGCAGAAAAATAGATGGAGAGTACACTTTCATGTTCCCCGCAAAAGCTACGAACTCTTGTTCCTCAATATCAATATGCATGGTCGTGTTCCAACCTCAAACGCATGGAGGAGTTTCAACTCCCGTGTTTATCTGTTTGCATATATAATCTTAAAACAAGTGCTGTTTGTAATTTTGTTGTTTTTACTTGCGAATTTTGTTTTTCTGTAAAAACATGAGAGAGAATCCAACCCTTCCCAGTTTTATCTAGAGAACGTGTAGTATAGACAAGTTAAACGGGTGGATATTGGTGGGCCCTTTTGGGAAGCCGAACAAGTGAGCAGACCAGAGAGCCGAGCTCAAGTGGGCCACTTTGCAAGCCCCAATTAGAGCTGAAAGGCCCCACTTTTAGTAGGCCATGCAAACCAAAATTTCATGAATCTTTTACTTACTGCCCCACCCAAGTCTTCAGGCTTTTCAAATTTTTTTTATTTTTTTATTTTTTATTTATGTAACGCTCCAGCACTGAAAGACCGACAAGCCAACTGCATCTGGCCCCTCACGACGAGGTCTCAATTCATACTTCCACAGTTATTCCACGTGCCATGGATATATCGGTTACCGTAGTCCCAGATTTGGTAGGGTACTTTGACTTGAAATCAAGGTCACGACGCACAATTGGATTAACATCTTTAAAAGAGAGAAGAAAATAAATTAAAAGTGCATTTCTTTCATTCTAAATTAAGCACACCTTTTACTCCTGGTCGATCGGTCTATACATATGAACATATATATGTTGCATGCATTCTGAAGCAAATTAAGCTTTTAATTCCTCGTGTGTTACGTACGTTTGCAGATCGATCGTAAAGATAGATTTATGATAGATGGAGTAGTACAAAAAGAGAAAAAAAAAAAACAGATACTGATCATGAAGGCCGATCATGATGATCATTGGGTGGGGATATGAATAATTCACCCGGGATTGCATGCTAGTCCTTCATGATCAGACGTTGAAGGGACGGCTACTATCAGTACTCGATCGGGGTCCTTTGGAGACTGATTAGAGAGAAGTAAGCTCCATTTGGGCCCTTCTCTAACAAAGACGAATGGGTCCCCATCTCCACCACCTTCCCCTTTTCCAATACAGCAATCTTATTACAGTTTTTAATGGTGCTCAATCTGTGTGCCACCACCACGCTCGTCCTCCCCACCATCACCCTCTCCAACGCATCTTGCACTACTTTCTCCGACTGACTATCTAGTGCACTCGTCGCCTCGTCTAACAATAACACAGACGGATTTTTCAATATGGCTCGTGCTATTGCAATACGTTGTTTCTGTCCCCCCGACAGCTGCACCCCTTTGTCTCCACACCACGTGTCATATCCATCCTTTTGCCCCGCAATGAAATTGTGAGCATTGGCTAATTTAGCAGCCTCTATGATCTCTGTTTCATCAACTTTATCCAATGCTCCATACGCGATGTTCTCTCTAATGGTGCCGGCAAATAGTGTTGGCTCTTGACTAACAAGTGCAATGTGCTTCCTTAAGGACCTAAGATTGAATGACCTTATATCTTTACCATCAATTTTCACTACACCTTTAAGTGGATCGTAAAATCTTTCGATTAATCCTATGATTGTTGATTTTCCAGACCCACTTTGTCCCACCAACGCCGTTGATTTCCCAGCTTCTATAATGATCGAGAAGCCTTTGAAGATCATCACGTCAGGCCTAGATGGGTATGCAAAGTCAACATCACGAATTTCCACTTTGCCCGTTATCTTCTCAGCTTGGTGACCTTCAGGGTCTGCGGGCTCAATTCTTGTGTGTCGGTCTAAAACGGCAAAGACTGATCCAACGGCATCTGAGCCCTTGACAAGGTCGGAGGTCATGCTTCCAGCATCGGCAATAACACGACCCGTGCTTAGCAAGATCATGAAAGTCTCAAACAAAGCTTTTGCGCCCGTTATGTAACCCTCGGAGAGAAGTTTTCCCCCGTACCAAAAGTCAAAAGCCCAAGTGCAAGTTGTGAGGCTTTGAGAGGCGCCAAGCCCAATACCTGCGTACCACGACTGTCTTATGCTCTCTAGTCTTGGGCCTTCTTGGGCCTTTTCAAGCAGTTTTAGAATTCGGGCTTGGGATGAGAAGGCAGTGACAGTTCGAAGGTTAGTAACAGCTTCAGCAGCGAGTTTACTGCTCTCGTCTTGGGCTTTGATGGCTTTGCTGGACATGCTTTTGAGTAGAACCCGCCGAGCGTAGTAGCAAACTATGATGATGGGCTGGATGGCTATCATGACAATGGCAAGCCTCCATGCAATGACTAAGCCCATGGTGCAGGCAACCACTACAGCCGAGAAGGTTTGTACTATGAGGGCTATCCTGTCACCCACTAAAGATCTCACCTGCCAATTTGGTCCAAGTAGATTAATCACATAAAATATTCAAGTTCTTTTTTTTTTTTTTTTATAATGTTTTTCTCGCATTTATTTAACGGTGGCTTGGCTTCATTAGGGTGTGGTTGGGTTGCCTGGTCATAACCTAGTGGTGATTTAATTAATGGGTTGTGTGAGCTGTAATCATACCCTAAGTTTGAAAGAACAGTGCATGGCTTGTATTCATGCCATGAACCTCAACTAATAAAGCCAATCCATCATTTGATTAATATAGTGATCATTAGGGTGAGTACTTGCTAATTAGTTTAATGCTTTATTTTTTGGATGCATCCATATGTTGCAACATGCTTTGACCTAATTAATCAGGACAAGAATAAAGTTTTCTTAGAATCACGCATGCATAGAGGTAAATATATATATATATATACATATATAGAAGAAGTACTTAAATTACTATATATATATATGAAAATTAAATATTTTACGTACTATTTGCACGTACTAGTACTATTAAAAAAGGAAGAAAAAGTAAATATACTTACCACATTGGCATCCTTGGCGAGTCTAGAGCAAATGGCACCACTAGAATTCTCATCCTCATCGAACCACCCAACTTCAAAAGTGAGTATCTTGGAAAGCATCCTCTCCCTAATCCTCTTCGTCAAGTACTCTCCCATGTAGGCGAAATTATAATGCTGGATAACATTAATTAGCAGCGAGAACACAGCCAATCCAAGAAAACATAGTGAATAAATTCTGGTCTGGTCCTTAATCTCATCGTGGCTTGTCAGAAAGTACACTGATACCATTGACCCCATTGCGAATGCATAAACAGGTTGAACCGCACCAAACAATATAGCAGCCAAACACCCTAAGGATGCCTGTTTCCACTCCGGGAGATTCAAACTTAGCAATCTCCGAAACGATGGGAGTGGCAATTTTTGGTCATCTATACGGTCTGGATCTCCAGCAAGTGATGCTCGACTTGGCGCTGCCGAGTTGGCAGAACTCGACCTACTCACCATAGACAGCCTGCGGCTGCTGGTGTTGTTCATGTCCACATTTGATATGTACGATGAATTAACATAATTGACTACATCTTCTGGACCTTTTTGTTTCTCGGTCTGTTGAAGACGGATAAGGGAAGTGTAAAGCCCATCTTCGATCTGGTTCAAGTCGTCGTGGGACCCTGTCTCCATGACTTGGCCATTTTGGACGACAGCAATCACGTCTGCATTTCGAATGGTGGACAGACGGTGAGCAATTACAATGGTGGTGCGGCCAACGGCTGCCTTGTCAAGGGCTTCCTGGACAACTCGTTCGGATTCTGAGTCTAATGCGCTTGTGGCCTCGTCTAGGAGTAGGATTCTGGGTTGCTTGATTATTGCTCGCGCAATGGCGATTCTCTGCTTCTGGCCTCCCGACATTTGAACACCTCTCTCACCAACCTGTAAAATCGATTTTCATGGGGGGTTTTACTAATTTGTTAATCTTTTATAAAATAAATAAATCAATCAATAAAATTAGTGAATCTTCTGGGTTTTAAATTCATGAATCATGATAGATTACTTACTAAAGTAGTAACATCAGATCAACAGGTCGATCGACATATATTTGCTACTAAATCATATCTAACATGATTTTAAATATATTTGACGAGTTCTTATTTGATTGAAAAACAACTAATTTATAATCATGGTTAAGTCGTTGACCTTCTAGAAATCATTGCGGTTTTTATTTTTTAAATCACGAGTCCTGTGAGGTTAACATGCATCTAGCACAGCTAACAGCAACGATTGTTAATAGTATGGTGACGATAAAAACAAAAGATTAATATTCAGACGTACGTACGTACTTAACAAATATTCCTCGATCGAATTAATTAATATAAAGATTTCACTAGAATCCAACACTCATAATGCAATCATCAAAACCATATTTCTGAGCAAACTAAAACTATATATATGCAGTGATTTTGGGGTTCGATCGAATTACTGAAATTCTTAGGAAGCACAGGTTAATTTTGTTGAAGGAAGCCCGTCTACTCTAGACTAACTTCCTTGAATTATGTCTTTTTTGAGAAAGAAATTAATCCTGTAATAATTATTTTTAATTATATTTTAAAGGTTTCTTGGATTATATTCGAACATGTGTCTGTTCGGGACAAAGTACAAATTCGGATTTATGAAAAAGAAAAAATAATTTATAAAAGTAATTACCTGTGTATCAAATCCGTGAGGGAGCTGAGAAATGAAATTGTGAGCATTGGCAGCTTTGGCAGCTTCGATAACCTCTTCCTCGGTAGCATCCTCCTTGCCGAAAAGTATGTTTTCCTTGATGGTGGTCGCAAATAGTGCAGGCTCTTGGCTCACCAATCCCATCTGCGACCTTAGCCACCTGAGCTGCAACTTATCAATGGAAATCCCATCAAGAAGTATCTCTCCTCCAATTGGGTCATAAAACCTCTGCAAAAGTGCTATCACGGTGGATTTTCCCGACCCACTCCCGCCGACCAAAGCCAGAGTCTTTCCTGCCGGAATCTCTAAGCAGAAATCTTTAAAGATAATGCTCTCCGGTCTTGATGGGTATACGAATTCAACATGTTTAAATTCCACGCTTCCGGCTGAGACACTCTCTAAAATCTCGCCGTCCATGTTGTCGGAGTCAATCTTGGGGACTCTTTTGATCACTTCCGTTATGCGTTCTCCGGCTGACATTGCTTCAGAGAAGTATTTCAAGTTGGATAAACCAGCACCTAGAGCTCTATTCAACAACAAAAGAAGATACCCACTTTGAATTTTACGATACAGTTATTAATTGGATTGAGGCAAATAATTAATTAAAGGACAAAGATTCTTACAATCCACCAACGGCCATGGCAGCACCGACAACGAAAACAGTCCCACCTTTGGCGCCATGGTACATGACAAGTCTACTACCGTAGTAAGACATGAAAGACCAAATAGCAAAAACGACGCCGTTGCTTCCGATGGCCAAGCCTTTAGCCAAGCCCTGACTCAGCCCCAACTTCACCGACCCTTGCAAAGCTGCAGAAAACGCTGCCGTTGTCTTGCTTTCCCCAACAAAAGCGTAGACTGTTCTGATAGAAGATATTGCCTGCTCTGCTATTGTGCCGGCTTGATTGTACTCTTCCCTGATCTTCCTCGACAGTACCATTAGAGTCCTTCCGTACATCAGACCAGGAATTACTAAAAGCACAATAAATGGGAACCCCACAATGGCTAATCTCCATAGCATTAAGAACGCTACTATATAACTTCCGATGAACATAGAAGCATTCATCAAAAAATTTGGGACCTGATTATATATTCGAAATGATGAGTATCATTTAATTAAGTATTATAACAGAGATTCAAAATGAAAATTTACAAAATTAAAGAGCTTTATTGAAAAGTTGTTAACTTTAATTAATGACTTAAGGACCTTTTCGCTTATAGCATCTTGGATTACGAGGCTATCATTGGAGACACTCGTGATGACCTCGGATGTGCTTGTTACATGCAAATCAAAGTAACCCACATCTTGGCGCAACACTGCCTTCAAATATCTAGATCTCATTCTTGCTGCTTGCCTTTCACCTGTTCTGGTCCAACAATACCCCTCTATGCAAAACAAGAGAATAAGACAAAATACAATTCACAATCACTGGTTTTTGTAGTGAGCAAGAAATTTATTAAACACCGTTAAATCCATGAGACATCCTAGCTAGATATACATTAAAAAAAAAAAAAAAAAAATCATTCCCACAGTGCAACCCACCTAGGAAACAAGCTACGAATGACCCACAAGCCAAGTACATCAGAGCCGCAGAATTCTGTCACCCAACAAAAAGAAAACCAATTAGTTTTTATTTATTTTTTAATGGTGTGCGTATGTGCTAGTATGAGGGACAGGGACAGATGCATACCTTATTGATGTTATGCCGAAAACTCTCTGATGACGAAGTTGACGCATCGCCGATATTGTTCATCAACTTGCTACTGATATACAACACCAGCGGCGTCGAGAACCCATCGCCAAGGCATCCAAGGATCCCAAAAGCCATCAACAACAAGTCTACACCGTCCGCATGCATGAACATAGAGCGTATGGAGCCCTTCCCCTTCTTCATGGCCACGCTGCCTTTTTCCTTTCCCATTTTTCTACTTTTTTTCTCGGGAAACAAACAACAGCAAGATTCGCAGACCACGTCAGGAGGTTGTGAGTACTGCAGACTGCCCTTTACTTGCTTTCGAAACCGAAAGGGCTTGAAGCTGCACTCTCGCAAGGAAACAAATAAATGTGGGTAACCTATATATAAGTGTGCGTGATCGAGGGAAAGGCCAGAATTGGCGAAAGAAGAGGTGGCCAGCAGATTGTTAGAATGTGGACAAGTCTAGAGTATTAAAATAAACTTGGATGAACATATGCCGAGGGAGACGATCATGGTTGACTTTAATGCTCTGTGCAAAATCGTCATTAATGACGATGGGGTAGGGGACCACTCCGGGACTAGAACTGCAGTAGTACACCACATAAAGCCTCTTTTGAAAAAGAATGCAACGCTTTACCATCTGTTCAGAGGATAAAGTATCAGAGACGTTTTGGGAATTCTTCTGTTTTGATGTCTTCCTAGTTCTCGGCGGCGGTGGTGACACCATCCAGCTCAACGAGAACGGAGAGAGTCGGCGATTCCATCCTTGTAACGACGAGCCCAACAATCTTCGGTGTGTCTCCGGCTGCTTTAAACTCGTTTCGGACCCGGTACACTGTCGCAGAGCTGGAGTCGCCGGCTCCCTCCAGTCCCGATAGGCTGGACGGTGTCGCCCACCGTCGCCGGCATTGGCGTGGGTTGGGTGAAGCCGAATTTACTATAAAAATTCATCTTCATTTTGTTTTTTATTATATTTTTTATTATTTTTATTGTATTATTTTTATATTTTATTATATATTTTTATATTTTTTATTGTGTTTTTGTAGGAAATTAAAAGGGAGGGGGGAGGGATGTAAAGGTGTTGGGGTGCAGCACGATCGCACCTCAGCGTCACCCAAAATATTGACGTTGATTTCTTTAAAATAAATTATTAAATTTTGATAAAAACTATAAATTTGTATATATATTAAAAAAATTTGTTATATTTAAATTTATGTGTATAAATATATATTTTTTTTATCAAAATTTAATAATTTATTTTGATGAGACCAATATTAATATTCTTATTTTGCCAGACTATTCACTCCCATTTTTTTTCGTTTAAATTATCCGTCTCATTCCAGCAATTTGGCTATTTATTGATGATGAATGCTATGTATAAACTCACATACTATACATTATATAATGCTTTTACAATTTTTTTCTAATTGTTTTTTATAAATTAGTTGAATTCTCTACTTATTATGTATATATTAAATATTTTATAAAATATATATACATATATATATATATATATGATATGGAGTATGTAAACTTATGTATAGATTTTTTCTGAATTGATATTCAACACAAGCAAATTAATGACTTATTTTGTAGAGTTCGAATCTCTCTAAACCTATATTTGCATCTTTCTATATAGTTTTATGAGACAACACCTTTTAAGACTCTCTAAGTTCTTACTCGAATTAAGCTTGCATTCCTAAATTTTCAAATGATCTGTCAACTAGATAACGTGAGGATAGAAGCAGTAATACTTATATTTGCTGGTTTGTGTCAACGGTAGTTTCTATATATACTGCCGATGTAATATATATATATATCAAATTGGGAAAAAAAGTCTAAATTTAAAATTATTGTGCTTGTTTCTCTTGTAAAAATAGGCTCTTATTATATAAGAATAAGCAGAGTACTGTTATACATGGATGTTGGCCGATGACATAAATGCGCATCCACATGTGAAGGCCAGGCGGAGACTAGGAGTAGGAATATTTGATGATCTGCATAGGTCTCATCCAGATATGAGAAATCTAATTGTGTTGCCTTTCCAACTCTAGTTTTACTAAAGGCCAGCAGAATGGGGGACACGAGCTGAGCAGTGTAAAGATTAAAGGCCACGGTCTGTTTGCCGATGTCAGATACCCACCTCACCCTTCTTTTTTAATAATAAAGAAAAAACTAATATTATTATTATAAAATAAATAAATATTTATAATATTTTAATTATAATTAGAAAGACTATTTATAATAAAAAAAACTAATGAGATTGGAATTTTTTTTTTGTGCAAAATTAATTAAACAAAGATGATAAAACCCTCAAATTACTATTTTTCTTATTACTATAATAAAAATAAGTATTTATGAAAACTTATTTATACTATTTAGGATAAAAAATATATTCATTTTTAGTGTATATATTTTCAGTTCCTCAAAATCCAAGCTTAAATCATACCATTTCATATATTTTTCAATGACTTCTGTGTTTAAGTTTATGCCAATATGATAATTTTAATAGTTTAATAATCAAATTATGAAAAGATTACTAATTTGAAGAAGAAAAACATAATTTTTAAATAACTTCAACGATAAAAGAAATTCTAGACCCAAAAAAAAAAAGAAGGAGAAGCAGCCAATATCACGCACTTTCCAACCCACCTTTGACCCGTCACATAAAATCTAAAAGCTTAGTTAATGTTTTGTTGGATGGGAACGGTGAACTACCAGCACACACCCTACCTGCCACAGAAGCTTGGGACGATGATTGTGACAAATGGGGTGAGAAAGTTCTCAGAAGGCGTCAAAAGTCCGAAACTGACTTTACATCTCATAACACGCCAGAAATGTTGATGGAGAATAACAGCAACAATGGTGGGTTTTTGGCAATAACGGCAAAGGGAGGCTTAGCCCTGAGACCCAAAGCAGCAAGCCGAACTACTTCAACAGGAACTTGCTAAAGACATTTTATAAAGAGCGGCGCTTTGGACCGGTGTTACCGTTTTGTGTTATTTATCGGATGCCAACCCGTATGCGACACGTAAGGGAGTAGATAAAGTGAAAAAAGAGCCGCATCGCATGTGATTCGCTCGCTCGTCTTTCCCCTCTCCCCGTTCAAAACATATCCAATCTTCAACCCCCATCGCAAAGACTCCCGAAGAGACAAGCAAATCCGGAACTGCACCAAGAAAGCCCCACCAAACCGCAGCGTTCGCATGAGAAATTGGGGCAAATGGGTCTCCGAAATCCACGAGCCTCGCAAGAAATCCCGCAGAACCAGAGATGTTTTGATTTCGTTGTTCTGTTTTCTGGTGTGGTGGTTTTGGCAACTTCTATCTCTAGTTTAGTGTTTTTCGGCAAAGTCTGTTTTAATACAAACCAGTTTCGGCATCTCTTCGACCATCGACAAACCTGAATTTTCTAGAGTCGTGTTTTTGGATTCTTCTGTGGGTTCCTTTCTGTCGGTGGCTTCTGTGAAGATATGATGTGCTCTTCCTCTTTTATTTTCGATGGATTCTGTGCAGCTCCGACGTCCACTTCCCAGAGAAGCTTCGGCGGCTTGAAGCTGAATGAGAGAGGTGAGTGAGGGGGAAAATGGGTCCCCCCCCCCCGGGGGGGGGGGCGGGGGAATACCCTGCGTCGCATACCACACTTCGGTCCATGTTTTCTCTTCATTAATCTGACGTGGCACGATGTGATTGGCTTTCGTTGATCTAATATTTAGAGGTGACACGGGTCTAGAAATTTCTCTATAATTTTTGCCACCAAATTAGTACTGGATCCGTGTACGCAAAGAGATGTGTTTAACAGTTTAAGGATAGTTTCAGGAGTGAAGTATTTTATTATTATTTTTTCACATATTTTATATTTTATATTATTATTTTTTTATTATTCACAAGATATCTGACATTACTTCAATAAAAGTTAAAACCCAACCTAAGTCTACGTTGACGTTTTGTTATATCTTATTAAAGTCACTAATTAAAGCAGGCGGGAATCATATCATACTGCCCTTGCAACGGCAAAGCTAGCATGGATGTACTCCCACTCCCTCAGCGGCTCGTTTGGACCAAAACCATAAATTTAATAATTTATCATTTTTCTTGGAAAAGAAAACGCGAGGATGCCTGAATGATCAGTTTATACTCGGTACTTACAATTTATTAAACACGAGGCATTATTATTATATTTAAATTAATTATTTAAAAAAATATAACTTGCATGTCACCATATGTGCGACTTGTTATTATCAATCAATCTACTTGATGATCATGGTTTTGACGGCCGATAATCTATTATACATTTTTAATTCAATTTTGATGATTTGGAATCATATATATATATATATATAATCATTTTATTTTAAGGATGTAGAGGTCTTCCTTCCAGAAAACGTAAATAAACAAAAGTAAAAAATAAAAAAAGGCCAGCACGTGTGTTGGCTCGCTCAGGATCATGTGATTGGAAAATGATAGTCTTATCACCTCTTCATAATTTTTTTTTATAATTTTTTTATAATTTTTAAATTTTTTTATATAATAATGAAATAAGTAACTATTAATAAAATTGTATATTTTAATTTTTTTAATAATTAAATAATGTTAATAAATTATTTTAAAAAAATGAATATATATATAAAAAATAATAAACAAGTAGTTAGATTGTAAGCTATCATGCACTACCGTATTTTATTTGCTTGAGGCAGGTACGTACGTACTGATCAGGTAGGGGTAGAGAAAAAGTCAAGGGAGATGATGACGCACTTGCATACGCCTACGTGCATTATAAAAAAGTTTTTATTGTCCAAATTAAGCATATTAATATGTAATTTATATGGCTTTAATCTTTGCATTAGAAAGCTTAACTTATCTAAAATAATAAATATATATATATTTATCAGTCATTAATTTAATTCATACACGCAACGGTACATTATTGATGCATGTAAAATCTTGTAAATAATCAATTGATATAAAATATTATATATATATATATTAAGATACAGTCGTTCTTAGATAGCTGAATTCAAAACTTAATTATTTAAAAAGGTCATTGTATTTGATTGTTAAATATATAATCATGAATGCTCTCGTGATCATATATATATATATACATGCGTATATATATCGAACTCCTCTTGTAAGTCTAACGTTTATTCCCCAATAATATTTGTTTAACTTATATTTCCCTATTTTGTTTTGGTAGTGGACTTTGACAGTTGTGTTGAAATCTTAGCGTAGTACTACTCCTTTTGTACAGAGTAACATATGGGTCATTTTACAGTAACAAATGGGACATTTTATTTTTTTATTCATTTAAATTGTTACCGAGACATACTTTGTCTTCCCTGTTCGGCTTCGTCTTTCCCTCGCTCAACCCTAGCTCTTGCCAAACCCTAGCTCTGACAGTGACTAAAAGGTGACAAAAGCTCTCGACGACTAAACCCACCATAACCAAAATCGCCCACTTTTCCCGCGGCCTCCAGACTCTCAGCGACGAAACCTACCACTTTTCCTTTCGCAGCTCCAGGCTCCAACCCCACCCCTTGGAAATAATCAAATTCCAAAACCCCCCCATATTAACCAAAATCACCTAAAATAAAAAGAAATCGTACTGATGCGCAACAGTGAAATTAATAAAAGTATATTTACATTCGTGAACAGTACTGGACTGCTACATCTAGCGGATCCCAGACGAAACACGGCAAATGGCTTCAAAATACAGTGTAGAGTAGCGAGTCCAATATTCGAAGTGGATTTTGGTGTAAATGCTTCAAAATTTTACAGGAAAATTATCCATTGGGACTGCTATAAGTGTAATTTGCAGGCCGTAACTTAATTAGTTATATATATATATATTACGCAATCAACTGATCGAAGAGAAATATATATAAAGGGAAAGAAGCTGTCTCATTCCTACTAAATAAATTAAACAATTCATAATAACATTTTTAAAGCACAGATTTCGAATATCTTTCCACATCTGGCATGCATCTGGCTTTGATCTTATATCATAATCTTGATGATCTGTATAATCATGTCACACACACACATCACATGATATATATATGTGTATATATATATATATAATGGCCATCGATCAAGTTCTCCTGAACTATATAAACGCATGCCATGACGTTTAAGTTTCCCTGAACTATAAATTAATAAATCATCACAAAAACTTATTTTTCTTGTAGTATTAATTATGTACGTGTGGATAGACAACGACATTTATGACAGAGTACACATGACCTATATATATATATATATATTAGTGTTTTTGGAAATTGCAGTCTTTCATCCAATGATCCCACCAAGTTCATTTGTTATTTAATGTATCATCGATCATACATAAAAAAAAACAAGAAAAAACAAGGAGTGCCGAAACCTGTGCTGTTGAGGTGATTGGTGTCATGTAGATACCCATAAATGTTGGTACGTATTATAATATACTCATCATGCTCACATACGGACACACACTAGCTATACTTTTAATTTTTTAATTTTTTGATTTTATTTTAATTTTTAAACTAATTAAATTATTCTACTCATTATTCATATACCAAACATTTATTAAAAGAAGAAATAAATAAAACGTGTAATGTGTAAGAATAAGGAATCAGATTTTTCTATATATTTATTCTACCTTTTTACTGCTGGTGGAATCCAAAATTAGACATACTAGTACTAATTTATCCTTACAGCCGGATCAATTTATTATATGATCTTAGAAAATAGCTGGTTAATTAACATGTATAATTGCCTTAATTAATTCTTTTTCATTTATTCTTTAAAAAGGATTGAAGAATATAATTCATCGAAATAAATCGAATATATTTCACACTCGCAGTACTGCAAAGAGAGAATGAACAACGAAACTGTCCCTCAACTTGGCCACAAGCGCTATCGAATTGGAATTAAATCAATTACAGGATATGATCATAATTTGTTAATGGGGCACTCATAATTGGCACCAAAACCTATCAATGTTATGTACAACCCCGGCCCAATTAACAATAAATCAAACGAAATAATACTAGAATTAATGGGAAACAACAATAAGAAAAAACTCCTGATCGGATATTAATTGCAGCATGTATAAGTTATTGTTTCTTTCCTCTTGTCCAAAATATCTGAGCATGACATCTGTCCTGTGATTTGTAGTTGTTTTTTGTATCAATATGATGTCATGCCACCTTTATATATATATATATATATACTAAAACTCTAAATAAATAGTGTTTTTTGTTTTTTTTTGATGTCCCTATCCAAAATTAATTGGGAGGATACGTTTCCTCATTGTGTGGCATCAATCGATTTGTTTCACTTGATTTAGTACTCGGTGGACTCGACTGTAGAATGTAGTATACAGCTGATCAGATTCTTCAGAAAGAGCAGCTGCGATTATTGTACTTTTGAAACGATCGATCACCCTGAGATTTCTTTCTACCATCAACATGATGACATAACCACATTATTATTAATTAGTGGAGAGATTATTTCTCTAGATCTCTCTCCCTAAATAAGTGATCAGGTTATTGTCGAATTGCAGATCATGATGAAGGATTATCCTTCGTATATGATGGTTGGTATTAGCAGGAATCCAACTAGGAAAGTTGGCTGATCATGACAAAGAGATCAGACTTCAGAGCCCCCCCAACCACCTATAATATTATATATATATATTGAACCGAGATCCGGCCCCCAATATGCTTAATTTGAAGTAGTACTGGTTGGAAAAATATTATATCATTGTAAAAATATCGGAATTAATCACCATCTTGGCCCGACGGTAATACGTAATTAAGTGTACTGATGATGATGATCAGGTTCATGAAAGAGCTGGAATCCGTTACGTACGTAGTCTTAATTAAGAGCCATTCCGATCCCTTAAAAATGTACAGGGAAAGTATTTCTACTATATGTATAAAGGGAGGATCAGGATTCTCCTGAAAAGATTAGATGAGAGAGAGCGAGCTCTTCTTTATAAGCTAGAGCTTGTTTTGTAAATGTTGATACATGGTTGTCATGATGGCACAATGAACTTGAAAAAGAAACGTTTATTCCCTTTACATATCTGGGAAAGTGCTTGTTTCTAAATCACGGGATGATTAATTCTCCTCAAAATTGAAGACTAATTATATATATATATATAGAGAGAGAGAGAGAGAGAGAGAGATGTTCTTGATCAGATAGAGCTGCTTCTGTAAGTATTATTCTTCCTTACGAAGCAAAAGGCAACTTTTCATATATCTCTAGGCCGAAAGATGCATGAGCTAGGAATGAGCCATGTTACATGAGCTTCTTTCGCTGTGCTACTATTTCTAATTGTAACTGGTAATTCATAGATAGGGATAATTGATGGTGCTGGTTAAATGGATCACGTGGAAACCTTTTCCCCCCACGAAGGAATGTAGTGTGTGCCTCTCTCTCTCTCTCTCTCTCTCTCTCTCTCTCTCTCTCCATATATATATATATATATATAAAATATGTATACATATATATGGAGGAAGAAGAAACTGCGCATATGCTATATAGAGAGATAGAGAGAGCGGGTTTTCCGGATTTGGAATACAAAAGTCGTCATGCGAAGAATCTTTAAAGATAGTCCTCAACCGCAAGTCTAATCTTGTCGAAATCGTTGGATAGCATGAAGGGACACCTAGGAGCACTTCGACTGAATTATATTGAGCCGCACTTGCTTCTCTTTTTCTCTGAAATGGAGAGAATATATATTAGGATCGAGTGGTTAGTTTACTCGGGGATGATTCCCAGAGGCCCACGTACAACTCATGCATAGATGCCACGCAACTACTTATGATCGCTCCTCTTTCGGGTTACAAAAGGACATGATCGAAACCTACAGCTTTTTTTCTGTTTTTAAAAGATTTATTGGACCGTCAAATTTTTTAATTATTATTATTTATATGACATCAAATAATTAATAGATATATAAAAGAAATGAACTTTGTAAAAGAAAATAATTACTTCAATCATTTCAGATGCAAAATAAAGATAAAAAAATGATGATTTATATATATATATATATATATATATATATATATGAGAAGTTCTACACAATCTCTCATCTTTCACACAACATTATTTTTTAATTTTTTTAATTTTTTAAGATTTTAATTTTAATCTTTTTCTTTTTAAACTAATTTAATTTTTTTATTCATTATTTATATATTAAATATTTGATTAAAAATAAAATAAAATAAATGTGGTGTGTGGAGATTATATAAATAGTAAAAAGTTGAGTAGATTTTTTCTATGTATATATAGATCATGAGGAATCAAACTATTATATGTTATTGGATTCTCAACCGGATGATGATCTGCATGTTGATCAACCAGTTCGAATATATATTTAGGATTTAAACCAATTCGATCGGCCAAATATGGTACATGCGCGTTTATTTGCAGCAGTATTTATTCTATACATTGATCATAATCATGATATAGTCCGGGGCCGGATTGATCAGGTACGCATAATTGATAAGATGCGCATGCAGTACCAGGACGTTAGAGAATAGAGGACCTACTCTGGAGTGAGTGTAAATGGATGAACATAAGCTGCCTAAACTAAACCCTAGACACTGTCGAACTCTCAATATGTTTATACCGTACTTAAATCAAAAGCTCTAAGCTATTAAACAGTTTCAAAACTAAAACAAAACTCTTACTCGAATTTGGTTGGGGCCAACGCAATGGAGACAATGCGCTGGAGGAGGCGATTTGTAGCGGTGAACTCGCGGCAGTTCTCGGCAGAGGGAAGGCGTGGGTTTGTGCAATTCGCAGCGAGAAATATTTTTTGGGTGTTTGTTTCTCGAGAGTTCTATAGACTATCACACGCTGTTTGGGAGGAAAATTCAAATGAAAGAGGGGAAATAAGGGAGTTCATTCGCGTGTAAATCATTAAAATACTTTTCCAACAAAATATATTTGCTGCGAAAAGAGTGAGACAAAGCCGAAAGTCCTTACAACAAAAGATATTGCCTTAACAAGTCTCCTTACATTTTGCGGCACAAGAACTCGTTGCCTTGTATGCTTAAGTTGTTGTAATAAGTACCGTGACTAATTTAATTAAAATTTATTCGGTGAAAGTGAAATCACGGTTAATACTTCATTTTAGTAGTGATTGTTTTTGCAAGGAATGTAAAATTGCTGTCCTATAGATCTAGCAAGTATGTCAGATCAGCTTGTTGTAATTTCCTTTTGATCTTTACGATGGCTTTGCTACGTTTCTTTAGAAACCCGCGGGCAAGATGAATGATGATGAACTAGCTAGTTAATATATATATATATATATATATATATATATATATAGCTTTGCGGTGGTCAAGTCCAGCCATGCACAGTTAATATTCGTGCAAAAATAAGCATAAGAAAACCCAAAAACAAATAAATAACAGGGATGAGTGGAAATATGGTCTGATTAAATTGTTTTTAGAGATGAAATAAGATAAAATAAGATGAAATGAAATGAGATAAAAGTTAAAAAAAATAAAATATTATTATAAAATATTTTTTTAATATTAGTTTTATTTTAAGATTTAAAAAAATTATTTTAAGATTTGAAATAGTTGAATTATTTATTATATTTTATATAAAATTTTTTAAAATAAGATGAGATAATTTATAAAAACAAACCACGCACAGCTTTAATCAATTCACGTTCAAGTTGGAAATGCATATTATATATATATATATATATTACAATCTTGCATGTGTTATAAAAAATCATTTATTTATAATCAATTAATTCTAATAAAATAATTATTAAAAATTAATATTAATCATAAATAATTTTTTTATCACAAATAATTAATCATTAAATCTCATATTTCTTGTAGCGATGCACCAAGCTAGCTATAGGTTTTATTGTTATGGGAGACCACTCGAGTACTGCAAAATATATATATATATATATATATATGTCAGTATGTATGTATTACGTGCCTCATTTTGCCGCTGGCTATACCCATATGTATATATATATATATATGTGATTAGCGTCATCATCAGAAGCACCCAATTAATGCAAATGAACCTAACCAACCATTCTTGCTTAAAAAAGCGTCCTACTTGCAGTACCTCAAATGACAGAAAACTGGGGTCAGAAAAATAGTCATGCAATAAGTAATCTGATCTCCCACTAGTATTTGCACAAAACATGCTTTATCTTCAACCCGGCCACTGTCCGGAAACAAAAAGTTTCAACCGAAGCGATTCCCATTATACCAATTCTGGGCAAAAGGAACTAGTTGTTAGTATTCTTCTGTTGAGCTTGCATATTTCTGTTGTAAAGTTTGAATGGATTGAATAGTTCATCATGAATTACTCTCTGGTGGTGGATAATTTGATTCGTATCCTTCCATGCATGCTGACTTCAAAGCGTGGGAGTGAACATGAGTTCGCTTTTGCTTCTGTTGCCACTAACTTTACGGGGGAGAATATTCCTTCAGAAAGATTATCTTTTATCTTCTGAAAAGAAAAAAACGAAAAGAAAAGAAAAGTGAGAGAATTCAGAATATGTAATCTTTTGATCCCATTGGTCTTTATCTGCACCCCAAGAAATTAATAGACATTCATGTATACTTTTTCTTCTGGTTTCTAATTCCTTATATATATATGGAACCCTATTCTTTTATTTTCAAAGCGTCAAAGTAACACTACGCTCAGAGATCGAGTAAAAAAGGGGATCGAGGGGGCCGGTTCCTTGATCATATGCATATAAGAATGTAATACTTGGGACTCCAATGCCAGAATGCAATAGATCGAAGTACTGATTTTCTCAAGATGCAAGTATACTAATTGGTCGTTCTAAATGACAGGTGATATATTCGATGGGCGGAGTGTGCGCTCCAACCAGATGAAATTATGTTGCCCACTTCTATCCTAGCCACTGATTTTGAAGTGTGTCATAAGTACTATGATTGAGAATCAAGATGCAAAAAGATATTTCAGATCAATAATTCGGATGAGTCATGACTTTGCCATCATGACTTCTTTTAAAACACACTTTTTATATATATATATATATATATCAACAATCTTATATATACAATCATAAAATATGTAAATACCAATATTTATTTTCTTTAATCGTAAAATATGTAAATACCAACATTTATTTTAAAGAAAGTAGAATCTATTATTAAAAAATTAATTTTTTTTCTATAAAATCTGCATTTATTCATTTTTAAAAAAAAATAATTATATGAATTTTACATATTTCATGATTACAAATATCATATATATATATATATATATATAAATATATATCGGTATATATATTGGTGTAAACAGTTGAGAGATCGACAGAGGTGACTAATTAAGACTCTTTTAGGTGGAGTGTGTCTGATATCTTAGGGTTAATTACTGGTCGAGTTGTCAACTACAAACCCCAATTACATGAGATAAATTCACGTGGAGTTGAACCCCGAGGATGTGACTAACATGACCAACTCTTTAATCAGCAACTGGGTTTGTGTCTTTGTAATCATAAATAAAAATAAAAAAATAAAAAATAAAAAAAATAATGCGCCTGCTTTTACATCGATGATGATCAGTTCGCTGAAATTCCGCTAGTTTAGGAGTGTGATGAGGATACAATTACTTGATAAGGCTGCCTGGCTCTTTCCAAGCGTGCATTTAGCTATAGCTAGCTAGCTACGGCCTATAGCTTTCGATGATCTGATCTTTCCTTCCTTCTTTTTCTTCTCTTTCTAACTTGCTTAATTTTCTGAAAGAAGGAGACCTACCCTCGGTGAAATGAAGATGATCAGCTCGTTTTTGGTCAGTGACGTCCTCCCACATCGCACATGCAACATCAAAAGTAGAATACGACGTGGAATTCTTAGATGTTGAGGTAAGATATTATTATAAACTTGAGTGGATTTATAAGTAAATGATCATCTTCTGTTGCTTGGGAAAAAAAAATATAGAAAAAGCTTAACCTTGTAATTCTTTCTTAAAAAATGCATATTGTATTAATTTAGTATATTTATGTTTGCTGGAGAGGCAGATTTAAAATATGAAATGGCACTTTGTCTGTCCACTAATAGTATAAAATACTCTTAATATATTATACTAGCACACAAATATATAACTGATCCAGTGTGTACATGCAACAAATTATGCATGGGATAAATTAAGTAGATATTATCAGTGGTCCGTCGTCGTTTTATAAGTAATTGAATTATCCTAATGAAATATATATATTCTAGCAAATTATTTGGATAAATTTAGAATCCTGCATATCGTAATTAAAAAAATCTTTTATTTTATTTTTTTATAGTGGACTCTAAATATTTTTCAAAGAGAATATATACCATACCATACCACATTCTAAGAATTAATGGATGTCGTTACTCTATTGATAGAATTCCTCTTAATAATTAATAGTTGGAATTAAAGGCTAAAACTTTTACTCATGCTCACCACCCCTTTTCTTTAAGGCTGCATTATATGGATGCTTAAATTATTTTAGATATTTTAAACTGATCTCATGATGTAGTACTCAAGATCAGTAGTATTTTGCTAATCCTATATTTGAAATATATAGTTAATTAATTAAATATAAAGAGATTAAGATATATATTTTAATGTATAAAGTAAGTAACTATTTATAGTTTATATAAGATGCGCGTTTAACTTATTTATAAAAAGTTGAAAAGGTAACGAATTCCATCAATAATTAGATATTTAAGATACATTAAAGTGTATTTCTATTCCGAACATAACTTAAGTACAACTGTCTATATATATAATATATTAAAACTCTTTAATAAAATTCCATTGCTAATTAATATTGATGGGCCCCTTCTCTGATCTCTGGCTAGTCAATATTTATGTACAAAGCCCATTTCTGGCCCCCACCTCCACCACTATGTGTGTGCGTGACTCACAGTCTCACTCTATATATGATTATTTCGGAGACTTTAATTAAGACGCTGATCATTATTTCATTTTTGTCGTGTATCTCACCATGACCTTGATTAGAACTAAAAGGGGATGTATGTAGACGAGCTACAGTATTGTCCGGCGTCCTAGCTTGCAATATTTCCATAATTAATCATCATCATCACTTGATCATCTTAATATTCACTATTACTACGTCTATATGAGAGAGAAGGAGAGTGAGTGCTCAGATCACATTCTAAATATTGCATCGATCGTTTCTCTTATATATCGAAATTTGGAAACATATATATATATATATATATATGTGTGTGTGAAGTTTGATTTTTCTTAATGAAGTATAATAATAAAAATAATAATAATAATGATAAGTTGGCATATCATTACGAAAAAATTAAGTCCAGTTAATTGACGTAGAATTATATTAGATAAATTTAAGTAAAATTCGTATAAGATATTATAAAAAAATTATTTATTTACTGTATTTTTATTGGTTATAAATAATTATTTTAGTTATTAATAGTCTATTTAGTCACTAGTAGTCATTTTCATTACTAATATTGAGTCACTAATAATTTTTTTTATAATGAGAAATGACAAGTTTACTAAATTTAATGAGATAGGCATAGTCGAAGTAAATGACTCATAATTTCCAAGTATGATATTGGATAAAAGTGATCTTGATGGCCTTGAAGAGTACTGTCCAACAGCGCCCAATAATTTCCATTTCCCCTTGCGATCTTCTTTCTTTTTAAAAAAATAAAAAAATAAAGAGACTGTCCAATAGCGACGAGCAGCATTGAACTTATTTAATAGGGCTTTTGGTAATAAAAGTCCACATTGTTGGCCCAATGAATTGGGTCTAAGTTTGGGCTACAGATAGTTAACATGTGTGACCCTGACCGGCTAGAGAACTACATCATTCGTGATGGCGGCCATCGTCTTTTTCCCATCAATCCACTTTCTTTTTGGGTGTGTTTTCTTTTGTTTTTTAACCTTTTTGGGTCAGCTCATGCGAACCCAAAGGCCAGCAGCTAGCTGAAGATGTTTCCTTGAGCTCATGAAAACAAGCAGACTCAAGAAAAGCGCGCTACTTTCCAGCTATTAGATAATTTCAATTACGAGAAAACCAGAATGATCGCACTGAAAATGGCGATAAATATTAAGGGAAAGAAGGCTTCAAGGGATGATCAATATATATATATATATATATCAAGCCAGCCTGAGCCTGCGGCTACATAGGCCAGCTGGTAGCTAGTTGTATCAATGTATTCTTTAGGAATTAATGTTAATTTGGCCAGTACTTTATCATCATGTTTGACTTTAGACCCTAATCCTGCACTAATAACAATAATAATGATACGTCTGTCGACAGACAAGGACATGAATCGACTTACTTAGTATGGCAGTACTTTACAAGAATTAAATGACTCAACATTTTACTAAAATGTATGTACAATGAATGTACGTAATACCTTGGAGAAAATACAACATTTTTTAAGGCTAGCTATACGTGTTTGGGATCGAGACCTTGCCTTTTATATATGGTGAAAAAAATGGTGGGCATTGCAGCAACTCCTGTTCTGGTAGATTCAACAGCTTTATCTGTGTAGAGAATAAGGCAGAAACAGGCCGATGATCAGAGAACTTGCTTTCACTTCGAAAATATGATAGTTGCTTTGTTCCTCTCCCGTACCATAGAATTCTATCACACCTGCCATTTCATCATATACAATCATTTTGATAGTAGCGCTCCAAATAATTTTTTCATCATTTATTTATTTTTATTATTTTCTTATAATGTGATATTAGATTATATATTTATAATTAAAATATAATAAATAATCTCTAATTATCTAATAATACATTATAAAATACGATCAGAAGATATATATATATAATTAGTACCATTTACTCTTTAATAGTAAAATGAACGTTCAGATTTCAGCTCAAAAAAAGCTGTCATGAATACTTGCAATCTAGCGGCCAGGACCACTGATCCTAAGTACGGACCAAATACCAAGACATTTAAGCCTGGTTAGTGGTGGTCCTATGATGCTTGATTATGATGCATGGTACTGCATTATACAGTTCAGAATTTAAGAAAGATTCAAAGAATTAGTGTGATTCATGTAATTAATATAGTTTATATGGTAAGTACCATGCTGGAGTCCTTTGTTTCTCTCCAGATCTGGTTGGAAAGGCTCCTGAGTAGCGATTAAAGTTGTGAGAAGAATACTTGTAGGTGGGTGCAAAATCTATGCTTCCCTCTTTCCAATCTTGAAATACTCTTCCATCTTTCTGCTCCCTTCTTAGCTGATCAAACTCTTTCAAAGCTCTCCAGTCTTGCTTCTCTATCAGCTGCCTCGCAAAGCTGTCCTCCAAGCATAGCCTATAGTTGAGATCCCCAAACCAGAATATCCGGCTATATATCCAAATACATCAATATATTAAAATTAAGGATGAATAATTTGAAAATATGATTAATTAAACAATATTGTATAACATACGATCGTGAAATTCGAAAACATCATACAAACATCTTGAAAAAGAACAGAATTTGCTTATTAAAATTTAATTTTTTTTTTTATATATATATAAGATTCATTTTAACTTAATTTAAAAAATAAAAAGTAATTATACGATATTTATACAATTCATAAATAATGCATTTTGTTTATTTGTTTGGATAAGTTCACTTACTCATGTCCTAAGATGGAGAGAGGGGGAGAGCTCTTATCGTTTTTAGTGGATCGAGTGAAATAAGTTCGTCTGAAAATCTCTGAGACTTGGTAATTCCTCCGGATTTCATTACCCTTTTTCTCACCAGAAGCCAAATGGGCAGCAATGAAGCAAAAACTAGTTCCTTCGATTGACATGCTTACAGAAACCGCACCTTTGTTTCCCAAAAAACCCATGATGCCACAAGCGACAGAACAAACTTTGATATTTGAAATGCAGTACTTTATGAGTAATTCCTTTCTCATCCAAACACTTACAAAGACTCCAACCATCTTCTTGCTTGCAATTAGGTTGTACTGATCAATGCAGCTCCCGTTCAGTTTGTCAAGTCGATTCCTGATTGGCCTGTCGTCTCTGAGTGGACTCCCAATGACGAGACTGCCAACACTCTTTCTTCTCAAATCTGGACTTCCAGGATAATGGTAATTGTCGCTTGAGATTATATTCAACATCGGTGTCAACCAAGCGCATCCATATTTTCTGTTGAGTGTTTTTCCTATTAGCATGTTCCAATTCGTTGCTTCAGTTGGATCTTCTCCTCCTATTACGTTTCTGGTCTTTAAGGGGACAATCTCTTGAAATCTGCAAGCGGAAATTTGTTTGTTTTCATCTGTTTGAACTTCACGTAGGATTAAATGGGTAATTAATTAGAACTTTAAGATATATAGGTAGCACAAAACAATATCGTTACATACCCAAGAACATACATGTCGGCTGTATCTTTGAGATTCAACCACTCGTCCAAATCTACTTCTAGACTCCCTATTGGAGATCTTCCAGCAACATTCCAGGTACCCACGAAGATTCTGAATTTAGTATCCAGAAAACAAGACAATCGTCATTTCCTGGCTCATTTCTTTCGGCCAAATTAAAGATAAACGAGATCTCTCACCTTAATTCATTCGTCGAAATGCATGGATCCATCTCCGTTGACCGAAAGAGAACATCATCCAGGTAATTGTCACTCTCACCTTCACCCCCATCTGTACTCAAAAGGGAATGTTAGCTTGAAATATTACATGACAACTAGTGAACGCCAAAAAGAAGGGAGAAAATTAAGAAGAAGAATAAGATTCTAACCTGAAACTTCACTCAAATTAAACGGATCGTCTCTCTTGTGCTTCTTCTTAAACCATCTGCCAATTCGCCGACCTCTCGACTTCCGGTTCTCAATATGATCCATTACCTTACAACACAACCCAGTACTCCATGTTTGGCAAAATTACATGAAGAATATGTAGTGAATATGCCTCGTAGAATATCATCGTGCCAATCGCCCCTTCATGAAAGATTAAAAGAAGGACACAAACCCAGACCT
The DNA here is from genome assembly GCA_036898215.1 of Platycarya strobilacea. Classification (NCBI taxonomy): domain Eukaryota; kingdom Viridiplantae; phylum Streptophyta; class Magnoliopsida; order Fagales; family Juglandaceae; genus Platycarya; species Platycarya strobilacea. The sequence continues at coordinate 2,533,165 of CM072546.1, forward strand.
TATACGTTACATGACCTTCCACCGGCCGATATACCCAAGACAAGCAAACGATTAATGCGAAGTCAAAAGATGTTGGAAGAAACTTCTCTCTCTCTCCCTCTCATGATATTTTCATGGTTGAATTCGATGACTGTTTCAGAAGGAAACCGCAAATGATATAGGCCTCACAAATTGGTTTTTACCATTTACTTGATGATTAGACTCGTTAGGTGGTGCTGGTCACGTATGTCTCATGGATTTTTACGTCGTAACATTAATATCCTTACGCGTCAAAGTCAAAACGATGATCTACTACTATATATCGGCATGGCCGGCCGGGTGCCCTCTGATCTGGCCTCAGGGCATGCATGCATATATAAATATAAATATAAATATAAATATATATATTTATTTATGCTCAGAATCCTTTATATTCTTTGTTCAAGTGGCCGTAATAAAAGGCCGGTCCTCTAAAAATTACAATGTATTATTGATATTATTTTTCTCGGCAATATTCTTGTTTAATAATGATTAAACTTCGCTTACCTCATAGAATTAAGTGCCGTTTTTCATTTTCTAGTTTTTGCAATATGGTAATAAGATGTCAAATAATTTGAAAGAGTATGAGCTGGAATGGTGTTCAAGTTGGAATGGATCAAGTAAGAGAATCTGGATCTTGACAATCTCAATTGTATATTACACAACATATACGACACTGATCGAATTAATGAAATTGGAATAACTTCATTTGGTTGGGTATATAATTGAGAAAAATGTTAGTTGAATCGATAAATTTGATCAATAAAAATGACCGATTGTCTTTTTTATTTTATTTAAATGTTAGAAAATAAATATTTTTTTATTAGTTTTTTAAAATATTTAAAACTATGTAAAAAAATACTAAAATAAAAGAAGAGGAAAAAAAAATTTACACTACATTGATTGATTTTGTCGGTTTTCTATAGGCCGTACCAATATATAGCATTGTCCTAACGACCTTTTTTTCAATATTAAAGCCAATGAATAATTAGAGCTACATGCAATGAATAGACCAACGGCATGATTATTAACATTAACAGTTCAAGTAGTTAAAAAAAAAAAAAAAAAGGTCGCTGTAGATGCAGTCCTTTGACTGTGTGGTAATCTGTCTAATAGATAGTACATATCAGTTGGCCCATCTCATTTATGAAATAACGGTGCCTCCTGCCACTTGGTGCTGTCGGAATTTAATTTGGATATTCTGATCAAAACTATATATTATATATAGTGTTATGAATTAATGTAATCAACGAACGAAACGACAGTCGCCTCCTGTCTCATCACTAAAAATTATGTGAATAACCTCACCATTATTATTTTAAATTTGTATAGTGACTTGCATAGTGATTTGCATAGTAACTTGCATAATAATTTCAACGCCTATAAATATGGGTTTTAGTTGTAATGAAATTCATAAGAAAATATAGAGAGAGAAAGAAAATTTCAGTTCTTAAGAGTTTCTTTTCTCTTGCAATAGTAGTAGTTTTCTTTTTAGTTTTATAACACGTTATCAGCACGAGGTTCTATCGATACTGAAGCTAGTGGTCTTCTACTTCAAGTAAGTTTTTCAATATATTATTTGCAGTCCTTGAGATAAATATTAAAGGTAATATTTCTGAATATTACTTGATAAAATTTTATTTTTATTCTCATGATAATGTGAATATATTTCTTAAATTCACAGATTTATTTTTGTAATATAATGTTAAATATTGAGATTTATTACTATTGACATTTCTGAAAAATGTTATTTATCCAGATCCTTGAGGAGATTTATTTGGATATGATGATGAACTTGAAAGATACAATCATAGAAGAAAACTATGTGTTCCTGAAGGACCGTGCTGTGTATCTCATGATGAAAAATCATCTTACTATGTGAAATAAATTAAGAGAGTGATATAAGCACCAGAAGATGTAATCATCTCAAAAGATCATTATGATTTATTGCACCTGAAGTTGCAAGATTTTAAGAGTGGTATTGAATATTCTGCACTCTTTAAAATCGGCTCAATATTAAAATTATACAGTGAAAATGTCACTGATGATGATATATAAAAGAAGACATTATTTTTTATACCTCGAATGTGCTTCTGCAGTAGCAATATCGAGAGTGAAAGTTCAATAAATATTCTGAACTTTTGTTTTGTCTCCCAGTGATTGAGCTAAATAATGAGTTTTTGTTACACCAGTTACGTCCTATTAATGATATAGAATTTACACAATTCCCAGAAGTGAACGGGAACTAAGGGCGTAGACGTGGTAGAAAAATTATAGAAGTGTTGGTCCCAAAAGCAACAACACTAAAGATGATAAAAATATATCGTATCACCAGAAGTGATCAAACTCAGAGAAGGGTAAAGACCCTCAGAATAATTCTTCATAAAAAGATGAAGATGTTTGTCATAGATGTAATATGACTAAACAGTAGTCACGTACCTGTTGTACGGCCAAATACTTGATTTACTTACACTAAGTTTTTATATATAAGCTTATTAATATTTCATCATATTTTGAAATAATGAAATATCGGTGCCTGAAGCACGACAAGAAATTACTTGGGGTAATAAAGCCTTGTTTAAATGTGATCCTCTTACAAATAAATGTGAACCAGAAGTTCAGAGGATTATTTATCTGCAAAGTGTTGCAAATCAATTACAAGATATATTTAGTGACACTAAAGGTGTTGTAAAATCATATATTACTACTGTTAATACTTAAGCAAGAATTGAAGTCCCTAAAGGACGAGTTGTTAAAACAGTAATAAATGAGTCTAAGATACACCTGAAACGTTGAAGACCTATTAGTGTATAAGAAATATAAAAATCGGTGCTCATGAAGAGACCGTATTTTCTGTATAAAATATAATCCTCCTGAAGAGGAAACCTCCTGAAGAGGTAACTTCTGAAGAGTATAACTCCTGAAGAGAAAACTCTTGAAGAGTATAAATCTCCTGACGAAGAACCTCCTGTAGAGGTGTTTCATAAAATGTTTTCCCCTGAAGAGGAACAATGAGATCTCAATACATTTCATGAGTACTGGAAAATTTATGGATAGAAATAAAACTGTTGTCGACAACATATATGATAACACTTGATATTACCAGAAGTAATGAAAAAAGTGAGTAAAAAATCGTCAAAGAATGTCGACGTAGAAATGATTGGCCAAAATGGAAAGCAGTTATTAAAATTGAATTAAACTCGCTAGTGAAGTGAGATGCATTTGGACCTGTTGTCCAAACACCAAATGGTGTAATATTTGTCAGATATAAGTGAGTATTTATACGAAAGTATAATGCGAAATGAAATTATGCGGTATAATTTGTCGCACAAGGTTTCCAGTAGAAACCCGAGCAATTATGAGGAAATATATTTCCTTGGTATGAATGCAATCACATTCATATTTTTAATTGATTTGGTTATTACAAAAGGATTAGATATGCAGTTAATGAATGTGGTCACTGTATATTTATAAGCATCATTAGATTATTACGATACTTGAAGCATCTAATCCAAGTACATTTAGGAGTATGTACTTTATAAAATTCAAATATCTTTATATGGGTTAAAGCAATCCGGACGCATGTGGTATAATTGAATCAACAAGTATCTATTGAAAGAAGGATTTAAGAATAATCCTATATGTCCATGTGTTTTATCAAAATTCGGATTTGCCATAATTACAGTTTACGTTGATGATTTACCTTGTTAGAACTCTTGAAAAGATCACAAGGGTTGCTATAAATTCAAGGAATGCATTTGAAAAGGAAAGATCTTATTATTCAATTCATAGATGAGTTACAAGAATTTGAGACTTCTAGCCTCATCTCTCAAATGCATTTGCTTTTCATAAAGCAACATACCATCCTTATCTAAAGGATTAGGCAATCGAAATGAAGAGGCAAGTAAGGATTTTAAATCCTTATTCTCCTGCTTTAAGTCTGCAATTTTTTTGTCAGACTCTTGAACGAGTCGTTGAAGTACAGAAACCTTCTCGTTAAGCTCCTCAATCTCACGATTTTTGGATTGTAATCGGTTGGAAAATCCAACAATAGAGGAGGAGTATCGGGTGCCGAGAGTCACCAGCTCATAAACAGCTTCACGATCTAACTTATTAGCCAGATCATTTGCTTGTTGCAACATTGCACCTGCGGAAGATGCAGGATCAACTTGTAATTGAGGTGAAGGATACCTCATATGTTGATTGTGAGAAATAGTAAAAGGAAATTGATGAGCCATTGAAAATTTGTAGAATAAGAATACAAATACAGATGAATTATAGATATGAGAAGAAGATTTGATGCGTACTAAATGAAGCTAAAGACGGTTCTTATAGAAATGGAAATAAGAACAAGACAAACCATCATCTCTTCAAATCTCACTTTACAAGATATGCTGGATGCATAATTTCAAAAGCCAGCGAGATTAATTACAGCTATCCCTATTTTCTTGTAAACGCTGAACCTCTACCGTTAGCTACTGTTGTTGACTTTGTATCTGAGCTCTTTCTCGTTCCAGCTCTTCTACTCGTGTTTTCAGGTCACGAGAATACTAGTCTACAAGTTTTTTCAGCTCCTTGTTTTCTTATTTTAAATCTTTATTTTTTCTATCTTTAGTTGCAAGCGTTTGATGCAACTCAGATATTTGATTTTTAAGATGATCAACCTCACTCGTTCTCGCCAATAGCCTCTGTGACATGGTTGTAAGAGAAGCAGCATATTGAGCACTGAGGGTTCTTGATGCTGCAACAATTTCAGGATCAGATTTACTAGATAGATATATTTCTGCTCCTATCATAGTGTTTACAGCCTCAGGAGAAAATATAAGTGGTTCATGGTTTAAATGTGGGACATTAGAATTTATATCAGACATAATATCGTTCTGGATGAACAACAACTGAATCTATGAGGAATGCGAAATCTTTTTGCTGGAGTAAACCAATGATAAAATTGGTTATATTTAAACAACAACCCGAAACTTTCAAATCTCTTCAAGATCTCGTTTGTCCACAATGTCAAGCGGATTTGATTTTCCGCCGAACCGATAATATTAAAGCTCAAAGCTTTTACAGCTTTTATCATACATATATGGTTTCCAATGTTATTTCCGCCGTATATAAACAAGTTCTTCCTAATAACGCCGAATGAGGGGGAGAAAATTTTAGATGAAAATATTATCATACTCTCTCTAATGCATTATTTAGTTGGAGATCGTGTTTGAATTCTTAACTTGTTATATATACTGAAATCATATTTGCTTATTACTTGAAACACTAACGCATATTATCAGGGGGAGTTTAAGTATTACTGCAGGTATCAGATTTCTATTAAGTTTGTCAACCAGATATTATTTTTCATCTTCAAATCACTCAGAGATTATTACAATTCATGAAACAAGTCGAGAGTATATTTGGCTGAGATCAATGACTCAACATATCCAAGAAAAGTGTGGTATTTTGATAGCTCAACAATTTTATACGAAGATAATGTTGCTTGTATCATTCAAATCAAAAGAGGATATATCAAATATACGATCAAGTGATAATCTGGTAAATTTATTCACGAAGACATCACCAACTGTGACATTCAAGAAAATTGTGCAGAATATTAAAATGTGAAGACTCAAAAACTATTGTCATGCACTTTCCAGGGAGAGTAAAAGTCCTGAAGACTTGTGCTGATTGTACTCTTTTTCCTTCGCTAAGGTTTTATCTCATTGGGTTTTCCTTTGCAAAGTTTTAGTGAGGCAATCTTAAAGCACTTGTGGATACATAAAGAGACTGTACTCTTTTTCCTTCGCCATTGGTTTTTCTTCCTACTGAGTTTTTCCTTGGCAAGGTTTTAACGAGACAGATTCTTTATGGGTGGTCATTCAAGGGGGAGTGTTATGAATTAATGTAATGAACGAACGAAACGGCAGCCGCCCCCTGTCTCACTACTAAAAATTATGTGAATGACCCTACCACTATTATTTTAAATTTGCATAGTGACTTGCATAGTAATTTCAATGCCTATAAATATGAAATATGAGTTTCAGTTGTAATGAAATTAATAAGAAAATATAGAGAGAGAAAGAAAGTTTCAGTTCTTAAGAGTTTGTTTTCTCTTACAATAATAGTAGTTTTCTTTTTAGTTTTATAACATATATCCAATATTTTTCTATTATTAATAAATTAGAGAGTGAGAGAGTGAGAGAGAGAGGGTCTAGTACTCTACCCCCAAAATTTGAGATGCTTTTCGTTGAATCGTTTACATGGATCCTGTGTTTGTTAGGTCGACAAGACCCAAAGTTCGAAAGCAAATTATATGCCCCCAAAATATACAGTTGATATATATATAATATAATATAATATAATATTCAATATTAATTCATCTCTTTACTACGACCTGATAATTCAATTACGTTTTTAATGAGCTTTATGTTGTTGTGAAGTTTGTTTTTGGATACGCAAACCTGATCATCAAACCACCGACGTACGTACTATAATTAATAAGTGTAGCTTTCACAGCTAAAGACATTCGAAAAGAAGTAGATGCGTTTGCAGTCGATGCAGTTATCTTTCAACCTCAATCATAATAATCAGTAGCATGCAGCATGAGCCTCGAGGCTAGCTGCTCTTATCTCCCTTCCCCTTTCTTCTTTTGGGACCAGTACTGCTTCACATGAAAGTGTGATATTTGAACCGAACCTTAACTTTAACGTCCTGCGCCAGTACGTCGTTGCATAGAATCTAGATGATCTGATATTGCAAGACTACTGTTGATATTCATCTTAGTTATACAGTTCTCTTTTAAATACCACAAATTGAGCACAAAATGTAATTTGGTTCATATTATAATTAGTTGAGCACAACCGGCCCCTTTGCTAGCTAGCTAGCATAAAGTAGTACATCTGCAGATAAAAACAACAAATTATTAAAGCCAATTATATATGTTCATCTTCCATCTGTTTTGTCTTTGAAAACTCATCGAAAGGATCGATCTTTTACCGATCACAAGAATCAAAATGAATCGATCATTGGATTGGAAAGTCACAGCTTCATCGATCGGATCCATGCTTACCAGTGTATAAATAATGGGATCTTGCCTGTAAAAAGGGTACTTGATATAACATTGGGAAGAGTTTCAAAATATTGTGGTTAATGCGCGCCCTTCCCTTCTTATAATTCGACTTTTTGCTTTCCTACTCAATCCCGTGCATCTCATGAAGTTTGAAAGAGCTGGCCGGGGTTGCCGATCGAAGTCAAATTTGAGATTAAACGGCCTCTTAATTCTATATAAATATAACATTAATGCATCCCAAAACTTGCGCGCTTTATAATTAAGCACATGACACCTTTTGAAAATTCAAAACTTCAGCTCGTGCCGGTTTCACAAAGAACTGGCCATGGCTTCTACCTTTCTTCGCATCGGACACCAAATGCTGCCTGAACATGGCAATGAAAGTTTCCACTCTCTCGTTTAGCTCCTCCTTTGACAGCCTCATTACAGCCTCATCTCCTGCGTTGTCTTCTTCATCGGGATCCAGTTCTCCATCTACCTCATTTTCATCACTTTTAATTTGCCGATGCTCCTGATCTTTGTGGCCGCCGCAGTGATCTTCAGTTTGTGCGGAACCCGAACAACACGGCCTAGTTTTATTCTTGTAATTTCTTTCGATCTTCATCTCTGCATGGTCGTCATTGCATTCTTGATTTTCGTTGCAGGCGGAGGAGCGCAGAGACGTGAAAACAATGGCTAAGAGGACGAGGTTGAGGGCGAGAAACACCCATGCGCGCCAGTAGTGCTCGACTAGGCACCTTATCATTGCGCGTTTAACGCATGCGCCCATTAAAAGAGCCGCTCCAGCTGTGAATAAAACTGTGTTCATAATGTCGTCATCTTGAGGGTCTCTCTCTTGATCAGTTACTCTCTTATGACTCTTTATCTTCCTCATCTCCATATTGCGTACTGGGTCTTTTTCTTTTTCTTTTTAGCTACCTCGAGAGTCGATCGAGAGGATAGCATTGGAGTCTTGGTATTGGGGTGTATCGCTTTTATAGAGAGTTAGAACCGAAAAGATGCCATTTTTGTTTTCGAGGATTCACTGCGTCCAGTGATGAAGATCAGGACCTGTGGGGGAAGACAAACAGACAATGTGTCTGCACTAGTGCAGCATTCATCACAACTGCAAGTGAAGTCAGTATGATTGCTCGCCGAATTGATCCCAATAATTAAGTTCGTATTTATTTAGTTTGGCGTGCACGCTACTGACCCAACAATAGTCATTACTCATTAGTCATAGCAATTGCCTCGGAATTAGCTAGCAAGGTAAAAAGTGGTAAAATATGTTTTGGGTTATGTAATTTTCAAGTCTTCGCTAATTTCAGTGGTTTGAATTGAAACTGCTAATGACAATGATTGCCAAAAGATATGGATTAACAACAAAAAAGTTAAGATCATTTTCAGAGTTGTGGGAGTACTGTCGACGTGGTGTTGAACCATGAGGGAGATGTGGAAATATTCTCATACTCAAAGCTGCGTGGCTTTTACTTTGAAAAGCTGACTGGCAGTGCGAGTGAGCATTTTTGCCGGTTGATGAGAGCAAAAGGAATGAATGAAACGTGACGATGATCGGCACGCTTGTTGGATACTTAAATCATATCAGAAAATGACCCTACATGCTGAGTACAGCAGCAGCAGTAAAGCATATCATTTTTCTCCTCTCTATGAGATTTCTTCTTGGGCAGGGGAAACACAAGCGTTTAGTACATTGACTAAAAAGTGCTCGCCTCATAAAATACATGTTACGTTGTGAGTTTACAAAAAAGGAAGTCTGAAGTCAGAGATTGCAATCGGGAAGGATTAAGATAAATTGGGTTATATGACTTAAAAAATCAACACCATTTTCGATTTAGAGCTAGTTACAAACTGATACTTGAAGAAAAGAAAAAACTAATATGTCGTAAAAAGTTTTCCTCACATTTTCTATCCCTCATTCCTCTAAAGACTCTTCTATGTAGAAACCCCTACACGCTACATGAGTGAGGGAGCAACAAGATCTGATAATCCTTCAACAACTTATCTCTCTCTCTCTCTCTCTCTCTCTCTCTCTCTCTCTCTCTAAAATGCAGCCAGCTGACACTAACCTTTGCGGCCACCCCGCAAAGGTTAATGTTTTGTTGAATGGCAAATCATGTATAACTTTCTACTTGTTGGATGTAAGAAACGAAGACCTTTTCTACCACCATCTTTTTCCAGACAAAGAAATGAGCTGCACAAAAGGGGAAAGTAAAATAGAATATTAAACAAGCTTAATCAATTAGCAACATAAAACTGGAAGAGCATGTAATTATGCACTGGAAGCACCAAAAAGCCAAGAGAAACCATTTGTTTGTATATTTGCAATCTTTTTGCAGTCTTACCACCATGAAAGATATACAAGTTCATTTCTTAAAAGAAAAAAACATTTAAAGAATCATGAGAGTAAGAGGAAGGGGAAAAAAACCAACCTGCCGGGCAATCTGAGCCAGTCGACGACTATCTCTAGATGAGTTGTTGATTATGCTAGAGTTTTGTGGCTTTAGGACATCATTTTGTTTACCTCCTGATCTTCTCTTAGTGGTGCTGTTTTCAAGAGAAGCATTATCATCAGGGAAGCTCAAGGATTCCTTCTTGCGCTTCCTACGAAAGGTGTACATGAGAAGCCTGTTGCTATCTGCTTGATGTGGAGAACCATTTGCTGCTTCAGATGCTTCAGCATCTTTCAAAGAAGAGTTCATCAATGGTATGTTGAACATCCCATGATCCAACTCAGAGCTTGGATTCATCAAATTCTCTGTAGCATTAACTTTATGTTTTATCGATGCAGACTCATCCACCAACTCTATATCCTTCCATGCCGCTTTCCGGACAAATCCAGATTCATTAATATCCTTAATGTCAACAATAAGATCACCAGAACCTGATCCAGGATCTACATCATGTGTAATTAAAGTCAATCCTGGATTCAAACAGATTGATGGCTTTATCCCAGAATCAGTTTCACTTATTCTGGACCTCTCTTCACCAGATTTAACATTTCCATTGATTGATTGTGAAGAAGTTCTTTGACACAAGATAACAGAATATGGCTGACAAGGTTTGCTTAGCAGCTCATCAGAACGAGACCTAACTGAGGCATTGGCATCCCCACTTCCCATCTCTTTTTTTCCATTCCCTTTGTGGACTTTCTCTTTGTCTGGCTTGAAATTCGGTACAGTACAGGCACTCTCAGCAGACTTAACATTCCCATTGACTGAGAATGTTTTACAACAGGAAAGAACAGAAGATGGTTGACAGAGTTTCATGAGCTGGTCAGGACCGGGACAAGACTTCCATGAAGTAGCTTTGGCTTTCCCAAATCTTATATTTCTTCTTTGTAATGTGCGGATCTTAATTGGGTTCTTCACTTCTTTGCCAATTGAGGAGTTCATCATTTCTGAGTTGCTGGTCCTAGAAGAGGGTTTAAGACATTTTCCTTCATCCTTATTACTCACTTCAGTGATCAACTCATTCTTTTTTAGAGAATGTTGATCGTCTAAATCTCCAGAAGAAGACACCTTTCCATCCATGAAGTTTCTTTCAAATGCACGAATTCTCTGTGTAAATCCATTTTTGTACAATTCAGACTCCTTGCTTCTCGTGCTTATGGAGGCTAAGTCAGAGTCATTGGAATTATCAACTGAAACTCTCTCATCCAATGGCGCATTCTTCATGTCAGAAGTCATCATAGTTTCAAATCCTGAATTTGAAAGAGAGGGTCTGATGGGATCAGCTGCTGCATTTTCATCAGAACATGCATCTTCCCTCTTGATCTGTCCATTTAAAGGGCACGCTTGGTTGCTCTTCACTTTCTCCAATGCACCCCATACCTGTTTCAACTCGGTTCTAAGATCTCCTATCACATCCTCTGCCTCATTGAGCTGTGCTTCAAGCTCTTCTATCCTTTTCTGCTGGCCCAAGGATGTCATCTCTGCCTCAGTGGCCTGCAAACAGGGAAAAACTGGTCGAATCTATACTAACTGCTTACAAAAACTCCGAAATCTACTGGAGCAGGCACCATTAGAAAAATTCAAGCTGCCCTTTCAACATTAAAGCAATGTAGTTGCTAATATGCTTGGATGAGTAATGCATTTCATTTAACTTATAACGAAGACTACCCAAAGGGGCAGACCCCCTATCGAACCCAGACATTGAACATCCAATGTTCAATGAATGACACCTTTGAAAGCATGCATAAACTGAATGAATCGGTAAATTATAACCATAATACTGAAATTTAAGGTGGTCCTTAGTGCTAATGCATTTGGTTTGTTGAAAGGAGGATGCTGTAAAAGAGTTGGGTAGATTGAAAAACAGCAATAAAAAAATGAATAGCATGAATTTCAATTGACCAACCTTTTTATTTTTCCTTTTATTCTTTCTGGAACAGATTGTGTCCAAAACCAAATTGAACATTCATGAGGGGAAAAAAGAGAGAAGAAAACGATGGACTCTATTTACTGAAGCCACTCTGGAGACCTCAAAGACCTAGTAGTAACACATTAAAATTGAACATTTAAGGATACTTCATAACAAACTAGGAAACAAGGAACCAGCAGAAGCTGGTAGATTAAATCTAGCTAAGACCAGACAAGTAAGATCGACAGGGAAGGTAAGGCCTAAGGGGCTCTTCCTCCAACTCCCAAACATAGAAATCTAAACCATGCAACCCAATATAATAGAACTTTTTCAGTCCCCCTCACTTTATATTCTTTAAGCGTCATCACTGCTCGAAATCCAAGGAAACACTACATCCTTGCTGCTTTCCTGACACCAAAACTAGTGCTAGAATTTAAGAAGTACAAATGAATAAAATGAAAGTAGATTAGGAGTTACATAATGAGATAATGTGTTGGAAGTTAGAAATTTCCATGTGGCACACAGGTTGGTTAATTTCAGTACTTCAAAAATTCTGTTCCCTAAATTGGAAAGCAATATCACAATGAATCAATTTTGCTTGTGTCATCCAAATATGCTTTGATCTATTGGCAGTATTTGCATTTGGGACGCACTTTCCGTGCGCTAATTGCTTTTAACATAGCCGCAATAAACGAGAGAAGTACTTCCAGCATACTAACCAAGAAGTAACTAAAACACAACAGCAAATTTGCAATGCCAGTTTCCTGTGACAGAATTAAAGTAACCTTTTTTTCTGCTTTCAAAAACTAAAAGAATGCAAAGACTTAGGCATTTAAAAGCAAGGAAACGCTTTCAAAGACTGAGCCAAAGGCGCCCCAAAGACCTCCAATTCTGAAATGTAGCAACCGACAGAAATACTCAGTTATTTAATAAAACGTCAGCATTCCCCTTTGGTTTGGTTCACCAGAAACAGAGAAGAAAATGAAAAGAAAAGGCACCTCCGTTTTGTTTCCATTTCACCATTCCCTTCCGAGAATCAAATGGCCCCTAATTTACATTCTAATCAATGTAATACCTGAAGATCGTATAAGAACCTCAATTCTATATCATAAAACTGATATAAAATTAAAAGAAGTTAAAAATAGAGAGTGAGTGCGTAAAGAATGAAACTCAAAACTAACTGAATCAAGGACATTGAAGTTTACAAAACGGAGCACCTTGGAATCGATCATTTGCTTCAAGCGGACGAGCATTCGGAGCGCCTCGTCCTTGGTGGTAAGCAAATCCTGCTGAAAGCGAAGAGCTTTCCTTTCCGACGTCATTACACGTGCCGCCGCCTCCTTCGCCGTGTTCAGAATAATCTCCGCGTACGCCTTCTTCAACGCCAACATTTTCTGCACCCACAAAAAACCGAAGTTGCAGATAGAGAGAAATAGTGTTAGATGTTGGCGCCGCACGGCTAGCAGTTGTTTGATGGTGGTTGAGGTGCGAGTTTTTGGCAGTTAGGTTGTGACAATGTGATCCTTACCTGAGCTTCGGCTTCCATGAAGGCTAGCTGTGTGAACGGGCGTTATTTCGAGTTCGGAATTTGAGAACTAAAATGGGTCGTTTTCTTCTTATTTTATAGTTTTATGTTTATTTGAATTACGACGAGATTGTCCCGGAGTCGGAGGTTGGCAGGTGGCTGCTCCTGCCCGTTATTAAGGCGTTACACTTCGCCGATTCGCCTTTGGCGAAATGGGGGTTTCTTTCGTCATTTCACACTCGTGGCGCGCAGGAAAGGAGAGGACTGAGGAGAGGTGGGCTCCGTTTAATAGGACGGGACGCTGCAAGTCTGCCTTTCTGGCGTGCGGGTCAACGACACGATATTTTTGAAATTTGAATTCACACCGCTGCCGTGGGCCGTGGGTTTCTTTTGTGCCAGATGTTTGAATTATCAAGTTAATGGATATGGTTATAGGAGGCTCAAATTCAAAACTCTCTTTAAAATTTAATAAAAAGTAATTATTTTTCATAAATTCAAATTTTCCTTAATCATCTCATATCAAATTAATTAAAATAATAATATAACATTATTTTTTAATAATAATGTTTTTATTTTTTTCATATTTACAATTACTCTAATTATATATTAATTAATAATAATACATTGGGTCTGATTTTTAAAATAAAACATTATTTTTGAAGATTTGCAGTACATCTTTATATTTGAAGAAACACTTAAAAGTACTATAGCTCATATTTCAAGTTCCTACCATTTAAAGAAGCCAAATCATGTCGGCAACGTTTGTATTTGAATTTTATCATTATATTTTTATAATTTTTATAATTATATTTTTATAATTTTTTATATAAAATACAAATTCATATACACTTTTTTTAAATCCCAATGTACATTTTTCAAATCCCAACACACATTTTTTAAATATCAAAATAATAATATTATTAAAAAAATAAATTAAACTCATCTCAATTCATTTCATATCCAAATTCAAGCAGGGTCTTTATCTACATTTTTTCAAATTTTGAATATGCATTGAAGAAGCCAATGTCAATATTCTTAAAGAACGTAAAAAATTTTGTTTGGATCGAAAAAATTGATCAGACCAAATGGTTTGGTCGGTTTCCATTTTCTATTTGTGATGCTAAATGAGTTTTGATCTTATCTTGAGATGGAGTTTTTTCATTTCGGATCCATTGAACTACAAATATATATATTGAAAAAGTTTTCTGTGAATTATGTGTATTATTTTATATAGTGGTTACCTTAGTGAAATGTATCGTTTTCATCTAACTTATGACTACTATTGATGATATAACATGTTAAATATATACATTAATCAATTAACTAATATATAATTATCAATTTTGATAATTATAAATGTGTAAATAAAGCTAAATAATTGTACCATTCAAAATTATAAATATTGTAATTTTTTTTTTAAAATATCGATGGGCCGAAAAATATACATTGTGGATTTTTTGTATACTTCAAAAATGATGGACTTTTTTGTATGATTGGGCTCCCATTTTAACCTTGACCGCCATGGACCAACCAAACCTATAGCTATAATATGGTCCAGTCCGGTCTACTAGGAGTGATCCATCCGGTCTGGTCTGGGAGATCAAAGGTTCGTCATTTTTCGGACCGGACTGATTTATATATACCACCAAATATGATATTATAGTATGAATGATAAACACGATTATGCTTCTTAATTTATGTTATTTGTTTTATCTTTTTAATATTGTGTTACGTAGCTTACTAAAAATATAAACATAAAAATAGAGGAAACTAAAGATTTTTATTTATTTTTTTATTTTTTGTATTTTTGAGCGTCATTTTTATTTTGACTATATATATATTTTTAATTTTTTTAATAAATCACATGACACTAGGTCAAGAAAAAAATGCGTGATATAAATTAGAAGGCTCAATAGAATTATTTAAGAATTATAATATAAAGTCTACACCCTATGGATTAATGCTTAAAATTGCCTATAGGTGTAACAATTGGATTCAATATATTGCAATATATACGTTGAAGAGGATAAAATATCCTAGCCCAAATAACCATGCCTAGTCCTGTAAAAGGTCTCCATTAGAAGATAAAAGAATGAGAGAGAAATATGAAGCAATGAGAGGATGAGAAAAGAGTATGTGTCACGAGAAAAATAAGGAAGAGATGGAAAATAAAACTGAAATAATGGAGAGAAGATATGATGTTAGACACCTAAGGAAAAAACAACTCTTTCTCAATACTACTGAGGGGCATGTGGAATGGTGGAAGGAGGGGTTAGATAAAAAGAAAGATCTAGGCGATTATAGCCAAAAGTCGATTGAATCGGGCGAGCCCCTACCCCAAAATATTGAATGGCATGTGTATCCAGGCTAGAGGGACTTCAACTTATTTTTTGACTTCTTCAACATAAGAAGAATGAGACTAGTGATGACATTTTTTTTCTTTTACACAGAAGATAATAGTTTTGATCGCTATTGTATAGTGAAGATGATAGATTAATTATGAGAGATTATAAAAAATACATATTATAGTAGATTCTTCTTTTTTAAACGTCATATAGACGGAGGCAATATATCAAATTACAAAAATTTGATTCATTCTCTCATTTATTTTTTCTGTATTTAATTTTTATTCACTGCCGTAGATGTATGTATCAATGCTGCACAATAGCACCAAATCATTGTCTGGGGCTTGAAATCACACCAATTGATGCCTGAATCGCCATACGGAGTCGAAAATGAATTTTTCTCCCATTTTGATTTGTTGTGCGAATTTTTCGATATTAACATACCTATATACATATATAAGAGAAGTGTTAAGCCATACACAGTTCATAAAAATCATTTCATGATAAATTTATGTCACTTCATGTGATATGTTGGATTAATTATTTAAAAATAATTTTATAATTTATATAATATGTTATATTTATTTTATAATAAAAATAATTTTATAATATGATGTACAATATGATATTATGTCAGATTTTAAGTTCATTTTTTTATAAAAATATTTGTGATTTAAGTATATATTAACGCGAGCCAATTTGATAGGAGGTCACGTAGACTCGTAAAGCAATTAACTCGTGAGCTATATTTTTTTTAGGAAAAACATTTAACTTGTGAAGTAATTAATAAAACAAGTGTTCAAAATCACATCCAAAATGGTTGATAGCTAAAATCACTGTTATCCTCAAATTTTGGAAAGAAAATTAGGGAGCCCCTCCCATGATCCATCCCATTCCCTTAATTAGGGTTTTGATTTCGCTAAAATCTGATCCGCAACTTCCATAAACTACAGTCTTGATCAGTACGGCTACAAGTGTTTGACACTTTGACCGCACAACCTCTTTGGAGGAACTAGCGCCTATACATACAGATTAAAACTCTCCCGTTTCAGAATTTTCAAAGCCCCCACAATCACGACACTAAAATATATTAAAAGTTAGGCTAATTCGCTAATTTCAATCAAATTCCTTAAAAAAGCAAAGTCGTAACTCGTATGATTTTTCAAACCGATGAGCACTCTGGATTCCATGGAACGACAAAGTCTCCTTTAATATTCCTTGAAATCCCATCACACATTTAAGTTTTTGAAAGTAGATATATTATATCTTTTTCTGTCATTATAAGTTATAATTTATAATATATATATTCGTTTCCATTACAATATTTGATGTTCCGAAAAATTAATATCTATGATGAAAGTTGTTCATCTCTCTCTGCAATATTAAGATTTCTTGGTCATTTCATTTTATTAAGGTTTAACATATAAGGAATTATCCATTTTCTAATGATTGTAATTAAGATTTTGATGTGGATGATTGCAATATTATAATTATCTTTATAATCATATGATTTGTTTCCCTTCTAAACCAATACGACCGTTTCGATCCACCCACATGTAAAAATCCACCTACCGTCCGACCTTCTCCAGTACTCCCAAATGAAAAAAAGAGCCAGTACTAGTTTCAGCTAGGTTGAGACTTTAATGGCTACACCCACATGAAAGGCTACACCCACATAAATCACCATCCCAGACGTACCCCACTCCTTACGGAATTATTGCATGTGATTATTATTTATAAGTTCGAGATGCCATTTCTCCAGTCGTCTCCTACCTGAAATATTACCGCACAAGTCAATGGCCCTGAATTCTCCCCCTTAATTACCGCTTCCAACAGTCGTACGCGTAAACATTCAACGTCTTTCTTGGACTCTTGGTATGGTTCCGAGTTGTTTTGATCTTAGAAACTGCATATTTGAAAATTGGGTGCTGGTTTTGTTTCGCTTTTGATGATCAGCATGAGAAGTTTGAGCGATGCCAACAAGTTTCTCGTGATATTTAACTTTACCATCCTGCCGATTGCGTTGTTTCTCGCGTGTTCTGCTTCTTCGGCGCAGGTGGTGGGGGAGGACGACTTCAAGTGCCTGGAAGATTTGAGGAACTCTCTGAGCGATCCACAGCAGAAGCTCAGCTCCTGGAGCTTCAACAACAGGTCCGCGGGCTTCATATGCAAGTTTGTCGGTGTCACCTGCTGGGATGACCGCGAGAACCGTATATTACGCCTCGAGCTCCGCGACATGAAGCTGTCGGGCAAGGTTCCGGAGGCCTTGAAATACTGCGGAAGCATGCAGATTCTGGATCTCTCGGCCAACGACCTGTACGGTACGATACCTAAAGAAACATGTGCCTGGTTGCCTTTCTTAGTAACCTTGGATCTATCCAATAACGGTTTTTCCGGTACTATCCCACCCGAAATTGCAAATTGTTCATATCTGAATAATCTGATGATGTCGGATAATAAGCTCTCTGGTACCATACCTTACGGGCTCTCTAGTTTGGGTAGGCTGAAAAAATTTTCAGTGGCGAATAATGATCTTACGGGCAGGGTGCCATCGAATTTCGACGGAGTTGATAAGGCCAGTTTTATTGGGAATGATGGGCTTTGTGGTGGACCTTTGGGGAAGTGTGGTGGGTTGAGTAAAAAGAATTGGGCAATTATAATTGCTTGTGGAGTGTTTGCTGCGGCTGGGGGTCTGTTGTTGGGTTTTGGGGTGTACTGGCGGTTGTTACGACAGAAAAGTAAAAGGCAAATCCAATCATAATACAAAATTAATGTGGTTCGGACGATGTGATTACATTCACAGAGTTGTAAATGATTTTATTATACTGGAAAATCATAAAATACAATTTGGGACCGGTCCAAAACCGTAAGGACTTATGTGCTATTTGTTAACTACATATTTTTAGTGTTACATTACAAAATCCCTAAATTTTGCTTTTCGATTTTTATTCTATGAAATACAACTTCTAAAAAGAGGAAGGCTACAAGACACTAGAGATACACTTCTGGCCTGCATGTTGCTACTTATCTGCCATTTAATTTAATTAGGGGTGTAATCAAATCGATTCAATTTAATTTTGAACATATTTTAAAAATGAATCAGTATATATAAATTTTGAGATTTGAAAAATACATATCATACCGGTTACACTTTTAAACCTTAAATCGATATTAGGGGAGTAAATTCAACTTGAAAAACTAGAAAATCAGACTAGACCAGCTTGAATTAATCCAGTTTTACACCAGTCCGATCCGATAGTGATTTCTAGAATTGAGAAACTGATCAAAACCAATCCAATTTCGATTCTAGTCATCTTTGGATTGGACCGAACAATCGGTTTGGTCCAATACCGATTTTTGAAATTGAGAAATTGGTTGGAATTAATTCGATTTTGGTTTTGGTCATTTTTGGATCAGCCCAAATCGAAACAGCCCAATTCTATTTAATAATATTTTTTAATCTTATTATAATATATTTTATATTATATATAATTTATATAAATAATAATATTATTTATAATTAGATATTAGATAATGTTATAATAATTTATACGGTAATATAAATTATAATTAAATTTAAAAAAAAAAAAGATTTTTATTGCAAAGTTTTTTTATATAACAAATTTTCATTTATAGTAGTTTTTATTGCATGTTTTTTTATATAACATATTTTTTTTAGTAAAACATATTTTTGTAATAGACTATAATTTTTTCAATAAAACAAATTTTTTAAACCAGTTTTTTTTTAAATACAGATTTTGTTTTCAAAAATTTATATTTTATTAAAATTGAAAAACCTGACTGGGAACTGATCCAATACAATTCAATTTCTTTGATATATTATATATTATATATATTATAATATATAACAATATAGTGATAATATAATGTAGTATATTATTATATACATTATGATGATATATTATAATATATCGTGATATATTAACTACTCATACCCTAGACTATAGTGATAATATGTTGTTATTTATATAGTATTTTAAGTTTAAATGTTTTATTAATTAGTAATTTATGATATAATACAAAATTATTTATAATATAAAAATTCATATAAAAATAATTTATACGATATAAATAATTAATATATATAAATCGGTCGGGTCTAGTGTTAAAAAAAAAATTCCAAACGAGACCGATTTCGATAGGTTTTAAAAAAAATAGAACCAATATTTATTGGACTAATTACACTGGTTTGAATACAGCCGATCTGATTTACTGATTTATCAATTTTTTTCACCCGTACATTTAATAGCAGTATGCCATTAAGGAAGCATTTACTTTATTTATAGCCTAATCTCTAACTCTCTGAAGCATTAAGATTTCATGAACAAAAAAATAACTTGTGTTTCTAGAACAACTGAGATACTATTTTAAATTTATACAAGCAATGATATAAGGCTCTGCGATTGAGTTCCTTTGCGCCTCAGGGCCATAGGCGTAACTTATTTTATATTTCTTTATCATTTATTTATGTTTTCTAAAATATAATAAAAAAAATCTACAAACAAAACATATTTAGGACTCACTTGAATTTAGAGATGAGATGAAATAAGTTATGAGTAGTATTAAAATAAGTGATTAAGATGAATTGAAATTTAAAATAAGTGATTAAAAGTACGAAATGAGATAAAATGAGTTGGATCCACTTTATAAAACAAATCGGACCTTAATTTTTTAATTTTTTTATAATAAAATAAGTCCATGGTGGCCCAAAGAAACCTAAACTGCGGGACCCCAAAAAAATAACCCTACTCGTTTACTTTCCAAGCAATGGCATCTTCAAAATCTCTTTATTTATTTATTTTTATTTGCATAATTCTATTATTGTTAAGAAATGATATTTATAATTACGGAGAGTGTAAGTACTTTGCAATCTTTTTTAAATAATTAATTTTTTAAAATAATTAAAATAATTAATAAATTATATTTTTTTTCAAAACAATTATATAATATTTACGCATTTCATTTCGTAACATGTATAACATTATTCTTCTTGTTCATATTGCCTACTTGCTGTCGAAATCGCTCCGCAGTTTGCGGTATTCTGCCAATGAAGTACCATTATTTCTTCAAGAAATTAGCAGCTCGAAATATTAACTTACCTGCCACATTTTGGAATGTTATGACTATTAACCAAAGTTTAAATTACGGTCAGGTGATCATCATTTTGTTTTAATTATTAAAATGGAATATTTTAATATTAGTCTATTTTGATATACTGTTTTGAAATTAATTATATATTATATATAAATATTTATATGTATATAAACTAATAATTAATAGAATAAATATATATATATATATATGTAAGTGTGCTGTGTGTATCATGTATATATATACATTAATTGAAGATTTATAAAATAAATACACATTGAAAATGAAGATTAATTAGCTAATTCCTAAATACAATATGAATTTACGTCAGATTATAAGTTTATTTTTAAAAAAAGAAATTGTGATTAAAGTATATATTAATGCGAGCCAATTTGATAGGACGTCACATAGACGATGGTAAAGTAATTAACTTGTGAACTTTTTTTTTTTTTTAAGGAAAAACATTTTAACTTGCGAAGTAATTAATAAAACAAGTGTTCACAATTAGGGAAACAAAAAACCCGTTTTTTAATTCGATCCGATATACCGACCCGACCCGAATCCGATATTCCGACTCGTTTAAAATAAGCGGGTAATCGGTTTTTCCGTTACCGATCAAATATGATACTCTCATTCTCTCTTTCTAAGAAACCAAATCTCTCTCTCCAAAAATCGATATCCTTATCGATATCCTTATTGATTGGAAAGAAATTTCTCTCTGAAATCGATCTCATTTTCATCTATTGGAAAGAAAATCTCTCTAAAAATCATTCTCATTCTCTTCTGAACCACAAATCGATCTCGTTCTTTCTCTATTTCTCAAAAAATGGGTCTCGTTCTCTCTCTCTTGCCTAGAGTTCCGACGAAGGGTTTTAGAGGCTTTCAAACAAGTCTTTACTGAGCGATGAAAACGATCCCCCAAACGAAGGAGGCTTGTTTAGATCAACAGGTAACCCGCAGTGCACGAGACCCAGAAACGATTTTCAAAAGAAGGGCTACTCTGTACCTGAGACACACCGAAAAATTGACTGTGAGGAGGAGGACGATTCACTGCCAGATTTTGAGATATTTTCTACTGGATTTGGCTGCCGTAAATGTAGTCATTCCGAGATTTGATTGTGTTGAGAGGTTTGTTTTTGTTGAATCATCTTATTTGATTTTGAATCTTCTTCTCAGATTTTTAGTATTTTGGGTTGTATATTGAACGATGCTTTTGTTGCATAGTTTACTTTGAATCTTTGATTTTGTTGAGAGATTTGGATTTGCTGCTCCGATTCTGCTTCTAGTCAAGCTTGAGAGAATCAGCTAGTATCAGGCAATTGGCCAAATGGGTATCGGATATTCGGAATACGTGTGGCATCGAGTCGGGACGGAATTGAGGCTATCGGGTCGATTCGGATCGGGTGAACAGCCTTATTCAAAATTCATCCAAAATGATTGATAGCTTAGAGAAGGTGGTGGGTAGTTAAATTAGGCTAAAAGCTTCACAACTTCGCATAATACACTTCACTACTACATTTGACACAAGAACCACACCAACTCTTTGGAGGATTAAGAGCATATTTGAGATTGCGTTTCGAAGTTTTAAAAATATTTTTAAGCAGTTAAAAATATTTTTAAAGAAAAATAATATGTTTGGGTAAATTTATTAAAAGCGTTTTAGTCGGTTAAAAAAGTTAAAAATCAACTTTTTCAATAAGCTCAAAATTAGAACTTTTATAAAAAAATTCCTGCAGATAACTATATATTTTTAAAAAACTACCATAATTAACTTTAAAAGTACTTTAAACATATCGATCCCAAACACTAAATAACTTTTTAATTATAGAAATTATTACATTAAGTTATAAGTTATAAGCCTTAAACTAAAAATAATATTTTTCACTGCAATCTTAAACATGTCCTAACCTATACATACAGATTGACGCCTTGCAAACATAACATTTACTGCTTCATCTTTGACCACGCACTCTCCCGTTTCAGAATTTTCAAAGCCCCAATCATGACACTAAAATATATTATAACTAAATATTATAAGTTATCCGAACTATAACTCAAATTGCAAAAATTCTTTAGAAACAGTTGACGTGGCAGGGCGATTTTCGATTCTATGCTAGAGTTACGTTTGCTGGGGTGGATGCTTGGGTTTTTTAGTGCGATTGACCCTCCGGTAGCCTTTGTTGCCGGCGGGATGGTTGAGGGTGTGCAGTCTGATGCTCCTGGAGTGGATTCCGAGGTTGGGTAGGAGAAGAAAAGGGTTGAAATTGATCCGTCTATGGGTGATCGTCAGTCCTTTGTGCAGGCGCTACAAAGGCCTCTTCGAACACCAAAGTTTCAATTGTCGTTGAGGAAGCCTGAGAGGATTAATGGAGATATGAGATTCGTGTTTCCAGATGTAGAGATGGAAATGGCAGCTGAGGAGTTAAATTTTGCTCTGATTTTAAAATTCACTTCAACGAGATCATTAATTGATGTATTGCGATTGAAAATTATCAAAACATGGAGTTTTAGTTAGGTCCCAATGGTGAGCTTTATGGATGATTATTATGTGCTTTTATATTTAGCAAATGAAAAAGATTATCTACATGCTTGGCCGAAGAAGGAAGGGTTGTGGCAAGATGTCAGTTTCGGTTATTTAACTTGACGGTTGATTTTGATGTTAAGAATGAACCTTCAATTGCTCTACAATGGATATTTCTTTCAGAATTGCCATTGCATCTCTATTGCCTAGATTGCCTTCAGGGTTTCGCTACAAGATTTGGGAGATTCCTTGGGACGGATAATGTTACTCTATACCGCACTCGGACTCTAGGGGTTAGAATCTGTGTAGAAGTAGAACTTCAAGCTGAGCTGGTTGTTGGTTTTCCTATTGTTGTTGGGCAAAAAACTCAAATTTGGTAGCGAGATATTTATGAGAAACAAGGGTTTTATTGTACCAAATGTTTTAGACAAGGGCACACGATGTTGATGTGTAGAATAGGTATCAAGTCAAACCCAAAACCTGTGAATAAGAAAGGAGAGAATAAGATATGGAATAAAGTTAGTCGTAAACAACATATGGTAGAAGATATAGAGATTGAAAATGTTGATGGTGATGCTGAGTTGAATAAATAAGGTGATTAGGCTTTGGTGGTGATTAGTGATAAAGGAAAACAGATTGTTGTTGTAGATAGACCAAATCTGAATTTTGAACAGTGTGCTGGTGGGTTTGGTAGTTTGTTGAAGATTGATGCTGTGTGAGATGAATTTAGTAAGACTGTTGTGGCTCAGAATGCAGGGAAAGTAGGTAATGCTGGGAGTCAGGATCTAGGAGAGGTGGGTAATGTTGTGGAGCAAGTTACAAGGGAAAACTTGAATGCGAACATCTGGTAATGATGCTGATGTTGACCAACTGGAGGAAGGGATTTCATGTCATAATCGTTTTGAGGCACTGTCTGAAGAATAAATTGTGGTTGAGGTAGAGTGTGAGACAGATTATTCCTCAGACTTGGGAACTTGATAGCCTGAATCTGTGATTAAAGACACAAGGGAAAAATTAGTGAGTAAATCTAGTAGGACTAAGGTCCAAACTCAGCAGTTGAATCTATGATTGACAATATGTTGGTTTGGAATGTCCAAGGGTTGGGCACTTCTGAAAGAAGATTGTGGAAGTTGATTTGTAATTACAACATTTATGTTATTGTGATTTTAGAACCTTTTTTAGCTATTGAAAAGATTCGGAGATGGGCCTTGAGAATCAATTTTAAGAATTTTGGGTCGAATATTGAGGAAAGTGGAAAGATTTGGTTGTGTTGGAAGGATGATTTAAGCATGGATTTGGTGAGTGTTACTAACCAATCCTTTACTGGTTTATTTTCGAATAATGGTAGCCATCCACTCTTGGCCACTTTTGTATATGTTAAGTGTTTAATGGTGGATCGGAGATCGCTTTGGGATCACATCTGCAACTTTGCTGTTGTTGGTGTTCCTTGGACTATTATTGGTGACTTTAACATTATTAGATCAAATGATGAAAGAGCTGGTGGACATCCTAGATCAAGAAATGCAATGAATGAATTCAATTCCTGTATTAGTTCTTGTGGTTTGATGGATTGGAAGATTGAGGGTAAACAATTATCATGGTGTAATGGACAGAAATGGATGGCGTGGAGTTGGGCAAAACTTGATCAATTACTTGTGAATAATGAATTTGCAATTAAGTTTGGGATACTTTAGCACGTTGTTTGAATAGAAAAATTTCATATCACGTAGTGCAATTTATTGTGAAAAATAGCAGATATGGTTCTATGCCTTTTTGATTCTAGAACATATGGATTTCACATGAAGACTTTATGAATGTTGTTAAGAGGTCTTGGCAGGAGCCTTTGGTTCGGGGAATGGTTTATGCATCTTGGCTGGAAAATTAAAGAGATTGAAGACAGTTTTACGTACTTGGAATAAACAAGTGTTTGGTCGTGTGGAGAGACAAACTCGAACACTTGAGGAAATAGTTGAGGTGTTGGATTTTGAGTTACAATATAAGTATTCAAGAGAGGTGGAAACATAATTTCTTGAAACTAAAAATAAATTGGACCAGTGAGTTCAAAGAGAAGATAATCGGTTATTGCAACGAGTTAAGAAAAGATGGATGGAAGAGGAAGATAAGAATTCGAAGTATTTTCATGCAGTGATTGAGCAAAGAAGACATGATGCCATAGTGAAAAAAATGAGGTTACCTGATGGTACATTGCTTAATACATCAGAGGCAATTCACGAAGAAGTAGTGAGGTATTTTGAGAATTTTTTGACAGAAGATAAACAAATGGAGTTGTCGAATATTACATTTAATTCAGCCTGTTGTTGGTGAAAATTAGATGAGATTGTTGAGGTAAGAACCAACGCAACAGGAAATTTAGGAAATTTTGTATTCAATTCCAAAGGATGCTAGTTCGGGACTAGATGGCTTTGGCTCTCAGTTTTACTTATCATGCTGGGAGTTGGTAAGGATGGATGTTCTAAATGCAGTGAAGGAGTTCTTTCAAGGTATGGAATTACCTAGATTTTATACCTCTTCTTTCATTGTTTTAATTCCTAAAGTGAAAGATCCATCAAACTTTGATAAATTTTGCCCAATAAGTCTTTGTAATGTAATTTACAAAGTATTTGCCAAGTTGATTGTTAGTAGATTGTCAAAGATGCTTGAAGGTATGATTTCTCCTGAACGATGAGCTTTTGTGAAAGGTAGGAGTAATTTTCAAAATATTTCTCTTATACAAGAAATGATTAAATTATTACATAGAAATACTCGGGGTGAGAATGTTTTTGATGAAAATAGACATAAGTAAGACTTATGATAGTGTTTTGGAGATTTTATTGCATGTTTTGAGAGGTTTTGGTATTTCGGAAGAGTTTTGTGGATTGATCAGAAATTGTATAACGGACACATTGGTTCTCTATTATGCTTAATAGAACTTTTAATGATTTCTTTAAGTCAAAGAGATGGTTGAAACAAGGGGATCCGCTTTCTCCATACTTGTTTATCATCATGAAAGAGGTCCTGTCTCAAATGATAAAGTAGAAGGTGGTTGAAAAATAGATTCAATTGTTTTCTCATCTCGTTGATGCTCCTATTGTTTCACATCTGTTGCATGTAGATGATATTGTCATCTTTGCTAATGCTTCTAAAGGTACTATTAGTTGCTTGATGGGAATTTTGAAACAATACGAAGCCTGGACTAGTCAAAAAGTCAATTATGAGAAGTCGACAATTTATTTTTTGAAGAGATTGTCTGTTCATCGTACTAGAGATATTTTGAGGAAGACTTGCTTTGCTCAAGGTAATTTTCCCTTTAAATACTTGGGGGCACCGATTGAGGATGGAAGGCTTAAAAAAAGGCATTTTGATTATTCAGTAGAGAATGTTCGTCTTTTGTCGCAAGGGGATAGGCTTACTTCCTGAGGTACGTCCTTTCTAGTATGCCGATTCATTTGTTGTCAGTTGTATATATGTCGAAGATAGTGATTAATAAATTGCAGGGTTTATTTGCAGCATTTTTTTGGAGTGCAAAGGATGGTAAAGGGAAGAAAAGATGGCGAGCGTCGAATGCAATGTATGTTTTGGTGGAGGAGAGGGGGATCGAAACTCGTAAATTGACTGAGGTGCAACAATCTATATTTCTTAAATTTGGGTGGCAGATTTTGACTCAGGATTTCTTGTGGGCGAGTTTTTTTTTGCGCCAATTATGTTAAGAATAAACATTTGATTTTATGCTCTAGATATTCATCGGGGTCGTAGTTTTGGAAGAATGTTGTGGTGGAGATTTCTTTTATTTTGAAAATTTGAAGTGGAAAGTAAAGGAGAGGGAGCTCTCGCTTTGATATGATAAATCTTTAGAAGGGGTCCTCTTCACGGACTTATTGATCATGTGGTTAATCCGGATATAAGAATTGGAGAATTGGTGATTAATAATTCTTTGCATGAAACAAGTTACATGATATGATTGGTGCTCAGTTAGCAGTGTATGTTATAGCAGCTGTTAGTAACTTGAAAGATGGTAAAAATTTGTTGATTTGGCTGAGGGATGAAAATGAAAATTTTTCTACTAAATCGGCGTGAGATTTAATTCGCATTAAGATGCCAAAGTCTGATTGGTATTTTTGGGTGTGAAATAAATTACTCCAAAAAAGATGTCACTTTGTATGTGGAAAGCAATGTTTAACTTATTAAATGTTGATGTACAGGTTCAACGGATTGGCATTCCATTAGCTTCCTGCTGTAATTATTGTGACATGGGGCAAATTGAAGATCTTGAGCATATTTTGAGCAATGTGCAGTTTGCTAAAGCTGTTGTATGGTGCGAAGTTTTGGCCCAGTTGTCTATTACATTCCTTCCTCAACAAAGATCGCGTGAAAGGATCCAAGGCTAGTTTGATAGAGCATCATGGCAATCACATGTTGGTTCTCTATTGGATTTAATTCTTGTTATTGTGATTTGGAGATTGTGGAGAAGGAGATGTGTAGCCCACATGGAAGGCAAATATGAGAATTTGGAAGTGGTTTGGAGATAAATTGGATTATGAATAAGAGATGTACAGTTTGATATATTTGAAAATTTTGAGATAAAGTTTTGTCTCTTTTGAAAGAATTTGATTATAATATTCATCGAAGCCAATAAAATTGTTGATTATATGGCAAAAACTGGTGCTATTAGGGATAATAAGGTAATCCGAATGGATGGGATGTTTGATAAGGAAGTTAGAGGTTGGTAAAAACTGGACAGAATTGGCATGACCTATCTTTGGGTGTAGGCTGAACTTAGTGGTATATTTTTTCTGGTTTTGTTGGTGGTTAGTTTAATTGCATAAGTGGTAAGAGAAACACTATTTTACCCGAATTTATCTTCCGAGTCAGGAAAATATATTTTTACTTAATGATTAAAAAAATTATTTCTAATAATTATGTGATTTTTTTAATTTTTAAAAATATTTTAAAACAAAAAAAAATATAATAAATAAAATAAAATAAATACACTTTACCTATTCGGAACATCCTCGGATTACATCCCTCACTCAAGTGGTAATTGTTGGTTTTCTTTTTTGAAATAGTTTCGTTTGTCTGGAAGCTTGGGTTGATTTGTATTTATTATTTTGTATATCCCAAAGTGTTAAGTATGTTAACACGGTATTCTTTTTTAATAAATGAGGATTTTTTTAATAGATTTGAGATATAAGTTATTACTGGACATATGATCCTAAATTTTTTAAAAAAAATTATAAGTTAGGCTCAAATTTAGTATGCTTTCTTTAAGAATTCGCTTTCAATCAAAGTCTTAGAAAAACAAAAAGTCGTATGATTTTTCAAACCAATGAGCACTCTGGATTCCATGGAGCGACATTCTCCTTTATTCCTTTAATTCAAAGTAGATATCTTTTTCTGTCATTATAAGTTATACATATATTCATTTCCAATACAATATATGATTTTATAAAAAATTATCTATTCATTACTCTGCAATAAGATGTTTTCTTGGTCATTTCGTTTTAGGATTAATATATAAGGAACGATCCATTTTCTAACGATGGTATTTAAAATTTTGATGTGGATGATTGCAATATTATTATCTTTATAATCATATGATTTGTTTCCCTTCTAAATCAATGCCACCGTTTCGATCCACCCACATGTAAAAATCCAC
This sequence comes from Platycarya strobilacea, assembly GCA_036898215.1. Lineage (NCBI taxonomy): Eukaryota > Viridiplantae > Streptophyta > Magnoliopsida > Fagales > Juglandaceae > Platycarya > Platycarya strobilacea. The sequence continues at coordinate 2,561,758 of CM072546.1, forward strand.
CTACGGTCCAAACCCTTCTCCCCGCCCGGAACTCCCAAATGGAAAAAAGAGCCAGTTTCTGATTGGCTGTCTAGAAAATGAATACTTGAATGAGATTTATTTACCTAAATTGAGTTCTGTTTTAGAGCATTTTTAATGAGTTTTTTATTTTATTTTTTAAAATACATTATTCAATTTTTTTTTTATATTGACTTTTACAATATGTTATTCATCAACTTATCTATTTTTTCTCTGTATAATTTAAATATTCTTCTTATTTTTTTTAAACATTCACTTTCTACTAATAAATTTGTAATATTCATATATCTTTTTATATTTATAATATATTATTATATATAATATAAGATAATTCAGTCCTATACACATCATAATTTTTTTTTAAAAAGAAGAGTCGATAACCACCCACATATCAGTCCTGTCTCAAACTCTCAAGTTTATTGATACACAACATCAAAATATATAAACCAAATAAAAATGATAAATGATATCAAAATATGAAAAAAATTGAATTAATAATATTTTAAGATATATTTTAGAAAAAAATAAAATTCCAATTGATAAATAATAAAAAGAATATGTATTAAAATGTAAAAGTAAATAAAAATGAACGCGTAAGTTAAGTGTAATTAATTAAAAAATTATTTAAAGGATAAATAGTAATAGCTATATGTAGAAAATTATAGTAACAATTTGTAGTTTACATATTTGATATTCTCAGTGATCTGGTCAGTCTACAGCCTTTTGGTCAAAACCAGTTTAATTAGAGTCCTCTAATCAAACAAACGTTAGTCAAACAAGTTGAAATTGTCAATCAGATCCAGTGACCAGTACACACTAACCCATAGAAAAATAATTCATCAACCATACCCACAATAATTAAACCATCCCAACCCACTCCTTACGGAATTGGGATAAAGTTCAAGATGCCATTTTCTCCAGTCTTTCGTCTCCTACCGCACTGAGTCAATGGCCCCGATTTCTCCCCCTTAACGTTTCCAACACTCGTACGCGTAAACATTCATCGCCTTTCTTGGACTTTCCTATGGTTTTGAGTTCTTCGTAACTGCATATTTGAAAATTGGGTGTTGGTTTTGTTTCGCTTTTGATGATCAGCATGAGAACTTCGAGCGATGCCAACAAGTTTCTCGTGATATTTAACTTTACCATCCTGCCGATTGCGTTGTTTCTCGCGTGTTCTGCTTCTTCGGCGCAGGTGGTGGTGGAGGACGACTTCAAGTGCCTGGAAGGTTTGAGGAACTCTCTGAGCGATCCACAGCAGAAGCTCAGCTCCTGGAGCTTCAACAACAGGTCCGCGGGCTTCATATGCAAGTTTGTCGGTGTCACCTGCTGGAATGAACGCGAGAATCGTATATTAAGCCTCGAGCTCCGCGACATGAAGCTGTCGGGCAAGGTTCCGGAGGACTTGAAATACTGCGGAAGCATGCAGAACCTGGATCTCTCGGCCAACGACCTGTACGGTACGATACCTAAAGAAACATGTGCCTGGTTGCCTTTCTTAGTAACCTTGGATCTATCCAATAACGGTTTTTCCGGTACTATCCCACCCGAAATTGCAAATTGTTCATATCTGAATAGTCTGATGATGTCGGATAATAAGCTCTCTGGTACCATACCTTACGGGCTCTCTAGTTTGGTTAGGCTGAAAAAATTTTCAGTGGCGAATAATGATCTTACGGGCAGGGTGCCGTCGAATTTCGACAGATTTGATAAGGCCAGTTTTACTGGGAATGATGGGCTTTGTGGTGGACCTTTGGGGAAGTGTGGTGGGTTGAGTAAGAAGAATTTGGCGATTATAATTGCTGCCGGAGTGTTTGGTGCGGCGGGGTCTTTGTTGCTAGGTTTTGGGGTGTGGTGGTGGTACCATTTGAGGTCGAGTAAGAGGACTAGGAGAAGGTATGGGTTTGGAAGAGATGATGATTGGGCTGAGAGGTTGAGGGCACACAAGCTTGTTCAAGTTTCCTTGTTTCAGAAACCGCTTGTCAAGGTTAAATTGGCAGATTTGATGGCAGCCACCAACAATTTCAGCCCAGAAAATATAAGTGTTACCACTAGAACGGGGACTACCTATAAGGCAGTGCTGCCTGATGGGTCGGCACTTGCGATCAAGCGTTTGAGTACTTGTAAGCTTGGGGAGAAGCAATTTCGTTTGGAGATGAATCGATTAGGCCAGCTTAGACACCCCAATTTGGCACCCCTTTTGGGGTTTTGTATGGTGGAGGAAGAGAAGCTCTTGGTCTATAAGCACATGTCTAATGGGTCTTTGTATTCTTTGTTGCAAGGAAGTGGGGATGCATTGGACTGGCCAAGTAGGTTTAGGATTGGTTTGGGTGCGGCAAGGGGTCTTGCTTGGCTGCATCATGGGTGCCAAATTCCTATTTTGCATCAGAACATATGCTCCAATGTGATCCTTATTGATGAGGATTCCGATGCTAGGATAATGGATTTTGGGTTGGCAAGGCTGATGACTACTTCTCATTCTAATGAGAGTAGTTTTGTCAATGGCGATTTGGGAGAACTTGGTTATGTAGCTCCAGAATACACGAGCACATTGATTACTTCCCTGAAAGGAGATGCTTATGGATTTGGGGTGGTACTTCTTGAATTGGTGACTGGTCAAAAACCTCTTGATGTCAACACTGCAGAGGAGGGATTTAAGGGCAACTTGGTGGATTGGGTGAATCAACTCTCTACTTCTGGTCAATCAAAAAATGCCATCGATGTGGCTCTTTGTGGAAAGGGGCATGATGAGGAAATTTTTCAGTTCCTGAAAATTGCATGTAATTGTGTGGTTTCTCGGCCCAAGGACAGGTGGTCTATGTACCAGGTTTATCAATCATTGAAGAGTATGTCCAGAGACCATGGTTTCTCTGAACAAGACGATGAATTTCCACTAATATTTGGTATACCAGGAAAGATTCCGGAGCAATGAAGAAAGAAGCATGACAAAGTGGTTTTGAGGATTTCTACATCTTGTGGTAAGGGTTTGAAGGATCTTAACTAATGTAAATTGTCATCTCCATTCTAGCTAGTGTTGTTCCATTTTATCCGTATAGCTGTGTCATTCAATAAAATATTTAAAAACCGCAGGTTTAAAATATATTTGCTGTTTAATGTATGAAATACATCTAAGAAGAGGCTAAAAGTCTTCAAGACACTGTGAAATATACTACTCTGCTTGTTGCTGCCTGCCTGCCATTTAGCATCACTGCATCAGTATGCCATTGAAGAAGCATTAATCTTATTTACATAAGCTCTCTGAAGCATTAAGATTCCGTAAAAGAAAAAATGACCCCGTGTTTCCAGAATACCTGAGATACTCTTTTAAATCTGTACTGGTTTGCTTTACTAGCAATGGCTTCCACAAAGTCTCTATGTTTTTCTGTACATGAATCATGATACTATTGTTGTTCATCCTCCCTACTTTACTTGCCGTCGAAACTCCTTTCATAGTTTGCAGTACTCTGCCAATGAAGTACCATTAGTTCTTCAAGAAATTAACAGCTCCAAATATGAACTTATCTGTCACAATTTTGGAATGTTTTTGAGTATTAACAGTGCAATGCACTGGTTGTAGACTTGGCAGTATGCATTTAGTCTTTCAACAAATCCTTTTGTTTATTTGCTTAGTCTTTCAACAAATCATTCAGGTAGATTGGTGCCTTGAACTTGTAAGTTTGGCACATCCCCTTATACTGGCAGAACTGAAAAAATCAGAGGTGCTTCCTCCATAACAAATATCCCTTTTGTGGTTCTGTGGAAGAATGCAGATCCGTGATCATAACTGCTGCATGGGTTGTCCTTAGAGCTTGTGGTTTATTAAACCACCGACTGATTTGTTGTTGGCGACTTGGTGTCCGTCTCAGAAAATAAGAAATTCTATATGGAAGTCTTACACCATTTACCTCCAGCTAATTAATATGTGATTTGTTATTTTCGTCATTCTATTTTAATACTTAAATATATGTATTTAAATAAAATAACAAATCGCATATATGGTTAGGTGGAAGTGTGTGGTATAAAATTTATTTGTAACATTTCTCCAAAAAAAAAAAAACCTGCTGAGATCTGTTCCTGAATATGCTATTTTTGTCCTCTCTCTTCGTTTCTCACATCGATCACATCGATTGATTAGTGAAGTTATTCATGAGACGCATGCGAGAAATGCTAAATCCATACTGGATTTCTCTATGCAAACCTCTGAATATAACTCACTGATCTTGAAAATTGGCTACTAAGAAGGGCGTCCAAGTTCATAAGTACACACGGTTGAATTTGCACTTGAAAGAACCATTGAACAATAACAGTGTATTTTTTGAAAATATTAAGCTCTTTTTGTTTTTTTTTTTGGTGGGGGGGGGGGGGGGTGGCTCCGATGCCAATAATTCACAGATAACCTTTCAATGGTGCCAACACTTTTTTAGAACAGGGTAGTTTTTGAATCTCGACATTGAAAGAAACATTGAACAATAGCAGTGTATTTTTTGAAAAGAAAAAATCTCCTCAATCTCCTACTATTTACACAATTTTCACACATCACATTTTATTTTATTTTATTTTATTTTGAATCAAATATTTAATATATAAATAATGAATAAAAAAATTAAATTACTTTCAAAATTCAAAATTCAAAATTCAAATATTAAAAAATTAAAACAAATAAAAAATAAAATAAAAAATAATGGTGTATAGAGGATGGGAAGTTGTGTAGAAATCCTTTTTTGAAAAAATAACAGGGTCTTATTCATCTACTGGGGCCAAAAAAATTGAAGAGGAACACTTTGCAGCAATGAATAAATACACTAAATTCAGAATTTAGAGCGCAATTTACAATTTTATTGAATATTAATTTACAAAAATAAATATCTCAGGTGTATTCATCCAAACAAGTATTTTAACAACTGCTGGTTAAATCTTCCAAACGCACCGTTTTAAAACGAACTGGATTCGATGCGTTACTTTCGGATTGGCCCAATGACGAAACGACGACGTTCGATGCAAGAATACGCAAATGCTCTTGGGAAATGGGTGTTTCTTCTGTCCTAGTTCTCGCTTCGAACTCGATAATAAGAATTTAAGGCCAAACCGAGCCTCTGCTCCGGCAATGGCGGTGCTTTCATCGTCTCCAATTCTCTTTCCACTGCGCATGAACCTTGGCTCATCTTCTCCAAATATTCCTCTCTTCAGTATATCCTCCAGACCGAGCAATCGGCCTCGACCACCTATCATCGTCTTCTCTTACAGTAACTTCGTAATTCTTTGTGTGTACACAACCTTTTCCAAAATTTGATGCTTTCGTTATTGAAATTTATCGTTTCGTGTCATGGTAGCAGAAGCTGGAGATGGTTTGGCTAGTAAGGAGAAGAAGTTGTTGCTTGAGCGCTACGGTCTTGACCCTGACGAGTTCTTATCTGAACCTCCTCCTCCTAAGGTTCTCTCTCTCCCTCCTCCGAACTCCCGTATGGTTTCTGAGAAAACCGAAATGAGGAAGAAATTCGTTATTATTATTTTTTTTTGTCTTTAGTATTTTTTTTAGTTTTTTTAATTTCGTTTTTAGTTGAGGAAAACTTTCATTTTCCTTTTCTTTTTCTTCCTTGGAATTTTTTGTGATTTTGTTTTTGTTTTACATATGAATTTTAGACTGGGAGGAGAAAGGAGCTGCAAAAGAGAGGAAGGGGTAAATCCGTCCAACCACCAGAGGAACGTAAGCCACCACGGACTACACATAAGTTGCTTCAGGTATGCCCTTTCTCTAATTCGTCTCTTTTGAGTATTTGCTTTTGCAAGGGTGAAAAACTGATGACCATAGAACACTAATTCCAAATTAGTATGCGTTAAACAATGTTGGTTTTGAATTCTGATGCAAGCACTGCTGTGAAATGAACTTTTGAATGGTTGCTTTTTCCTACGTGTACTATGTGACGTTACCTTATCTTCACTGCTAAAGGACTATTTAATTGAGTTACATGCCCGATATATAAATCATGGCATGCGGATTCCACATATTGACACTGTCATGGCTATGGCTCCAAAAGATGGTTCCTGCCTTTTCCTGTGGCCCTGTAATTGTAGGTAGAAAACCTAGACAAGGCAATTTACACTATGTTGAACACCAAAATTCTTTTTTCCCTTGATCTTGGCAGTCTGAGGTTTCCTTTGTGCAAGAAATCATAAATTTCTGGCCATTGCAGGTGCTTGGCGGAAACGCTCGAAGAAAGAAGTTGTTGTCGCCCAAGGGTATGGATGTACGCCCGATGATGGAAGTTGTGAAAGGAGCAGCCTTTGATATATTACAGGTACTAGTTTTAGCTTAATCTTAAAGTCTGCTTACGCTTATCTTTACAAATGTTTAAGTTTATGTGATCAGTTACCATTAGTGTTCTTTGAATTGTAATACTAGTGGTTGATTCGATAAGAAAATACATATATGAAGTATGGAAACTTATGTTTGTGATATTAACTTATTCGACACTTTTTAGGCAGCTAGTGGTTGTCCTGCAGCTTTAAGGCCTGGCCGCTGGTTGGACTTGTATAGTGGTACTGGATCTGTTGGGATTGAAGCAATTAGCCGAGGATGCTCTCAGGTACAATCAGTTACCCATTAAGTACCTCTTAAGATCACAAGTTATGATGGTTTACTACTTGGAACGTCCATTTAGGGAGCTAGAGTCCAACAGCCCATAAAAATTGCTTTAAAAGTTATGATGTATAATGTTGCTTTAAAAAGTTCGTTGCATTTTTAATCTTGATGAAATTCTTGCTTTATTGAGTTGAACATTTTCAGGTGCATTTTGTTGAGATGGATCCTTGGGTTGTGTCAGATGTTCTGCGTCCAAATTTGGAATGGACTGGGTTTCTTGATGCTTCAATGATACATACTGTTCGCGTTGAAAATTTCTTGGAACGCGCCGAGCAATTTGTAGGTAAGTGCCACTCTGCTTGTGTGTGTGCACATGTGTGTGGCTGTGTGAGATCGTGCAAGCATGTACATATGCTTTAAGAACATATGCATAAAATTAACCAAAACATTTATCTTGTTGAGGAATGTGTAGTCCAAAATACTGAACAAAAATTATCAGTCCAGATGTTGCTTAGAATAATATGATCTGCCAGGACACGTTGAACTTGCTCTTATAATATAAATTAATAGTTATGTCAAATAAAAAATCTGCCTGGATTAGGATTATAAATTTAATAGTTGAGTATGGTACTTACTTTCCAGATCAGAAAAAACTTGTACATCTTAGTGCATTCACGTGGCATCTGACGCTTTATAACTTGTAGTTGTGGAGCTCAACATACTGAATCTTGCAAAAGAAAAACACACATCAATGTTATTACATTGATATGCTTTTCTTGCTTGCCATTTGGTTAACATAACTTATGACCGATGCTGAAGAAGTGTACCCAAAAGACCTCTAGTGCAATGAGATGGATCAGAACTTTTAGCAGCTCATTGACCTCTCCTCTTGAATTACATCTCTATCTTCAATAAAATGTTTCATCTTTGGATTCACAACTTCGCCTTTACATGCATATGCTGATAAGCATATTTCCCAAAATCCTTAGAGCAAATAAGAAGAGTCAGGTGTGGCCAAATTTACACATATTGAATGGTCTGGACATGTATCATGATGCAATAAACATGTGACAAGGAACATAGAATAAGAAAAATAATTGTTGCATCAGATCTGTCATGGAGCATAATAATTAAAATAACAAATAGTTAAAGATAAAAATGCTACATAATTGGACTCCCTTTCTATATGTCACGATATAGTTCTTTTTTTCTGTGTAGGTAAAGATGGATCATTTGATTACATTAGTGTTACCCCTCCATACACTGAAGTTGACTATGGAGTTCTAATGGGCCAGATTTCAAATTCACCCTTAATTGGAGAGAATACCTTTATTGTAAGCTCAGATTTCATGTGTTCTGCTTAGCTTGGATATGTATGTATTTGTGTTTCAACGGCGTTTCTCTTAATTTGATGAACTTTCCTAGGTGGTTGAGTATCCTTCAAGAACGGACATGCTTGATACATGTGGATGCCTGGTAAAGGTAATTCTGATAATCATATTTATATAAAAAAATATAGTTTAGAAGAGCTAATGAATCATTGTAATGACTGCACAACTGCACATTTTCTGTGGCATGGATGTTAAATTGGATAAGTCAAACGATGGCAATATGATGTGGGTTTATCGTAAATTTTCTATATCAAAGTGGCTCTACATATATGCATGAGCACCTTCAGTTATGCTTCTGCTAGCACCAAACATGCCTTCTTCATTTTTCCCAGATGGATTGGGTCTACATATATCATTCAAAAATATGTGGTTCTCAATACGCCAACAAGTATGGTTATGTATGTTGAAGTGATATCTCGGTGTTTTATGGCATTTTAACTGGTAAAATGGAAGTGCAGATAACTGATCGGCGGTTTGGACGGACACACTTAGTAATATATGGACCTACATGGGCCCAGAAGACAAGGAAGCCTTAAAAGTCACTTTTGGAAGCCAGCAGTAGAAGTTTAACAGGGGGTAGTGGAGGTGGAAACTGTAACCTGGAACTGAAAAGAGTTTGCAGTGGAATACATCCCATCTCCAAAATCTAGAAGTAATTGGTGTACTGTCTTGGATATGGAAACTGTAACCTGGAACTGAAAACGAGTTTGCAGTGGAAGACATGGCATCTCCAAAATCTATAAGTAATTGGTGTACTGTTTTCTCCTGTTGAATTTTTGTCTTGCCACATGAGTTGTAACGGACTTAATGGCGTCAACTGTTCCATGAGTACGTTCCAATATGCTGAGAATCAGTTCTTTCTTTCTTTCTTGTTTTCAATGCGCATTTTGAAACTTACAGACAGATCAACAGATACATTCATTGCAGGCCAAAATGTATTGCCTGTCTGCTTAACTAAGTATTAGAATATTGAGTCATACCATTCGTACTGGTTTAGTCTGATTTATAACAGATGTAGGTATTTCCACAATCTGTATTTGAGTACTTCAGTAAGTCAGTATAAATTTACTAATCTTCTGTCAATATCAGGGTTCTGAAATTTGTTATGTATATACAATTGACATCTTCTGTTATTTATTTTAAAGCATCATGGCAAGTCTGAACTTCATTTTTAACCCAATAGAGGCCGTTATAGGAGCATATTTTTTAATGTTGGGGATCATTATACAAGTATTTTAAAGTTCATTTGATTGCCGAATGTTTATTTTACAACTAAAAAAAAATCAGCAGTCAAATAAACGTAAAATGTTTCAGTGGCTTTGAAAAAATTTAAATTTAAATTTAAATTATGGACTGGAACCTGTTTAAAAGACCAATAAGCAGGTTGTTTTGAAGACGGGGAAAAATGAGCTCTCCCCTTCCTCGTCTTTGGCTCCTTTTTTTTAGCCTCAAACTCGTGAAACTTGGATAAGGTAGCTGAAATTTTTGGGACCAAGTTATACCATTAGAGGTGGTTGCCAGCCATTGGGCGTCATAAAACTAAGTGTCAGGGCATCTTCGCTGAATGATTGCATCAACTAATCTTTATAATACGAAGGGACTGACACCTAAAATCTATTGGTTTCTGTAGACAATTAATAATGGGGCTTGTGAACAGCATACATTGTCAGAGGGGCAATGTACAAAAATACTAAATACCATTAAGAGAAGAAGATTTTGATATAATGACTTCGATACTTTGAGATCTGTAGGGGGAACTGCATCTTTTCTGTTTTCTAGAAGATGAGATGGTTACTTTTGTGATAGAAAAAACAAAGAAGCAATCAGCCTATCTTCTTCAATATCGAGATATACTTCCTCAAGCTTGCCTGAAGCTTGCTCATTTTGGACAGGAATGGGCTTGAGTTTGGTCACCAATTCATTATGTCTAATTCAAGGCTGATGGGTTCGGATTTGTATTCTCTGAACTCATCATTATCTTATTCGTATTGGTTTTGTTTCAAATACTAATTATTATTTATTCTCTCCTATTCCGGGACCGGGCAACCTGCGGACGTGTGAGCATCTTGATCCACTTTTGACTCTTCAAACTTATTTAAGTACTTATGCTGTATTCTTTTTCGCTGCCAATGCTTTTTTTTTTTTTTCTTTAGGGTTACCATATTTGGCCATTGTGAGCTTTAATGGGTAATGTTAACTCTGTTTTTCTTTCCCTCCGATTCCCCTCCTATTCCTCTGTTTGGATTAATAGTAGAGTTAGGGACCACAAAAGTAAATTGCTGTAGAGAAGATCCTTCAGTGGGACCAAAAAATTGGGGGGCTTTCACTGGTGAATAATGATTTGTGACCTTGTGGACCTTTGTCACCTTTCATTTCCCTCATAATTGAAACAGTTACCCCACAAGTATTATTGAACTGCAAATCCTACTGGAATTGCATAGCTATATTCTATTTTAAGGGAATTATGCACTAAAGATTATGAAATTGTGCATAAAATAATCTAGCTTTGAAAATGACAGTAATTCAATGCTGGATAGTACAATGGAACCTTTATTCTCCTCAAAGAGGAAATAGGCATTGTATTAGGAAGGGACATTATCAAAATCTCTGTTCATTATGGTGATTGCTTCGATATGGAGATTTAAAGTGGGACTTTCTCCAAATAGGGTATTATACTCTATAATCGGTTTAATGGCAGGCAAACACTTTCTTTTCAGACACCAAGAATGCAATCATTGGGTATATGTTACTCCTCTGTTTGGTGTTTTAAGGTCTTTTACCTTAGTATGATAATTCTTCACCGTCTGCATATAACATTTGGCAGTCCTGTCATGTGGTCTAGTACTTAGGAGAGCGACCTGTACTTTCTTCAACCATCACTCTCAGCCATGCTGGTTCATAGCAGAGATTCTTATACTGGATAGAGACTCACTCTGTAGTTATCATGAGTGCAACATTAGAATCCGCTTATCCCCTTTTACTTTCTCATCTTGTGTTATGATAAATATGAGTGTATATTATAGAACTTTTTATGAAATCTTGAGAAGGTACTCATCATAATAAGGAATCTACTCCGCTGTCTCCTGCGAATTTCTTAGACCCTTGTTCTGTTCCACTGCAATTTGGTAGAATTATTTCATATGAGATTGCATGTTTGTCTTCTTACTCCTCTGTAACTCTGTATTCTGTGTCTAAGGGTAAAACTTGCCGGAAGAGTGACGTGGTCATCCTTCTCTGAAGAATGTGGAACTCTAATGATTTATTGGTGGTCTATTGAGTGGGGTCGAATTAGGGTACGTTCGAGTGACCACGGGTCAGGAAAACATTGTTCCCCAGTTATAAAATTGACCGGATTGCATTAATAAATATCAGTTGATAGTTTCTCTTGAATCTCTTCTTTCCAATGGTTGTATCCTCGATGGGGTTGGTGTATAAAATTTCAGATGGAAAATGCAACTACTTGTGCAAAATATGTTACTGTCAGAGGCTGCAATTGCTTGGCATCAAGATTTTCTGGTTTGACAATAGCACTTCCCATTCAGATATAATAAATGGTATTCCTTGAGAATTTAGATACTCGGGATGCAAATGTTATGAGAGAGAGAGAGAGAGAGAGAGATCTTTTTGATCAAGTGGTTAAGATAATGTTGTATTTTGGAAACCAACTACCAATAATGTGAGGTATCTCTGGACCCTCATTGTTCCATATAGGCACGAGGTTATGTGTTATACACAGCTCAAGAGTACGCCAGATTAGGGGGGAATAGTGAGGTCCCCTTTGCTTGCTGCATGAAAATGCTCGAAACAAAATAAATAAAGAGACCTTGCATGGACCCATTTCAATACATAAAGCAAACTAGAGTAACCAACCTTTTTGTTTTATTGGCCTTTGTACTCACTTTCTTGCTATGTTCTGCCTTTATATAGAACAAACCCACTTCTTCCGCGCCAACTTAAAATCACCACCTAATCACTTCTCCCACTGTATTCTCTCTTCCATTCTTTTTTTCTGCTCAAGTGGGAGGGAGCTCTATAAATCTTTTTGATCCTCTTCTTCTCCATTCCAACATGTTCATTTTGTATCACTTTTCATATACTGCTTTGAACAGCCTCCCAATTTGCTTGACTCAAAAGTTATAGGAGAAAGAGAAGAACAGACATGGTGTGTGGTAGTAGGGTTTTCAAGTTTCTGTTTGCATCTCTTGTATTTGTGGGTGTCATTTGGCTTTTGACAGTTGGAATCCTAGCAAACCGGGCAAGTAAAACATCGACTTTAACGGTAAGATCAACTGAAATATTCAAGTATTGGAAGCAGATTGGAAGAGAAAAGCGTGCTGTTCATTGGCATTCCGATCCTAATTACGTGAGCAAGAGAAGAGTACCTAATGGACCTGATCCAATTCACAACAGGTACTTGTTTCTTTTTTTCTTTCTTAACCAATTATGCATTATAATTTATGTACCATTTCATAATTGGTCTGAATCTCAACGTGGTTTTCAAGAGTGACAGTGCACTAAAAAAAATACTATTGTCTCTGCTCTTTTCATGTACATCTGGTGATCAGAATGGCAGAGAACTGTTGTGTTTTTCGTCTTTATTTAACATCAAGAATCAAAACTGAGTCACTGACCCAGCTCTTCAACAACCCTGTTGTGAACTGAGCTGTCGCTAAGGCGGTGGATTATTAAAGAAAGATTATCATGAAGTAATATATGATATGCGTGGAAGTCGATGATAGTTTTTAACTCTTTACTAAAAGCTTCTTTGAACCAATCTTTCTCTTATTTTGATGTGAAACAAATAAAGACATTGGGGAAAGAAGTGGACCACTTTAGTTAGGAGGGAACATACACAGATGACTCCTTTCCCTTTTGTTCAAATTTTAATTAATATATTGCAAGTTTATTCCATTAATTGCCCATTAAGAGTGCTAAAACCATCATTCCCGTAAAAGTTTGTTGTTCAATACGAAGAGATCTAGTACCTCCATTTAACTAGGCTCTTCAATACACCTTTCATACTACTTAATACTCCTAATATTTAATGTTAAAGCTCCAAATTGGAAGTTTCCCAGTAAATAAATAATGACTCTCTCTCTCTCTCTCTCTCTCTCTCTCTGATGTTAGTGTTTTGTGATATGTTTATTCAGGAGAGCAGTGAAGACTGGACGACCGCCTGGTCGAGCCTGAGGGTGGAGAGCTGAGAAGCATCAGATATAGTATGGAGGGCAATGTGCAAAAGACAAGATATTTTTATGATCCTTCAATCATTAGGCAATCCAAGTTTAATCTTGTTGTCCAGAACACTGATGCAAAATTATATATATATATGATTGGGTCCGAGTGCTTATAAATATTTTGTAGTGAGATTATGTGCCATTCATTCAGTTACTAATCATTTGGAACCATCCTAAGATTTGTGTTGATTAATAATGTGTGTTTGTCTCTGAGAGAGAGAGAGAGAGAGAGAGAGGAAGAAGAAGAAGTTGAATCAGTTGATCATCAACTCTCTTGATTACTCCAATGTTAGAGCATTGTCCAAGAACTGCAGCGTGGTTTACTTGGATTGGTGATCGCATGAACCGTAAAGTTTTGGGTCTTAATGAAAGAAGCAGAGTTTTTCTGATCAGACAAAATACACGGGGAACCTTGAGAAAGATTGAGCTTTTGGAGGTATCCCAAGTGCTGTTTTCTTGTCCCTACTTTGAATATTTTTAGAGAGAGATTCGTGGATAGGGATTAGTTTGCATGGACAAAAATATCATCAAATAGACACCATAAGAAAAAGGAACTACGCCCCACAAAGGTTCTACTCTGTGTACTCCCAATACACGATGAGTTCAAGCTTGTAAAATATTTTTTTCTCAGCTTATTGCAGTTGGTTTGTTGTGGTTTTTTCACTTGTATTTTGTACTTTTTATATGGCTTGTGCTTCCCACTTAAAGCAATACCGATGGTTATTTTCTCTTTTTCTCATAATTTATTTATTTTTCTAATATGATCTTTTTATTTAGATATAGAGATAAAATGAAACTATCTTATCTACTCTTAACTCATTTTAACTAATAATCTTATTATTATTCATAAATCATCTCAACTCATCTATTCTTACCTCAATATTCAAATAGGTATATCCTTCAAACCGCAGATGTTTGTCGGAGTCTCACATCCCACCCTATACATTCAAACTAGTTTTCTATATGTAATATTCTCTTGCCCAAAAAATTAAAAGGAAATAACAGTATACATGAGCAGGATATAATGGACAGCATCTGACCCAAAAAAAATGAATGATTTTTGTGATCTTTTTATTAATTTAACTTATCTGAGAAACTGCATGAGCTTCATCCAAAGACTCCCTTTTCTTTTTAGGTAATTAATTCTCCCGGTAAAGATAAACACGATATTGGCATATACATGGACGCTAGAGTAAACAAATAAAAGATCTCCTCTACAAGAGTTCCAAAAAAATAAAAAGGAAGAAGCAACATCTGCTCCTTGCTTTTTCTTTTACTTTTTCCTTAGCTTTCTTTTTCTGGTTTGATTTTTGATTGGTTCGAGAAGGAAAGACTCGGTCCAAGATTCAAATTTAAGCGCCTTTTTGCTGCATGGGAGACAGATTCCGATCTTGGGCAGTTCCTTTGATAGACAGAATGCCGTTTTTGCATTAAAATAAAAACCCTCATGACTTATGAGTGATCAAAACATGGCCCACAATCCTGTGATGGATCCCACATTTTTGAATGTTCCCCTCTCATCCAATCCAGATGTGATCAGTTTCATATGGCCCACCATTTGATTTGTGAACATTGTCCTAAACATCCGCTCCTATGTTCACCAAATTCATGCATAAAAATTTGGACAGCAAAGTCTCGTCTTAAATCTTGTCATTCTTAATCGTTTGCATATGTGACCGCACTAGGATTATCTGAACTCATCTTATTTAATTTTAAATTTATTATTATATTTTTTAAAATTTTATATAAAATATAATAAATAATTTAATTTTTTTAAAATTCTAATTTAACTTTTTTAAAATTCTAAAATAATAATAATAATATTAAAAAATATATTTTGATAATATTTTATTTTACTTTTAAAACTTGACTCACCTTATTTATTTTTAAATTTAAACCAAACTTAAAAGAAATTAGCTAGGCAGGACAATATAGGAGAAAGACATTCTAGACAGAGAAATTTAGACACTATGGAGGGCATGGGTGTGCAGACAATATTTTCTTGAAGTCAAAAAGGTACACAGTATTAGCTAAACAACAAAAGGTTAAAGTAAATAATTGATGCACTAGAGTACAATACATACACCATGCGTGTGCGAGGAAAAAATAAACTGTTTTTAAGATGAACAAAGTTTTTTTTGAAAAGACGAAGAAAGTTAGGGATTGAGATAAGAGCCATAGAAAAAAAAAGAGATGAAAGTGGTAAATAGAACTTGAATTTTGAAAATCGAACACATTTTTAATTTGATTTATAGTTGATGCACCTCTCTCTCTCTCTCTCTCTCTCTCTCTCTCTATATATATATATATATACTTGAAATTATATGTATAGTTTCAGGATAAATAAATCTCTCATACTTGTTTTTTGAAAAAAAAAAGAAGAAGATAAATTTAAGATCTATGTAAAAAAATATACTTTTTAATTGTGTATATATCTAGCATTGTTCTATAGACTATGTATATATTAATTTATTGATTGCCGGTTGCGTGTATTTGAGTTGAATTTGAGTATTATTCTCATAATACTTGGGTCTGAGTGAACAGATTGAAGTCATGGGAGTTCACTCTGACCCAACCAAAGCTTAAAGAAAGAGAGCTGGAGCCGAAGTGAACCGGGGCTCTCCCAAGCCCCGTTACTTGGACCTGAGTGAACAGATTGAAATTATGGGAGTTCACTCAGACCCAAGCCCGGGATTTCAATCTTATCTGCAGGCCCAAGTAACCGAATCCACTTTTTTCTCATGGGCCATTGCGCTCGGAACAATCAGATATATCCGAAGTCAAGCCGACACAAGTGCTAAGTAGTTACTTCTTTTTCTTTCCTTGACAGTACAAGTCGTTAGACAAATGTCATTCTAGGCTATTATCGGACGTTAAGTTTTTTTTTTTTTTTCTTTGAAGTGACGTTAAGTTGTTTACATAGTTATAAAAAATCACTAAAATTAAGTTATAGCGAAAAGTAATAATGAAAATAATAATCTATAAAATTTATATTTGATAAAATTATGGAAGAAATTAAATATTTTGTTTATTTTTATAAATAATTTTATCTCATCTAATTATTATAAATTTTTAATATTTTTATATAGAATATAATAAATAGTTTAATTTTTTTAAATCTTATAATAAAAAATTATATAATATTTCTCTTATCACATCACATTTTTATAAATAAAAAAAACATTAAAAAAAGTTAAAAATCCTTTTTAAAAAATAAATTTTAAGAGCATTCTTAATGAAGTAATTAAAATTTTTCTTTAAAATTATATTTTTTGCACAAATTTTTAAAAAATTATGTCATATTTAATCCATAGCTATTAAAAAAATAATTAAAAAAATCAAAAAGTATATTTTATTTTTAAAAATAAATAATAAAATTAATTTTTTTTCAAATGAAAAATTATACAAAACATATAATTTTAAAGAAATATTGCTCAGTGTTATAGTTAGTATAAATTTTAGTTTTTATTTATTTATTTATTTATTTTTCTGATTTTTTTATTATTTTACAATATAAAAAAATATTAATATACTAATAATTGTTTCTTTATAAAAAATTAAAATTAAAAATTAAAATCCATAAAATATACTAAAATTTTTCTTTGTATTAAAGTATCCCGATACGACCCAACTTAGAAAATGAAACACGGTTAAGACCTCGGACGCGTACTAGGTAGTGGAGTATTATAGTATATGATCTATTAATAAGGTTGGATTTGAAAATTAAAATTTTTCAAATATTCTCAATATCTAAACCTAATCTAAATCTCATCCCAGCACGACTCTTTTGAAAAATTGGACACACGGACACGGTCTGAGTCACCACGTGGCATGTTAATAGCCGTAAAGAATAGCGCGTGAGGTCCCCGGCGGAAGTTCCTCCTGCAGTTACAACAGGTCTCAAATTTTGGCCTGTTTATTTTTTATTTTATTTTTTAACGACTTTCTTTCCCAAGGGGAGACTCGGCCTAATTTACGAAGATCGGAGCTTGTCGGAGATTTTACACAGGAAAAGAAGGGAAACGAAGAATAGCTAAAAGAAGCTCAGAGAGGGACAGAGAGAGAGAGAGAGAGGTAGAGAAAAAATGGGGGCTTGTGGTTCGAGGCCACAGGGCTGCGTGGGAGGTAAACTCCGTTTGCCTAACAAGAAAAAGATTCATCGGAAGCGAAGAAGACTCTCTAAGCGCCGTGTTTCATCTAATACCCTCGAGCCCAAGGTCGATTCCCGGGGCCCCATTGATCGTTCTTATTCTAATCCTAATTTCCAAGGTTCTTCTTCTACCTCATCGTTGCTATTTTCTTCTTCATCTCTCTCGCACTCTCTATCTCACTCTGTGATTATTTTTTGATTAATTGTAATTTAATTGATAATTGAGGTGGTTTGGAATTCTTATTTGTTATGATTTACTGTTCAGCAAGTATAGATGCGGCATATTTTGATTCTGCCTCAGTGCTGGAATCCGAATTGGACGACGAGTTTTATAGCATTCATGGTGGTATGCTATATTATCCCCTTGTTGAATATCAGTTTAGCATTTAAATTATTCAAACATATTCTTGAATCTAGAGCTTAAAAAAAATTTCGTGCAGATGCTTTTTCTCCGAACGGCTCTGAATCAACGTTTTCGTCCCGAAAGGATTCTAATTTCGAAAAGAATTACGAAAACCAATCTGCCATTGAGGGTTCTAGAAATCTGAATGCCAATAAGGTTCATTTGAAAGATTCCAAGTCTCTATTCAAGTCCGATGTGTGTTGTAGATGGGATGAAGCAGAAACACCGGATCATAGTGGTATTCTTCCGAGTAATTGCTTGCCGTGTCTTTCTTCTACTGGAACTGCGGTGCTTGAAAAAAGAAGATCATTTGGTTCTGGCGCACCGAGTTTGAGGAAAAGGGCGCCTTCAAAGCTTTCCTTCAAATTGAGGGAAGGACTTGCCGATCCGATAATTAGTGAGTGTTTTTCAATCTACTCCTCCCACCCACCCACAAACAAAAAAAGAAAAGAAAAAAAAGGCTCTAGCATTTCTGTTATCAGTCATGAAGGTGTCTCCTACTTAGGGGTCGTATATGTGATAAATGTTGAGCCTTGCTCAGAAGGACGAGTTGGTTAACATTTATTATCAATGTTTAACCTCATTTAAACATTGATGATAAATACCATTTATGAGTACTTGTTATTGGAAACTTTATTTCAGAAAGTAGAATAACTTTCTCAAGTTTGTGTAAATAATGGAGTGGGACAACATTACCCGGACTGTGCATCCACACGAGGCCTTAATTGCTGAGGCAAAGGTGATAGGAAAAAAGTGACAAGCCTGGAACTAGTGCAATTAATACCATTCTTTTGCTGAATTGTGTATTTATACCATGTTTGTGTACAACGATAGAGCTTTCATGCTTGAGTGCATGGTAGAAAAGACTAGTAGTATTTGTTTTCTTCAAACCGATATTATCATCTTTATTTATATCATCTAACCTACACATTTTACATGTAATGATGCTTATCATCTTTAGATGAACTTTTCGTAATTCCTTTTTTATTTTTTTCTCCAGCATTGACAATTAGTTCTTAGATAAGATTGTTTATCAGTTGACCAGCAGCTAAAGTACTTGCTCTCTTGTTGTCTCAGTTTCACCCAAGTTGCTTCTGCAAAAACCGATAGCAGGTTCCTCGATTTCTAACTGCCCCTTAGAGAAGAGGATGCCCGATTGTTGGTCACATATAGAACCATGTGCTTTCAAAGTCAGAGGGAAAAATTATTTTAGGTGAGATGTAGTACTATTTGTAGGGTTATGGTTTCTTTCATTTATATTCTCTTTTTTTCCCATTACTGGGCTGTTTGTTCTTCATCTGGATGTTGCACTTATTCTTGATTTACATGACAGGGATAAAAAGAAAGATTTTGCTCCAAACTGTGCTGCGTATTATCCTTTTGGCGCTGACCTCTTCCTATCTCCGAGGAAAATTGATCATATTGCTCGTTTTGTGGAACTTCCTCATATAAATCCACATGGAGAAATCCCTTCCATACTTGTTGTAAATGTTCAGGTAGCCATATCTTTTTCTTTTCCCTAGCCTGTATGTTGCACTGTGTCCCTTTCATCATTGCTAGTGGAAAGAAGCTGCAAATAATTGGTTCTTGTTTTCCTACCATAGTGCCTGTGCTAGGCACTTGATGATATTTTTTAATACATCCTTTAGGCGTATAATAAATACGCCTGCAATCTCTTTGTCCACTTGGGAAGGGAGAAGCCCCCCTCCTCCCCCTCCCTCCTCCCTCTTTTTTGTCTTTTTAAATACTAAAGCTAGTCCAGTCAATATTTTGATATCCTTTTTACTTGCAGATACCATTATATCCTGCCACATTTTTTCAAAGTGAAAATGATGGAGAAGGAATGAACTTGGTTTTCTACTTTAAGCTATCTGAAAGTTATTTAAAAGAGCTTCCCACTCATATCCGAGAAAGTATCAATGTAAGATGATTTCACCTCTATTTCTGCTTCTTAATATCTCTCAGTGCTTCTATCTAGGTGGCTTTGTGATCGTCCTTGTACTTATTAAGCTCTTAATACTTTACTAACCTTAGTGTTTTTGTTTTTATTCTTGATAGAGGTTGATCAATGATGAAGTGGAGAGAGTTAGAGGTTTCCCTTTAGACACAATTTCCTCTTTTAGGGATAGATTGAAAATCTTGGGCAGGCTGGCAAATGTGGAGGAGCTTCACCTAAGTGCGGCTGAGAAGAAGCTTATGAATACTTACAATGAAAAACCCGTCCTATCACGTCCTCAACATGAGTTTTATTTGGTAAGTTTCTATTGGTTCCATTTCCTCCAAGATGATTTTTCCATATCAAACACTACTTTTATTGTAGTTCCGTTTTCTCTTTAAAGAAGAATAATAATATAGTCTTACAGTGTACAAGTCTTGTGTACTCCCTTTTAATAAAATTGGGACCCACCGTTAAAAATGAATTTTTTTTTTTATATATGCGGGTTCCAAAGTTGTCCACTTTTTTCCAAAGAGTGTGCATATGGCTTATATACCTTAAGATTGTACAAATCATTTCTCTAGAAAATTAACGTTGTTCCATGACAAGCACATATTCTATGTAAGCACATATTCAAAAAAGTGAGATTTTCAAGAAATCTTAATAACTTAAAGTCACAAGTCATGGGAGGTTCTAAAGTATCTTGAGGGTCCTACAAAATACTCATTGGTTAATGAAATGATCAATTGTTGATGATAAAATTATAAAGGAAGCGGAAAAGAATCCCCTAAGAGTAAAATGATGGTAGTTTGAATATTTGTCATGGAAATATCAGATATCGGTAAGGAAAGTTTGCTACAGTATACTTGATGCTTTATAAGAATAGGGGTTTTTCTATAGCATACAATGTGATATTTGTAAAGAATTAGATGTTTTTGCTGAAATTAGAATTTGATCTCATTCTATTGCAATATATTTTGGGTATTACTAATAAGTTAGGTGCTTGCACATATTTTTTGACGTAAAATAAGAAATTTGTAACTTAACATCACAAGTCATAACACATCAACTTACATTAAATTCCATATGCAAATCGAGGCATTGCAAAGTGGTATTAGAGCAATACGATTCCGGGTAAACCCACGAATGTCCTAGGATGAAAATCACATGGTACTAAGATAGGCTTAAATTTGAAGAGGATTTGAGTTAAGTTGGTTTTGTGTGGAATTGAAATCGTGGATACCTTGGATTTCAGAAGTTGGAGTTAGTAGGGTAGGTTGTGTGATGATACCGGAGAAGCAGAAGTGGAAACTGATATTGCGGTAGACGGCGACATCATCGTTGGTAGAGTTAAATTGATGAAAAGTATGGTGCATGTCCTTGTTTTGTGTTTGGGCTCGGGAGAAGTGCTTTGTTAAGTGTGGAATGTTGAATTGATGAAATGGTATTAAATTCGAAAGATCTAAGCCTTAAGCTTTTGAGTGAGTTAATTGGAGTGTACACTCTAAGCAGGATACTTGGGAAAGTTATAGTTGACTACAATTATTACGGTTATTTTCAGGAATAAATGGTAACTTGAGGTCACATAGAAATTTAGATATTTAAGACTACTCTTTCTTTTGGAGTATTGAAGGTCCAGTTGGGAGAACTATGGGTATTATGGCAACCTTGTTAATTAATTTAAGTATAGATTGACGGATTTTCAATGTAGTGTACACTGGAGGTTTGAGAGTTGAAACTTAGATGTCAACTATGGTGGTATGACCAGAATTATGAGGTAACAAAATTTTAGGATGTGGAAAAATGTGGTGTAATAGTATTCGGTGGATTAGAGATTTGAAATCCATGATAGCTATGGGATATTAGATGTGAAGTATTATTGGAAGAATCTTCTTTAGTCTTTTCAAATGATTTATCGATATTACCCCCCTTGAATGAAGAACTAGTTGTACAATATTTTTTCTGACTTGAAATCTGTGTGGAAAAAAGGAATTGTATAATTGTTGATTGAGATTAACGCTCTTTTCCTAGCTTTTATATTTGACCTACGAAAATCTGTAGTGATATGCCATTTGGCTTTGATCAGGAAAGGACTTGATCTAGAAAGAAACCCTCCAATTGTCAGCTTCAAAAGTAGCTTACTTGAGATAAAGAGTTAAATTTAGGCGTTAAATCCGCTTTAGAAGGCAAAGATGAATGGCACCATACTCCTATTATGGACTTAGATAGCAAGGAAAATCTTATCTTTTAACGTGTTGCACCATAAAATAGAAGTAACCACCCTTTGAATAGTTAAAGACAAAATAAGAATGTTTGCGTAGGGTGGATCAAGAAGAAGGAGAATAAGTGATAATGGAATTCATTCACAGAATGACCAAGGCCATAAGGAATTAGATAGAGTAAAATCAAGATCATAGTCCTAAGGAAGCTAGAGTTAAAACTCATAGTTGCTTTTCGAAAGATTTTAAGTTTGTAGTTATTTATATTTCATAGGAACGAAAAGATCCTTGAAAGTTGATAAGTTGGAAGTGGATTATAGGGAATTATAGGTTAAGAAGAAGATGTTACGACTGAGGATGCCATTATTAGGTATAAATGTTTAGTGTGGTAGGTTTGAATTTTTATTTACTCGGGTTGCCCTCACCATATCAAGGCTTAAGGGAACGTCATGATTTAGGTGATCTCTTTGGAGAGTAAAATAACAGAGGTCTAAACCCCTGTGAAGTTTGCAAAATAGTTTAAGAAGTGAGTAGTTGTTAGTTCAAAGAACTTCAAAATCAATTTATAAGAATATGATCAAAGGTTTAAGGTTTTGCAAACGTTAGGAAGTAATTTGTCATCATTCAATGGTTTTAATGTTTCAGATGGTTTTGGATTACATATTTGAATATGTGATTATAATAAGATTTGAGTTTTAATGCTGTAAACTTGATGTGTTAATTTAGTTTATTCTGAAGAAGGATTAATTTGTAACAAATAAAAAATGAGATCAAGCAAAACAGAATGAGTGAGATAGAAAGTTTCAAGAAAAATATTTTGGGGATTGAGGTATTGATTTAATTGTATGTTTCTCCAAGTATTGTAGATTTAAATCAAAACCAGGAAAAGGGTCGGCATTACTTCGAGATGATAAAGGCTGGTCTTAGGATCGACCCATATCAAGTTTAAGGATGATGGATGATGCGGAGTTAAGAAGTGATTTTTTGTATCTTAAGGAGATAGGTTCGAAGGATGAAAATGGTAGGAATAGATCATTTGCATGTTGGAAAAATATTGGTTTTATTAAAGATGTATAATAGTGGTGAGTATATGAATTTGGAGAATGCAAGTCTTTGTTCCATAATGATTCAAAAGAAGAAGTGCTTTTGGTATGTGTTAATTTTATGTCCATGGAGAATTATCAGAATGCGCAGCATCAGCGTGATATTGGTGATAAGTAGGAGTTCAAAGTTGTGTTGATTCTAAGGAGTCAGATGTGATTTAGAGTTTTAATAGAAGAATAATCACTTGATTGTGATAATATTGCTTGTCGAAGGTTAACTTGAGAAAGTAAGGAACATTTGGAGGACAAAGCATAGGAATCGATTGAGATCAACACAATTTATTATAGGAAAATAATAGTTTTGGAAAGATACTGATGATTGTCATAAGGATCATGGGAAAGTAGGGTTTTTGAATTATACGACTCCCCTAAGCATGCAATGGTTTATATTTCCTGTTTTTTTTTTTCTACATTTTGTTCTCCATTTATGAGGCTCGGTTTTGGCAGGAATTCTGAAATAGAAGTTTTCAGTAGTTATTATCATGAGTCCATGGGAGGAAGCTATTCATATAGTATTAAAGAAAAATAAAGATTTTTTTTATATGTTTGATATTTTTCCATAAAAATTGTTACAGGGACAACACTACTTTGAGATCGATATTGATATGCACAGATTCGGCTACATAGCCAGAAAAGGTGTAGAAGCATTCCAGGACAGGATGAAGTTAAGCATCTTGGATTTTGGCCTGACAATTCAGGTAACCATCTTCGTCGAGATTTTTGGCAACACAATTATTGGCTTTTTAGTGAAGATCTAGATCTGATTTTGCGGTCTGCATCTTGTTATTTTGAAACAGGGCAACAAGGCAGAAGACATGCCAGAGCATATCTTATGTTGCATCAGGTTGAATGAAATAGACCGCACTAATTATAACCAACTGAGCCTTTGATACACAAGTGATCGAATGCTGTCAGGGATTTCAATCAACGAAGAAATAATCGAGGGTGTCGTCCTCAATATCTATTGGGATGCCGTCGTTGTATCTTGTCGTTCGGTCGAACATTAACTTTATTAACTCGAATTTTGAATTGCAACGGCCTCAATAATTTGTACAGAAGCTCAAGCTAGAAAATGAGGTTCTGAAAAAGATAACATAATAAAATGCAGTGAATTTTTTCTTTTTATGAGATTGCTGTTCGTAAAATGATGCTAATGACGTTTCTCTCAAAAGCTTGCTAAAGAGTGTGGCGGCTGCTAACAAGCTCAATTGAGTGGGTATAGAAGATACGAATTTAGTTTATGAGCTGATGTTGACTCTAGCTGCCCGCCATCCTGTTTTTTATAATCTGTGGTTAACATGTGGAGAAGCTTCACATTAAATGCATGCCTTCAGTTTTCTCATTGACTTATTATAGTTCTTAATATTCATGTCTATTAGTTCAGGAGAAAATGCTATATACTTCACTTTCATTCCATTCCAATTCCTGTTTCATTATTTATAGATGTTATCTATCAATTCTTTGTTTGTTATTTAAAAAATAAAAATAAATTAAAGGACTAGAACTCTAATGGTTGAAAGGAAACACGCATCAGTACAACGTGGTATTGGTAAGATGGGAGTGTGGCATATACCACACATTTTAAGTGCTTGAAAGAAAAATAGTTTGTCACCATTTTAACATACATTGAGCCTTAATAGAACTAACCCTTTCAGAGTTGTCATATCCTTTGCTTACTCCTTATATTTTGTTGGTTCTTACTATAAAGTTTCACGAGTTTTTCTTGACTGGAGCCATAAACAAATAATTATACATTGTGCAAGAAAACTCAAACCATCAATAATTAATACTCGTGCGCTCCTAATTGTATGTTTTTTTTTTAAATAAAGAGCCAAGTATTTTTTTATATTTCTTTAAAACTTAATAACCAACTAAAAAGCATGAGTTGATCAAAATAATAACATGGAAAATGCTGGTTTGTCCTATGTTTTTATTCTTGGATTTGGCTGTTTATATATTTTAATTTTTTTTTCTGAGTGATTAAAAATTTGTTTACTCACTAAATTATTTTTTTAGTATATATATATATATTAAGTATTTAAAAATGTTTAAAAATATATATAAAAGAAAAAAATAAGAAAAAATATAAATGTATTGAGACACGTAGCAGAGTTATAATAAATATAGTTTTGACATGATATTTCTTTAAAGGTGTCAAAATGGAAGATTTTTTTATTTTTTATTTTTTATTTTTTATTTTTTATTTTTTATTTTTAAAATAAACCTCATTCTCATTCATCAACTGATTTCATATAAACTTTGAAGACAATGGGGAGCTTCCTCCATATCCACTACGCAGTCTAATACATTCAGTGCATTTTTGGCAAGTCTATGTACCATGGCATTCCCTTTTCTATATATATGTTTGGTAACACGACTCAAAATAGGAAGCCTTGATCGAATATATTCTATAATCATTCCAAAATAGCTTTCATCTATTACATGTTTCTGAATTACCATCACAACTTTCTTTGAATCACCCTCTAGCACCACTTTCCTCATTCCCAATTCGATGCCTCACAACTATGAGAGCACCTGTTGCTTCAGCTATCAAAGGATCAGGACTTTTAACAGTTTTTTCTTTCTCAAGGCTGTCAACAAATCTCCATTTTCATCTCCGACAGTAACCCCTATTTCTACTGTAAAATGCAATTTATTCACAGCCACATCCCAGTTAATTTTGCAGAAACCTGTAGGAGGGCATTCCCAATTAACCCTTCTTGCATTGTTGACAGTTTGGTGGTTAACAGTTCTGGTTTGTAAAGCTGCAAGATCATTCTTTGAATGGTTGATTTTGTGCAAAACTGAGTTTAAATCAACTAATATATTTTTCAAAACATATCCATTTCTTGTCCACCACAAATTCAAAATAACCAAACCCAATTCCTCCATCTCGTTCTTGTCCAGTTTCTTGAACATTTCTGCTTAGGAAATTGAAGAAAATTGAAGGCGAAGTTGCTGCTTAGGAGTGGCTCTATACTTTCACCTTTTTTGTCCTTTTTGGAAATTATGTTTTAAGTTTTTTTTAATTTCTCCATATCATTAAAAGAAAGATGTCTCTTCCCTCTGTTGAAATTGAGATCATTTTTTAGGAACCAAATATACTCCAAGGATGTCCCTTCTCCAGGCATCCATTTTCCCCTATTGATGCATAGTTTCTTTTGAAAGGATTGACACAATTGTTGAAGACTTGTTTATAAGGAAAACAAAAGAACATTAATTAGAAGCAAAAAACATGCAATATGAATTGCTAAACACCTACACGAATCGTGAGAAACGAAATGAACATTTCTTCCAAAGAATCCCAGACCTCATCGACAGGAAAAAATACTAGCATATATTCACAACATTATAAAGCTGATCACTAGGCTGAAAGAAATAAAAGGATCTTTTAGGAAGAAAAGGAAATTAGAGAAATCTAATACACAGAATTCTTACACAGACGATTGATTAGTTATGAGGAACAGAACCGAAAGATCCTCCTAGGCTGTCGGAGAAGAACCCATACATCGGCCAAAGAGGGAACGGCAAGAGCAACTTTGGACCTTGTTTTGACGCTTAGAAGTCGATGATGATGCGGGAGAATTCGAATTATAAGCAATCTCCGAAGAGTGGAACAGGAAATTGTTGTCTTCTTTGCTTCTATCGTAATGTTGGAGGTTTTGCTGCAATTCTCTTTTGTCGGTGGCGAATTTGTTGCCGGACCTTGGTTCCGGCACCCCAAAAAGTCGGTCGTCCCAAATGTGGCCGGAAGAGCCCTGCCTCCGAAATGAGACATTTGACCTCTGCAATGTTTTCATGGGTAAAAACTTTCTATGTACTGTTTGTCGTGTCTCTTTCTTAAGTCTCTGTCGCTGACTTCGTCTCTCTCAGTCGTTTGATTTTAAACATAACAAACTGCTTATTGCATGGGAGCTTTTATCTCCTTTTTGTTCGTTGCTTGTCCGTTAATGAAGCTTTCAGAACTGGATGAACTCTAGAATTTGGGTGATCTGCGGATGGACGTGACGTGTGTTTGGCAATAATATCGGTGCACTCTTGTTGACGATCAGAGCTCCTGGATTATCTGGTTGCTTTTCGGAATGTTGTTAATATTAATTAGGTACTTATGGTTGGTTAGTTTTGGAGGTTGAAACGGATTGAAAAAGCCACTTAATCCAACGTTTGATGTTAACTACTTTTGGGGTAGCCAACGTCTGATCTGGTGTATGTGTTACCATTACTATATATAACCTAGTCATTCCCCCAGGTGATAGAATTAGAAGAACATGAATTGCCCCACAGTTGTTAATTTTTCATGGAAATTTGGCATTGAGCCTTCATTCATTCATTCATACCCTTTTCGACTCGATCTCCAAGGATACAAATTACCATCACCTGTTCTTTCATTTATTAATTTGGTGTATTCTTTTTTATGATAATGATTTAAAATCATAATGCATGGGATTATAAATCTAAATAGAACATCTTTCTCTGTCATGTGGTGAGATGCATTGGTCTGTGTGGTAAACTATTAAAGAGAGATCAAGTTGAAGAGAGTAACAATGAAGGTTTAATGCCACATTTGGTGAGACCTAATGATTTTACGGCTAATACTTCATAATCTAGATCCATTGATAGACCCTTTCCAGCCGCATGTCATTCTCAAGCTAAACCTCAAAACCTTTTTTTCACTCGCGACAATTTCCTAGACATTGGATCTCTACTAAACTAAAAATTTGGTATGAACCATAGTCCATACCAAATGCATCGTTAACTTCAGATTCCATTATACAATTCATATGAATCATTAGAAACGCAAGATTGAATATCAATGTAAAGGCTTCAAAAGAAAAAACGTGATTGATTCACGATAAACAGGTAAAAACTCCTCCATTTTTATATATGTGAGCCTGCTAAGAGGGTCTGGCTACGAAAATGTGATAAATGTGCCAGTAAGTCAGATCTCAATGTTATATACAGCAATTACAGGATTTAAATGAAGGAAATAGTAGAAAAATGGTTTATTTAGGATGAGCAGACCTTGCAACTCTTCCGACATTGCCCAGAAGAGTCGTTAGAACCCACCATGTAAAGAGTGTTCTTTTCACACTCACCAGTCTTAGCCCACATAGGGCAGTTGTCATCTTCATCCACGCAATCCCCACTATCTGTGTCCCCTGCAGGTTTGTCAAAGGACCTCACGTGTATCCACTTGGTTGCAGACCACTTCTCACCCTCAATAACAGGGCAGCTGCCATGCAAGCTGTAGGTATCTGTAGTTGCATCAGGATGAAGACTGAAGAACAGCAAGGCATCGCCCTTTTTGGGTTTCACTGTATTGTTATAAAAAGGATTTTTCAGATCCTAAAATGGAAGTAGGGTGGGAACCCGGATGCCATATAAACGTATGACAAACTATAGAAAAAAAGTAATGAAACAGAGAAATGTTGTAAGAAAGGTATCAGCAGAACTAGTGACTCGTAAGGATTTACTGGGTTTAATACAATGCTGAAAGACAATTATAGTAAGATGCATCCCCAATCAAAGTTAAGCAAGGTTTGCAAGCCAATAGATTTGGAGACAAGGTCCAAAAATTAACAGGTAAGTGCAATACTTAGAAGTTAGAGGAGAAATGATTTGTACAAGCCCCGCACGGTCCCTTTATTAAAAAGTGGATCCCACCTTAGTAAGTGTAAACAATCTATTCTTTTTTAGTGAGACCAACTTTTTTACTAAAGAGCTATGCAAGACTTGTCTATTTGAGGCTTGTACCTAATATTACTCTCTCATAAATGGGCCCTATCATGTGGAGCATCTTGTAACACTAGGTAAAAGTGGTGGATTTTACCCACCAAATAATAGCTGCGGCATGATCTGAATCTAAAATATCACTTGATTCTCTCTTTTAAATTAAATTACCAAACCAACATTCAGAAGTGACCAGTAATCAAATTGCAAAAGGTGATTGCATACAACCTACAAGTTATTTCCCTCACTCCAACTCAAAGGAAAAAGGGTAAAACAGCACTTATTGTGCACTATATATGAGTGTTCATATCTGCGTCAGTTTCTCACAAGGATTCTGAATTAGCCAACACAAACTAGCATGTTCTTAAGTAAAACTATAGAAGAGACTCAGATTTGTTATCTGTCAACAAATTAATACCTGCATAGCCATTTTTAGCACAATCAGACCAGACATCATCCTTTGGTTGAGACATCCTTGCCTGTAGAAGAGAACTAATAAATGCCGGCTTATAGACTCAGAAAGTGGAAAATGGAAAACGCATAGGCAACATGACATAAAGACATGGGTTGTGAAACCAGATAAAAATTCACCATGGAATTTCAAAAAGAGACAAAAAAGAGAAGAGAAGAGAAGACCACTTGGATAGTCACAATGACAAGAAAATGTTTACCTCTGAATTGGGGAAGATTGTCTCCCCACCCTTCTCAATATCAGACAAATACATCAATACAGTGGCAACCCGGTGGCCACCCAGTTCTTGATTAGCCTTGTCATGAAAAAAATCAAAATGCGGTTCATATTTCTCACCATGCTCATAGTGAAGTATTTGCATGGCCTCCCCATTTTCTGTATACACAGAGACACAAAAATAAATTCAAAAATTTCAATACACAAAGAAATCATAAATCTACAAGAATGTAATGACATTACCTACTGGGAGGAATGTCCATGCAGCAATCCTAGCCTCAATTCCTGCGACTATTGCATCCTTCAAGATGAAACAATACACTGAATAAGCATTTCCAAGTTATAATAATTGGAAAATGCATGTTCACAAAATAAAGTTTTCATTTTTATTTTTGATAAGTGCATATTCACAAGATGGATATGAAAAAAGGTCATGTTCTTGCAGCAACCAATGGCAGCATGGTCATAAACTTTCCAGATCTAACACAAACCACCTTCTTGGATGTGATTCTGATTTCTAAGGAGGGGCATAAAGAAAGGTTCACTATTTCAAAGCCAAACAGAGGTATGCACACAGGTCAGCATGCATACACAGGCAGATACATATGCAGATAAGTTTCCTAAAGTTTTTCCATGTTGATTAATGGATATTCAAACGGCTGGGACCAAAAAAAGTGTTTGAACAGATATTATACCCAACATAACTGGAACAGCTCCAAGTCAGTGTCTCTGATGTAGAAAGCCGATTTTAACCTAATATAGTTTGCTTTAAGATACCAGAGAGATATCTATATATACCATTGTAACATGCATTGGGTTCAGTGCCCACTTATTAATATAAATTAGTTCAAAGAGAGTCTACAGAAAACGTTCAGAGAACCTTGTTTCCTAAGACAAAGTTATTCTTTCCATGACATGGTGACCAAAAAAGAGGGAGAATTCTGATTACAAAGAATAAAAAAGGTTTGACAATTACGTAATTTTTTAATCAATTTACCTACAAAGAAAACTGACATAATCCAACACTAATTTACACTGACCCTAAATGCACTAATCCCCTAACTTAAATGCATGTTTAAACCTTTCATTACCTTGCTTGGAAATTACCCATACGCTCCAAACCTTAAAATCATAACTCCCTGTTAGACTAGCTAGTTAAGTAAAAACTGTACTTAATGACCCCCTAGTTCGATTTGAGTCACGCCCTGCTGGCTAAAGATAATATACACGAAACACCCAGTGAAATCGCCTAAAACCAGTATCGCTTTCTAAAATTCTAAATGCCAAAAGCAGCCATCATTCTCTTGATTGGGTAAGCACTGTGTGACAAGCATGTAAGATCACAAAAACCACAAATATTTAACACGGTAAGATTCACAACTAAATTTGCCAACGTATACGCATCTTCAACTCTACACGAAATAAGCAATGGCAATAAATTCGTACAATTCTGCATACACATAATTTAACGCAGTCTCAGAAGAGGTCCACAAATGTGGGGCAGACGAGGGATAAACAATACCTGAGCTTTCTGAAGAAACATGCCAGAGCTTGTTCGGACCTCGCTCATAATACTCTTACCGGACTCGTTATCCGCCACCATCGACTTCTCCAGCTTATCCTTAGACTACTTTCCCCAAAATTAATACAAATCAAAATCGAAATCGAAATCGAATTAAGAACAAGAGATACATTTAGATTAAATACAATTTCTCAGTATGCTCATAGATTTTACACGTTCCCAAAAAAAAAAAAAAGGGAAATCCACGGAGAATTCTCAGTATTTTGGAATTACCAGTTTGATCAGGTGGTCGCACTCTGCATCGGTCAGAAATCCCTTATAAACGAAAGCCCTTCGGTAGTAAAATACGGGTAAAAAAAATCAATATTGACAGCAAAAGAGAAAAATACATATACTAAAATGTGAGAGAGAGAGAGAGAGAGACCTGGGACGCCATGAGAGCTGAGTGACACGAGTGGGATCAAATGCAGGAGAGAAGGCACCTCCGTTCAATCTCAGCACCGATTCAGGCCTGAAAACCGCATGAAAATTTAAATAAATGATTCTTAACGGCATTTCCACTAAACAAACACACACATACACAGAGGCATACGTATTCTTGTCTCCCAGCAATCCTCGCAATTGGATAGCTGAAAGTGAGAGACGAGGCAGAAGGAAAAGAAAACAGATAGAGAGTGGAATTAAGGATCGACAATCCATGAAAAGCCCGCACTGTGAGATACAATCTCGAGAGAGAAAGAGGCAAGCTTTTAGCTTTGGGGCTCGGGCACAAAGGAGAAGAGTATGAGGTTTCCTGATATGAATTAAATGCTTTGAAATTTCAACGAAGAGATGGAGAAGTGGGGTTTGTCTGGTCCGGGCAGATCAGGCGACTGGCCGAACGGCAAGGCCGCCAGGGAGTGGAGGCTTCTTTTTTCTGCTTTTATTATTGTTTGTTTGCGCCACATTGGAATTGGATTTGACTCTTCTTGATCGGTTGGTCTGATGTGCGGTGCGGCTCTTAATTTGTTCCTTTCTCGAATGTCTTACGCAGGGGCGATACTAGGACTTTGTATCGGGGGATTGATAAAGTGTGAATGTATGTGTGAAATTTTAAAAGTACGTTCATTAATGATAAAATTATTATATTTTATTATTATCAAATTTTTTAAATATATTATTTTTTAAATTGTCTATATCTTTTTTTTTTAAAATTATTTGTTTTTAACTTGTTTTAATGTTAATGTATGAAAAAAAAATTAAATTTTAAAAGTATGTTCATCAATGATAAAAATATTAATTTTGTTATTGCTGATCTTTTTAAACATATTACTTTTTAAATTGTCGATATCTTTTTTTTTTAAATCACTTGTTTTTTACTTGCTTTGATGTTTTTATGATTTAAAAAAAAATTATAGATTAAGAATAAATTTAAATTTTTTTTAATAACTAACGATATAACGCTATTAGATTTTTAACTAATTATATCTTATAATCATACAAGTTAGAATGAGACTATATAAATGAGTATAATTAATTAATTTTGATAATCATATCAATTTATAATCAAATCTTTTATTAGAGTTATACTGTTAGAATAACTGTAATATTATGTGAAATGAAATTTAGATTTTAGCAAAATTAAAAATTAGAATAAAACTATATGTATATTAGAATTTGAGAGAATAATTTTAGTAAAAATTTAGGAGGGTAATTTTTAATTTTTTTATAATTTGAGAAATAATTTAATTTTATATATAAATATATATTTACGTATTTTTTAGAAAATTTTGGGGGATAGTAGCCTCTCATTCTCCAACGTCAGTCTGCTCCTAATCTTACGGTTGAGAAAAAAGCAAAGGCCAATAAGGATTAAGGATTTTTTTTTGAAATATCTTGGGGATCGGTCGGACCGATCCCTGTGTAAAATGTAGCCTGCCGCCTCCGGTGGCGGTGGGCGACACCGCCCACCCCATCAGGACCGGCGGGCTCCGGCGAGCTTACCCCTTTAACGGCGAGTTTCGGTGTGCCGTGGGGAGACCTAAACCTGAAATGGGTCCGGGGGTCCCGATGGGGTGGTCGGTGTCGCCCACCGCCCACCGGAAGCGGCGGGCTGCAGCCAAGCCGAATACTCCTTAAAATTCATCTATATTTTATTTTTTTATTGTATTTTTTATTATGTTTTATTCATTTTATTTTTTTATTATATTTTTTATTATATATTTTTTATCTTATTATATTTTTATTTTATTTTAATGTATTTTTCATTAAAAAGCAGTCCATCGTTAGTTGGGCTGTTTTAGACGCTGGGGACAGCCAGACTGGCCCCCAGCGTCTCCCTTTTTTTTTTCGAAGGATTAAGGATATTTGAACGAACGAATGATGAGAGAATTAAAATGAAATTCATCTATTTTCTTCTTGATTTTTATTTCTAGAATTTAATTTCTTTTTAAAAAAAATCCAACCAACCTAGTATTGATTCAAAAAAGCAGTTTACGTATATTTTGAAATTGATATCCTCAATATATTGATAATTTAATTAAGTGGCTACTATTCAAATATTAATAATATAAATAAAAAGGAATTCGAAATGAGTAATAATACTTATCTTTATCTTTAAGAACATATATATATATATATATTATATATATATATATATCTATTCTATTATAATAAATGGCTATCTAATAGTTATATAACGAATTTTTTCATTTTTCTATTAAGTGATCGTTAAATTTAACAGCCACTTATTATATCTAAAATATTATTTTAAAATTTAAATGTCATATATTAATTTAAAATCAATATGTATAATTAAAATTATTGAATGAGAGTTTTCATTAAAAATTATATACCGTATTCTCTTAAATTTTTGCAGAATTTATGTTTTGATCTACCACAACAAATGATTATAAGTCATAGCAATAGAAGAAAGAAAAATAAAATACAAATTGCATGAAAAGAAGTAGGAGAACATGAGCAATAATATATATAAATATAATAAGTGACTATCTAATGATCATTTAACGAATTTTTTTATTTTTCGTTAACTTTTTTTATTTTTTTCATTAAATTTAATGGTCATTTAACATATAAATTTAATATATTTGTCTCATGCATATAATATAGGTTGCTATTCCTTACATTTTAGTCATATCCCTACAATTTAGTTTACTTAATTTTTAATTAGTCATATTCCTGCATTTTAGTCATACAATATTATTTGTACAGTAAGAATCATAGTATGACTAAAATAAATATCTGGATAATCATATGCATTAATATCATTCTTATATGTTTTTATAAAGTGAAAAAAAATCATAGTATATCTTAATTTAAACTTAAACGACCTGTAAGAACTCAAATCATATGCATTATTATAAATAAATATGTTGAGAATCATGAGCTATATTCTTATAAATATTTTATTCTCATTATTATTATTATTATTATTATTACTTTTATTATTTTTTAAGTGATTTTAATTATCGATTTGAAACTGATAATTATATTCTTTAAATGAGATGTTTTACTACATAATCATTATCCAAACTTTTATAATTCAAACTTTTCAGAAATCATCATCTATTTTAAACTTCTAAATTGAAATTGAATATCAAGTCAAACACTTTAACATTCTTATTTATTTCTCAATTTAAATTTATTATGAAGCATTAAATTCAAATAATAATATTTTATAAATAAAATTATAATAATTATTAAATAGTTATCTTTCATCACTTTACACAGTTTATTAATTTACTTTTATATAATTCTTTTATTGTTAAGATGTCTTTCTTTTATTATCCGTCAAATATTTGTTATGACTTACATTTTCTTTCCTCTATGCATTATATTATTGATCGAAATTTATGTATTTATAAAAATCATATCATTTCTTAAAAATAACTGCGCCTATACTAAATTAGGAAAACGTGCTTTGCACGTTACTCCTCTCTAATATGTGTGTGTGTGTGTGTATATATATATATATATATATATATATATTTGATACTTTGAATTGCCGTCTTAAAAATATTGGCATTGGATTCATTAAAGGATCCATTATATATAATTTTGATAATTTTTCTTAAAATAATTTTATATTGGACTATCAAATTCTATCATCTTAAATTTTGAGTTACAATAATTTAGATTCTTCTTTTATTTTTAAATTTACACTTTAAACTAATTATTTAATATTTTTATTCTCTATACTTTCTTTTCTTTATTTTTCTCTTTCCATTTTATTAAAAAAATTATTATTATACTATTATTTTAATAAATCAATAATATATTTAATAGAGAATTATAGATATAGAAGTATTAAATTTTCAGCAAATTTATATTTTCTATCATTTTTTTTAAATAATAGATCCAATACTAATACTCTTATCCTTCTAAACCAAAAATTATAAGAGAGAGCCGAGTGACTAGATTTGTCTCCTCCAAGGTAAAAAAAAGAAGTGATTCGATGTGTTGGTGGGAAGGGATAGAAAATAGAGATAGTCCAAACCAAACAAGTACATATTTGAGTATTAGTAACGAATTTATTAATTTTTTTTTTAAATAACAAGTTTGCATATATATTAAAATTTTTTAACCATATTTGATCAAATGTGAGGGAAAAAAAAAGGGGAATAAAAATATTTTTTTTTTTAGTTTTTAAATAGTGATAAATCAAAAGTATGCAAATTTGTACTGTTTAAAAGAAAATTTTGATAGATTCATTATTAGTACTCTAATTTATTGAGTTAATGGCCGGTCCACTTCTATTTTTCTAAAATAAAATAAAAGATTATGAATTTACGACTGTGAAGGGTGAAAGTATTTGATTCTGGACTAACTTCTCAGTTTGATGCATATAATTTGAAGAAGTTGAATTATTTTATTATATTTTATATAAAAATTTTAATAATAAAAAAATCACTTCCATGATTTAAAAGGAACCAATGGTACATGACATCAGGTTTCTCCTTAATCAAATGCAAAGCTTGCAGATAAAAAAAAAGAGAAATACTGGGGGGCAGACGGGCTGCCCCCCTCAAGCAAACCAGCCCCGCCGCCCCCGGTGGCGGTGGGCGACACCGCCCCCGCCATCGGGACCGGCTGGCTCAGACGATCTCACCCCTACGACGGCGAGTTCCGGCGAGCTCCGGTGTGCCCCCGGCAGCCTTCAACCCGTTTCGGAGCTCGCCGGAGCTCGCCGTCGTAGGGGTGAGATCGTCTGAGCCAGCCGGTCCCGATGGCGGGGGCGGTGTCGCCCACCGCCACCGGCGGCGGCTCCGTTTGCTCTATGGCCGAATCCCCTCTTAAATTCATCTTCATTTTATTTTTTTATTGTGTTTTTCATTATGTTTTTTATTATGTTTTGTTCATTTTATTTTTTTAATATATTTTTAATCTTCATTTTTTTATTTAATTATATTTTTTCATTTTATTTTTATGTGTTTTTCATCATCAAGCAGCCCAACTAGCGTTGGGCTGCTTTGGACGCTAGGGACAGCCGGACCGGTCCCCAGCGTCACCCTAAAAAAAATACATCAATACACGCACTCTATAACGCAATGGACAGCATCCAATTGTTATTATGAAAGCATACCCTTATCAATAATTCCTTCATGCCTATTAAATTTTTACACTAGAAAAGACCCGCCCTAATAATTTTTCGTTTCTGAACCAGCTTCTTTATGCTGGGACAGTTTGTATTAGTTAATCTATATCATAGTTGCCGTTTGAGAATAAATAAATAAATAAATAATCGAAACTTAACGTCGCGCGCTCTATCCCAATGTTAATTGAACTGTAAAAGACGTGCAGATGCACCTTATTTTGGGTGGGCCCCATATTTTTATCTCTGTGTTTAAACATCAGTACCTGTCTGTTCCTTTTGGTGTTGGGTTATTGAAGGGATGGACACCAATTACCAAAGAGTTATTAACTTATTACAGCTATCATTACAAATTATATTAGGGCGCTCCGATGGGCCTTTTTATTTGTAAAACAAAAGATGCATGAGTACGCTCCACAGGCTTTTTCTTTTTCTTTTTGTCAGTTTTGTAATGTTTGTTGAAAAAAATATTGTTAAGATGAGTTCAAAACTGTCTAGTTTGTCTCGATTCTCTCAACAATTAGGACTGATGATAGTGAAAATGATGGGTGAAATGCAATAGTTCAAGCCTTGGTCGTTTTTCACTAAACATAAATCTTAAATTTTGATACTGTGGTCAGTGACCTGGAAAGAACATACATATAATTAAAGTATGACTTTGGTAAGAAAACCTGTAATTGCAGAGGAATAAAGATAACAATTTGTATCACTGCCAGATGCATTCAGAGTCCAGCCCAACGGTACGATTTTGTTTCTGTGTTGTCTAAATCAGAAATTTCCTTTTACAAAAGTTCATCTGAGTATAAAGTCGTGGAGATTTACAGACATTTCAGACAAACGTTGATGACACAAAAGGGACAATCAAAAAGGGCTTCACAACCACCATCAAAGGACTGCCTTAAGAAACTCTCCTGTTAAAAGAACTCACAAAAGCTGGGGAATACAGATAACTTATAAAGATACCATGCACAACAAACGTCTGCTTCATTTTGTCCCTTTACTTCATTTTTCTGTTTTCGATGTGTATTTCAGAAGGAATCAAGCGAGTACAACATCATCATCTACATGCCAATACTACAGACACCAAAACAAAATAAAGAACCACAAGTATTCCACCATGACAATTTTGAGGAATAAAACACCTCTAATCTTTTTTCCGCTTTGGCTGCTAAAACTCATTAAAAAAATTCAAAATCCAAGTAAGGACCAGATGAGCTATCCGAATCAGTGACACCCTTGTCATTAGGAGGCACCGATGACTTGAATGTGTGGCTCAAAAATGCAAGATCAACAGGTTTCGGAATTTCTGGAGGGTGAGTACCTCGAATGAGAGCCCAATTGACACCCTCGAAGAAGGGATGTTGTTTGATCTCAGTGGCACCTCGTTTGAATCCTAATCTCTTTTGTGGGTCCTTTACAAGCAGGCCCCGGATCAAATCCTTTGCAGCAAAGCTGATAGATGATCTGTCCTGAAATTTTAGGGGCTGACCAACAACATTGAATAGTGTTTCTCGGTTTCCATTGCCTTTAAAAGGTGTCTTCCCATGTAGCAACTCATACAAGAATATACCAAATGTCCACCAATCAACAGCACTTCCATGACCATCTCCTCTTATTATCTCAGGAGCTAAATACTCGTGTGTCCCAACAAATGACATAGAGCGGGCGCCTGTTGGTTCTGCAATTAGTACAGGAAGTGAATCTGTACTAACCATTTTTTCACTTCTAACCTTAGTGGTTTTGGAACTGAGAAAACGAGGTCTAAAACAAGACGGTTGCAAGCACGAAGGCTCCACACAAACGGGTAATTTGCAGGCTGGATCAACAATGCATGATGGCTGAATACAGTAAGCAGATATCCGGCATGATGGCTCTATACTGGATTGAACAAGGGTGGGACTCACACAGCATATTAGTGACAAATCAAAATCAGAGAGCATGATGTGGCCATCCTCTCTCACCAATACGTTTTCCGGCTTTAAGTCTCTGTACACCACTCCCATCATGTGTAGATACTCGAGCGCAAGAAGCACTTCAGAAGCATAAAATCTGGAAAGCAAAACAGATTAAGACATCTTTTTTAGAGAAGTAACAAAGAAGTCTATCATAAATTTGGTAATAGATAAACTAAAGTCCAATTGGATGGCCCAAAGGAGCTAACAAGAATTATATTAAAAAGCACAGTTTACAAGAGTGAACGAAAACCCAGCCAAAACCAATCATATCATCCTTAATAATATCATCCTTAATAATATGCCGCAAGGGACCATAATGAGATGCAAACTAGAAGTGCAAGCACCATCATCTAAGGATATTCCAGCTTTACGGAATGGAAAATAATGGAAGGACATTAGCCAAGCCTTTTGTTTCCTTCGAGATTTAGGAATGAAAATGAATAAAGGACAAAGGAAATTAGGAACAAAGCGAAATAAAAACAGATGGAATCTGTATCTTTAGAAAATAGAATTAAAAAAAAAAATGAAAAGTAAGTAGCAAAAGTCTAACAAAAAGATATGGAAAAGAATATTTTTGCAACAGTATAGCTTTTTTATTATTTTTTTATTTTTATTTAAGATTGCGATCATGACCCTAAACCCGAAGCATATAAGATTGCGATCATGACCCTAAACCCGAAGTATATAAGATTGCGATCATGACCCACTTTTTATTTAAGTTATATTTTTTCTACTTATTAAATGTAAGTGATTGAGATGGACAAATATAAACTTAACTTGGCCAAAAGTATGACCGAATTTATCGTAAACCAATCTGTTTTTCTCGTTTACTTATCAATTAGCAAATCCAAAGAAAAAAAAAACAAGTTTTCTACAATTTTGTGTTATGAGAGACGAATGTAAGGAGAAAGCATTACATTTTTGTAACAAAAACTCGTTTCGATTTCTTTCCTCTATTCCATTCAAGATGTATGCTTTTGGTGTCAATTAATTTACATTCATCTAATGTCGAATCTACAATTCACATTCGCGTTCGGGGGGAGTTAGAAACTTAGATCTAATGGAACATCTCTCTCTCTCTCTCTCTCTCTCTCTCTCTCTCCGATTTTTGTTATTAAGTATCAAAAACTAATGCTGGCTATAGATTTTTGTTGAAGCAATTATGCAACAGTAGTAATTAGGAGAGGTATTAGTGAAAGTTGCAACTTGTGCAAAAAGCTATACCAGATAAATAAGAACAAAGGAAAATTGGAAAGTCTAGTACTACAAACTAACCTCGCTGCCTGCTCCGTAAAGTGTTTGCCCGGCTGGCGTTGCCGAAGTGTGTGAAGATCCCCACCACTGCAAAACTCCATTAACAGGCAAGAAAACTTGTCGGTCTCGAAATGGGAATAAAGGGTAGGAAGAAACGGGTGGTCCAACAAACCCAATATGTTCCTTTCAGTCTGAGCTCTCACCAGCTTCTTCCTCCCAGCCAACATGCCCTTATCCATAACCTTCATCGCAAACAAACAGCCCATTCCTCTTAACTCCGCCAAATATACACTCCCGATATCCCCACGACCAAGCTTCTTCAAAAGCCTGAAATGGCCCAGCCCCAAGTCTACATCTTTAGCTTTTATCTGTTGTATTGCATCCCACCGTATATCGTTTCCTTTGTGCGGCTTCGACGGG
Organism: Platycarya strobilacea; assembly: GCA_036898215.1. Taxonomy (NCBI): domain Eukaryota; kingdom Viridiplantae; phylum Streptophyta; class Magnoliopsida; order Fagales; family Juglandaceae; genus Platycarya; species Platycarya strobilacea. The sequence continues at coordinate 2,601,954 of CM072546.1, forward strand.
CAAAAGCTCCGAAAGCTGGACTCATTTGCATCGAAGCTGTTACATTTGCTTGCACAACTCGAACTGCTTGTGTCGCTTTCCTCGTAGTCACCCTCGGCCACGGGTACAGCATTCTTGTGAGCGCCCACAGTGCTGGCATTGCTCGTATCGGTGCTAGTCACACTATTATCAGACCCAGAAACCGTGGCGCTGCTGCAGAGACTGGCGCTAACACTGGCACCCAAACTGAGGTCTTGGAGGTTTCCAGTGAGGGATTCGGTATCATTGTTTGCACTACGGTGGGCTGGTTTTTCCATGCCTGAACGAATCGCCTTTGAAAGTGTTTGATGAAAGTTTTTGATAGAACGTGTTTCGGATTAAATATGAGGAATGGGGAGGTCAAGGTGGGTGGGGATGAGACCGAGGCGGTCAAAGGGAGGCGAGTCTAGAGAGACGCGGGCGCGAAGAGAGCTGCGCGTAGGAACCCAAAAGGAAGGGTGAAAAGGGTATTCAAATTTGAAATGGGAACAGGGCTGAGAGAGAGCGCCCCAATGCACGAGAAGAGAAATGCCCTCAAAAGGGCATTTCTCTCTTGCTGTCCCAGAAAATGTTACAGCTAAGAGACAAAACACACAGAATCAGAAAGAGAGAGAGAGTCCCCGTTTACGAGGACGACAAAAGCCTTTCAGATTTTCCAAACGAACATGTTTATAAAGACAAACCCTTCTCCGGCCAATACAGTTACTCTAGATTTTTGGATTTGTAGCTGCAATTAGGTTAGGTATCGCGTGACTTGTTGGGAATCAAATCCGTATTTGAACGGGTATTTTTAACAATTTCTGAAAATAATACGTATATTTTACAATATTAAATGTTATCTATGAGTGGACTGTAGTATAAAAATTGTAGAAAATTTAAATGCTTGTGCATGTTGGGAATGAGAATCGTGATGAAAGCTCAGCTGTTGAGAATGGGGTTAGTATTTGTCAGATGGTTTCGTCCATAAGCTGTATTGGACAGTATTTGTCAGGTCTAGGCGTAAGCAGTCATGATTCCAAAGTGTGGATTCCAATTCCATTGGATATTCCCTCCAACAGAGGCCCACCTTTGCTCAATCAATTACAAATAAATTTCTGATTTTGCACTCACTGGTGAGATCAGAGTAGCCAACTTATTATAACCTGCAAGATTTGCGTCTACTAGATGAGAAAATTTTAAAAGTTCTGCACTTGCTGGTTAGGCCAGAGTTTCCAACTTATTTTGTAACCTGCAATTTCTCATGGCATTAATATGGCTTATTTATAACATAATAATGCATATGTCTGAATAAAAACTGGGCTGCAGATTGGTAGTTGATCACAATAATTTTTACCATGTTACCTAATTCTTTTAAATCCATATTAATGCCAATAAAGAAACAAACACGAAAGGAAAAACAAAGTGGCATGAATATTAGACCTAATAATATTGCTAGAATTGTCTATTACTGTCCAAAATATTAAAGGATAAATGATGCTTTAGTGGATATTAAGCTAATAATGTTTACTCTTGGTAAATGTGGCCTAAAGGCTAAAAGGTCTTTATCTTAATCCCATTTGTGATTATTAATTGTGATGTTTTTGAAGTACAATGTAATCACAAGCAGCATTGAGGAAATAGCTGGAGCGGCAATGCAATAGTAAATTGCCTCGATTCCAGCAGCAATGAGAACTTATTTCAGCACTGAATTACATTCCTGCGGTTCAGCGAACACGGCACATATGCAGACTTACAGTACATTTTCAGCACACAAATCATGCTGTACGCATTAGATTCCAGTAACTTAATTCAAACTGCATAATACTTCATATATATCCAGAACAAGTACAGTTAGACCATAAATAGAAGTGGCCTTACAGGAATTCCAGACCTCAATAATAGCTGATTATCTGATCCTTTCGAAGTTTAGAAGAAGTAACAAAAAAATAAAAAAACTGATTAAAAAGAAAGAGTTGAATGAAAAAAGAAATGGGAAACAAGCTAATGCATATTTTGGTACATGAACTTGTCACCCAAAGTTTGTTCTTTCCATTCCATTTTCAATAATCAGGGATGATAATAGAATTCCATGTGGTTTTCTGTTAGAGATTTTCCTCTCACAAAGCAATTATAGATTGTTTTTCGTACTAATATTTATTATCAAGTGTCAATTTCTCAACGGCACCAGATGTTCTTGATTTTCTTTCAAGATATGACAATGCTTACTTTAAAGCCAAACTCATTGCTGTTTCTTGACTCCAAAAATTCCACATCAAACCTTCAAGTACAATTGAAGAAGAAGAAGCAAATAACGCTACCTTTCAACTATAAATTAATAGGACATCCAAACCTTGTCTTTCCCTTGATAGCATATTCAAGATGAAGTTGCCTGATCAAATTGCTGCTTTCTTCGGCCTCTTCCTAGTCTGGCATTTTATGCCATCTGCAGGTAATTGCACAACAAGAGGATTCGCTTTCTTCATTGAATTCCTAAATCCCAATTTCAAACTCCAAACTTGTGTGATTAAATTTAAGTTGGAGAGGGAGTGCTTTTGTTTCCATTTCACTTTGTAATTTTGCATGCCTATGCTGATGATCCAATTGATAACATATCGCAGGCATTGCAGCTGCACATCAGGTTACATTTTATGTACAAAATAAATGCTCCTTTCCCATATGGCCTGCAACAGCATCAAACACTGGTTTCCCAGTAATAGCTGATGGCGGATTTTACCTTCCCTCCGGCCAGACGCAGCGGATTTATGCTCCGCTAACATGGAGTGGCCGGATTTGGGCAAGAACAGGTTGCAAATTCAATACCAATTGGACTCCTGCATGTGAAACAGGTGACTGTGATGGAAGACTAGCCTGCAATGGACTTATAGGCACTCCCCCAGCCACACTTGTGGAAATCTCACTTCAAGGAGATCAAGGCAAGCCAAATTTTTATGATGTAAGCTTGGTTGATGGGTACAACATCCCTGTTACTGTCAAAACAAGGCAATTGTCGCCAAAATGTACAGTTGGAGGGTGCTTGAAAAATGTGAACAGCGTGTGCCCGCAAGAGCTCCAAGTCTTGAACAAAAATGGAAAAGTGGTGGCGTGCAAAAGTGCTTGCTTGGCTTTTGATATTGACAAATTTTGTTGCAGAAATGAGTATAGAAGCCCAGAAAAGTGCAGGCCCAACGTCTACTCAAAGATATTTAAAGATGCATGTCCTTCTTACTATAGTTATGCTTTTGACGCACCCCCACCGTTGGTAAACTGCACCTCCAGAGAGTATGTGATAACCTTTTGTCCAGCGTGGGGTGGTGATCACACTTCCATATAGGGTGTTGTTTATCTGCTTGTCTAAAACTTAGATGACTTGAAGTAATTACTAATTGCTTGTTATGTAAGGCTTTATTAGTCAAAAAAATACTAATAATAATACTCTAGATTGGTGATGTGTACATTAGGGTGTCAGTCTTTTCTTTTTTCTTTCTTTTTAAATAAAAAAAAAAAAAAAGACTAAAAGTGACCCATGTAGAAAAAATTATCAAAAACAGAGACAAGTATTTTAAAGTTCAAACTACTTTAGATAAAAGGTTCTTAAGGGACCATGTTAGGACTCGTCGTCTAAAAGCCGTTCAAATACATTTTAATAAATTAAAGGAAAAAAAAAACTGTAAACTTGGAGAACAAGTATTTACATTGTTTATAGGTTAGGATTTGATATTATCCACCATGATCGGTGTCATTTTCAGAATTTCGGTCCATCCACGTCTTCGATCCTGGTGGACGAGAGAGAGCCAATGACATTGGTGGCTAGAATTTCGTGGTGATTAAGAAAGTCTTTTTTTTATTTAACTCATGGCAAATGGTCCTTTCAGGAAAAACAAAAACAAGAAAAGAAAAAAACACATGGCAAATGAGAGGAGGACAACTGACAAGCCAAACAGGGGACAAAGCAGGTAACAATTATTCTAAACTAGATAAGAATAAGATTCTAATGAACGCAATTTCGAAGCGTTGAAAGATGTCAGCAAATAAGTATTTGGACATTGGGTCGCGCCCAGCGCTTGAAGAAAGATCAGACACAGCTTGTAGGAAGAGGTAACTACAACTCATGTTTCTGAGCATTCGAGGCCAAAGACTGGGGGAGAGAAAGATGCTTTAATTTGCAAAGCCTGAATCTGGAAGCTGCTAAGAAAAAGAAGAGGAGGACAACTGACAAGCCAAATAAAGTAACAAATGCGAATAAAGGAGAGAAGAAGGTAGCAGTTGAATGAACAGAGTCATGGTGTTCCGACTTACCCAGCATGATGAGTAGGATACACGTGAGCCGTAATATAAAATGCTGAACAGACTTGTTAATTTCAATAGCTAGTACACTCTACAGACAATTAATTATTACTGTAGCACATCCAAACAAGAAAAACAAAGAACCAAAACGAAACAAAACAAAATCTTTCTTCCATGAAAACAAAACTGCCATCCCTGAATGTTAAACTTTTGTTCACTCTGCTATGAGCTGTAACTATTCTTCTTTTATCATCAAAATCATCTAATTATTAAACTAAGCAAAAGGAGTCATAAACATCGGCAACTAACCCCTACACAAAAAGAAAGGGCAAGTTTAATATACTATATGTATGGAGCCATTCCACTGGTTAAGACCCAGCCAATCAAACCCTGTTTCGTGAAGAAATTTTATTAACATGTTTTTTTGGACTGTTGGGAGCCAAAAGATATTCCGAGGATTTGAGCCGCAGCTATGACCCGCAGCTATGACATCATCAAACTGTACATGTTTATGTGATGGTGGGAAAGTTCGCCGCTGCTGCTCGCGCTGGCGCTGGGGACCTCAAGACAAGAGCTACAAGTCAATTTTCAATAACACGGCATGAACACTGATGCAAACTCACTCACGTCTCTCTCGTTATATAAAGAATCCAAGGATTCAATTTCAAGCATTCCTCAGCCTAGAGGAGGAAAAAGAGGCAGATAAGGAAAACAAGCAAACATGTCAAACATGACACCTAAAGACATGTTTGCTCATCTTGGATCCATAATAGCCAGTTTGATGTTTGTGTGGGCAATGTTTCAGCAATACTTTCCTTATCAGCTCCGAAACTACCTCGAGAAGTACCCTCAAAAATTGCTGACCTTGGTTTATCCTTACATCCAAATCAGGTTCAACGAGTTCACCGGAGAGCGTTTCATGCGGAGTGAAGCTTACTCGGCCATCGAGAACTACCTCACTTCCAATACCTCTTCGCAGGCGAAGCGGCTCAAGGCTGACATAGTTAAGAACAGCGAGTCTCTTGTTCTTAGCATGGATGACCACGAAGAGGTTGCCGACGAATTTAAAGGAGTCAAGCTATGGTGGGCTTCTGGGAAGGACGCCATCAAAACGCCGACACTTTCTTTGAACCAAGTTTCGGACGAGAAGAGATTCTACAGGCTCACTTTCCATAAACGACATCGGGATCTCATTCTCCGGCCGTACCTGAATCATGTCCTGAAAGAAGGCAAGGCGATTAAGGTGAGGAACCGGCAACGAAAGCTCTACACCAACAATGGCTCGTATTGGAGCCATGTCGTGTTTGAGCACCCGGCTACGTTTCAGACGCTGGCTATGGATCCAGTGAAGAAGAAAGAGATTATCGACGACCTCATCACTTTCAGCAAAGCGGAAGACTTTTATGCAAGAGTTGGAAGGGCTTGGAAGAGAGGCTATTTACTTTATGGCCCTCCAGGAACTGGCAAATCTACCATGATAGCTGCCATGGCCAATCTTTTGTGCTATGATCTATACGACCTTGAATTGACCGCGGTGAAGGACAACACTGAGCTGAGGAAACTATTGATTGAAACATCAAGTAAGTCTATTATTGTGATTGAGGACATAGATTGTTCACTCGATCTCACTGGTCAAAGGAAGAAGAAAAAGGAGAAAGTGGAACCAGAAGAAGAGAAGGATCCGAAGCCAAAAGAAGAAAAGGATACAAGAGGGAGCCAGGTTACTCTTTCGGGACTCCTAAATTTTATAGATGGGCTTTGGTCAGCTTGTGGTGGGGAAAGGCTGATTGTGTTCACGACTAATTTTGTGGAGAAGCTCGATCCAGCATTGATTCGGAAAGGACGGATGGATAAGCATATAGAGTTGTCCTACTGCAGGTTCGAGGCGTTCAAGGGGTTGGCTAAGAACTATCTCTATCTTGAATCTCATGACTTGTTTCCCCAAATCCGTGAGTTGTTGGAAGAAACAAACATTACTCCAGCTGAAGTTGCCGAGCATTTGATGCCCAAGACAATTTCAGGGGATGCAACATTTTGCTTGCAGGGTCTGATCCAAGCTCTTGAAACGAAAATAGAAGAAGCAAGGTTGAAAGCTGAGGAAGAAAGGCAAAAGATAGAACGATCAGCCAAGGAAGAAGCAAAGGAGCAAGATAAAATCATGACTGATGAAGGATAATGTGAAACCAATAATTCTCCCTGAATATGCCCAGAAAAACAGTCATCGATCTATGAATCAAGAGTCCAGAGTTCCACGACTGGACAAAGTTTATTACCATATGAAAAGAAAAACTGCAACAGGCCAACCACTTTTGTGTCCTACAAGTGTAATCGAATTATTGTTTTTGCAAAGTTTGGAAATTTACCTGGTTGAACATTATAAATTTCTTTTCAGCAAGATTCCATGTTGTTGGCGAATTATCATTGGTATGATGCAATTGGAATGACTATTCACGCTCAAGGGTCGAGGTGGCTTGCCTGCACACTCACAAATCCCTTCGAAAATGTTGAGAGAGTCAGTTTCTCGGACCTGCCCGGCTACAAATCATAAATTACAATGGAATAATTGGAAGTGGACTTTCTACAAGCAGCTAACCCGCGAATATCACGCCACTAACTAATTTCATCACAAACACAGCACGAAATAGTAACAGAAAACCTGGACAGTAAAGAACCGAGCAATGAAGCCCTAAATGGACTATTAGGGCGGAGAATGGAGATGGCCCAAATACTATTAACTCGCTGTTCCAGTAAGCAATCAATCACCTCCGTTGAAGGACCATCAAAGATCAAATGTGTAATTTGTAAACAGCCTCTGCTTCGGCTTCAGGCCCACATATGAGCAAAGATGCATATTATTTTTGACAACTAATTAGATTTAAGGTTGCGTTTTGGCAACCAAGAATATTTTAAGTATTTTTAAAATATTTTATAATTATTTATTATTTATTTTTATTACTATTCATTATTATTATTATTATTATTCAATATTCAATATTACTTTTTACCTAATTTTTATTAGTATTCAAAATTATTCTCTAACATTTTTTAATATCCAAACTTACAAAAAAGGAAAAATCTCCCTCACACTTTTTCGCTAATATATCTATTTATATTTATATAAAGCAAAATGCTAAGGAAAGTTTTACACAAAATTTACTTCAATAAAATTATAAATAAATATAATAATACTCCAGATTTTATCAATTTGAAGTATTTAGGGGGATAGAGATGAGAAAAATACGGCCGATCTTGCTTGTTTGTCTAAATCCCATACGTGACTAAGTGCACGATTGAGGTTACATTGAAAAATATTGATTTAAGCTTAAGGTTTATAATTTAAAATTTAATATAATAAGTTTTACTATTAAAAAATAATATATTATTTGTGATCCATATGTCTAAAGCGTTTTTTAGAGTTAGTTATGATATTTTTTTAAAAATTTTAATTTGATATTTTTTAAAAAAATTGATTTTTAATTTTTTAAACCGACTAAAGCATTTTCTTTAAAAATACTTTTAACGGTTTAAGAACATGTTTTAAACCTTAAAATGTAATTCTAAACCGGCTCTAGAGGTCAGAACTGGGCTTTAGCGATTCACATGTAATGGGCTTAGTGGGTTGCAACATCTGGTCCAAAAATCTATCCTAATTCTTGCCACGATTCGAAGTATAATATTCCAATGATCATGTTAATAAAATTAATAACCTGGAGAAAAATGCTAGTAATCAGCCATTTTAAAATCCCACTTTACACACCAATGACATGGCAAATTCGATCCGGTTTTCATGCCACAGTTTTCACTCAAATCGCTCTAAATTCGATTTACTCGCCTGCGTCTTCTTCCCATCTTCGAGATCTAAGCAAGATTTTGTGTAGAAATGAGAAAATCCACTGGCACCAAAGCGAAACCCTCAAAATCCCCACCCCATCCACACTCAACAACAACCCACCCATTAAGAAAAAATGCAAATGACCTGTTAATAATGAATATGTAAGCACAACCGATGGCGTTTCAGTCTCATCGACATTCTGCCTATGGCCTCTGAAAGGGGGTCCAACTTACCCGGGCCCGAACCCACAAGGTTACCAGGCCCAAGGCCCGTTACCCGCACCCACCTCGACGCAGCGTCCGAATTCAACTGGGGAGACCGAGATCGGGGACGAGCCGAGTCCCTGGTTATCCCGATCTGGGCAGGAAATGGTTAAACCGGCTTCGAGAACACGCTAAGGGCAGAACGGCGGCTCACGTGCTGGTATATCTCCTGAACCCGTCGCCCATCAAGACCACTCCCGCATTTATGAACGACAGACAGCCGCCGGCCTACATTCCCCCCCTTTCTTCTATACAGAGATACTACAAACACACACCATTAATTACCAAATTGACAAAAGATACAGCAGCATTTAATGCCCCTGTCCAAAAGGGGCTAATCGAGCATTAATTGGGAGGATACTCAATTAATGCGATGAGACCGACCGAATCGAACCAGGTTTCCTTATCGAGGATGACGGACGAGTGACGCCCCGATTTCGGCGCTCTCGTCACACAGACCCTCCTCCCAGGGGAGCATCTATAAATAACACCCAACCGACGACGGGTAAACGGTACGCTCACAAATTCTCTTATCCTCCCTATCACATATCTCCTCCCGTACACTAACTTGATCGTCGGAGCGGTTCCGGACCCCGACCCCTCTTGTCTTTGTTTTGCAGGTTACCACCATCCGGGATCCGGTAGACAAGATAGCAGAATACGTCCTTAACAGTGGCGCCGTCTGTGGGATTCGATTGTTTTTGATCAACGTACTTTCTGCATGTCTACTCTACCGCCGTCCCAAACGACCAAGCACGACCAGCAGGCAGATCCGTCGATGGAAGAAAGGCTGGAAGCATTGGAAGAAATGGTGAGGAAGTTGAAGGAGGAAAATGCGGCCCTCCGGCAACCACGCGAAGAGGCATCGGCCCGCGGCGAAACCCACCTGGGAGAGAATGCGAGCTCCCGACTCCCTGAGGAGAGCGAAGCCTCCGAAGGAGAAAGACGCCGGATGCACACCGAGCTAAAGGAGTTGGGGGACAAGTACGCTGAAATGACAAAACTGATCAGCCCGGCAGCAGGGCATCTCTCCTCACAGGGAAGCATAGGAACACCCTACAGCGCGGACGTCCTGGCCGTCCCTCTCCCGCCCAAGTTCAAGGTCCCACAAGTAGAGCTGTATGATGGGTCTCAGGATCCTGTGGAGCACATAGAAGCTTTTAAAGCCCATATCAGCCTACATGGCTATCCCGGCGAGGTAGCATGCCGAGCATTCCCTCTCACACTGAAGGGGATGGCTAGGACATGGTTCGGAACCATTCCTCCGGGATCCGTCAGTAGCTTCGAGACGTTAGCCCGACTCTTCATCACCCAGTTCATGGCTAGTAGGAAACGAAGGCGCCCCGCGGCGTACCTATTGACCGTCAAGCAAGGAGAGAAGGAAAGTCTGAAAGGGTACCTGTCCAGATTCAACGAAGAAAGGATGACCACCGACAACCAGGACGAAAAGATCACCCTAGCGGCCCTCCTGGGCGGCATATGGCCCAGGAGCCCCTTCATGGCGGAGATAGCCCGCAAGACTCCCACCACTTTGAACGGGTTCATGGATCAGGCTGACGGATTCATCAACGCCGAAGATACGCTCAAAGCCCTAGTAGCCCCGCAACGCGGGGAGCTCCGACAGCACGACCGGAAGACAACCAGTGCCGGGGAAGATTCCAGCAAGTATCGGGGAAGTAGGAAGTTCCCAGATGAGACGAGGAGAAGGGACCCCCCACGGGAACACAGACTGTCATCGTGGCCTCAGTCCAGCTTGGCGGTGGAAAATCAGAGTCGGGCAGAAACAAGGCGAGAGTCCATCAGAAGAAGAAGAGGGGAGATGTATTGCGAATATCACAAGTCCAAGGGCCACAACACTGAAGACTGCCAGGCCTTGAAAAATAGTCAGAGGGATGAACGGATGAACGACCGAAGAGACAGAACTCGATCGAGGACCCCTCGTCGGGAACGGGAATCAAGTAGACACCAAGGCGAACCTGCGTCCGGCCACCCAGCAGGAGAAATCAGAACCATTGTCGGGGGACCATCCCGAGGAGGGACTACGTCCTCCTCTCAGAGGGCCCACGCGCGGAGAGCCAGATATGGGGAAGTCTACTCACTGGGGCAGGCACCGAGACAGGGCAACCCGGGTCCCAGAGGGGAATCGATAGTGTTCAACGAGCAGGATGCGAAGGGAATCGCCTTTCCGCACGATGACGCCTTGGTAATATCAGCATCGGTAGCCAATTTCACAGTTAAAAGGATGCTGATTGACAACGGGAGTTCGGCCGATGTCTTGTTCTGGGAGGCCTTCGTGCAGATGGGGATCGACCCCGGCCAACTCCAGCCTATCCGAGCCCCCCTTAAAGGATTTACTGGCGAGGCAGTACACCCCGAGGGCCTAATAACTCTCCCGGTTTTGATGGGCTCCGCGCCCAGAACCGCGTCCATCATGACTGAATTCCTGGTCGTGAAAGCTCCCTCCTCCTACAACGCCATCCTAGGGAGGCCGACCCTAAACAACTTGAGGGCAGTCACTTCCACCTATTACCTCAAGATGAAGTTTCCGACCGACAGAGGAGTGGGCGAAGTCAGAGGAGAACAGGTAACCTCCAGGGAATGCTACGCCCGGGAATTGAAACACAGGGATAGTTCCGTGGCTACGATCTCCCAGGAGGACGAGCATGTTGAGATTCCGCCGGCACCTCCCCGAGCAGTATGGGACGACGAGATCAGGGACGAAGCGACACTGCGCCAAGCGGAACCCAACGAGCCCCTGGAATTGATTCCGGTTGATGGCGATAACCCGGATCGAACAGTACGAGTCGGAACCAAAATGGACCCGGGAGTGCATGCGGAACTCAAGGCCCTTCTCATTGAGCACAAAGACATATTCGCCTGGACACCTGCAGACATGCCCGGAATCGATAGGTCTGTAATAGAACATCGACTGTGTGTCAACCCGACTGCCCGGGCAGTCAGGCAAAAAAGAAGAAGCTTCTGTGCTGAGAAGTATGCCGCCATTGCAGAAGAGGTGGACAGACTCCTGACCGTTGGGCTCATCCGAGAGGCTCACTACCCGGAATGGCTGTCTAATGTAATACTGGTAAAGAAGGCCAGCGGGAAATGGCGCATGTGCGTAGACTTCACCGATCTGAACAAGGCCTGCCCCAAAGATAGTTTCCCTCTACCGCGCATCGACCTCATTGTGGATTCAACTGCTGGGCACTCTCTCCTCAGCTTCATGGACGCCTATTCGGGTTACAATCAGATCAAGATGAGCACGGACGACGAGGAAAAAACGGCGTTCATTACAGACCGCGGACTCTATTGTTACACCGCCATGCCTTTTGGGCTCAAGAACGCGGGGGCTACTTATCAACGGTTGGTTAACCGTATGTTTAAAAAGCAAATTGGGAGAAACATGGAAGTTTACGTCGACGACCTCCTGGTCAAGAGCCGCTCCCCTAACGATCATACGATGGACTTGAAAGAGGCCTTCTCTATCCTGCGACATTATCAGATGAAGCTCAACCCTGCCAAGTGCACCTTCGGGGTCGAATCCGGCAAGTTCTTAGGGTACATGGTCTCTGAACGAGGAATCGAGGCCAACCCCGAGAAGATACAGGCTATCCTCGGAATGGCACCACCGAGGAACCTGAATGAAGTCCAGCGATTGGCTGGTCGAATTGCTGCTCTCAGCCGGTTCATAGCAAGGTCGACCGATCGGTGTCTTCCCTTCTTCCAGGTCCTCCGAAAAGCACGCGAGTGGGACACATCGTGCGGGCAGGCATTCGAACAACTCAAAGATTACCTGACGTGTCCCTCGTTACTTAGCCAGACAACTCCCGGAGAGACCCTTGTGGCTTACTTGGCAGTCTCGCCTCATGCAACATCTGCAGTTCTAGTGAGAGAAACCGATCGGGGTCAGAAGCCTGTGTACTATGTCAGCAGGGCACTCCAAGGAGCAGAGGCCGAGTACCCCCGTACGGAGATCATGGTATTCGCCTTACTGACAGCTGCGCGTCGGCTGCGTCCATACTTCCAAGCCCACACCATAAGAGTAATGACCGATCAGCCCCTCGGAACTATTCTCCAGAAGCCCGATACGTCCGGTCGATTAGCCAAATGGGCAATCGAGCTGAGCGAATTCGATCTAACGTTCCAGCCCCGAACGGCGATGAAAGCGCAAACACTGGCGGATTTTGTCGCGGAGTACACTGGGTTTCCGGAAGAGATCCCCAGTGAACCTCGGGAACAGGCGTGGCAGCTGTACGTTGACGGATCCTCATGCCGAGCCGGGGGTGGAGCAGGCGTGCACATCATCACCGACCAGGGCGTCCAACACAACTACGGTATAGGCCTAACCTTCAAGGTAACCAACAATGAGGCAGAGTACGAGGCCCTCATAGCCGGAATGACAATTGCTAGGGCCCTCGGGGCGACTGAGCTGGAGGCCAGAACTGACTCTCAAATAGTTTTTCACCAAGTACTCGGCCAGTGCATCACCAAGAGCGAAAAATTGAAAAAATATCTGGAGCTCGTATGCATCGAGAGAGATCGATTCAGGTACTTCCGTTTACTGCAGATCCCGAGGGAAGAAAATCATATAGCGGATCGGTTAGCAAAAGTTGCATCGGGAAAAGATGAACACCCTCCCCCAGAGAACACCGAGATCAGAACGATAGATACTCCCTCCACGGGCAGCGAAGTTGGAGTAGTGGCCGTCGCAGATCCCGACTGGGCAACCGATATCACAACATACCTCCGAACAGGCACATTACCTCCCGACCCGGGCCAGGCCCGCAAGATAAAGAATAGGTCGTCCAGATTCACGCTGATCGACGGATCGCTGTACAGAAAAGGCTTCTCTGAACCATTGCTCAGGTGTGTAACGAAAGAAGAAGGGCAATATATACTGGCCGAAATCCATGAAGGAATCTGCGGGGCTCACACGGGGTCTAAAACGCTAGCCGCCCGCACCACCCGTGCAGGGTACTACTGGCCATGTCTGTTCCAGGAAGCAAAAGATTTCGTCAAAAGGTGCCCGAAGTGCCAAGAGTACAGCCCAGTGTTACACTCCCCGTCGGAAGAACTCACTTCGATAACATCCCCCTGGCCCTTTGATCAATGGGGACTCGACCTTATAGGACCATTCCCAGTAGGGAGGGGTGGGGCTAAGTTCATAATAGTGGCGGTGGATTATTTTACGAAGTGGGTAGAGGCCGAAGCCCTTGTCAGTATCACTTCTCAAGCCATCACAAAGTTCTTATGGAAGTCGATTGTTTGCCGGTTCGGGATACCCCAGAGCTTCATATCAGACAACGGAAAGCAGTTCGACTGCAGTCATTACCGAGAATGGTGCTCCGAGTTGAAGATCAGGGTGAAGTACTCTTCCCCCGGCCACCCACAGGCTAACGGGCAAGCCGAGGCAACCAACAAAACCATACTCAATGCGCTGAAGAAAAGACTCGGAATGCATAAAGGGGCCTGGGCCGATGAACTTCCGGGGGTCTTGTGGGCGTATCGCACAACGGTCCGAACCCCCACGGGTGAAACACCGTTTGCCCTAACCTATGGCTGCGAGGCAGTAATTCCAGTCGAGGTCGGGATGCCCACCCTACGAATCCAGCACTATGATGCTGCTTCTAATAATGCCAAGATGATGGGACGTCTAGACTCTTTAGAGGAGCGCAGGGAAGAAGCCGGCATCCGACTTGCCAACAACAAACGCAAAGCAGAGCAGTACTTCAACAAAAGAGTGAAGCCGCGCAACTTCAAAGTCGGGGACTTAGTACTGAGACAAACGGGCATCACGACCCCAGCACAAGGAAAACTGGGACCAAAATGGGAAGGACCTTACGTAGTGACGGCAACAAACAGGCCTGGGTCTTACCGACTCAAGGACAGCTCTGGAGCCGACCTACCCCACCCCTGGAACAGTGAGAGACTTAAGAGGTACTATGTATAGCATTTACTAATGCAATTTACTTCTACTGATGTAATTTGCTTCCCGAAATTACAAAGAGCCCGATGTTATTCAAAGTTCATATCCAACGTATTATAAGGTTCTCAGCTCGTAATCCCGCAATCCACCCACGCGATGTATCCGACTCGGAATCCCGCGGGGTCGGTCAATCCACCCACGCGATGTATCCGACTCGGAATCCCGCGGGGTCGGTCAATCCACCCACGCGATGTATCCGACTCGGAATCCCGCGGGGTCGGTCAATCCACCCGCGGGATGTATCCGACTCGGAATCCCGCGGGGTCGGTCAATCCACCCACCCACGCGATGTATCCGACTCGGAATCCCGCGGGGTCGATCAATCCACCCACGCGATGTATCCGACTCGGAATCCCGCGGGGTCGGTCAATCCACCCGCGCGATGTATCCGACTCGGAGTCCCGCGGGGTCGGTCACTCCACGCGAAGCAAATTGCAACTCCTGAACCCTGATCTTATGCACATCGACCAAGTACGCTTAAGAAAATTTTTTTCTTAAGTTTACACTTAACCAAAAATTTCGCGGGGTAAAGACAGAATGAAACTATGGACAAAACACCAGAGGAAGATCAAGCTCGATTCATATATATATTGTCGGTCGTACAAACTCGCTCGAATCAAGCTCGAGCATCATTACAAAATACAAAAAAAAAAAAAAAACACTTGTACATTAATCAAGTCAAGCCTCAGGAGGGGGCGGCGGAGGATTCAGCTCGTCAAAGGGAGGGTAGCCGCGCTTCCCGATCTTCTTGACGAATCTCTTCGCAGCCCTGTCTGGACGAAGAGACTCCACGCTTATCCTCCGAGGATCGAGCTCGGGATCCACCAAGAGCTGGGATCCTAGTCGGCGAAGGCTCTCGGCATAACCATGCCCCCAGGCGGAGTTGCGAATCGCCACCACTCGGGATATCTGCTGCTCGAGATCAGCAATCCTCGAGTGAGCCCCTTCTAGAGCACCCCGAGCCTCCACGAGCTCGGACTCCCGAGCAGCCCGGACTTCCTCGAACCGCGCCAACTCTGCTTGCAGGATCTCCCGGGCGCGCCTCGAACCGACCAGTTCCTCCTCCAGAGCAGCCCGAGCCTGCTCGGACATAGCTAGCTCCTCTTCCCTTAAAGATAGAATCTGAGAAGAAGCCGCCAGCTCCGCTGTCCGAGCGGTTAGCTCGGACTGAAGGAGGATCTTGTCCTGCTCGGTGGCCGATCGTGCGTCCACAAGACGGGCATTCCTCCGATGGGCCACTGCCAACGATTCCCGAGCCGACTCCAATTCGGCTCGAAGAGAAGAGTTGGCTCTCTCCAGCCTGCCCTTTTCCGCCCCCAGCTCCTCGACCGATCTTACCAGCCCCCTACAGGTCTCCTGTGACTGCTCGAGCTGGTCCCGTGCCTGCCGCAGCTTGTAGAGCCCGAACTTGCAGACGGTCCCAAGCTCGCTGTTGAATTCGGCAAGCTCGGCCAGCTCGGATCCCACTGTCCGGGATATCTCCCTGGCGACCTAAAACACCGAACAGACAAAAAAGAAAAAGAAAGAAAAACTTAGCAGATTAAACATAGAAGACCATACGAAACACAACAAGACCTACCGAACGAACCTGAGTCAGCAAAGGCTCCAGCATCGAGGCCACTCGGGCGGAAGCTTCCGCCTTCGCTTGATTGAATCGGGAAGGCCGCTCTTCACCGGCCTGACGAGCTCCTTCCTCCGAATCCGACCCGAAGAGCTGACCGAGCACAGCGACCCCGCTCCGGAGCCGAAGAGGAGACGGGGGTCGAGGAGGAACTTCCGAGCCAGGAGGTGGGCAGGCGTCCCCAGAGTGAACCCCCGAGGTCGACCCCCTCTCGAAAGTCGGAAGTGGCCGCTCCGGAGACTCCTCGGACTCGGTGGCCGGTCGACCGCTCTCATCTCCGACCTCCGTATGGCTCCCCTCTTCGGGAGGGTCGGACCCCCTCGACCCCTCGGGGGTAGCCTCGTCCCGATCTTCTTGGGCCGGAGCCCCTTGCTGCCCGGCTCCCTCGCAGGCGCCCTCGGAATGGGTCTCCTCGCCAGATACTTCATCTTCCCCCTCAGAGGCATCTGAGTGGCGCTCGGAAGAAGAAGGGGGAGGGGTGGGCAACTGATTTGCCCTAGCGGTTTGCTCCTCCGACTCCTGCCGAAAGACCTCCGAAAATGGCATGGCCCCCGGAGTCAGATCGGCGGCATGCTCCAGAGCCTCCTGGAAGGCGCGCTCTATCTCCTCTCCGTCTGAGGAGTCGACCCCGGCCCGGTCGGTCGCCTCGATCTGGGCTTCCATGACCGTCCTCCGGGCCTCAGCCCTTAAGACCCGGGGCTCGTCCGAGGACGACAGCGAGGACGTCGGCTCGGGACGTCGTGCGGGAGAGTCTGTTTGGGGGGCACCTCCGTCCGGACCCTCGGCCCGCGGACCCTTCCCCTTCCTCTGTTTCTTGGGTCGGGCGCCACGGCTCGAGGTAGCCTCGCCGGCCCGACTCTTGGTGCGCCTCTCTTGTTCCACCTCCCGATCGGAGGCTCGCTTGCGAGAAGAAGTAGGAGGTTCTTCCGGGGCAGTGAAGAAGTTTTGACCCTCGGCGTAGGACCGGTCTGGTCGGGTCAAGAACTCCTCAATGTTCTCCTCGGTGAGGAGCTTATCGGACCATAGCCGATCGGGATCCTCTGCCCCCCAGGTGAGCACCGCCTTCACCCTCTCAGCCTCCTGAGCAGAGAGGGCAACCTCCATGTGTGTCTGGGAGGGGAGGAAGCCCCAGTCTTTCTGAACGGGGAAATCACTCCCCTCTCCCTCCGGGAACTCCCACTCCCTGCCCGAGACGTAGAAGAACCTCTTGTGGTAGTCCCGGGCACTCGAATGCCTCTGCTCCATTCTGATCAGCCTACATTTCGGCTTTATCTGGAAGCCGGCGACATTCCCGTCCCGACGGAGGAGCCGGTACAGTGAGAAGAATTCTCGAGCGGTGAGGTCGGGGTAGGGATCGTTCTTCCCGGACAGAACGATCCTAAACGCCACGCAGGTGGCCAGCAGGATGCGCCACCCGTTCGGCATGAGTTGGGCAGGGGCCAAGCCCAAGAAGTGCAGGACTTCCCGAACAGGCCGAATGAAGGGGAGGCGTAGTCCCTTCGAGAGCATAAGGGAGAAGAGCACGACCTTCTGAGCGCTCCCATCGCGCTCACAGGCCCTGACTCCATCCCCCGGGGCCTCCAAGGTGTGCCGCCAGGAAATGTGGTGCTTCTTCCTAAGCGTGTCCACGTCGGAAGATTGCATGGTGGACACCCAGCCGTTGCCGGCGAAGAAAGGGCATGGATCAGAAGCGGCCATGGGGGCGAAAGCAGGGAGTGGCAAGAAAGCGACGGAGAAAGGATGAAAAAAAGGCGAAGAACAGAGGCAAAGAAGGAGGACAGCAGGACGGCAAGAAAGCAAACAGTGAAGCGAGGACAGGGACAAGACTGCTGGGTAATTTATACCCAGAAGCAAAATTTAATGCGGGCGGGAAACGAGGCCGCGCCGAAACCGTCACCTCAGACATGGCTCTTGGGAACAGAAAGCACGCCCCGAACTGGCCAATCAGAGAAAGGAAGCGTGCGCCGAAATGACAAGTCAGTTAATGATGGTCACGCGCGTGCGCCACACCATTTAATAACGGATCACTGACGGTTCGGGAATCGGAACGACGGCACAATTAAATTTCAAAACTGCATTGAATGCCTGACACGGAATATGGCGGGTCACGATTCGGCATTAATTAGTCAGAATTCAAACCGTCCCTCTGAGGTCCGGTCGGTAAACGAAACGACGTGCCAACAGGGATCGCCCGAGCACACCCAACCTCGTGTTCCCGCCCGGGAAAATAAAGGAACACCGCCCAGTATCGAAGGACGGTACAATCAAAGGAAAGAAAGACCCTAGCTCTCCAACGTTCGGAATTTCCATCAAAGTGCCTTCGATGAAAACTTGCGGGGTACTGAAAGGGGGTCCAACTTACCCGGGCCCGAACCCACAAGGTTACCAGGCCCAAGGCCCGTTACCCGCACCCACCTCGACGCAGCGTCCGAATTCAACTGGGGAGACCGAGATCGGGGACGAGCCGAGTCCCTGGTTATCCCGATCTGGGCAGGAAATGGTTAAACCGGCTTCGAGAACACGCTAAGGGCAGAACGGCGGCTCACGTGCTGGTATATCTCCTGAACCCGTCGCCCATCAAGACCACTCCCGCATTTATGAACGACAGACAGCTGCCGGCCTACATTCCCCCCCTTTCTTCTATACAGAGATACTACAAACACACACCATTAATTACCAAATTGACAAAAGATACAGCAGCATTTAATGCCCCTGTCCAAAAGGGGCTAATCGAGCATTAATTGGGAGGATACTCAATTAATGCGATGAGACCGACCGAATCGAACCAGGTTTCCTTATCGAGGATGACGGACGAGTGACGCCCCGATTTCGGCGCTCTCGTCACACAGACCCTCCTCCCAGGGGAGCATCTATAAATAACACCCAACCGACGACGGGTAAACGGTACGCTCACAAATTCTCTTATCCTCCCTATCACATATCTCCTCCCGTACACTAACTTGATCGTCGGAGCGGTTCCGGACCCCGACCCCTCTTGTCTTTGTTTTGCAGGTTACCACCATCCGGGATCCGGTAGACAAGATAGCAGAATACGTCCTTAACAGCCTCAATTGCCAGACCTTCAAACCAGCCTCACATATACACATTCCCAGCCACGATGATACCTTTAATCATCGGGTCTCTCAGTGACTCAACGAGGCCGATATCCTCCTTCGTCTCCTCCAAGGCCAATACACCCGTGAACGTTCAAATCCAATATAAAAAAAAATGTGATAATCGGTTTAGATGAGGGGGGAAGGGAGGGGGAGATGAATTTTCTCTTGAGGAAATTGTGGGTGAAGAAGACATACTCATGAGGAAGATGGGATTTATGTCCCACTAATTGTTTTCAAATTTTAAGGGTTTTTTTTTAATACTTTTTATACTTTTTCTCTCCAAAATATTTTGTAGGGTTTTGGGGTTCGTTCAGTTTCTTGTTAAAGAACTGAGTTTTTTTCTTTTTTCTGCTTGAAGATTTATTGGCAATTTAAATCTTGAAACTAAAAGAAGAAGAAACTATTTTTGCTGTTAATGAGTTTGCAGAGAAATCGCTTTCACTTTACCACTTTCTTCTCTTGTTTTTTTTTTTTCTTTTTTAATACAATAAGTCTACAGACAGTCGTCTGTAGACAAACATCTAACATGGAACAGTGCCACGTCAGACGTTACTGTACTTAATTAAAAAAAAAAAGACAGAACGAAAATGAAATAAAAAATCAAAACATATTAAAAAGTGAGTGGCTTCATCTACAAGCCATCAATTGGTTTTTCCGCTTTACTCTTCTCCTCAACCTGTCGGCATTGTGTTCTCCTTTTCCGTCGGAGTAGTGCATTTCCCGAAGTGAAGTTTTGGGGGGGATTGTGCTCTGGGTCGCTAAGGTGATTGGTTAGTCTCGTTGTGTTCGTTTTAGCACGACAAGCCTTTTCTCCCTGCTTTTTTTTTTAAACCTTTTTTTGTTTAGCCAGTACGGTTCTTTATGGCCCAAAGCTGAACAAATAAGGACAATATTTACTCTCTTTCTTTCATGTTTAAGCAGCAATGATTATCAGCATTTTCTCATATGTTGGTACTTGAACATATTCCTTTGCTTTTTGGATGTATTCTAGCTAAAATTATTAGTTTTTTTTTTTTTTCTAATGTGGTATCCATAGTGGATAATTATCATTTTTGGCTCTTAAATTGGGTGTAAAGTAAAGCAAACGGGGAAAATACATTATTAGCCTTTATTTTTGATTTAGCTATACTAATATATCTAGTGTGGAAGTGGAAGTATGATGCGATTTAACTTCTTATTTATCTTTCAACATCTAATGGTCAATTACCACTTTTGTCAAGAGTAGGCTATATAACTCCTTAATTTTAATCATATGTAAAAAGAACTTGCTCAGTTGTATGAAGTTATGACAAAACTATGAGGAAACTATACATAATTCCACTTGGACGTATTCTCCCTATTCCTCGAAGTTGATTTAGGCATATTTTTGGTGGTCTTGTTTGTCATACAAGCTCCTTTTTAGGATTGAAAATCACAATATATTCTAAACAATTGCAATTTGCTAGCATGGTCTAACCGATATTTTTATTATTGTGTAGTGTTCTAAATTACAGTGATACTGATGGTAACATTAACATTCTTCCATTGCTCGAAAGAATAATCCAAAATCACATTCCAGTCTAGATTTTCAGGTAATTTCAATAAAATATATATTTTAAGAAAAGATATACAAGTAAACATGCTAATTTTAAACTAGCATAGTTTGATCACAACTTGATTGCTATATATGATATTGTTATTCATTGAACCAATTCTAGTGGAGACCAAGATTCCATTGTGCCATTACTGGGATCACGGATGCTCATCTAAGAATTGGCTCATGATCTGAACTTCAAGATTACAGTCCCATATAGAGCTTGGTTTCACAAGGGCCAGGTACTTAATGCACTCCAATATATTTTTAGCGTTCTTCTTGTAGTACTTCTGTTTGTGTTGGTCATAATTCCAACTGCCTTTTGTTTGTATTTTAAATAGGTGGGAGGTTGGGCAACTGAGTATGGGAATTTATTAACTTTTGCCACAGTAAGGGGTGCTGCACATATTGTACCATATGCATAGCCCTCAAGAGCATTATCTATTCAGCCCTCAAGATATTACTAAATGGCAAACACAACTCATCCTTCAATTGAGGATTAATAAGGTTTCAACTATCATTTACAAGGGATGGGATGTATTTTTTGTGTATTGGATGGATTTCAGGGCATTGTAAGGGATGTGATGTATTTTTTGTGTATTGGATGGATTCCAAGACATTGTAAAAATGAAATGTATTTTTATGTATTGGATGGATTTCAAGGTATTGTAAGGAACGGGATGTATTTTTTGTGTATTGGATACATTCAATGAAGTTTGATGCATTTTTTGTGTATTTTGTTTTATATCACTTGGTCATTCACATTCAATGATCAATAAAGTTTGATGCATAACTAATCACCATGAGATATTAAGGAAGGTACACTGGAGAAGATTTTATTTTTTGATACCACATTTCACAACATTTCCTTCACTTGAAGTTTAGCATGTTATAGTACATGCTACTTGATGCCACATTACACAAAAGAAGTAATCTTCTTGATGCCACATTTTTACAACATACCAAAATAAGTCAAATAAGTTCTGCCTTTTGTCAGTAATCAACATAAACTATATTAAACAAGTTAAGTTACAAAATAAGCAAGTAACTACATAAATACAAATACAGCAGCCCAACACAATCGTAGTAGTTTGCATGAGCGCCTTATTTTAGCTTGTTGCTCCAAAATCACCGACTGCTTCTTCAGAAAATTTTCATTTAATATGGATAGCATCATCACTTCGTTATTGATCTCATCCATAGTATTACGTATATCACTCCATTTCTTGATCTCATCCCAACTCTTATGCGACTCGATCTCCCTCTTCTCGACGTCGCCAAGCCTCTTCTCAAGCTCTTTGGCTTTCTTTAAAATTCCATCTTCTCTTTTATGAAGATCTACCTCAATGTAGTCATTACAATCCATCCACTTGAAATATTTACAATATGACAAAACCTGTTCAAAACAAACATATAAGGAAATTATTATTTATACATAATATTAGTATGCATTATAGACTCTACGTTATAAATGATGTAATTATCTTAGTGTTGTAATTTGGACACCCTAAGAAGGGTCGTCCTGGATTTTTTTTGGTAGTTGAGTATCTCACCGTGGCTTCAACCTCAGAAAAATTATAATGCTTGACCCAAAGTATGCTTAGTAGATGATGAAGAAGAAAACATTGGTGTAGAGTTTATCCAAAATATAATATGCAATATATTGATTTCAAACTGCTGTAAAACATCAAGACAAAAGAGAAGCAACCCTTCTTGATTTTTCCTCAAAATGAGTTGGCTTAGCATGTGATATTTCATATTTACGTGTATTTTTATTTAAAGAGTATTTAAATTATTATAATTAATGGTTCTGTTGTTTTAGATTAAAAGTGTTTTTCATTATTTTGTTCATGTTTTATTTTAAATTGTAGAATTTAATTTAATGTGCTTTCTTTATAATAATTAATATTTTGTATTTAGATTGCTCTTTAATTTAAATTATTTATGGTTGAGTTTTAAATATTTTATTTTATTGATATTGAACTGTAGTATTTTTAGTTGGCTTTCATTTATTTCATTGTGCTCTTTTTTTAGTTGAATTTTTTTCTTTTCCCTCATTTTCTTTTCTTTTTCTTTTTCTTCTTTTCTTTTCTTCTTCTTCTTACCTTTTTCTTTTCTTTTTGTTTTCCTTGCCCTGTTTCCCCCCAGCCCCGTGTGTGACCCTCCCCTCCCATTTGGTTTCATTCAGTTGCATGCCCAGCCCATCACCACTGTCGCCCATTGTGCCTCACCGCCCACGTCGCCGACACCCCCACCCTTTGACGAGCTCCCCTGCACCGGGGGTGCACTTTGCGGCGACTCCCACGCCATGCGTGAGCCACATACCTGAAATGGGTTTCTTGCCCTTCCAAGCCACGCCGCCGTCGGCGACCTACTAGCACCCTTCCCCTTCACCGGCGAGCATAACCCACCGCCGGCAGTCCCTCATTCATTCCACACAAGCAACCCACGAAATGAGTTTTAGACCCAAGGGTTGACCAACCCAGCCGCCACCCGCCACCACCATTAGCCTCACCGCTGCCACCAAAGTACTCCTTTACTTCAGCCAACCACTCCCTAACTCAGCTCCTCAAACCACGGCCCCACCTTTTTTGTACAACCCAAAATTCGAAAAGAGATTTCCATCCATTTTGAGCTCGATCTGCCACCTTCCGGTGGTTGCACCGTCTCACCACCACCTTTATGAGATTCCTCACTCTCTAATGAGTATTTTTTTAAATTTTGGTGTCAAACCGAGTACTCTAACCCAACATACGAAATGACTGCTATGAGTGTTATGGATTGGCGCTTGTTTGAAGATTTTTGCTTTTATCTGCTATAAGTATTTTCCAAATAAAATTCAATAATTAAATATATTTTGCATTAACAATTGTGTGTTTGGTTGATGATTGAACTTGCTGATGTTAAATATTTTGTACATGGTGGTACGCAGTGTGTAATTGCACGCTTGTTCGTGTGTATATTTGATATTTGATATTTTAATGTGAGAATTGGTTTTTGGTATGTTGTAATGATTTAATTGATCGGTTTTAAATGAAAAACTATAGGGATGGTGGTAAGTAGGGAATGTGGTTTAGTCCTGTCTGTGATTCCCGCCTACAATATTACTGGGATTATGGATTTTAACAGTTTTGACTGAATTATAACAGGGATGGCGATACGTAACGCCAGCTGTGAAAAAAGCGTGTGTAGGTCATAACGGGGATGGTAATATGTAACACCCGTTATGATTGGTAATGTGTGGATGTCATATTAGAGACAACGATACATAACGCCCAATATGATTAGTGTATGGATGTCATGACGGGGACGACGATACATAACGCTCGTATGACTAGCACGAATGTGGGGGTAAACATGGATGGTAGTAGAGTCCAGCCTGCGATACCCGTCTATTGTGTTAATTGGTTTTATGTGGACTATTTTCTAGAAAAATAATTGTGATTTTTAAAGGATGTACATGTATCATTTTCTGGAAAAATGATAGATGTTTTTATTGGAGTTTTATTTTGGGCCAAAATAGGATTCTGGCGTGTGTGGAAAACTGTTTTTTTTTTATAGAAAGATGGTTTTTGAGATTCATACATATGATATTGTGTTTATGCGTATTGTTGTTGTATGAATATATTTTTATCTTGTGATTTGTTTGGGTTGTACTTACTTGCAATGTCATTTTAGGCGTCGTAAATTTTGGATGCAGATGTCGAGCAGGCTAGCCTGAAGAGACGGCTCCGTTGTTGAAGTTTGGTATATAATTTATTATCTTGGTATAAATATATTTTTATGATTTGTCTTTGGGCTGACTGTATTAAATCATCTGTTGGAGAATTTGAGTAAACTAATTTGTATTATTCTAAAAATTTTGGTATTTAGATATTGACTTCAATTATCTGCTGTTTTTATTTGTGCATGTTATGTGTTCACACACTTAGCACATGACGTTTTGGGTGCGTGAGCCATGTTATCATCATCCCGATGTCTCGATTCCCGAGTTCTTTTATAGCACATGGGATTTCTGCATCATTCAAACAAGCCCATTCGGCTCTCATTATCAAATAATTCATTCTTTGCAGTTTAATTTTTGTCTAATTTTAATATTTTTTTTACTACTTCTCTCTACCTTTACCCTGCAGCCTAGTAATGGAATTTACAAGCTTAACTTTATATAGCTTCGGACTCTAAAACACAATAACGTCACAAATATAGGTCCCAATTTTAAACCTAGTACTGAAACAAAATTGCCTTTTTGGACAACCCAAGATGGCACAATTCAATCATCAACTGGGATTTTCTAATATAAAGACGTGACTCCCTGAGAGTAAGACACAGAATTTGTAAAATCAGCAACCTCCTCCAGTTTTTAAGATTTCTACTTAAGAACTTCCATGTCATTCTTCAAGAGAGAAATGGTATTAATACAAAAGAGTGGCATACCTTTGTGCTTCTTGTAACAAACCACGAAGCAACTGTGACAAGAAAAAAAAAAAACACAGACATCAGTGAGAATCGAAAGTATTTTCCTACAAAAAAGAAAGAAAAAAAGATGTTAAGCAGCTTCTTATGACTTACTAAGGCACTAGACATGCATGACACTTGTACTTTGATTGTGTTTCATTGCAAATTTCACATAGTCAATGACCCATTTGATAGCTCCACTTCCAACTATCAAAGTGAGCATTTTTTTCGAGGAAACAAACAGATAAGAAGATGAAAATTAGAGCTGTTACTAAAATAAAAAAACACAAAAGAACCAAAATCAAAGCTGTTACTAAAATAAAAAACACACACAAAATAAGATATAAATATGGCGAAACTAGGAGACTACTCTTTGTTTTAACACTAGGTTGCTAGTGAGAGAAGAGAGAACAGGGTTCTGGTTGAGTCCATACTCTTTGTTTTACTAACATAAATTGTGACATAGCAGCCTCCTTACTGTTAAAGTCAATACACAACAACTTTAGGCTTTTACCACTCTGTCTCTTAGATAATAGACGGAACAAATCAATCGAAACCGAGAAGGAAAGGATAAGTCAGGGAACTCTGGGTGGTCTGTACCGAAAAGGCCTACCGGGCGACCGAAAGCACGATGACTCTGAAAAGAAGGAGAAGAAATTTGAGCCGACAGCTCCCCCAGCCCGAGTTGGTCGCAAGCAACGAAAGCAAAAAGGCCCTGAGGTGGCGGCTAGGCTCTCGACCGTCGAAGGGGAACCCACACAGTTGATTACCAGATCGGATCTCTTATTGGAGGCCTCATGGGGGAGGGAAGTCGAGTGGGAGGTGGGGGAGGGAACAGGTCGAAAGGGAGGGGTCGAGTTGGGGTGGGAGGGAAATGAGGGGGGGGCTTAATTTCAAGTTTTGATTTCATTTCTGTTTTGTTTTGTTTTTTTTTTTAAAATTAAGTACAGTAACATCTGACGTGGCACTGTGCCACGTCAAACGTTTGTCTACTGACTATCTACAGATGACTATCTATAGACTTATTCTTTTTAATATCACCCTGACCTGCTACTTTTTCTTGCATCAAGTATTTAAATATTATTAATTAAATAAATCCATATCACTTAGTGTGTGGAGTTAAAAACATAAGGAGGCTTAAGTATAGCAGATCTCATATATATTTAAGGATGATCCTAGCGTGCCATCTGTAGATTATCGTTTTAGGTGATCGCTAGGTAAAAATAATATTTTTCATTTTTATTATTTTAAAATATTAAAAAAAATATTAATTCATTAATGATCATTTTTTAATTATTAAATAAAAAATAAAATAACATTCATAAAATGTCAAATTGAAATATTAAAATTAGTGCACAAAATATCATTTTCCTATGTTTAAACCAAGCAAGATCCGTGGACTTTTATGTTTTCCGGCTAATCAACATCTGGCTCAAATTCAATACCTGAAAAACTTTCTCGGTAAATAATGTTTTAACTATAGTCAAAGATATTTTTTAAGGATAGTCGGACAATATTAGTTCCACTGTTAATATGGTCTTCAAGATCAGAATTTGCATGCGTGAGAAGACAAAAATTAAGCTTTTCAATTTTCTTCTTCGACGTACCATAATATATATATATATATATATATATATATAAACCCCTAGCTAGTCGACCAAAAATAAAAAAACCTAGCTAGCAAGCTAACTGTCAATGCGGCTGTCTCTCTCTCTCTCTCAAGACAGGTGAAATATGTTGATAATGAAAGGCTTCCATATAAAGCAAAATAAATAGAAAATTGCCAAAATACAATTAAACAATATACGGAGGGTCACTGTCATATTGTAATCTCAATAATCAGGGGCGGAACTAGAACTTTATGTTTGGGGGGCGATCGATAAAATATGTAATAAATATAAATTTTATAACGATGATCATCAATGATAAAAGTGTCATATTTTGTTATTATCGAGCTCTCTAAATGTATATTAATCTTCAAATTGTTCACGTCTTTTTAAAAAAAAAATTCAATTATTTTTAAATATTTACTCATATTTTTCTATGATTTAAGAAAAATTTATAGATTAAGAATAAATTTGAGAACTTTCTAATAAATAATGATGTAACGCTGTTAAATTTTTAACAAACTATATCTCATAATCATACAAGTTAGACTAAAACTAAATAAGTGAGTATAATCAATTAATTTTACAATCATATAAATTTATAATCAATTTTTTCATTAGAATTAGACTATTAATTGAGTGACTGTGAAATTATGTGAGTTGAAATTTGAGTTTAAGTGAAATTAATAGTTAGAATATAAATGGATATATATTAAGATTTAGATGAATAATTTTAGTAAAAAATATTTGGGGGGGCAATTTTTATTTATTTTTAATTTAAAAGAGAATTTTAATCATATATATATAAAATTATATATATTTATATTGTAAATTATTTTTTTAAAAACTTTGGGGGGGCGGTAGCCCCCCCAATCCCTAAGCTGGGTCCGCCTCTGTCAATAATCACGACAAAATAGAGATAAGTAAAAGACAATTATATATTTTAATAAAAATTATTTATTATATAATTGAATGCATACATTAATTAAAATCTCAATGCATCCTTAGATTCTAACTCTCGAAAGAAAAGAAAAAAATTATATTTCTTGCAATGGGTTGGATGGATCAGTCCATTACTTTGCCAGGATTTTTTACTGCATCCAAAACGATTTGAAAATCATCTATAATGACAATTTGCTTCACTAATATGGCCAAAGCTTCTTTGACACCTTCTAAGAGTGCCATTGCCTCACCTTGATTTGAATTGGTGTTGTGTACTTCTTTGGTGCAAACAAAAAGAATTTCTCCACTCTTATTTGATCATACCTCTGTTATTGAGCTGAAGCTCCCCCTCACCGCTACATGGAAAGTCAAGTAATGGTGATTCATGGGTAGAGCCTTTTATTGAGCTGATGCTTGTGTAAGTGATACATCGCCCCATGCTGTCTGATGGTCCTAAAAAGTTTTCTTAGTAATTCTAATAAAATTATCAATATTGGGGGTCACATTCTCATGTACAATTTTGTTATGTTGAAATCAAATACTATCCATGGCCAAGATTGCAAAAATCTGAAAGATGCAGTGGTGCTCTCTAATGGGGATTGAGTTTTTTCTGAAAAAAAAAATACATTCAAACCAGTTACCAACTTCTTTGTCCAAGAAGATGTGAATGTTAAGAGACCAATACAAATTTCTTCACATAATTATAGTGAAAGAGCAACTAAGAAAAAGATGATTCTCATTTTCCTCCTCTTCCGAGCATATGAGGTGATTATGCTTAAAGAATAGCGCGATAATTATAACACATGTCGATTTCACAGGAAGACAGATTAAAGAATAACAAAAATAACAAATAAACTAAATAAAATATTAAATAATTAATAAGAGAATAAAGATTAATTTGAAATGTAAATTAAAGTGAAATAAAGTGATTAACAGAAAAAATATTCAAATTTGACAAACAGTAAACATTCGAGAATTCCTTGCATATATCTAGTATTTTAATTATTCTCATTCATTGATAACTTAATTAAAATTTCAATTCCAAAATTCTTGATCAAAAGATATATAATTATAAACCAAAATTAAATTAAATATAACTTTTGAAAAATTATTCATCACTTTTAAATCACAGAAATTTTTTGTTCACATTAAGAAAATTTAACGACAACAATATACTTAAGTAACGATATTGCAGCAGAGGAATTAAGTCAATATAGAAAATCAATTGACGTAAACATAATCAAAGAACTAATCTATTCAATATAAAAAGCATGATTAAATCTATAAACGGAGTAAATTCTATGATTCTTCAGAGAAGAAAGCATTAACAATATATTAAAAATGATAAAACAAAGAGTTTTAATAAATTAAAAATCAAATACATGAATTAAAAACACCATTTAATGTGCAAGTTCATACGTAGTCCTAATTGAAAATTTAGTTATCCATAAACATGATGGGCAATAAAATTTTCTAAAAACAATAAAGCAAACAACTGCTCATGAATTTTCGTATTTCTCTCGTGCATGAACATCCAGCTCTCTGTCCGTCCACGTTTGTGGCGCTCGTTCATCACTTAAATATGAGCAATGCTACTCATCATTTCATTTTTTATCATCCTTTCATTATTTTATGATGTGATTTTAAATGATTGAAGATTATTTATTATATTTTACTTATAAATTTATTATTTAATGTCATAAAATGAGGAAAAAATAATAATAAAATGATAATAAATAGATTGATTCCTTAAATATATATATATATATATATATACATGTTATGAATTGAGTTGCCGTGTGAAACTGGATTTGCATTAATCATGCGGCTATTAAGAGTGGCCCCCAATTAATTAAACCATGTAGTCTCTTAATAATGCCATGCGCGAGCCCATGAGGAAGTCTGATGCCAATCCAAAGTTTGAGCTATATAAGTGGCGCCGTACGACTAAGTCCAGCCACAAAACAATTGAATAAAGTGAAGTCCATGCTTGGGGCCCATGTGAAGATGTCATGCGAGTCCAAATAAAATGAATTAAAAACGGGCCTCTCTTGAGTTGATGAAGCTCAATGCCACGTCAATACTTTCTGTGAATTTGAAAGCCCAAACGGCAAAACATGCGGCCCAATAAATTAAAATCCCAGCAAAATAAGTATCCGGCTCTCTCATGTAAAAAATTGATGAAGTCCAAATTGTAAGTCATTTCTCACCTGTCAAGATTATAATATTTGAAATTTAAAATATTATAAAAATATTCTTAAGTATATCTCAATGTCAATAGAAATTAAATTTAATAATATAAATTATATCACATTATTTTATTCATATTTTAGTATTTTAATCTAATCAAAAGGTATTTAGAGTATACTTTTGCATGCTCATCATGGAGCATTCCTCCTTTGTCAATTGTTCCTTTATTATTAATGAAAAAAAAAAAATAAAACTTGTTTAAAATTGTATCACCATTTCATCATTATCTCATGAGCTACTATTAATATTTGGTTAATGTTTAATACTTCTTAATCCTTAAATTCTAATCTGATCTTATAACAAACTTTATGTAAGGTTGTCGACTATTATCATGTCAAGAAATTAATTAGTGAAATAATAAGTTATAACGGTTAATTTTAATGCATGAAATATCGCACAACAGATCATATAAAAGAGAGAATCATTCTTAGGCTGCTATGATGATTCAGGTATTAAAAAAAATGAAATGAGATGTGATAAAAATTTAAAAAATTTAAAAAATAAAAAAATATTATTATAAAATATTTTTTAATATTAATTTTATTTTAGAATTTAATAAATTAGTTTTAAAATTAAAAAAAAAATTAATTTTTTAATTATATTTTATATAGGAATTAAAAAAATATAATAATAAATTTAAGATATATTTTAAATTTTTAGTTAACGTTTCATCCCCATAAATAATCAGGCCCTAAGTCTTCGATCACTCTATCGTCCCTTTCTCGTTTGCTATTTCATGATGCTTCTATCTTGTCTCTTAACAGTAGCTTGATGGGCTGGGATAATTAGTCTTTGGGCCCTGATACTTTATCCCCTAGTTCAATCGTGATGTAAAAGCTTCAACGATCGGATGGAGTCATTAGGAAAATTAAAAAAAAAAAAAAAATCCTAAATATTGATGAGAACGGCCAGCAATATATCTGATGAGATCATCGCGTACGTAAAAAAGAAAACTAAGATGAAAGTGGACAAGTGTAACATTTTTTCCTGGGTGCTTAGTCTTACCTGGATATATATAACAATTAAATGCCAAAAACGTGGTCAATAGATATATATGATGATGACCCTCATTGTACGTAGGTTTGTAATACCCCGAAATTTCGAGTAGAATTAGTGACGATGGGGTACTTTGTTGGTCAATCTCTACTTAACGATGCATACAAAAAAGAAAAAAGTAGGCAATATCTAAAAATCTTCTGGTGCTAGCTTTCAATGTAAACATGATTCAGATTGATTGAGATGGTGACCAAAACGTCTGAAAGTTAAGAGGCTGGATTCTAATTATATGCATGTAGAGCTTCAAGGAAACAGCTGTGAGCATGGCTAAAGTTAAAACTTTTTGAATATGTAATCACTCTTTGCCATCAACAGCTACGTACCTAACTGGAAATTACAAACATATATACACCCATGCGCACCCCTTTTCTGTTTCCTTAACTTCCAACCAATCAAATGATCATGATGGCCGCCGCCGGCTTCAATGATGTAATTTCCTGGCTTAATCCTCGAAGTTCCACCTAGCTACGTACCATTTATAATTAATGAATTAAGGGCTCTACTACTATATATCTAGAAACGTACAGGATCTTTTCAAGCTGCAAAATAATCTCCTGTAAATATATTATTATAAAAAAAATAAATATTTATGATAAATTATTTATTATAAAATAATTAAAAATAATTATTTGTGATAAAAATAAATTAATTTTAATAAAAAATAATTATTTTAATAAAAAAATAATTAATTACAAATAAATAATTTTTATATAGCTGATAGGATATCATGGGCACAAGAAATAAGGAAATGTTGTCCTAGCCTCTACTTCAAGAGCATGGCCCACCCAGCTGGCCCTAGAGAGTTCACTGTGCAGCTTGATAATTTATCAAATATTCGATACACAAGCATAGACTGATCTGTACCCGCCCGTTGACTCTCCGACCTGACGAACCAATTAATATGATTGCATTGCACTTTATATAAACCGTACGTACGTTAATATTAAGAGAAATCATCCTTGCAGTCATAAAAATATAAATAACATATAGTTATTTAAAAAATAAAATAAAATTTATTGTTAAAAAAAGTTAAAATGACTACACACTATTTATAATTTTATAAATGTATATAGCATTACTTTAATATTAGATACATGGAAATTGGAGAGATAAATATTAGCACTGCTTAATAATTATGAGTAATTGATCATGCAGGACTCATGTTTTCAGCACCGTAAAAAAAGAGTGGAGGTTATTGTTAGAGATACTCTTAAAATTGCCTAACACGAAGATCAGTCTCCTAAAGATCAGCAAGTGATTCACACTCCTAAAGATAAGCAACATACTTGATGCGGTTCAGCGATAGAGTAGTTCAGCAACAGAGTAATTCAACAAAATGTTGTTACGTATATTTGTCATGTGTTTAATGCTATGTTTTGAATTCTGTTCCGTTCCGGTGCCTCAACCGGAACGGGATATCACCTTATTTCGTTCTGGTCCAAATTTTGGCCGTTCCGGTCAAATTCCGGCCATTCCGGCCGTTTCGGTACAAATTCCAGTCGTTCCGGTCCCTATTCCGGTTTAGATTATTTTTATAATTTTTTTTGTGTTTGAATGATATATATTTTTTAATTTTAAATTTAGATGGTATTTAATTAATTTCAGAATATAAAATATATTTATATGCTTTGTAATTTTAAATACGTTTTTTTTAAATATCATTATTTTTAATATTTTATCTATTTATTTATTTTTGTATCTCAACTCAAATTTGTATTTTTTCAACTTCCAATCATTTTATAAATTTTTAATTCTTCTAATATGTATACATATATATGATACACACTTACATATATATATATATGTTTTTATTCTATTAATTATTAGTTTATATATATAAAAATATTTATTATAATATATAATTAATCCCGAAACGGAACATCGAAACGAAACAGAACTGAAATATTCCGTTCCAGTATCTCAACCTGAACGGTCACCGGAACGGAATTCAAAATTTTGGTTTAATGTAATCCTATCTTTATTTGAATTGTAATTCTTATCTTCTTTTGAATTTTGAATATTTTGTAAACTTTCACAAGCAACAAACAGATAAGTTGCTATACGTTTGTATTCTATATATAGTTCATCAATCCATCTGTTTTGGTATGTTGCCAAGACTTATTTTCCTCTAAATTCTTTCATGGTATCAGTCTTGAACAGCTAACGCTATATCGATCATATGGCTACCCCACCTCCCACCTCCACTTCCGCCTTTACCTTCCCCAATTTCACTCATTTCATTTCTATCAAACTTAATGAAACCAATTATCTGATGTGGCTTTCTCAGCTTGTTCCTGTTTTGAAAAGTCATGATCTCATGGACATCGTTGACGAATATGAGTCGTGCCCTCCTTCAACAATCACTAATGATGATGGTGATAAAATTACAAATCCAGCTTACTCTCTCTGGACAAAGAATGACCGATTTTTGTTGAGTTGGATCAATGTCACCTTCTCATAGAGGGTTCTCTCATTTATTTATGGTCTAAACACTTCTAAACAAGTGTGGACAAATCTTTCCAATAGATTTGCATCTCATTCTCGATCTCGCATCTCTCACCTCAAACGAAAACTCCAAACTCTACAACAAGGCTCCAAAACCTGCAATGAGTATCTTCAACTTGCAAAAACATGGGCTGATCAACTTGCTACCGTTGGCAAGCCCATTGCTGATGATGACTTCATTTCTTTTATCACTGGTGTCCTCAACCCTTCATTCAACAGTTTCATCACATCATTTACTATTGCAACCCGTGATCATCCACTGACATTTCCTGATTTTCAGGATGAACTCCTCAGTCATGAAATGCTGTTAACACAGCAAATTGCCATAACTGAAACCAACACCTTTGCCATGTTCTCTCAATGCCAAGGTCCCTTTAATCCAAAGAACAAAAGCAAAGGACCTCCCTTCAACAAATTTCATCCAAAGGCACCAGGCAATTCACCCAAGCCTAACCAATTTCCAGCTCCTGGGCCTTTCAACCCAATTACTCAGCAACCTACATCTCCACATGCCTCAGCAACAACTCAAGTTCCATGTCAAATTTGTGGAAACAACAATCATCAAGCACTTGACTGCTATCACATGATTGATTATTCCTACCAAGGCCAACATCCTCCCCCTCAACTAGCAGCTCTGGTGGCTCACACCAATGCAGCCATTGAAGCCCAAGAGTGGTATGCTGACAGTGGTGCTAATGCTCACATCACCAATGATCTCAACAATTTGTAGATCTAGGAGCCTCTCCAACATAATGATGCTGTTGCCGTGGGTAATGGTGAAGGTCTCTCAATAAGCCACAGTGGTTCTTCTACCCTCATCTCTTCTCATAAATCTCCATCCTTTTCTTTAAAACCAGTCCTTCATTGTCCTAATGCTGCTGCAAATTTATTATCTATTCAGAAATTCTGCTCAGACAATGATTGTTACTTTATACTAACATCTTCTCATTTTTATGTAAAGGACAATCAAACAAATGCAACATTTCTGGAAGGCAAGAGTAAAAGTGGGCTATATCCATTGCGGCTTCAAGGAGTCTCCACTAGAAATCCAGCTTCCTTTACTGCTTTCTTAGGAATAAAGACCAACCTCTTGGGTTGGCACTCTAGGCTAGGTCATTGTTCCAATAAAATTGTAAGCTCCAGTGTTAAGAACCATTCTCTCCCATTGTCAAATAAAGCTATCAATAAAAATGCTTGCAATGCTTGCCAACTGGGCAAAGCAATTTGTTTACCTTTCAATGATTCCACTTGAGTCACTTCCAATCCCCTTAAGTTAATCCATAGTAATGTTTGGTATTCACCCATTCAATCCCTTAATGGAAGCAAATATCATGTAATCTTTGTTGATGACTATTCTAGGTATACATGGTTATATCCTCTTCAAACAAAAGTTAATGTATATGAAGTTTTTGTTAAATTCAAGTTGCTGGTTAAAAACCAATGCACTACCAAAATTAAACAACTCCAAACCGATGGTAGTGGAGAATATTATTCTAATCACTTTCAGAAATTTCTCACACAAAATGGCATAATCCATCGCGAATCATGTCTTCATACTAGTCAGGAAAATGGATTAGCTGAAAGGAAACTTAGACATATCTTAGAAACTGGTTTTAGTTTATTGGCCCATTGTCATCTGTCAAATAAATATTGGGTAGAAGCTTTCATGACAGCAGTATATCTCATCAATAGATTGCCTACACCTGTGCTCAAAGATCAATCTCCCTATCTTAAATTGTTTCAAAAAGTCCCTGATTATACTATTATTCGAACCTTTGGCTGTAAATGTTACCCTCTACTTAGACTTTTTAACAGTCATAAACTTTAATTTTGATCCAAAGCATGTCTCTTCTTAGGCTATAATCATGTTGGTTACAGATGCCTTGATCCTTTCACCAACAGGATCTATTTATCTCGACATGTCATCTTTGATGAAGCCTCATTTCCAGCAATGGATCTACCTCATTTGAATCCAGCCTCTCAGAAGATTGCATCAGCTGATTCTTCTGTACTAATCTCTCCAAACTTTCAACCTCCAGAACCTATCAACCTACCATCTTTCGACCATAATCAGGTATCATCTTCACCAAATCCCCATTCTTCATTTATTAATGACTCACATCAGCTCATCTCTGAGCCAACACCTGAAGAGCCTTCCCCTGAAGTTGTTTCCCCTACCTCCAATCCCTCCCTGGTACCTTCATCCACCCAAACAGATCCAGCTAGCACCACAACAAATGACCATCCCATGCTTACTAGAAGCAAAACTAATTCCCTTACACCAAAATCATTTCTAGATTATCATCTCTACTATTCTACCAAACATCCTATAGCCTATCACACTACACTTATTGAGTTGACACCTACCTGTTACTCCAAAGTAGCAACTGATTCACGCTGGAAGGCTGCCATGGATCAGGAATTTGAGGCATTACAGCAAACTGGAACATGGACTTTGTGCCCCCGACCCAAACATCTTAATGTAATTCATAATAAATGGGTATACAGGATTAAACAAAACCAAGATGGCAGCATTGACAGATTTAAAGCCAGATTAGTTGCTAAAGGCTTTGAGCAACAATATGGAGTGGATTTCGTAGAAACTTTCAGTCCTATGATCAAACCATCCACTGTCAGAGTTCTCCTGGCGTTGGCAGTCCAATTTGATTGGAATATTGAGCAATTGGATGTCTCCAACGCTTTTCTTCATGGCACATTAGTGGAAGATGTCTATATGGAGCAACCTCAAGGATTCAAGAGCAAAGAACATCCAGATTATGTTTGCAAACTTAATAAAGCTATTTATGGTCTAAAACAAGCTCCACGAGTTTGGTTCATGTTGCCCAGATGACTAACACAAGAGGGGGGGTGAATTGGGTTAGTTTATAAGAATTAACACTTATTAATCAAATACACAATATAAAATATAAACAGAATATAAAACTATAAGAAATGTAAAGAGTAGGGTAAGAGAAAGCAAACTTAGTATTTTTACGAAATTCAGTCCCACTGCTTAAATCTTCGCCTTAAACTACCCCTTGAGAATCTCGAATTCACTAATCAATCTCCTTTAGGTGGAGATAGAAACCTATTACACTTTTGAGCAGCACCGCTCCAAAGAATCCGTGTAGAACACCCTTTACATTTCCAATCACTTCACACTTGGTGATTTAACTATTTCTCGTGTAGAACACTTTCTAAACACACAAGTGTTATACACACCCTCTTAAAAATACAAGAGTTGATAGTGGGTAGACTATCAAAATACACTCCTCAATGAGTGAGATAGAAACAATACAGCGCAAACTATATCTCTCAAAATGAACAAGGGTTAAGACTCAATGCTTAGATAAGAGAGAATAAAAACTTTGAATGAATGTTGTATACTCTTGGTGTTGTAAATGTGAAGCTCTCAAATGATCTATTTATAGGCATATGAGACTTCATATTCAAATTTAAAAAGATTTAAATGTCAAAAATATCATCATTCACTTCTCAAAAATTTCAAATCTAATTTTTTTACTTTTTGCATATGACAAAAGGAGCACACTTTACTTTTCAAAAATTTCAAATCTAATCTTTTACTTTTTGCATATGACAAAAGGAGCACACTTTACTTTTCAAAATTTTCAAATAAAGACATCTACCTTTTGCATAAGTCAAGAAAAGCATCTATCACTTTTGAAAATATTCAAATAAAACATGCAAATGTAAAGATGACAATCAATCATCTTAATATTTTCAAAATTCAAATCTTTAATCATGTCATGCACATGTGAAAGATGACAATCAATCATCTTTCAAAATTTTCAAATTTAATTTTCAAAATATTCATGCACATGTGGAAAATGTATTTTAATATTTTATAATAAAATATTAATTTTGATCCTTAATCCTAATTTTGAATTTTTAAGAGATTTACAACATTACTCTATGACTTTAATGTGAACTTATTCCCTTCTTGCTCATGCTCAGTTCCTTGATGTGCTTGATTCTATTGTGTGGACAATTTGAGTTTGAGACTCCTTCATTCTTTGAATTAATTTGTTATCATCAAAATTCATGTGTAGATTTATAATTACATGAAATTTGAAACCTTGGGTTCAACAGTTCACTAGACTGTCCACAGCTTTACTTGAACTTGGTTTTACGGAATCATCAGTTGACAGTTCTCTCTTTGTGCTTCATCATGGCAATACTCACTGGTTTTTATTGCTTTATGTCGATGATATCATTCTTACAAATAATCATAAGTCAGCTCTACAATCTGTTATCACCAGTTTGCAGCAAACATTCCATCTCATGGATCTCGGGCAACTTAATTTTTTCTTGGGAATTCAAGTTTCTCGCAGCCCCAATGGACTGCACCTTACTCAATCTAAATATGTCTATGACCTGTTACATAGAGCTCGAATGCTTGGCGCCAAACCATCTAAATCTCCAGTAGCACTTGGTTCAAAATTATCCAAATTTGAAGGCAGCAAACTTTCAGACCCTACTGAATATAGACACATAGTTGGTGCATTACAATATTGCACTTTAACTAGACCAGACATTGCATTATCCGTAAACCAACTTTGTCAACACATGCACACTCCTATTTCAACCCACCGGATTGCAGCCAAACGAGTGCTAAGATATCTGAAAAATACTATTGATCATGGCTTGTTCTACACCAAAGGAGATTTACATCTAACTGCCTACTGCGACTCAGACTGGGCAGGCAACCCAGACGACAGACGATCCACTTCAGGCTTTGGTATTTTTCTTGGTAATTGCCTTGTGTCCTGGAGTGCAAAGAAACAATCTGTGGTCTCAAGGTCAAGCTGTGAGGCAGAATATAGAGCTTTAGCCATCACTACAGTAGAGCTCTATTGGTTGAGGATGCTGTTCCAGAACCTTGGAATTCCAATCACTAATACACCTTCAATTTGGTGTGATAATGCTGGTGCTCTAGTCTTAGTCTCTAATCCCGTGTTTCACGCTAGAACAAAACATATTAAAGTTGATTATCATTTTATTAGAGATAAGGTACTCAATGGTGATGTTCAGCTTCATTTTATCTCGAAAAAGGATCAAATTGCAGAGATATTTACAAAGGGACTGACTTCAGTTCAGTTTGGTGCATTAAAATCCAAGCTTCATGTGTATTCCTTCCTCATGAGCTTGCAAGGGGCTGTTAGAGATACCCTTAAGATTGCCCAACACGAAGATCAATCTCCTAAAGATCAGCAACTAATTCATGCTCCTAAAGATCAGCAACAGACTTGATGCGGTTTAGCAACAGATCAATTCAACAAAATGTTGTTACGTACATTTGTCATGTGTTTAATGTAATCCTATCTTTATTTGAATTGTAATTCTTATCTTCTTTTGAATTTTGAATATTTTGTAAGTTTTCACAAGCAACAAATAGATAAGTTGCTATATGTCTGTACTCTATATATAGTTCATCAATCCATCTGTTTTGGTATGTTGCCAAGACTTATTTTCCTCTAAATTCTTTCAGTTATGAATTCGAAGTTTTATTCTTTGTTCTATTCATTTTATGGAAGATGATACTCGTACTTGATCTTACAGCTCGGTATTACTGTTGAAATATTTTATTTTTAAATTTTTACTTAATAATTAAGAACATTTTTTTTAAGAAATAATAATTAGAAGTGCTAAAAAATACATATAAGATAAAAAAAAAACTACAATTACAACTAAAGGTATAGCTCTAAACTCCGAGCGGTGGGTGTACTAGAAGCATCTAGCTTCATTTATTTATTTAGATTTCATGTTTTTTATATTGCGATCCGATCCGTTGTATTACTTTATACTCGATCTTCCTTCGGATTTCACCTTCTTTGTGATGAGCCTAATTGGCGGCTACGTATATATGAATTGATTTCTTCTAACACACGTTGATTAACTAGGGTTTTCGTAAACGTCATGAGGTTTCTCAATTTCACCATAACCTAGACCAAATAAGATTCGATCCAATTTCTTCCACTCAAAAGTACCACCTGGCACCAGAAGATCATACGCACGGACCAGATCAAAAATATTTT
Source organism: Platycarya strobilacea (assembly GCA_036898215.1). Taxonomy (NCBI): domain Eukaryota; kingdom Viridiplantae; phylum Streptophyta; class Magnoliopsida; order Fagales; family Juglandaceae; genus Platycarya; species Platycarya strobilacea. The sequence continues at coordinate 2,641,497 of CM072546.1, forward strand.
ACCTTCGAGATTTGGTCAGATTCTCGGCCGGCCTCGTAATAATTGGAAGCTCATCTTATTTTGAAATTACCTTTTCTTTAAAAAAAAAAAAAAACAAGGGAGCGAAGTGATTACTCAATAATCAATGAAATGATAGAGAAGTAATTGATTCCAGTTAAATTTAAATTAACTCTATTGGAAGGCGCTCATCTTTATGTCTCTTAATCAATTACGTACCTTAATTGGTGACCATCTACTCCCCCTCGAATGTAAACGTACGTAATTGTCTCCGGCGGATTTATTCAAACTTTGAACTTGGACTACCTACGCTAATAAGTAGCTAGGAACATTCTGATCACTCAATTAATTCATTGACAACAAAGAAAATTGAAAAGAAGAAGAAAAAGCTGCGCCACTACGCTGTGAGTAGCTTTAATTTGTCGTAAGACTGGTGTATTTACCGCTGATGATGATATTCATGAGGGTTTGTCCCTGTTAAAATTCAGATAAATATTCCTAGTATCTTGGCAGCTAGCTAGTCTTGCGTATGTGTGTTTCGAGAGAGATGGTTTTGGAACCTACACTTTTCTTTTGGAAGTCTCGTAGTATTGGAATTCAAATAAAATGTAAACTAGTTCTTAAAGCAGTATGCCTTTCTCTTTAATATATAGCCATATTTACAAAGGATGCAACTGATACATTCGGCCTCTATGCTTTCTAGTTTGCAAAGAAAATTATAGTGACACTGACTTGTTTTTTTTTGCTTGTTATTACTGGTTCCAGTTGCCTGCAATGGTGTAGTACGCAGGCTGCTACGCGTTACGTACTTTGGGTTCCCAGCAGGTTATCAGAAGAGCCAAGAGGAATATGTAGTGCCGTGGCTGGGCAGAGCTCCACCTTAGTGTGCAGAGTGGAGTGCTCCGCCGGAGCACTGTTCAAAGCTTCCCGCCGGTGGAAGCCGGCGAGGTTTCCGTCAGAAACCGCCGGTGTTCCTAACGTAATTGTCTCGGAGGGATTTATTCAAACTTAATTTGAACTTGGACTACGCACGCTAATAATTAGGAACATTCTGATCACTCAATTAATCCATTAATTGACAACGAAGAAAAAGAAAAAGCTGCGCTAATACGTGAGTAGCTTCGTCGTAAGACCGGTGTATTCACCGCTGACGCTGATAGTCACGAGGGTTTATCGATCGATGTTATCCCTGTTAAAATTCAGATAAATATTTCTCTTGGCTCTTTAGCATGTGTTTTTGGAGAGAGAGGGTTTTGGAACCTACACATTTTTTTAGGAAAAAAAAAAACCTCCAAATTTATTGAAAACCCTCATTCATGGCGGACGTAATGTAATGACAAAAAAAGGCCCTGAGACAAAACTGAAGAGACCAGGCTAAAAAGGACTAAATACGAATTTGTAGCAAGCCAAGCTTCTCCAACTTCAAACAACCTTTGAGAAACTGAGTAGTCTTCCCTGCAAGTAGTCAAACACCCCTCAGCCCCGATTTGATTAAATAATCGGCCGAGAAATTTCAATCTTCCTTCACGACAAATGTGACAGAAAGTATAATTCATCTCTCCTCCAATAAGCCGTGATCAATTTCCTCCCAATAGTCTTACAAATACCACAGCCCACATTTTCTATCCGTCAGCCAGTTTATAATTATCTACATGGAATCCATTTCAACGTCAATACATGTTATTCCATGAACCTACACTTTTCTTTTGGAAGAAGTATGTAAAATAAAATGTAAAATAGTTCTTAAAGCAGTATGTCTTTATCCTTAATATATAGCCATATTTATAAACTACGGATGCAACTGAAACATTCGGCCTCTATATATGTTTTCCAGTTTGCAAAGATCAAAATTATACATGGTGACACCGACCGTTCTAATGTCTTAATTAAGCACTCACGGGTACTGTACGTCTTTCCTCAAGGATTAAGAAATGAATTATTACCTCAATTTTCTCTCCTCTAATTTGATGTTGGGATTTTTTTTTCTGTACTGCTCTTTATTACATGGTACCGGTGGTCTGCAATGGTATCAGGTATAGTACGGAGGCTGCTACGTTACTTTGGTTTCCCTTGCAGGTTTTGTTCGTGTGTTCTTCGTACAGATTTTGCCCATACATGCTATCTTGGTTTAGGGCTTGTGTCTTCCGCACGTATGGACCTTAATTAATGCCTTAGTAACAGTATGGCATATTTGATCAAATGCTTTAATTACAAGTTTGATCAGACTGTCAAATGCGAATGCGTAAATCTTAAGTTGCAGACTATAGGTAGCATACTTGCCAAAGAAAGAGGATTAATGCCTCTATCTTGAAATTAGTTTCTTCATGATCATATCTATATAGAAGAAGAGATGGGGTTCTGCCCGAGTTTTTGTTCTTTTTATTAGTAAGGCATAGTATCAATGCCTAGCTAGTAGCTAGTCGCCTTGCAAGAGTTAATTTCTGACGCATCTAGGGTTCTGATTAATAAGTAAAGGGATGCGACAGATCATATTGTTTTCTTGTAATGATGCTCACCTTAAATTTCGTTCACCCACCCACAAACTTACCGCGGTCCAAGGAATGAAGGGATAGATCATTGAGAGGAGTTTAGTCTCTGCAAGTGCCATGAACCACCATTCAAAACATTCGTGAGTAGATTGGAGGTGCTTTGAAAGGGTTGGTCCTCCTCCTAAGTAACCTGCACAAAATTGTCAAGCCTCACGTACAGAAAGATAGAAACCGTGTATATATATATATATATATGTTTGTGTGTGTAGCTATTTTCTTTGCGTATGTGACTTAGAGAGAGATCAGAGAGGTCAGCCCAAAACAAAACAGCCTGATCACCAAGTGGCGCAGCATGCATTAGAGAGTGGAGGGGGTTTCTGCCCAGGAGAGAGGGCGCCTATTGCCGTATTTGATGCACTAGGTGCCGTCTCTCCTGGGACAGAAACCCTCTGTAACAGCTCTATATATTTCCTAGCTAGCTGCTCATGATCTGAATTATGATCATCTCAAGACGCACGTATTTATAGGAAAATATGGGTATTGTACATGTTGGAGTGGCATAGAGAGAGGGTGCATGGTGACGACGACGAGAATCATGTAGATCTGACCATGAGGCGAAGAAATTAGAAAATTTGTGGAAAATGGCCGGTGGGCGGGCCAACGTGGGTCCATACATGTTGATCATGATTTCCCGTTACGTATAATTCATGGGAATCTGCAGGCGTGAAATTTGACCACCTTATAATTAATTAATAATTTACCCCTTAAACCAATGAAAACTCAAGATTAAACATCACTGGAGGACTAATGAAAGCATGGTGGTCCATTTTTTCCAAGTACTGTTCAAATATATATACTCCATGTCTGTCATTAGGGTATCTGTTTTAACTTCAAAGATAAAAAGCAAATCAATAATTCAGGACAAGTAGGATTCTAAAAGCTAGCAGATCTATTATTGTGATCAAGCTGTAATAATATTTGTCCTTAGCCAAAAATCTGGATCCCTAGCTAATTGGGAATTGAAAGGAGGATGTTAATTAATAATACCGACAAAAATGCTGAATATATCGCAAATCTATATAAAGAGACCATGAGAATCACTGACGTAATAAAAAGCAGCAGCTAGCAATGCCATGATCATGAGTTTGTTAATCTTGGTTTATGGTAAAAAAGGAAGCAGTTTTAGTTGACGTGGTAGCTGCTTCACTTATTCCAGTGATCTCTTTGCGGATGGTCCGACATGCATGCATGACGATATATTAATGACACTTCATCATGAGCCTTTGGCAAAAGTCAGGAGAATTACAGTTCAAAGCATGCAGCTTATATATAATATTAGCTAGAATAATAATATTGGAAATCTGCTGATCATGATCTTGTTCATCTCTTCGTTGCTGATCATCAATCACCTAAATGGGGTTGGCTAAAAATGAGATTCTTGGGTCTGATTATATTAACAGCTAGCTAGTTGATCGAAGTATAGGAACTCACTTTAATGCATGGGTTTGGCTGAAATTCAGATGCTGGAATGTGCATGATCAATACAGTTTGATTATCTATAAGAATTAATTCCCGGCCTGCATCATGCAGTTATTAATAATAATTACTTAACCAATTAAGAAGATTGTTCTCATGATCCTCTGTAATTAATTAGTTGGTGGATATATATCAGAAACCATTTATCTTAAGTTATTTTAGTCATCGATCTTCTTAGACATTTCTGATAGGGCTGGGACTAAATTTGGGTGTTATTACGGGTCGAATTTAGTCCCAGCCCAATCAGACAGACCCAAAAATGCGGAAGTTGGGCTCTCATTGAAAACTCTTTTAATTCAGAGCCCGCCGACCACTAGATGCCAGGCGTTTTTTTAAATTTAAAAAATGGCACTAAAATTGAAATATAAAAAGTTCTTTGATTTATCCTATATAGTTGTGACTAGATATATAGATCATGATCAGTACGTCCCTTATGGCCATAAATAATATTTAATATTTAATTAATTAACTCCATGAATCGAAAGCTTTGTCGACGGTCCTACGTCAATATTTTGCTATCTTAATAATTTGGTCTACAAGACTATATTAACAAATGGCCTCGTTTGAAAGGGAACCACGAGGAAGGACTTCATGAGAAAAATTCTAAAGAGACAGATAAAATATATGGTTATAATTGATCAAGTCTTTTTCGCGAATATGAAACTTTCTAAGATTAACACCCCAACACCAAAACGTCTAAGGTCAAAATTATATTTAGTACTACTACTCCATTTATATCACTTCATGAGAGAAAGATTTTCCACAATGCCACAATTGTCACCAAAAGCGAAAATTCCACCTAATTACAAGAACACTAGACGAAAGGACTAATAAGTCATATAAAAGAAGGATAGAATATCTCTCTCCCCCCCCCCCCCCCAAAAAAAAAAAAACTCGTGGACGTAACTTTTTTGTTTTCTTTTTGGGTTCATGATAACAAAAATGGCCCAATTGATTTATTGTGTACATTTGAAATTACGGTGAGATATAATTTATAGTTTTAAGACTTATAATTTATAATTTAAATAATAATTTTATATTTCAAATAATAAATAACTTTTTGAACAATTGTGATGCAACCTAGAGCAAAATATCATTTAGTAAAACGAAGATATTGACTACAACTTCAGAAATGATAAATTATCTAAATTACAAATAGAATAACATATTGTTTTAGCATAAAACACTACAATAAATAAGATTTTTTGTTGCGTTTTGTTTAGCTGAGAGTTAAATTCTGCTGTAAATAATAGTATTTGCTGCGTTTTCTCGCCGTAAATAATATTGCTATGAGAAATTAAGCATTTATAGCGAGAAATTAGACTTATTGTCACGCTCAAATAGTCGCGGTTAACTCGCGATCTTAAAAACGCGGCAAATGATTTTTTATTATGATTTTGAAATTTTTGTGATGATTTTGAGATTTTTTATAATAATTTTAAAATTTTTACGGCAACTTAAGAAAGGTTGTAAAAAGTTTTTTAAAGTGTAAAAGGAGAAGTCCAATGTCCTTGTCGAAGATATTATATTATAATGTCAATATCACTGGCACTTCCGCTCAATTCCTCGGACAGCCCAGATCAGAAGCAAATTATTTACTAGTTGGGTATAGAAAAGTCTCATGATGAGCAACTTCACGGAAATGGATGGGAAATTACTAATTCGTGATATTGTTTAGAGTAGAAGCGGCAAACTCTCTGGGGTCTGGATCTATAAATACACGGAACTAGTGATGATCATCAGGTATAAGCAAGATAATATAAAGTGGGTTTGGCGATTCTCGTCGCAAGGGAGATGGCACATGTAAAGCTGTTGGATGTAGTGCATCTTCTTTGTGATGAGGAACCCTCTGCAACCTCGATCTTGGCACGTGTAAAATATATATACTCTCAGAGAGAGAGAGAGAGAGAGTTATATATATATATATATATATATATATACAGGATGGAGAAGTTGGGTAGAGGGGAGGGGCGAGAAAGAATGGAAGATAAAATGGGTTAATGGGGGATTTGGTCGCAGGGGAGACGGCACCGGCTGCGGTAGTTGCATATAAATGGCTATGAGCCAGCAGCAGGTGCCATCACCCTGCGACCAGATACCCTTCTACCTCTTCACCTGCCTTTATTCATTATCTTCTGCTTCCGCCTACGTATAATCATCCTACTCATGCTTGGCGTTCCCTGATCTCCTTCTCTTAATTTCTTGCATTTTTCTTTGTTTTTGTTTGTCCAGGAAATTAACTGAATCGGTTATAACTCGAAAATGCATACATGACATAGACATCATGTACGTATGTCATAAAATTACAGCCATAATGTACGTCATATTGCAAGTATGGCGCCAGCTGTCAACGTGAATATAATTAGTTGTTAGCAGTCAGATCCGTACGTACTTACGTTCATATATATATATATATACATTCAAATGATTTACCCAACAGTAAAATATAATAAATAATTTTTAATTATTTAATATTATATTATAAAATGATCAAAATCATCCATTTACCTTCCTTTTTTCCATATTATAAAATATTTTATTTTTATTGTGAGAAGAGACCCACTTGTAGAAAATCAAGCCTCGGGCCCAATTTTATAAAGAAAGACCCAACAAAGAAGGAAATGCTTTAAATTCGAATAGGACCTAGATTCATGAGAGGCCTTGTCTCGACCTCTCCAATCAGGACGAGTAGCATGGGACCCAGGACGAGAGGCGAATCTTGAAAGACCGGGCAAGATATTACCAATACAGAAGGCCAAGCAATGACCTGAGCTAAGTCATAAGAAAGCAGGCATGTCTCTTTCGCATTAAATGTGAGGTATCTGTCACAACCACATCACATTTAATACGGGTGCCTGCTATAGCCACATCGCATTGAATGTTGAACCAGTCAAGAACATAGATCTAGAGCCATTGGCAAGCCAAATTTAGGCAAAGTCTCTCTTACCGCATTAAATGTTGGTTAGGAGCTCATATATGCTCCTATAATATAATAGGAGTTAACATGGTACGGAAGAATGGATAACTCGCCGGATCAGAATCAGGATGGTAGGAAAATCTACTAGTCAAACTCAACAAAGTGGATTATGGTCTGACAAGTTGGTAGGACAACAGCCATGCCGCTTAGATGGTGCACTCAGGGCACATCCAATCCTATAAATAGCCAAAGGCTCTATAGTTCACATGTGAATCCATTTATCTCTATTCTTTACTTTCATATTTCCATATTCTCTCTAAAATTTCATTGACTTTGACATCGAAGTAATTTCAGGACACTACAACCTCATTCTTCCAATTCTTTTGCAGGCACAAATTGTTTAGAAGTTGTCGAGTAGCTCAGTTTGCGGAACACGACAACAACACTTATATTAGGATTTTGATTTTAATTTTGGCTAAAATCTTTTTATTTAATAATGTATTTAATTTTTAGACAATAATTTAGTTTTTCCTTTTTTGATAAAATTTTCATAATTTCGAAATTTGATCATGATTTTTTTTAGCTTCTTTTTGTTTGCATCTTTTCTAATGAATATCAATCCCTAATTTCTATTTATTAACTAATTAAGCGTTGAGATAATTTTTATTTTGTTCGGCATCAGTTGGCCGTTAGGCGTTAACTTTATTTTTGGCTTTTGTAGCTAGCTGGTGGTAGAGGTCGCAAGTTGATCTGAATGAGAAAGCCCATTGATGCATTTGATCGTAAGATATAGGACGTGATGATTGCAAATTACTTGCATAGACAAATTAAAGGCGGAATTAATCTTGCATCTAGAGGCGCAAGACCTGAAGGATCATTTGGATGACCATGATTCTGACTCCAGTTTCAAAATTCCATATTATAATGGTGTTCTATTTTGGGAGTGCAGTGTTTGCAAGGATCAAACATCATGAAGACCTAGGATTCATAGTTGATTTATTGGAATTTCCTGGTACTTGTAGGCTGAAGGGTTCATTGATTTTTTTTACATGAAATTGATTAAATTTACTACGATCTGATAAAGAACAAGACTTTTGAGGAGGAACATTTATCCATAGAATGGAACGCTATTATATAATTAGTCTACGATACCTATAATTTTGACGAAAATAAGTTAGTGCAGAGGGCCGTAACTATTTTTTATTGAAGACATAAAGTTTTAAAAACAAAAATGGTGGTGATCATGAAGTTTTGAAGTCAGATATGAAACGACTTTTGAGACAATTAAATATATTGATTTTCTTGGAGTTGAGCTTTTTTCTCTCAAATTTTCCTTTGCAAAATATTGATTTTGGATTTGAGATGTGGAAAGGAAATTTGGTTTTGGAGTATGATCATATGCTCAATGTTTTTTTTTTAATTGGTCAAACCAATTTCAATCTTGCCATGATCCTTGGGATGGGACTACAAAAAGGAAAGAAATTAATTAGATGGATTTAATTGGACATCGAAATGGCGTCGAGGCAAGAAATTAGCTTTGACTCTAAGGATAAATTATCTCCAATACGATAAGAATGATTATACAAATTACAAACCGGCCAAATTAAGATGGGATAACCAGGTCAGAGATTATGTATTAATAACAACGAGCTCGCGTACTTGAAGAAATTAGTAGATTTGCGCAAATATGTCTGGTAAGAAACAATGAATATTCATTGGAAGATTTTGAAGTGATTCTGATTTTAGAAGTATTTCATTTCAAATTTTAGAAGTGATTCTGATTTTGATTTTGGTGATCAAATTTTCTTACAGGATTATTGTTTACTCACACATTTAAATTTTAGACCATAGTTTAGACCCCCCCTTTTTTTTTTGGGTAAAAACTCTAAATCATTTTAAATCTTATTATTAATATTTTTCAAGAATTTTATATCTCACTACAAGAAAAACAGTTATTTGTAGTATTTTAATTACAGTCAAAATGATTATTTTTACTGTAATTTTTTCTACTTTTTTACAGCATTTTTTTTTAATTTTTTACGACAAAATTTAATGTCGTAAAAAGTCAATTTTTTTTGTAGTGTCTGTTCTATTTTATTATTTTTCAATCTCAATTATATACTTTTGTTGAATAACTAGTGATCTTCAGGACATGAATTCTATATATCGTGCATCACAATGGAGATAGACTCATGAATTGACTTTAATTTCGGCTAACCTTGTCACTATATATGTGAGAGGACTGAATTGACCGTCGTCTGAAAGGAAGACTTATCTTTTTAGAGAGAGAGAGAGAGACTAAAATTATATGTACAGCTTTAAGGAAACGATCAAACATATGGTTTGAATGCTGTGAATGCGCATGCATGTCATGATTATTCACCTAACCATCATGAAGTACTTTTAAGTTCCTGCTTAATATTAATCCTTGAATTTCTTGATGATCTAGCTTATAGGTTTCGGCATAATTCATATATAAATCATGATATTTGAAGAGTTTAACTTATAAATGGTAAAGAGCATAACTTATATATTACGTGAGATCAGTACGTACTTGTCTCTGATATTTTAATATTATTAATTAATTATATATTATGACTGCGTTATGAAATGTATAATAAATAAATAAATATTTAAGAAATATTAATTAAGATGCCAGCTGCATGGAGTAGTCCAACCAAAATTTGACGTTCCTATCGCGCTGAATCTACTTGACCATTCAACCCCCCGTGCCAATTAATTGTCCATCACGACAACAAATGTTTCCCGTAACTTATCAAATATGAAAAACTCTACAGTCAAGCAATTCTGCGTATTCATACACGCAGTGATCACAGAGTTACAGTGGGCCCCCTCTACTATATGTCTTTTTTAAAGAAAAAAAATAATATAGGTTGATTCTTTATAATTTAATAAGATATTATTAATTTTATTTTATATTGGTCTATTTTCTAAAAATTATATTGACTCTCCTTCATAAAATTTAATCTAACTTAAAAATAAAATACATCTCATATAAAATAAAATAATATAATAACATGATCACATATTTTTATCATACGTACATATCATGATATATTTTTGATATATTGTATATTTTTTTAATATATAAATTGTATTAAATATATTTTATTTTTATTTACAATCAAGTTATTTTATACCATATAAAACATTATATAGAAATAGAATAAAAAATAATTTTTATATTTTATTTTCTTTGTTAGCCCTCTCTAAAATAAATCTGAGTCCAATAGTAAAGAGGTAACGTAAATATTAATGAAATACCTATATTCAAAAAATAAATAAACAAAAGCAGCCAATAAGATCTATTAATGCATGTAAGAGTGCGTAAAATTACTTATACGTAGCATAATGCAAAATGCACAACCAACTAAAAAATGATCCACCTAAAAAAGAAGATTTCAACAACAAAATATCTTCAGATTTTTTTTTTTTTTTTGGGAAAGAAAACCTCAAAAAATCATTAATTAAAGTAGCAAAGAGTTAATACAATGAGAAAATGCTTCTATGAGAATACATTCCTTTGCTAAATTCAAGGTATTTTTAGCCAAAACATGGGCTACCATATTAGATTACTTGGGAGTATGGATAATAGAGCAGAAATTAAAAGACTTGAGGAGAGATTTGGCGTCACTTATGATGAGACCAAATGTACTCCAATTCTCGTTCACTTTGTTGAGTCCGTCCACTACTATTTTTGAGCCACCTTCCAAAACTAGTTTGGAGTGAAAACCCAACTCTTTACAGAAGGTAATAGCTTGTATTGCCAAGACTGCTGCTCTAAGAGGGGATTTGGGTATAGATCCCGAGCTGCTTGTAGAGTGGCTAGCACTTGACCATAAGAGTTTCATATAATCACACCTATCCCGAGTTTGCAGTTGATCCTACCAATCACCGCGTCCCAATTTGCCTTGATATATTCCTTTGGGGGGTTTTGCCACTTGACCATGGCAAAACCAACCCCGGATACTAACACTACCTGGCAGAAACTCCTCTTGATTGCTAGGTAAAATTTCAGGCCAGCCATGCTTGAGAGCACCTGTGAGTAACCTGCAAAGGGGGTAAAAATAAGGACTCAAAGACCAAATTGTTGCACCTTTACCATAAGAATTTAAATACGTAGGCCGTTTCGGCAATACTTTCTTTGGAATCTGTAGACACAATAACATCAAGAATGTTAGAAAATTCTTCTTCTCTAATGGATAGTTTTGTAGTTTCCTAGAACAAATGGAACACACATCCTGGGCGGCCAAGCATGACCACAAGACATGTGTAGTGGTCTCGGGCGCATGGTGGCAGATTGGGCATTCCCGAGTGTCTATGATCTTCCTTTTTACCAGGTTGGCTTTTGTAGGGAGTATGTCCTTTCCAGCTCTCCATAAAAATGTCCGTATAGCGTGTGGTAGCTTTAGGTTCTAGATGTTGTTTCAGATCTTTGGACAGGAGGGAGATGCAGATGGTTGGCCAACTTTCCCCGCTTGCAGACTAACTTGGAGATGATAGGCGAATCTGACTGTGAATTTTCCATCTTTCGAGTATCGCCATGTTAGTTTGTCCGGGTTGCCGGAGGGGCTAATTGGCGTTTGTAAAACCGTAGATGCTTCCTTGGTGTTGAGCAGTCTTTCAACAAGCTTACTGTTCCATTCTTTTGTGTCAGCATCGATAAAAAGTTCCACCTTACTGTCTTGATGCAACACTTAAGGGGGAGTTTGGATTTTATATGTAGAGTGAATAGGCACTCATTTATCCTCCCAGATGCCCACCGATTTTCCATTACCTATTTTCCAAATAAGGCCTTCATAGAGGAGAGGTTCAGCTACCATGATGATTTTTCAAATTATTACCCAAATGACTAATACAAGAGGGGGGTGAATTGGGTTATATTAAAAAATTTACAATTATAAATCAAATATAAAATATAAAGTATAAACAAAATACGAAGTAATAGGAAATATAAAGAGTAAGGGTAAAAAGAAGCAAACTCAGTATTTTAACGAGATTCAGCCTCACTGCCTACGTCTTTGCCTCAAGCTACCCCTTGAGGATCTCCAATTCACTATTCAATTTCTTTCAGGTGGAGATAAAAACCTATTACACTTTTGAATAACACCGCTGTTGCCCAGATGACTAACACAAGAGGGGGGGTGAATTGAGTTGTATTTAAAAAAATAACAATTATAAATCAAATATATAATATAAAATATAAACAAAATATGAAACAACAATAAATATAAAGAGTAAGGGTAAGAGAGAAGCAAACTCAGTATGTTAACGAGGTTCGGCCCCACTGCCTACGTCCTCGCCTCAAGCTACCTCTTGAGAATCCCCAAATCCACTATTCAATCTCCTTTAGGTGGAGATAGAAACCTATTACACCTTTGAGCAGCACCGCTCCAAAGAATCCGTGTAGAACACCCTCTACACTTCCAATCACCTTACACTTGGTGATTTAACTATTCCCCGTGTAGAACATCATCCACACTTCCAATCACCTCACACTTGGTGATTTAACTATTTCCCGTATAGAACACCTTCTACACACACAAGGGTTATACACACCCTTTTACAAATACAAGAGTTGATAGTAGGTAGACTATCAAAGTACACTCCTCAATAAGTGAGATAGAAACAATACAGCGCAACCTATATCTCTCTCAACAAGAACAAAAATTAAGGCTCAAAACTTTAGAAAAGAGAGAATGAGAGCTTTGAAGAAATGATGCAAAACTTAGCTATAGATGTGTAAGCTCTTGTTGTAAATTTTACAAAACTCAAGTGAGCTATTTATAGGCAAATGATTTTTCAATTTCAAATTTGAAAAGATTCCCACATCAAAAACATCATCATTTACTTTTCAAAAATTTCAAATCTAATATTTTTACTTTTTGCATGTGACAAAAGGAGTACACTTTACTTTTCAAAAATTTCAAACATAATCTTTTACTTTTTGCATATAACAAAAGGAGCACACTTTACTTTTCAAAATTTTCAAATAAAGACATTTACCTTTTGCATAAGTCAAGAAAATCATCCACCACTTTTGAAAATATTCAAATAAAACATGCACATGTGAAAGATGACAATCAATCATCTTAATATTTTCAAAGTTCAAACCTTTAATCATGTCATGCACATGTGAAAGATGACAATCAATCATCTTTCAAAGTTTTCAAATTTAATTTTCAAAATATTCATGCATATGTGGAAAATGTATTTTAATGCTTTATGATAAAATATTAATTTTGAGTCTTAATCCTAATTTTAAATTTTTAAGAGATTTACAACATTACTCTATGATTTTAATGTGAACTTGTTCCCTTCTTGCTCATGCTTGCTTCCTTGATGTGCTTGATTATATTGTGTGGACAACTTGAGCTTGAGACTCCTTTATTCTTTGATCATTTGTTATCATCAAAATCCATTTGTAGATTTACATGAAACTTGAAACCTTGGATTCAACAATCTCTCCCTTTTTGATGATGACAAATACTTGATAGAACCTGAAGCCTGTATTAATACTTAAGCTCCCTCTGAGAATGTGCGTTAGTTTTTCAAACAAAAATATAAATATAATTCCAAGCATATATAACAAGATTAGCAATTTAAACAATATTAAAGTTCTAGTCTAAAACTTCTCTCCCTTTTGGCATCATTAAAAAGGAATCATAATTAGCGCAATAAAATATATTCCTACAATAACCAACAGATAAATAAAACGCTGCGTTAGTAGAGACTGTAGAGAATTCGGTGCGTAGCCACACGTGTTCGACAAAATCTACAAAGGCTGGAGGCCTAGTTTCGGTAATTCGGTGCAGAAGGAAATTTTGTAAAGAGCTGAATAATTGAAACCACCCATGCCCGACAAAACCTGCAAAGGCTGGAGGCGTAGCTCTGGCAATTTGGTGCAGAGATTTGATCCGCTTGATGTTGCTGAAAATTGAGTTATCATCATGATTTATAAGTTTGTCTTGTTCTTATTTCCGTTTCTATAGGAGCAATCCTTAGCTTTATCTATTTCGCATCAAGTTTTCTTCTCATCTTTGTAATTTGCTTGCATTCTCATTCTACAATTTTTCAATGGCTCGTAAAATTCCCTTCAGTGCTTCTCTTGATCAAGATTTGAGGTATCCTTCACCCTAGTCTCAATCTATTTCTGCATCTATCGTGGGTGCCATGAAGCAACAAGAGACTGATTTAGCTAATAAATCAGATCATGACGCCATTTACGAGCTTGTGGGTCTCGGAACTCGATACTCATCATCTATCATCGCATTTTCTGCTCGGTTGCAGTCCAAAACTCGCGAAATTGAGAAACTTAACGAGACTGTATCTGTACTTCAACGACTTGTTTATGAGTCAAACAAAAAAATAATAGAGTTAAAGCAACAGAATAAGGATTTGAAATCCTTGCTTACCTCTTCATTTCGATTGCCTAATCCTTTAGACAAAGATGGCATGATGATTTATGAGGAGCAAATGCATTTGAATGATGAGGCTAAACGTCTCAAGTTTCTGTAGGTCATTTAAGATAATGAAATAAAAGTATCTAGCAGATATCCATGGCATGCATCATTCCTATTTCTCTTCTAATCATGCATAGTCTATCTTCTGGTAGGGGTTTTGTGAAAATGTCTGTCAATTGATCATGTGTACTAATAAATTCTAATACAATATCGCCATTTTGCACATGATCTCTAAGAAAATGATATCTAATTTCAATATGTTTGGTCCGAAAATGTTGTATTGGATTCTTTGAAAGATTTATAGCACTTGTATTATCACATTTGATTGGAATGTGATTGTACATAAGTTTAAAATCCTCAAGTTGTTGCTTCATGTAAAGAACTTGAGCATAACAACTACCCGCAGCAACATATTCTGCCTCAGCAGTAGATAGTGCAACAGAATTTTATTTTTTACTAAACTAGGAAACTAGTGCACGACCTAAGAAGTGACATGCTCCACTAGTACTTTTTCGATCTATTTTACAGCCAGCATAATCTGCATCTGTGTAGTTGATTAGATCGAAAGATGTGTGCTTAGGGTACCATAACCCTAAGTTAATTGTACCACTAAGATATCTAAGAATGCGCTTAACTGCAATTAAATGTGATTCTTTTGGAAATGATTGAAAGCGTGCACATAAGCACACACTAAACATAATATCTGGTCTACTGGCTGTCAAATATAATAAGCTACCAATCATACCTCGATATACCTTCGAGTCAACTGGTTTACCGATTTCATCTTTATCAAGTTTAGTGGATGGGCTCATTGGTATTCCAGTTTCCTTAGTACCTTCCATCCCAAATTTTTTCAGCAATTCCTTAATATATTTCGATTGATTGATGAATGTCCCACTTTTTGCTTGCTTAATTTGCAATCCGAGAAAGAATGTAAGCTCTCCCATCATGCTCATTTCAAATTCTTCCTGCATAGTCTATCATCAACATAAATCTGAATCAAAAGAATCTCATTATTTTCGTATTTAATGAAAAGAGTTGTATCAATTTTTCCTCTTGAAAAGCCTTTTTCAATCAAGAAACCACTAAGTCTCTCGTACCACGCTCTAGGAGCTTGTTTGAGTTCATATAGTGCTTTTGTGAGTTTGAAAACATGATTTGGAGAAATATGATTTTCAAAACCTAGAGGTTGCTCAACATATACCTCTTCATTTATAAAACCGTTTAAGAAAGCACTTTTAACATCCATTTGAAAAGGTTTGAAATCTTTATAACAAGCATATGCAAGTGGCATTCGAATAGCTTCTAATCTTGCGACTGGTGCATATGTCTCATCATAATCGATTCCTTCTTCTTGATTAAAACCTTGGGCTACAAGTCGAGCCTTATTTCTAGAAATGACTCCGGACTCATCTTTCTTGTTTCTAAAAACCCATTTTGTTCCAATAATAGTATGATTTTTGGGTCTAGGAACAAGTGTCCAAACATCATTTCTTTCAAATTGATTAAGCTCTTCTTGCATAACTAGAATCCAAGATTTATCAAGAAGTGTTTCATCAATATTTTTAGGTTCAATCTGAGATAGAAAAACAGTATGATTGCAAATATTTCTAAGAGATGATCGAGTGCTTACACCTCGTGAAGGTTCTCCCAGAATTTGTTCCACTGGATGATCTTTCACAAATTTCCACTGTTTGGTTGCATCTTGTATTAAATTTTGATGATCTTTCCTGATATCTCCATGTTGGACTTCCTCTATTGTGTTCTCTTTGTTGAGATTGAGACTTTCCGTATTATTTATACCTCCTGTTTCTTCATCAATAGATTTCTTGGAGAGTAGAGAATTAGATTCATCAAATACTACATGCATAGATTCTTGTACAATCAAAATCTTTTTATTGAATACTCTATAAGCTTTACTATTAGTAGAATACCCGAGAAAGATACCTTCATCAGATTTTGCATCAAACTTGCCTAAATTATCCCTGTCATTTAAAATAAAACATTTGCATCCAAATACATGAAAGTAACCAATGTTGGGCTTTTTCTCATTCCAAAGCTCATAGGGGGTTTTATCTAATTTAGACCTTAGCATAACTCTATTTATAACATAACATGCAGTACTTACCGCTTCAGCCCAAAAATAACTAGGTAAGTTGTTCTCATTGAGCATTGTTCTTGCCATCTCTTGAAGAGATCTATTTTTCCTTTCTACTACCCCATTTTGTTGAGGAGTTCGAGGAGCAGAAAAATTATGCACAAAACCATTTTCATCACAAAATATTTCAATATTTTTATTAACAAACTCTTTTCCCCTATCACTTCGGATACATGAAATAGTATAACCCTTTTCATTTTGAATTCTCTTGCATAATTTGGTAAAAGCATTATGTGCTTCATCTTTATGAGTAAGAAAGATGACCCAAGTATATCTAGAGAAATCATCAACAATAACAAATGCATAATATTTTCCTCCTAAACTTGCAACTCTATTTGATCCAAAAAGATCCATGTGTATCAGTTAGTAGTGAAAATATTTTTCTTGATTTTAAAAGAAGTTTTTGTTTGTTTACCAAATTGGCATGCATCACAAATTTTGTCTTTAAGAAAATTTGCCTTTGGTAAACCTCTCACAAGATCATTTTTTGAAAGTTTGGAAATAAGTTCCATATTGGCATGACCTAGTCTTCTATGCCATAACCAATTAGTTTCATTTTGAGCTGAAAAACAAATCGCATCTTGTGAGGTAATTTCTTCAAAATCAATTGTATAAACATTGTTACTTCTAAAAGCAATAAAACAAATATTATAATCATAATCATTCAATATAATGCACTTATTCATTTTGAAAGTAACTGTAAATCCTTTATCACATAATTGACTTATATTTAAAAGATTATGTTTTAAATCTTCAACAAGTAGAACATCTTCAATTATAAGAGAAGACTCATTACCAATTTTACCTATTCCCACGATCTTCCCTTTCGAGTTGTCTCCAAATGTCACGTGTCCTTCTTCTTTAGATCTAAGATCAAAGAACTTAGTCTTGTCTCCCATCATGTGTCTTGAACATCCACTATCTAAATACATTTATTTTTGTTCGTGGAAGACTTCATGCACACCTATAAAAACAATTAAAATGATTTTTCTTGGTACCCAAGTTCTTTGGGTCCTTTATTTATTAGTATTAGAAGAAACAAGATTTTTAGGTACCCATATGGCCCTAATAGTCATTGTATGTTTTCTTCTAATAGGACAAGCAAAATAATTATGACCATTTCTATTACAAAAATTGCAAATAGCATGTGATATATATGAAGAACTTGAGTGGTTATAATACTATCCTTTTTTAACAAAATTATTTTTATAAAAAGAATTTTGAATATTGGACTTTGATTTAGAAGGATTATCAAAAAAGTTTTTATAAAGTTTGTATTTTTGTTTTGGCATATATCCCAAGCCTGCCTTATCAAAAACACATCTTTGACTACCAAGAAGTTTTTCAAAATTTCTTTTTCTATTCGTAAATTTTTCAATAATATTTTCTAAATCAGTTTTCTTTTTCTTCAACTCAAAATTTTCATCTTTCAAAATAATATTTTCTTTTCTTAAAATATCAATTTCGTTTGTTAAAGAAGAATTTTTCTTTTTCAAAACAGTATACTTGATATCCAATTTTTCAAATTCCTCATATACCTCTTCTAAAACATTTTGCAATTCTTCATATGAAGGATCTTCAATATTATCAAAATTTGTTACCTCAATGTTATCTTTAGCCATAAGACAAAGATTTGCTGATTTTCCATTACTTGCTTCACTATCTGAGCTACTTGAATCATCATCCCATGTAGCTTTCATTACTTTTTTTTGCCTTTGTTTCACTCTTTCTTTAGTAGAGGACAATCTGACTTGATATGACCAGACTTATTGCATTTATAATAAATTAAAGTGTCATTTTTACCTGAATCTTTCTTGGAAAACTTTTTGAAAGATTTCCTTGGAGGAGTTTTATGTTTCTTTAAGAATCTCTGAATTCTTCTTGTTATCATCGCAACTTCTTCATCTTTGTCGTCATTTTTCTCATCTTCATCACTTTCATTTTCATGTGGAATAGTTTTAAGTGCCAAACTCTTCTTTGAATCTCCTTCTTCTTCTCCTCTTTTCAATGTGTACTCATGGGTGATAAGTGACCCGATGAGTTCATTCACTTCGAGCTTCTTGAGGTCTCTAGCTTCAAGAATCGCTGTCACTTTTGATTCCCAACGTTTTGATAGAGAGTTGAGAATTTTTCTTACTATCTCCACTTTGGAATAAACTTTGCCAAGAGCTGTCAAGCTGTTTATGATGTTAGTAAAACGAGTGTGCATACTAGAAATAGATTCATCATCATTCATCTTAAACATTTCATATTCATGAGTAAGAATATAAATTTTTGATTCCTTGACTTGAGAAGTTCCTTCATAAGTAACTTCCAAGTTATCCCAAATTTCCTTTGCTGTAGCACAAGTCATTACTCTATTAAATTCATTACCATTAAGAGCATTATATAATAAATTCATAGCAGTTAAATTCAAAGTATAAAGTCTATCGTCTTCACGATCAAACTCTTCTTCTTCCTTTTTGACCTTTACTCCATCAACTACTTTTGTTGGAATATAAGGTCCATTTACAATGCATTTCCAGATTTATCGACCTTGAGCCTGAAGGAATATTCTCATTCTAACTTTTTAGAATGAGTAATTGTCTCCGCAAAAGAGTGGAGGCCGACTGCTAGATTGACCTTCACCAAATGAAACTGTAATGCTAGCCATAAGATCTTAATTCAAAAGATAGTTAATCTTATAATAGAGCTCTAGCTCTGATACCAATTGTTACTGATCATAGGCCGCACCTATGTCACCTAACAACTGTACCTAGCAGACTAGCTGGCCACCGTCTCTACCGGTGCACCGTCACCTATGGTCGGAGAGTCTTGCTTCGGTGACATAGTCACAAGCGAGAGTTCCCATGAGTGATCTGCCTGTATGAACAGTACAGGTCAACTAGCTCTGATACCAATTGTTACTGACCATAGGCCACACCTATGTCACCTAACAACTGTACCTACCAGACTAGCCGGCCAACGTCTCTACCAGTGCACCGTCACCCATGGTCGGAGAGTCTCGCTTCGATGACATAGTCACAAGCGAGAGTTCCCATGAGTGATCTGCCTGTATGAACAGTACAGGTCAACTAGCTCTGATACCAATTGTTGCCCAGATGACTAACACAAGAGGGGGGGTGAATTGAGTGGTATTTAAAAAAATAACAATTATAAATCAAATATATAATATAAAATATAAACAAAATATGAAACAACAATAAATATAAAGAGTAAGGGTAAGAGAGAAGCAAACTCAATATGTTAACGAGGTTCGGCCCCACTGCCTACGTCCTCGCCTCAAGCTATCTCTTGAAGATCCCCAAATCCACTATTCAATCTCCTTTAGGTGGAGATAGAAACCTATTACACCTTTGAGCAGCACCGCTCCAAAGAATCCGTGTAGAACACCCTCTACACTTCCAATCACCTTACACTTGGTGATTTAACTATTCTCCGTGTAGAACACCTTCCACACTTCCAATCACCTCACACTTGGTGATTTAACTATTTCCCGTGTAGAACACCTTCTACACACACAAGGGTTATACAGACCCTTTTACAAATACAAGAGTTGATAGTAGGTAGACTATCAAAGTACACTCCTCAATGAGTGAGATAGAAACAATACAACGCAACCTATATCTCTCTCAACAAGAACAAGAATTAAGACTCAAAACTTTAGAAAAGAGAGAATGAGAGCTTTGAAAAAATGATGCAAAACTTAGCAATAGATGTGTAAGCTCTTATTGTAAATTTTGCAAAACTCAAGTGAGCTATTTATAGGCAAATGATTTTTCAATTTCAATTTTGAAAAGATTTCCATGTCAAAAACATCATCATTTACTTTTCAAAAATTTCAAATCTAATATTTTTACTTTTTGCATGTGACAAAAAGAGCACATTTTACTTTTCAAAAATTTCAAACATAATCTTTTACTTTTTGCATATGATAAAAGGAGTATACTTTACTTTTCAAAAATTTCAAATAAAGACATCTGCTTTTTGCATAAGTCAAGAAAAGCATCCACCACTTTTGAAAATATTCAAATAAAACATGCACATGTGAAAGATGACAATCAATCATCTTAATATTTTCAAAGTTCAAACCTTTAATCATGTCATGCACATGTGAAAGATAACAATCAATCATCTTTCAAAATTTTCAAATTTAATTTTCAAAATATTTATGCTTATGTGGAAAATGTATTTTAATGCTTTATGATAAAATATTAATTTTGAGCCTTAATCCTAATTTTGAATTTTTAAGAGATTTACAACATTACTCTATGATTTTAATGTGAACTTGTTCCCTTCTTACTCATGCTTGCTTCCTTGATATGCTTGATTATATTGTGTGGACAACTTGAGTTTGAGACTCCTTTATTCTTTGGATTCATTTGTTATCATCAAAATCCATTTGTAGATTTACATGAAACTTGAAACCTTGGGTTCAACAACCGCTACAAAAAATTCGTGTAGAACACCCTCTGCACTTGCAATCACCTCACACTTGTTGATTCAACTATTCCCTGTGTAGGACACCTTCTACACACGTAAGGGTTATACGCACACTCTTACAAATACAAGAGCTGATAGTAGGTAGATTATCAGTGTACACTCTTCAATGAGTGAAATAAGAACAATACAGCGCAATATATATATCTCTCAAAATGAACAAAAATTAAGGCACAAAACTTATAGAAGAGAGAATAAAGGTTTTGAAAGAATGATGCAAAACTTACAATTAATATGTAAACTCTTGTTGTTATTTTTGCAAAATTCAAGTGAGCTATTTATAGATAAATGAGTTTTCATATTCAAATTTGAAAAGATTCACATGTCAAATAAGAGTACTATTCACTTTTTAAAAGATTCAAATAAAAAAATCTCTTTTTTTAATTTGTCAAAGATAACTCAATTTTTTTTTTCAAAAAAATCAAATCAAATTTTTTACTTTTCATACATGATAAAATAAGTATGATTTATTTTTCAAATCAAATCATCTTCTTTTTGCATATAAAAAAACACACAACCACCTTTCAAGATTTTCAAACAAATCACCTCTCTTTTGCATTTGTCAAAAAAACATACAAACACCTTTCAAAAATTTCAAACAAAATCATCTATCTTTTACATTTATCAAAAAAACACACAACGACTCTTCAAAATTTTCAAACAAAATCATCTATCTTTTACATTTATTACAAAAAACACACATTCACCTTTCAAGATTTTCAAATAACACATATATATATTAAAGATGACAATCAATCATCTTACAAATTCAAATCTTTATGCATATATAAAAAAAAAATTCGAAATTAAATATTTTAATAAAGTTATGCAAATGTAAAAAATGCAATTTGATATTTTATGAGAAATTATTTATTTTGAACCTTAATCTAATTTCAAATTTTAAGAGATGTACAAAATTACTCTATAAGCTTCATTTATAGACTTATTTTTTTTTTATTGATACTTGATTTTTTGATGTGCTTAGCTCTCTTCATGCGTAGACAACTTGAACTTCAGTTTTGAATTTATTTGTTATCATCAAAATCTATACGTAGATACGAGACTTGAAATCTTGGGTTCTACAATCTCCCCCTTTTTGATGATGACAAATACTTAGTAGAAATCTGTGATCTGCAGTAATACTTAAGCTCCCTCTGAAATTATGCATTAAATTTTCAAATAAAATTTAAACATGATTCTAACATATATAACAGAGTACTATAATACTAGTATAAGATTTCTCCCCATTTTGGCATCATTAAAAAGGAACCGCAATTGGCTTCAGTAAGATTTCTTACCGCAATAACCAATAACCAAATAAAACAGTGTGTTAGTAGAAATTATAGAGAATTGAATAATTGGAACCATCCGTATTCGACAAAACCTACAAAGACTGGAGGCCTAACTCTGGTAATTTAGTGTGGAAGGAGATTTTGTAGAGGGTTGAATAATTGAAGTCACCCGTGATCGACAAAATCTATAAAAGCTGGAAGCCTAGTTCTAGCAATTCAGTGCGGAAGGAGATTCAAATCTGTTTGACGTTATTGACAAATAAGATATTGCAAGGATTTGAAGTTATGATAGTTTGTCTTATTCTTATTCCCATCTCTATAAGAGTAATCCTTAACTTTATCTATTTCATATCAAATCTTCTTCTTATCTTTACAATTTGTTTGCATTTTCATTCTACAATTTTGTAATGGCTCATCAATTTTCCTTCAGTACTTCTCGTGATTAATCTATTTCTGCATCTGTCGTAGGTGCCATGAAGCAGCAAGAGATTGATTTGACTAATAAATCAGATTATGACACCATTTATGAGCTTGTGAGTCTCGAGACTCGATACTCATCTTCCATTATTGCCTTTTCCACTCGGTTGCAGTTCAAAACTCGCGAAATTGAGAAGTTTAGCAAAACGATCTCTGTACTTAAACGACTTATTTATGAGTCAAATAAAAAAATAGTAGAGTTAAAGTAACAGAATAAGGATTTAAAATCCTTACTAACCTCTTCATTTCGATTGCCTAATTCTTTAGACAAGGATTGTAATAGCCCAAATTTTGCTAAGATAAATTATTTTATAGAAATTATTTTAAGGAGATTTATTTAATGCATTTATTTATTAGGAAATGAGAATGGGAGATTTAGTTGAGGAAATGTGAGATTTTACTTAGTATTGAGAATTATGCACTTTCGGATCAATCTGTCGAGTTTTAGGAAAATGATCATAAGTCAGCCATATGATGTCTAAATGAGGTGATTCCAATTGGTATAGAACCCTAAGAGATAGATATAAAACTTTTATGTTTGAAGTTTCCTGAGATTCGGGAGGAATCAATAGCTTAATTGGGAATCAAATAGGCAGTTCTGGAATGGGCTTAACTGGAACCCGAGTTGGGTAATTGAACTAGATTGGGGTATGTAACCAAATAGGCAACTGATTTTAGGATTCTCTGGGATTAGGACATGTGTAGGAATAGTTAGGAATGAATGGAAAGTTGATTTGGAAGTCAATTGAATGGTTAGTGTAATGGGAACTCAAGGGAGCCAAAATCTGGTTGATTGGTGACTAATTGGATCAAAATTGGCTCTACCTTAACTAAACTATGAAGTAACCTTCTAGGACTTGTTGAGGGAAGACCTAAGGGAGTTGGGAAGGAACCAAATGGAGGAGAAAACCTGATGATGGGCGTGTGACACAAGGGGAGAGCTGGAGATGAGAGATGCATGCATGGTTAGGTGAAGTGCCACCTCACCTCTTATCCCTTTAGCTTGCTTCTCAGCCATGGATCAAAATGGGCAGCCAAACCACCTCAATTGTGAGCCCTTGGATGACTAATCCAGCTGCAAGGCCTAGGATTTGGGAGGCTTAATCCTCATCATTAGATTTTGCCTAGATGGACACCTCATCATATGCAAATCTGCCAACTAGGGTACCTTTGGTGCAATTCCTTTTCTCTCCCTCATGTTGGTCGACCACCACCATATATATAGGACCTTGAGAGCTTCCTAAGCTCCTTTAGAAGGAGAGAGCACTTGCCTTGTGAAGCCAAATCAGAAAACCCTCCCCAAACCCTCAAAGTAATCACTTGTGAGTGAAGTGAGTGTGTGTGGGAGCAAACTTGGAGAAAGTGGGTTGGATCAATTCCCTAAAGCTTGGAAGAACTTGTAAGTCCATATTCTAGCTTAAATTAAGCATGGAACTGGTTTTATTGGCATGATTGAGTTGTATTTCATAGTAGTGAACACTTGAGAACATGTTTAAGTGGAAAATGGATACATGAGTAGGGTTGATTTTATTTGTCTAGTTTATGTGTTTAATAAAATTGTAGAAACTTGGATTTAAGCTTGTAAGAAGATAAATAGAGTGTATGAAAAAGACTGGCATGTTTTGAGTGGAAAAACCCTTAGAGCCGTGAGTTCGCTCGACTATCGCTCGACAGGTGATCGAGCGAAGGCAAAATCTGAACCCTCGCTTGACTGTCGCTCGATACCCCACTCGAGCGAGTCCCAACCCGAGACTTCGCTCGATACTCGCTCGACAAGCCGCTCGAGCGAGATACCCTGTTTTGCCTAGATTTAGGGTTTCCTTGGTATGGAAGTGGTGTTTTAAATGGGAAGGGTTATGAGTGTGATGACTCATGTGCATAAGAGAAGAAATTAAAGAAAGAAAATATTATATAAAAGATTAAGTTAGTCACGTCATGACGGGGACGGCGATACGTAACGCCCGTATGACTGACGTGCCGACAGGGACGGCGATACGTAACGCCTGTCGTGATATGAAATTGTGATCTCCACGGGGACGGCGAGACGTAACGCCCGCAGTAATATGTATATATGTTTTGTGTCATAACGGGGACGGCGAGACGTAACGCCCGGATGATTGACACCAGACTCATCATAACGGGGACGGCGATACGTAACGCCCGGATGATTGATGAGTGTTTGTGATGGGGACGGCGATACGTAACGCCCATCAGTGATATGAAAGAATAAGAATTTTAAAGGGGAAAATAATGTAATTTAATATGAGACAATGGGTGAGTTGAGAAATGTGTCAGTTAGACAGTGGTCTTGTGAGGGGTATGTTAGAGTAATTTCCCTTGGCAGTTGTGGTAGTAACTTTGTGGGTGTTTTCCCTGTTTCCTTTAAGCTATTTATGTACTTACTGAGATTTCATTCGAAATCTCACTCTTTTGTGGCTCCATATATTTTGTGCATATTATTTCATACAGGTTTCGATGACCAGCAGGGGGACAGCCCCGATGACACAGGAGACTTCGGGGAGTCCTGAGGGACTTTCCGATTACAGTCCCTTTTTGGATATTTCTTTTGTTTCCTTCGGACCTCCTATCAGACCCACCGGAGCTGGGAGTCTTGACGCATCCACTTTTGTTGAGGAGAGGAGACGTACTGGATGCTGCTTAACCTTAGGAGTAGACGGCTCGTTGTCCATGTGTGGAGTTTGTGTGACTCCACAGGGACAACAGCTCCAGCGAGACTTTAGTATTAGCATGGATAGGTTTCGCTATGGGAGGGAATATCCCGAGGTTAAGAGGGAGAAAGAGTGAGGTGAAGGAAAGTTTCTTTTTGGGATGAATGTAATATATTTTGTTACAGTTGGGTTGCGTACATGTAAGAAGTACAATGTTTAAGTTTAATGAATGTTGTATATATAATTTCCGTGTGATCTTTAGAAAGTCTTATATTGAAAAACCTAATCCGCTGCGAATTTAGTAATTTATGCTTTTATCCTTGTTAAGTACGAGGGTGAGTAGCCAAGTGTTGCTCATCCAGACACCTTAATTTACGTTAAATCCCAGACGTAAGTTGGGGGCGTCACAGATTGGTATCAGAGCGATTACGTCTCTGGGTAAAACCTACGTGTCCTAGGAAAAATGGATCACATGGTACTAGTATAGGCTTGAATCTTTATCAGATTGAAGTTTGGAGTAATATGGATGAATGTTTGGATTTTAGAAATTTGGAAGCTTCTAAAGTGAGTATGGCTTATGGTGAAGTTGGGTATATTTCAGGAAAACAATATGCCGAGAGGTCGTCCTCCCTTGAAACGAGTAGACGCAGTAAATCAGAGTCCTTCCCTGGTTACCCCTCCACGTGCTGAAGAGCAAACGGCACCAAGCTCACCATTGAGAGAAGTACAGACACCATCGAACCCACCGTTGGGAGAAGGACAGACGGCACCGAACCCATTATCGGGAGAAGACCTATTCTTTTTGAAAGTATTCGTAAATATTTTATAACATAATTGACTTATACTTAAAAGATTATACTTTAAATTATTAACAAGTAGAACATTTTCAATTATAAGAGAAGACTCACCAATTTTACTTATTCCCATAATATTTCCTTTTGAATTGTCTCCAAATGTCACACGTCCTTCTTTTTTAGAAGTGAGGTCAATGAATTTAGTTTTGTCTTTTGTTATATGTCTTGAATATCCGTTATCTAAAAATCATTTACTTTTATTTGTAAAAGACTTCATGCATACCTACAAAAGCAATTAAAAAAAATTCTTGGTACCCAAGTTCTTTGGGTCTTTTATTTATTAGTATTAGAAGAAACAAAATTGTTTAGTACCTATATGGTCCTAATAGTCATTGTATGTTTTCTTCTAATAGGGCAAGTATGATAATGATGACTATTTCTATTGCCAAAATTACAAATAACATGTGATATATTTGAAAATCTTGAGTGATAATAATTTTTTTTTTAAAAATTTATTTTTATGAAAAGAATTTTGAAAATCTAATTTTAATTTAGTCGGTTTATCAAAGAGATTTTTATAGAATTTGAGTTTTTTTTAGTATGTATCCCAAACCTACCTTATCAAAAACACATCTTTGACTACCAAGAAGTTTTTTAAAATTTCTTTTTCTATTTGTAAAGTTTTCAATAATATTTTCTAAATCAGTCACTTTCTTTTTCAGCTTATCATTTTCATATTTTGAAACTATATTTTCTTTTCTTAAAACATCTATTTCATTTGTTCAAAAATAATTTTTCTTTTTCAAAGCGATATACTTGATACCTAATTTTTCAAATTCCTCATATACCTTTTCCAAAACATTTTGCAACTCTTCATAAGAAGAATTTTCAATATTTTCAAAATTTGTTATCTCAAAATCATCTTTAGCCATGACACAAAAATTTGCAAATTCTTCATTACTTGCGTCGCTGTCTGAACTACTTGAATCATCATCCTATGTAAGTTTTCATTGTTTTCTTGCCCTTGTATTGATCTTTGTTTAGCAGGGGACAATCTGCCTTGATATGTCCTGACTTTTTGCATTTATAATAAGTTAAGGAGTCGTTTTTACTTATATTTTTTTTGGAAAGCTTTTTTAAAGTTTTCATTGGTTGAGTTTTATTTTTCTTTAAGAATATCTGAAATCTTATTGTGATCATTGCAATTTCTTTATCTTTGTCATCGCTTTTCTCATTTTCATCTCATTCACTTTTATGGGGATCAACTTTGATGCCAAGCTCTTCTTTTGCTTTCCTTATTCATCTCCTCTTTTCAATGTGTACTTATGAGTAATAAGTGACCCAATGATTTCATTTATTTCGAGTTTTTTAAGATCCCTAACTTCAAAAATCGCCGTCACTTTTGATTTCCAACGTTTTGGCAGAGAGTTAAGAATTTTCCTTACTATCTCCAAACTGGAATAAACTTTTCCAAGAGCTGTCAAGCTATTTATAATATCAGTAAAATGAGTATACATAGAGAAAATAGATTGATCATCATTCATTTTGAACATTTTATATTGGTAAGAATATAAATTTTTGATTATTTGATTCATGAAGTTTCTTCATAAGTTACTTCCAAATTGTCCTAAATTTCCTTTACCATCCTGCAAGTCATTATTCTGTTAAATTCATTGTTATTGAGAGCATTATACAGAAAATTCATAGCCATTACATTCACTGTATAACGTCTATCATCTTCACGATCAAACTCTTCTTCTTCCTTGTTGAACTTTATTCCATCAACAATTTTTATTAGAATATAAGATCCATTTACAATGTATTTCCAGATTTCATGACCTTGAGACTGAATGAATATTCTCATTTTAGCTTTCCAGAAAATATAATTGTCTATACAAAATAGTGAAAGCTGACTACTGGATTGACTTTCAGCGAATGTAGCTGCAATGTTAGTAATATAATATTAACTCAACAGATAATTAATCTTATAACAGAGTCCTTGCTTTGATACCAATTGTTACCCAGATTATTAACACAAGAGGGGGGTAAATTAGATTATATTAAAAAATTAACAATTATAAATCAAATACACAATATAAAGTATAAACAAAATACGGAGCAACAGAAAATATAAAGAGTAATAGCAAAAAGAAGCAAACTCAATATTTTAATGAGATTCAGTCACATTGCCTACGTCCTCGCCTTAAGTTAACCATTGAGGATCCCAAATTTACTATTCAATCTCTTTCGGGTGGAGATAAAAACCTATTATACCTTTGAGCAATAATGCTATAAAGAATCCGTATAGAACACCCTCTACACTTGCAATCACCTCACACTTGGTGATTCAACTATTCCCTGTGTAGAACACTTTTTACACACACAAGAGTTATACGCACTCCCTTACAAATACGAGAGCTGATAGTGGGTAGATTATCAGAGTATACTCCTCAATGAGTAAAATAAGAACAATACAACACAAACTATATCTATCTCAAAATGAACAAGGATTAAGGTACAAAACTTAGAGAAGAAAAAATAAAGATTTTGAAAGAATGATACAAAACTTAGCAATTGATGTGTACGTTCTTACTGTTATTTTTGCAAAACTCAAGTGAGCTATTTATAAGCAAATGAGTTTTCATATTCAAATTTGAAAAGGTTCACATGTCAAATAAGAGTACTATTCACTTTTCAAAAGATTCAAATAAAAACATCTCATTTTTATATTTGTCAAAGACAACTCCATTCATTTTTCAAAAAAAACAAATCTAATTTTTGACTTTTCATATATGACAAAATGAGCATGATTTATTTTTCAAACTAAATTATTTTCTTTTTACATATGTCAAAAAAAACCATACAACTACCTTTTAAGATTTTTAAACAAATTATCTATCTTTTGCATTTGTCTAAAAAACATACAACCACCCTTCAAGATTTTCAAACAAAATCATCTATCTTTTGCATTTGTCAAAAAAATACACAACCACCCTTCAAGATTTTCAAACAATACATGTTGGGATGACAATCAATCATCTTACAAATTCAAATCTTTATGCATATATGGAAAAATAATAATAATTTTTAAAATTAAATATTTTAATAAATTTTTACAAATGTAAAAAATGCAATTTGATACTTTATGAGAAAATATTAATTTTGAATCTTAATCCAATTTTAAATTTTAAGAGATGTACAAAATTACTCTATGAGTTTTATTTGTAGACTTGTTCTACTTTTTGCTCATGCTTGATTTTTTGATATGCTTAGCTCTTTTCATGCGTAGATAACTTAAGTTTGAGTTTTAAATTTATTTGTTTTGAATTTATTTGTTATCATCAAAATCTATACGTTGAAAGATAGCTTCATGTATTTGTGATTTGTTCAATTTCTTGCTACTTTGACAACAGTCAGATTATGTTTGAAGTTTCTTGTTGACTTAAATGATTCCTATGCTTCAATGATGAGTGAATTATTGCTTGTTGTTTCACTGTCTAGCATGGCTAAAGTTTTTTCATTACTGCTTCAAGAAGAAAGTCAGAGGCAACTTATCAATATTGCAAGCACTAAAACACATGCTTTGCTAGCAAAGCAATTTACTCAGCCTAATCAACCTACTTAGCCCAAGTTCTCCAAGGAGAAATCAAAGAAATCCTTACTGCATTGTACTCATTGTGGCTATATGGCCATATAATTGACAAATGTTTCCAATGCATGGCTATTCTCCTGAATGGACTGGACCTCAGGGAA
This sequence comes from Platycarya strobilacea, assembly GCA_036898215.1. NCBI lineage: Eukaryota > Viridiplantae > Streptophyta > Magnoliopsida > Fagales > Juglandaceae > Platycarya > Platycarya strobilacea. The sequence goes on from CM072546.1 coordinate 2,671,563, forward strand.
AAAGGAATCCTCCTTTTGCACATGCAACCATTTCAACTGGAGAGGTCTATATTCAAAATAGTAATGAGAACCAAAGGTTTTCTTTAGCTTCTGAAGAGTTTAATAAGCTTCTAGCACTTTCCAATTCAAATTCATCCACTCAGAATACTGACTCACCTACAAGAGCTATAAATTTAGTCACTACTCAGTTTTCTGGTAATCCTTTTACTCACTGTAAGTCTACTTCTGCCAAGTTAAATTCTAATTTTTCTTGGATCCTAAATACTGGAGCAACAAATCATATGATCTATTCACATCGCCTATATTCTTCTACTCCCAAATCATTTACAAATTCTATTAATCTTCCTCATGGAAAAGTTGTTCCAACATCATACATTGGAACTATGAGTCTCTCCAACACATTATATTTAAACAATATTTTGTGTGTTCCTAGCTTTTCATTCAACCTTTTATCTATTTCTAAACCAACCAAAGAATCTAATTTTTGTCTATCTTTTTTTAGGCTTCTATTGCAAGGTTATAGGATCAATCAATGAAGAAGATAATTGGAATTGCATTTGAGAAGCAAGGACTTTACCATCTATCTCAAACTTTCTCGAGAGCTCATTCCTACCATCCATACCAGTTTAATTCTCCACCAATTTTTGCTTCAATCACTATTAAAAAAACCATTAAACCTTTGGCACTACAGACTAAGTCATGTCTCAAATTCTAGATTACCCTTTCTCAATCAAATAGACAATTCAATAACATTTGCTTGTATAAATATCTATGAAATCTATCTACTAGTAAAGCAGAAAAAGCTTTCTTTTATTGTATCACAACATATTTCTAAAAAAGAGTTTGTTTTGATTCATTGTGATATATAAGGTCATTTTGCTACTGTTTCATATTGTGGTTTTAAGTTTTTATTAACTATAGTAGATGATTTTACAAGATGCACTTGGGTTTATATGCTTAGAACAGAATCTGAAGTTCATCTTTACTACCAAACTTTTTAAAAATGGTTACAACACAATTTAACACTTTTGTTAAAACTATAAGAACAGACAATGGTTCATAATGCATCCTTACAAAATCATATAGTGAAAATGGCATCTTGCATCAAAAGAGTTGTATAGAAACTCTATAACAAAATGGAGTTGTTGAAAGAAAACATCAACACTTATGAAATACAGCTAGAGCTTTAATATTTCCAGCAAACTTAACTGTAATTTTTTGAAGTGATTGTGTGTTGACTACAGCACATATTATAAATCGAATTCTAACTCCTTATTCAAAACAAAACTCTTTTTGGAATGTTATTTCATAGACCACCTAATATTTCTCATTTAAAAGTGCTTGGCTGCTTATGCTTTGCATCTACACTTAATAATCATAGACAAAAGTTCGATCCAAGGGATATTAAATTTCTATTTTTAGGATATCCCCCATCGATCTGAACACAAACAAAATCTCCATTTCTAGAAATGTTGTGACGAAACCAACTTTCCATTCAAAGCTCTCTCACTTAACACTGAAGTACCTACATTTCTAATTCCTCCTTCAGAGTTTCAACACGATTCATCTCATACAAATATTCCTATCTCTTCTAATCAAAATATATCTTCAGCACCTTCCAATGAACCATTTTCATCTCACATAAATACTGACCATCATCAAATTGCTTCACCTAATTCACATATCAGAAAATCATCCAAAATTAAACAACCACCAAAATTTTTGCAAGATTATTATTGTGGTACCACTTTATTATTTTCATATGCAAACAATTCATCTACTTCTACTGGTTGCTCCTCTAACACAGATAATTTCTATCCCATATTTTCTTTTCTTTGTGCTAGCATACTTTCAATACCTCTTAAAGCCTTTGTAGCTTCAATTTCCATTTCTCAAGAACCCAAAATATACAAACAAGCTACAAAATTACTTGAATGGAAAGTTGCTATGAAAAATGAACTTGGAGCATTAGAGTTAAACAAAACCTGTGAACTTGTTACTTTCCCTAAAAATAAATAGACTATATGTTGTAATTAGATTTTTTGAGTTAAATAAAAAGCTGATGGAACTAGGCAAAAATCACTTATATTTGACTATTATGGGGTGTTGCTGCTATTAGAGGTTGGCACATTCACCAATTATACGTAAATACTATTTTTTTACATAGTGAATTACATGAAGAAGTTTATATGAAAGTGCCTCTAGATTGAATGGAAAACAACCCAACACAGTTTACAAACTTTTAAGGAGTCTCTATGGCCTAAAGTAGGCCTCTCGACAATGGTTTGCAAAACTTTCTCACGCTCTTCTCGATTATGGTTTCACCCAAGGCAACTCTAATTGCTCACTGTTTATTAAGAAAATTGCTACTTCTTTCATAGCATTACTAGTTTATGTAAATGACGTTCTACTAGCTAGTGATAATTTGATTGAAATTCAAAAAATCAAGACTTCATGACAAGTTCACTATTAAGGACTTGGGGCAATTGAAATACTTCCTTGATTTGGAAGTAGTTAGATCAAAGTCTGGAATTTTCCTTTGCTAAAGAAAGTATGCTTTAGACATACTTCAATATACGAGTCTCATTGGTTTCAGCCTGCTGCATTTCCAATATTGGAATCTAACTTCAAGCTCACTACAAATGATCCCAATATTTATGAGGATGCTTCAGCTTACTGAAGGGCTAGTTGGCATATTACTTTATTTATCAATCAAAAGGCCTAACCTTTTTTATGCTATTCAAGTTCTCAGCCAATTTCTTGCCAAACCAGCTGTTTCTCATTATTAAGCTATTGTTCGGATGCTTAGTTACTTAAAAGCAACACCAGGTCAAGGGTTGTTCTTTTCTTCTTCTTCGGATTTGAAGCTTAAAGCCTTTTAAGATAGTTATCACCAAGCAATTAATATTAAAGGTTACATAGGGCCGAAAACATGAAATTATCAACGAGATCTAGAATTGGCGTAACCACGAATGGCATTTCTAAACCCAACCTTCGAATATGTTGAAGTAGTTGGGCTCTCTAATTTGAAAGCCTATTAATCGTCGAGATCCCCAAGTGAACTAATTGAAGGAAGGGTCTAAGTTCCTACTAGAACCTGTATCAGGTTTTGCATTTTTTTCCTTCAGAAAAATAAAAAATTAGCCAGGCTGTGTTTTGACTTTTATTATGTTGGCCTCATGCAAGCAATGAGCAGGTAAAGATCTGATGACTCATTTAATTAAGAGCAATACTAGAAATAAATGCTGGAAAAATGTCAACTAATATGACATGATAAACAAAACGTATTATTTTCATTTCTTTCAACTTCTGATCTATTTCTTCATTCCTCAACTCATGAATATTGTACAATACATAGCAAGCAACAAATACTACAAATTATCTGTTGGCGTTTGTTTGGTATTTGTCTTTTGTGTTTGTCCCTAACATTTTTGTTTAATTAAATATTACATCTGATGAATCAACCTCCAATGATAATATCCGCTGATGAATTAAATTAATGCTCCGTATAATCTCTCGCTTGTTAGGATTGACTTCTATATAAAACTGTATAGTTCAAGTATGATAGGCCGCTAAAATAATTAAGTTAGGATGCCTTATTTATTTTATGATTTCAGCCATATAATTGAAGAGAGAATATTCCTATATATATATATATAACTATAATAAAAATAATACGCAAGTACCATAATGTTTTGATAAGATAATATCTGATCAATATATAGTAGCTAGCTAGGACGAGGATCATGTTGGATTTTTTGCTCCTTGAATCCCACATGGGAAAGGAGTGGGAGAGGGGCAATGCCAAGAGGGTTATAAAATGAGGCCTAGCCTCCTTAGTTAATTACACCAGTCAGAAACTTATCTAGTAACTTTTGACTTTAGTAAAATTTATCTATTGTCTTTTTTGTATGTAAAAGGAAGAGAGGTGAAAGTTAGACTTTTACTAGTGAGAGAAGTTTTTGTGGGTGTCGTTGGGGTGAGGAGAAAAATTGTGTGATTGTAACAATTTTCACATAGTGTATTTTCTTCTCTGGGTCTGGTGGTTTTTCTCCTGTTTTGGAGTTTTCCACGTAAATTCTTGTATTGTGTTTATTTCTCTATTTTTCTTGTTATTCTGTTAAAAGTAGATCTTGGTGGGGGGAATTTGGAAGCTCAGATTCCCAACAGTGGTATCAGAGCCACTAGGTTCTTTTTGCAGGGTGGAGCTTTGGTGTGGTAGTGTGAATACGTATGGTCTAAGGAGGTTCTGTCTAGGAGATTGGAAATTTTAAGTGTGTCCGTTGTGACCCTCCAATCTTTCCTGGGAATCTTGAAGTTCTGTCTAGGAAAGATTAGTCTTTCCTGGGAACTTACTTAGTGGATACTATTCATTTCTACGGTAAAATTCATCGAAGTAATGTGAAAAATGGAGGTAGAGAACATTGATGGGAGAATCAATTTTGACTTGTGGCAAGTACAAGTCACGGATATTTTGATTCCATCAATTACACAAGAGCAGACCAACCCATGAAATCAGCAATTTGCTGGAGGTGTGGACAACCTGGGCATGTCAAGAAAGTTGTCAAGAAGAAGTTGAGCCGGTTCGGCAAGTGGTTCCAAGTCAGTAAATGGAGATACTGGTATGAAGCTAACATTGTGTCTCTCTCCATAGAAAAAGAGACATGTATATCCTTATGGCATGCCGCTAATCCCAAAGTTGCCATGATAGAGGATGTGTTAATGTTAGTTGTTCCACAAGTTTGCACACGGGTATTGGTTTGGCATTGATGCAAGGTGTGTGGTGGAAATTCATGTCGATGGCTGATGAACTTCCAGGAAAGCCAAATGTGGGAGTTGCACCATAATTTTTCAGCAAGGTTATTTTCGACATGGGCCGAAGTGAAATGCTTGGAATTGGTTTATTCTGAGTGGTTATGCTTTTATGGTGGAGCATGATAGCGGAAGCTATGAAGATCCTCATTGCGGTGGAGCATGGCTGTGGGATCAGTCAAAGTCGCAAGGTGGAGATTGTTGGATTTTTTGCTCCTTGAATTCCACATGGGAAAGGAGTGGGAGAGGGGCAATGCTAAGGGGGTTATAAAATGAGGCTTAGCCTCCTTGATTTAAACACACCAGTCAGAAACTTATCTAGTAACTTTTGACTTTAGTAAAATTTATCTATTGTCCTTTTTGTATGTAAAAGGAAGAGAAGTGAAAGTTAGAGTTTTACTAGTGGGAGAAGTTTTTGTGGGTGTCGTTGGGGTGAGAAGAAAAATTGTGTGATTGTAACAATTTTCACATAGTGTATTTTCTTCTCTGGGTCTGGTGGTTTTTCTCCTGTTTTGGAGTTTTCCACGTAAATTCTTATGTTGTGTTTATTTCTCTATTTTTCTTGTTATTCTGTTAAAAGTAGATCCTGGTGGAGGGAATTTGGAAGCCCAGATTCCCAACAGATCAAGTAATTATATATGTAATTGAATATGATCTATTAATTGATATCACAAATTTTATCCAAAAAAAAAATATGATATCACAAGTCCTAAATCAGAAGGTCTGAATATTTCTCATCCCTTTAATTTTCATGACCCTCATTATCAAATAGTTAATTAATTGAGTGAGGGTCATAATTAATTAGAAGTTAATTCTCTATAGAAGCCCCGTTTTTCCAACAACGGCGACTAGCTAGCTACGTACGTCAAAAGGCTTTCTTAATTGCTTTCTTCCCAGATCTAATTAGTATTGAGCACGCACTATATACATACATACATACACACACACACACACACACACACACATATATATATATATAATATTACGCACATGAGCGCTCGCGTTTCACATTGTGGAATATAATTGGTTACAGTAGCACTACTACTAGAAGATTGTTTTTCCTCGCTAATTGGTTTCCTGACTAGAAAGAAGCTTCTGATCATGACTTTCGCTATTGGAAAACTTGACGTTCTGGATCTATATATAGAAATGTATGGGGGGTGTTGATCTACTAGTTGCGGAAGTCATGGAAATGGCCGGCAACTGCAGAACAGAAAGAAAGCTAATTAAAAGGGGTTGTAAGGCTCTTGTTACTGGAGGGATAGCATTGCCAGTACTATTGTTATGCCATGTGGGGGCAATATTGGGCAACTGCATCCCTTCTGTGACAAGATACTTTCGACTTCTTCTGCTCATGATGCTGTAATTCATGTCTGTGCAGTTTATTTCTTCATTTTGTTAATTCAGGTAATAATCAGCCCATTATATTTGGACTCGAGTTTTTTCACCAGTTGTACTATTCTTCTTCAGCTAGCCACGCCCTTTTGATCTGTTTACAGGCCCCAATATTGGATCTGAATTTTCTGACAAGTACTAGAATGAGCTTCAGGCGGCTATATATCCGTGGTAGCTTGAATATCTCTACGTACGTTGCATATATATATATTTAATCTCTCTTAAACAGATCATATTATGACATGAACAGTATCATGTGTTGTCTCTGTTGAAATATGCATATACAGTTCAGCAAGTTAGTTAATAATTTTATTAACGCGTGTAGTTGGTACTTGTATATAAAGCAAAGAGTATAGCCTTGTCTAGATAACTCATTTTATTGAATACAGAGAACTTATCTTACTTTCAATTTCTCTCTCGTTTTCTTGCACTCTGAGATTTAGGTTTATTGTTTGATAGCTTGGAGCTATCTTCTCTACATGGTATCAGAGAAATCTGATGATCATTAATGGATGATTCGTTTGCATACTCTGCTTGCTCCATTAATCCGATAGATGATTCATCCAACTTTTATCATCTCAATAATGTTGATAATCTTGGAATCGTTTTGGTTATGTAGCCATTAATTAATGATAATTACCACGCTTGGTCCAGATTGATGCAAATTGCATTGTGATCTAAGAACAAGATTGGATTTATCGATGGAACTATGGAACTATTACTTTGCCTTCTGATCCAAAGTATAATGCCTGGCTATGCTGTAATGATATGGTTATTTCATGGTTGTTAAACTCTATATCGAAGGAGATTGCTACTAGTTGCATTTACATTGACACAATAAGAGAACTTTGGTGTGATCTGAAACAACGCTATATGTAAACAAATGCACCACGGATTTTTCAGATCCAGAAAGAAATTGCAGAATTAATGTAAGATGATCTTTCTGTAAGTGCTTATTTCACTCGTTTGAAGACTCTATGGGACGAGTTGATGAATTACATGATTTTACCTGCTTGTGGTTGTTCAACAAACTGTACTTGTTCAGTTATAAAAGTTGTTCTTGAACATAGATAACGAGAATATGTGATGCGTTTTCTTATGGGGCTTAACGACACTTTTATAAGTGTTCGATCTCAAATTTTGTTGATAGATCAATTTCCTTATATCATTAGAGTGTTCTCTTTGATCTTGCAAGAAGAGAGACATTGTGGTATTCTTTCTAATAGCAGGCTTTCTAACCTTGATTCTGCTGTTATGGTTTCTATCACTTAGCAACAGACCTCTCAGAACACCTCTCAAATTTTGTTGATAGATCAATTTCCTTATATCATTAGAGTGTTCTCTTTGATCTTGCAAGAAGAGAGACATTGTGGTATTCTTTCTAATAGCAGGCTTTCTAACCTTGATTCTCCTGTTATGGTTTCTATCACTTAGCAACAGACCTCTCAGAACACCACTCCAAGAAACAAGTCTTCAAAACCTAAACCAATGTGTAGCCATTGTGGTATGACAAGACATACCAAGGAGAAATGCTATAAACTCCATAAATATCCCATTGGTTACAAGTTTAACAAGCCTCGAGCTAATTTGTAAATGGAAATGGAAGTTCATCAGATACTATTTCACAGGAGGCACAAACTTCTGAAAGATCCTCATTTCCTTTTACTCCAGAGTGGTGCCAATAAATCCTTTTAATGCTTGATATGCATCATTCTTCCACCAAACTTGCTATGGTTCACCAAGTAGGTAATCAGCATACTTCTCAAGCCTTACTTATTCAGTCAGATATATTACCTTCCCCTTCACATAAGCTTTTTACTGCTCCTCATTATCAACACTTTTCTTCATTTGTTAACAAAGCTAAAACCAATTCTTTTAATCACCATGGATCATTGATATTGGTGCGACTGACCATATGGCCAGTTCTGTTTCATTCTTCACTTCATATTCTCCTGTTCAATCTACTTTTGTTACTCTTCCAAATGGTCAGAAAGTTAGTGTTACATACATATGAATAGTTAAATCTCTGCCACTTTAACCTTGACTAATGTTCTATGTGTTCCATCCTTTTCATTTAACATTTTATTAGTTAGTAAACTTGTTCATTCTACTAATTGTTCTGTCATTTGCTTAAACAAATAATGTTTTATTCAAGACCTGTGTGCATGGAGGATGATTGGTCTGGGTGAACAACGAGATGGACTTTACTACTTGCTGCCCTATAAGACATCAAATTCTGATGTAGTTGATGTTTATGTTTCTAGTGTATTTTCTAAATGCAATAATATGTTTCCTACTTTGAACATTGCTGATACAATTCTTCCAAGTCCTTCAATATCAGACATATGGCATTATCGTCTAGGACATATATCCAATGCTAGACAATGTTTGTTAAATAAACAAGGTTCTATTGTCAATTCTCCATGTAAAAAAATTTGTGATATCTGTAACTATGCGAAACAAACTTGGTTAGCTTTTCCTCTCAGTCATTCTGTTACTACAGTTCCCTTTGAAATCATCCATATTGACATATGGGGCCCTTTCTCTACTTCCACTTTGGAAGATTTTCAATACTTTCTTACCATTGTGGATGACTTTTTCCCGGCAACTTGGGTCTATATGATGAAAAATAAATCTAAAACCAGACCTAAGTTATATTCATTCTTTGCTCTTGTTGAAACAAAATTCAACCATAAAATTAAAGCCAATAGAAGTGATAATGACCTCGAATTTAATATGACCAACTATTATGCTTCTAAGGGAATCATTCATCAAAGAAGTTGTAATCAACTCCTTAGCAAAATGGAATTGTGGAACACAAATATAGATGTAAGATCCCAGATGTACGTGTAATTTTATTCTCGATGTTATCTATTTTAATTTATTTTAATAATTAGAATTAAATTCCTTTATTTTATTATACAAGTTTATTGGATGTGCTTTCGTTATATTAATTATCGCTTTGTAATTAAATTGCGCTTGGGTTTAATTTATTTTATTTTTGGGTTTTAAATATTTTATTTAATTAATATTAAATTGTAGTATTTTCATTTGGCTTTTATTTATTTTACTGTATTTGTGTTGCATTTAATTAAATTCTTGGAATTTAATCCCACTATATTATTATGTTGGTATTTAAATTAAAGTATTGTAATTTATTAAATGTTGGCTATTTGGTGTATGCTTGTCTGCATTGTATATTAACGCGCATGTTTATGAAAATATTTGGGTTTTTGCACGATTTCGGATATTCATGTGTTGGAAACTGGGTTTTTATTGACTTTATGGATTTTAATGATTTTTGGCTGAATCATAACGGGGACAGTGATACGTAACGCCCGTTGTGATCAGTTGATGTGAATGACATAATGGGGACAGCGATACGTAACTCCCATTATGGTTACTGTGTATGCATTTCATATCAGGAACAACGATACGTAACGCCCATTATGATTGGTGATATGTGTATATTGTATCGGGGACGACGATACGTAACGCTTAGTATGATTGGATTTACGGTTATCATTTTCTGGGAAAATGATGGATGATTTTTATCGGAGGTTTATCTTTGAAATTTTGGAGTGTGTGCTTTATTTATTTATTTGAGAAAAATGATTTAAGACTCATGCATTTGGTACGTTGTTCATATTTGTTGTTGTTGCATTAATGTATTTATTATTTTGGGTTTGTTTGAAATTTTACTTACCTGCGATACCATTTTTCGGTATCGTAGATTTTGTTGCAGAGGACGAGGAGGTTGAGCCTAAAGAAGCGGCTCCACTGTTGGAATAGTATGACCTAGTTGTACATCGGGAGATGTGTTTCCCTGCTTGTTAATTATATAAATGTATGTTTGGTCCTTGGATGACTGTATTAAATCTTCTGTTGGAGAATTTATATTAAACTAGTTTGTAAAATATTTCTAAAAATTCTGGTACTTAGTTATTAAACTAATATATCCGCTGCTTTTATTTATGTATGTCATGTGTGCACACACATTTGGTATTTGTCGTTGGAATGTGTAACCTGTGTTATTAGCATCCCGATACCTCAATTCCAGTGTTTATTTTAAGGGGAATTTGGGGGCGTCACAATAGACATCTATTAGAGGTAGCTAGAGCTCTCAAATTTCAAGAAAATCTACCCTTGTGTTTTTGGGGAGATTGTGTTCTCATAAGTGCCTATATCATCAATAGATTACCCACCCCATTCCTTTCAAATAAATCTCCATATGAATTGATTTTCTCTAAAGGGCCTTCATTTTCTCATCTCAAGGTCTTTGAATGTCTTTGTTTTGCTAGCACTCTTTCTGCCCATAAACATAAATTTGATTACAGAGCACGAAAGTGCTTGTTCCTTGGTTATCCTTTTGGTGTAAAATGATACAAACTTTATGATTTGCACACTCATACCTTTTTCTTGTTTCTAGATGTTATTTTCTATGAAAATGTGTTTCCATACAAAAGTCTTTAGATTAATTCTTTCTCCTCATTTGCTATTCCTTTGGAATCATTTGTATTTCCAATTTCAGCTTCAGATCATTTTGATTCTTTATCAAATTTCACAATTCCAACCTCTCATCCCATCTCAAATTCTACAATTTCAGCTTCAAATCTTGTTCTTTCTTCTCCTAGCAATACACAATCACTTCAGGCTATTTCAGATTCTTCTTCCACAAATAATCATACCCCTATTCTTAGAAGGTCTACTAGACAGAAATGTCCATCCAGTTATTTGCATCAATATCATTGTCATTTCAGCAGTTCATTACCATATCATGATTGCTCCTCTGCAACCTCTCCGAAGGTAAGTACTCCTTATCCTCTATTCACTTATGTTGAACCCAAGGTTTTAAGTTTCGTGTAAATCTACACATGAATTTTGATAATAACAAATGAATTCAAAGAATAAAGGAGTCTCAAACTCAAGTTGTCCACACAATAGAATCAAGCACATCAAGGAAGCAAGCATGAGCAAGAAGGGAACAAGTTCACATTAAAATCACAGAGTAATGTTGTAAATCTCTTAAAAATTTAAAATTAGGATTAAGGCACAAAATTAATATTTTATCATCAAGCATTAAAATACATTTTCCACATATGCATGAATATTTTGAAAATTAAATTTGAAAATTTTGAAAGATGATTGATTGTCATATTTCACATGTGCATGACATGATTAAAGGTTTGAACTTTGAAAATATTAAGATGATTGATTGTCATCTTTCACATGTGCATGTTTTATTTGAATATTTTCAAAAGTGGTGGATACTTTTCTTGACTTATGCAAAAGGTAGATATCTTTATTTGAAAATTTTGAAAAGTAAAGTGTACTCCTTTTGTCATATGCAAAAAGTAAAAGATTATGTTTGAAATTTTTGAAAAGTAAAGTGTGCTCCTTTTGTCACATGTAAAAAGTAAAAAGATTATATTTGAAATTTTTGAAAAGTAAATGATGATGTTTTTGACATGTGAATCTTTTCAAATTTGAAATTGAAAACTCATTTGCCTATAAATAGCTCACTTGAGTTTTGCAAAAAATATAACAAGAGCTTACATATCTATTGTTAAGTTTTGCATCATTTCTTCAAAGCTCTCATTCTCTCTTTTCTAAAATTTTGAGCCGTAATTCTTATTCTTGTTGAGAGAGATATAGGTTGCGCTGTATTGTTTCTATCTCACTCATTGAGGAGTGTACTTTGATAGTCTACCTACTATCAACTCTTGTATTTGTAAGAGGGTGTGTATAACCCTTGGGTGTGTAGAAGGTGTTCTATACGGGGAATAGTTAAATCACCAAGTGCGAGGTGATTGGGAGTGTAGAAGGTGTTCTATACGGGGAATAGTTAAATCACCAAGTGTGAGGTGATTGGAAGTGTAGAGGGTGTTCTACACGGATTCTTTGGAGCGGTGCTGCTCAAAAGTGTAATAGGTTTCTATCTCCACCTAAAAGAGATTGAATAGTAGATTTGGGGATCCTCAAGGGGTAGCTTGAGGCGAGGACGTAGGCAGTGGGGCCGAACCTCGTTAACATACTAAGTTTGCTTCTCTCTTACCTTTACTCTTTATATTTATTACTGTTTCATATTTTGTTTATATTTTATATTATATATTTGATTTATAATTGTTAATTTTTTAATACAACTCAATTCACCCCCCCTCTTGTGTTAGTCATCTGGGCAACATTTGGTATCAGAGCTAGAGCTCTGTTATAAGATTAACTATCTTTTGAGTTAAGATCTTATGGCTAACACTGCAGCTTCATTTGGTGAAGGTCAATCTAACAGTCGGCCTCCACTCTTTTGCGGAGACAATTACTCATTCTGGAAAGTTAGAATGAGAATATTCCTTCAGGCTCAAGGTCGAGAAATCTGGAAATGTATTGTAAATGGACCTTATATTCCAACAAAAGTAGTTGATAGAGTAAAGGTCAAAAAGGAAGAAGAAGAGTTTGATCGTGAAGACGATAGAATTTATACTTTGAATTTAACTGTTATGAATTTATTATAATGCTCTCAATGGTAATGAATTTAATAGAGTAATGACTTGTGCTACAGCAAAGGAAATTTGGGATAACTTAGAAGTTACTTATGAAGGAACTTCTCAAGTTAAGCAATCAAAAATTTATATTCTTACTCATGAATATGAAATGTTTAAGATGAATGATGATGAATCTATTTCTAGTATGTACACTCATTTTACTAACATCATAAACAGCTTGACAGCTCTTGGCAAAATTTATTCCAAAGTGGAAATAGTAAGAAGAATTTTCAACTCACAACCAAAACGTTGGGAATCAAAAGTGACAGCGATTCTTGAAGCTAGAGACCTCAAGAATCTCGAAATGAATGAACTCATCGGGTCCCTTATCACCCATGAGTACACATTGAAAAGAGGAGAAGAAGAAGAAAAGTCAAAGAAGAGCTTGGCACTTAAAGCTGTTCCACATGAAAGTGAAAGTGATGAAAATGAGGAAAATGACGACAAAGATGAAGAAGTTGCGATGATAATAAGAAGAATTCAGAGGTTCTTAAAGAAAAATAAAACTCCTCCAAAGAAATCTTTCAAAAAGTTTTCCAAAAAAAATTCAGGTAAAAATGACACTTTAATTTGTTATAAATGCAATAAGCCTGGTCATATCAAGTCAGATTGTCCTCTGCTAAAAAAAGATCGAAACAAAGGCAAAAAAGCAATGAAAGCTACATGGGATGATGATTCAAGTAGCTCAAATAGTGAAGCAAGCAATGGAGAATCAACAAATCTTTGTTTTATGACTAAAGATGACATTGAGGTAACAAATTTTGATAATATTGAAGATCCTTCATATGAATAATTGTAAAATGTTTTAGAAGAGGTATATGAGAAATTTGAAAAACTGGGTATCAAGTATACTGTTTTGAAAAAGAAAAATTCTTCTTTAACAAACGAAATTGATATTTTAAGAAAAAAAGTATTATTTTGAAAGATGAAAATTTTGAGTTGAAGAAAAAGAAAACTGATTTAGAAAATATTATTGAAAACTTTACGAATGGAAAAAGAAATTTTGAAAAATTTCTTGGTAGTCAAAAATGTGTTTTTGACAAGGCAGGCTTGGGATATATGCCAAAACAAAAATATAAATTTTATAAAAATTTCTTTGATAATCCTTCTACATCAAAGTCCAATATTCAAAATTCTTTTCACAAAAATAATTTTGTTAAAAAAAGATACTATTATAATCACTCAAGTTCTTCATATATGTCACATGTTATTTGCAATTTTTGTAATAGAAATGGTCATAATTATCTTGCTTGTCCTATCGGAAGAAAACATACAATGATTATTAGGGCCATATGGGTACCTAAACATCTTGTTTCTTCTAATACTAATAAATAAAGGATCCAAAGAACTTGGGTACCAGGAATTGTTTTTAATTGCTTTTGTAGGTATGCATGAAGTATTCTACAGGTAAAAATAAATGATTTTTAGACAACGGATGCTCAAGATACGTGACAGAAGACAAAACTAAATTCATTGACTTCACTTCTAAAGAAAAAGGATGTGTGATATTTGGAGACAATTCAAAATGAAAGATCATAGAAATAGAAGGAAAAATCATCAAAACTTAGTACAAGATGCAACCAAATAGTGAAAACATGTGAAAGATCATCCAGCGGAATAAATTCTAGGAGAACCTGCACGAGGTGTAAGTACTCGATCATTTCTTAGAAATATTTGTAATCATACTGCTTTTCTATCTCAGATTGAACCTAAAAATATTGATGAAGCATTTCTTGATGAATCTTAGATTCTAGCTATGCAAGAAGAGCTTAATCAATTTGAAAGAAATGAGGTTTGAACACTTATTCCTAAACCCAAAAATCATACTATTATTGGAACAAAATGGGTTTTTAGAAACAAGAAAGATGAGTCCGGAGTCATTACTAGAAATAAAGCTCGACTTGTGGCCCAATGTTTCAATCAAGAAGAAGGAATCAATTATGATGAGACATATGCACCAGTTGCAAGATTAGAAACTATTCGAATGCTACTTACATATGCTTGTTATAAAGATTTCAAACTTTTTTAAATGGATATTAAAAGTGTTTTCTTAAATAATTTTTTTTTATTGAAAAATGTTTTTCAAGAGAAAAGATCAATATAACTCTTTTCATCAAGTATGAATAGAATGATATTCTTCTAATTCAAATTTCTGTAAATGATATAATATTTAGTGCTACTAATAAATATGTGTCAAGATTTTGTTAAGAATATGCAGGAAGAATTTGAAATGAGCATGATGGGAGAACTTAATTTCTTTCTCGGATTGCAAATCAAGCAAGCAAAAAGTGGAACATTTATTAATCAGTCAAAATTTATCAAAGAGTTACTCAAAATTTGAGATGGAACGTGCGAAGGTAATTGCAACATCAATGAATCCAACCACTAAATTTGATAAAGATGAAAGCGGTAATTCAGTTGACTCAAATGTATATCGAGGTATGATTAGTAGTTTATTATATTTGATAACTAGTAGACCTGATATTATGTTCAGTGTATGTTTATGTGCACGTTTTCAATCATTTCCAAAACAATCTCATTTGATTGCAGTCAAGCGGATTTTTAGATATTTTGCCAGTACCATTGACTTAGAGTTATGGTATCCTAAACACACTTCTTTCGATCTTATTAGTTATCCAGATACCGATTATACTGGTTGCAAAGATGATCGAAAAAGTTTTAGTAGAACATCATTTCTTAGGTTATGCACTTGTTTCATGATTTAGTAAAAAGAAAATTCTGTTGCATTATCTATTACTGAGGCAGAGTATGTTGCTGTAGGCAGTTGTTGTACTCAAGTTCTTTACATGAAGCAACAACTTGAGGATTTTAAATTTATGTACAATCACATTCCAATCAAATGTGATAAATATAAGTGCTATAAATTTTTCGAAGAATCCAATACAACATTCTCAGACCAAACATATTGAAATTAGATATCATTTTCTTAGAGATCATGTGCAGAAGAGCGATATTGTATTAGAATTCATTAGTACACATATTCGATTGGCAGAAATTTTCACAAAACCCCTACCAAAAGATAAACTATGCATGATTAGAAGATAAATAAAAATTATGCATGCCATGAATATCTGCTAGATACTTTTATTCCATTATCTCAAATGACCTACAAAAACTTGAGACGTTTAGCCTCATCATTCAAATGCATTTGCTCCTCATAAATCATCAGGCCATCCTTGTCTAAAAGATTAGGCAATCGAAATGCAGAGGCAAGTAAGGATTTTAAATCCTTATTCTGTTGTTTTAAGTCTACTATTTTTTTGTTAGACTCTTGAACAAGTCGTTGAAGAATATCGATCTTCTCATTAAGCTTCTCTATCTCGCGGGTTTTGTATTGCAACCGAGTGGAAAAAGAAACAATGGAAGATGAGTATCGAGTCCTGAGACCCACAAGCTCGTAAATGGCATCATGATCTGATTTATTAGCCAAATCAGTGTTTTGCTGCTTCATGACACTTACGACAGATGCAGAAATAGATTGATCATGAGAAGCACTGAAGGAGAATTGATGAGCCATTAAGATTTTGTAAAGTGAGAATGAAGATGAACTACAACAATGAAAAGAAGATTTGATGCGGATTAGATAAAGCTAATGATTGCTTTTATAAAGATGGAAATAAGTAGAAGACAAACTGTCATCTCTTCAAATCTTACTTAATCAAGCTTACAAGATATGCCGGATGCATATTGTCAAAAGTTACCGAACTAAGCTAGTGAGATTAATTATAATTGTCCCTATTTCTCTCGTGAAACGCTGCCATTATCTGCTAATGTTGACTCTATGCTTGAACTCTTACTCGTTCCGATTCCTCTATTTGAAGTTTCAAAACACGAGCTAATTCTGTCAAATCTTTATTTTCTTGCTTTAACCTCTTATTCTTTCTACCTTTATTTGCAAGCTTTTGATGCAGAACAGATATTTGATTGTTAAGTCGATCAACCTCATTTGCCATCGCTAGTAATCTCCAAGACATGGTCGTAATAGAGGCAGCATATTGAGCACTGAGAGTTCTTGATGCTGCAACAACCTCAGAATCAGTTCTATTTGAAAAATGCATTTTTGCTTCTATTATGGTGTTGACAACCTCATGAGACAAAATGACTGGTTGAGACGGTTCCTGATTCAAATCCAGAAGATTATCAGACGAAATTTTTTCCACCATTGTATCGTTTTGAATAAACAGAGACTGGATCAATGAATGGGGTGAAAATTTATTTGAGTATCCAACGGGTGAAAACAGTCTTTTAAACAATAACTTTCAAATCTCGATAATATTTAATTTTTCAACAATATCACGCAGATTTAAATCTGCTTTCGTACCGACTGCTAGAGCTAGGCCTCCAACCTTTGCAGGTTTTGTCAGATACGCGTGGCTCCGCACCAAATTGCTAGAGTTAGACTTCCAACATTTGCAGGTTTTGTCGGACATGCATGGCTCCGCACCGCATTGCCAGAGCTAGGCCTGCAACTTTTGCTGTCTTTGTCGGATACGAATAATTTTAATTATCAACTTCAAATCTCTGGAACATCTAATTCGTCAATAACATCAAGCGGATTTAAATCTTATTCCGCACCGAGATGAAAAAATTCGGCTTCAACCTTTGCAGGTTTTGTCGGACACGGGTGGTTCTAACTTCTACAGTCTCTACTAACGCAGCGTTTTATTTGTCTGTTAGTTATTGTAGGAATATATCTTATTGAGATAATTATGAATTCTTTTTAATGATGCCAAAAGGGGGAGAAGTTTTAGATTAGAACATTAACATTGTTTAAATTCCTAAACTTGTTATATATGTTTGGAATTATGTTTATATTTTTACTTGAAAAACTAACGCACATTCTCAGGGAGAGCTTAAGTATTAATACAGGATTCAGGTTCTATCAAGCATTTGTCATCATCAAAAAGGGGGAGATTGTTGAACCTAAGATTTCAAGTTTCGTGTAAATCTACACATGAATTTTGATGATAACAAATGAATTCAAAGAATAAAGGAGTCTCAAACTCAAGTTGTCCACACAATAGAATCAAACACATCAAGGAAACAAGCATGAGCAAGAAGGGAACAAGTTCACATTAAAATCATAGAGTAATGTTGTAAATCTCTTAAAAATTTAAAATTAGGATTAAGGTACAAAATTAATATTTTATTATAAAGCATTAAAATACATTTTCCACATATGCATGAATATTTTGAAAATTAAATTTGAAAATTTTGAAAGATGATTGATTGTCATCTTTCACATGTGCATGACATAATTAAAGGTTTGAACTTTGAAAATATTAAGATGATTGATTGTCATCTTTCACATGTGCATGTTTTATTTGAATATTTTCAAAAGTGGTGGATATTTTTCTTGACTTATGCAAAAGGTAGATGTCTTTATTTGAAAATTTTGAAAAGTAAAGTGTACTCCTTTTTTCATATACAAAAAGTAAAAGATTATGTTTGAAATTTTTGAAAAGTAAAGTGTGCTCCTTTTGTCACATGCAAAAAGTAAAAAGATTATATTTGAAATTTTTGAAAAGTAAATGATGATGTTGTTGACATGGGAATCTTTTCAAATTTGAAATTGAAAACTCATTTGCCTATAAATAGCTCACTTGAGTTTTGCAAAAAATATAACAAGAGCTTACACATCTATTGTTAAGTTTTGCATCATTTCTTCAAAGCTCTCATTCTCTCTTTTCTAAAGTTTTGAGTCTTAATTCTTATTCTTGTTGAGAGAGATATAGGTTGCGCTGTATTGTTTCTACCTCACTCATTGAGGAGTGTACTTTGATAGTCTACCTACTATCAACTCTTATATTTGTAAGAGGGTGCGTATAACCCTTGGGTGTGTAGAAGGTGTTCTACACGGGGAATAGTTAAATCACCAAGTGCGAGGTGATTGGAAGTGTAGAAGGTGTTATACACGGAGAATAGTTAAATCACCAAGTGTGAGGTGATTGGAAGTGTAGAGGGTGTTCTACACGGATTCTTTGGAGCGGTGCTGCTCAAAGGTGTAATAGATTTCTATCTCCACCTAAAGGAGATTGAATAGTAGATTTGGGGATCCTCAAGGGGTAGCTTGAGGCGAGGACGTAGGCAGTGGGGCCGAACCTCGTTAACATACTGAGTTTGCTTCTCTCTTACCTTTACTCTTTATATTTATTACTGTTTCATATTTTGTTTATATTTTATATTATATATTTGATTTATAATTGTTAATTTTTTAATACAACTCAATTCACCCCCCTCTTGTGTTAGTCATCTGGGAAACAACTTAGCTTTTCTATTCTAAATTGTCTCCTTCTTACAAAGCTTACATTGTTGCTTTGTCTTCAAATTTTGAACCCAAGTCTTATTCTCAAGCTGTCAAGTTTCCCTATTGGAGCCATGCCATGTCACTTGAGGTAGCTGCTATTGAGAAAAATAATGCTTGGATTCTCACTAGTATACCTCCTGATAAACATTCCGTTGGTTGTAAATGCGTGTACAAAATTAAATATAAATCAGATGGCACCATTGAAAGATACAAAACTAGGTTTGTAGCTAAGGGGTATACCCAACAAGAAGGTTTAGACTTTCTTGATACTTTTTCTCCGGTTGCTAAACTCATTAGTGTTCGATGTTTGCTTGCTATTATTGTTGCCAAAGGCTGGTATTTACACCAATTGGATGTAAATAACGCCTTTCTTCTTGGAAATTTAGATGAAGAAGTGTACATGACATTTCCTCAAGGTTATGGAAGTGAGGGGGAGACACGAGTATGTAAATTGACTAAGTCCTTGTATGGACTCAAGCAAGCTTCTCGTCAATGGTTTCACAAGCTATCCAATTTTCTTTTGAATCATGGTTTCATATTGTCTAAGTATGACTATTCCCCATTTACTAAAACCACCGAAAGTTTTTTTCTTGTGTTGCTTGTCTATGTAGATGATGTGATAATAGCAAGCAACAATATTCAAGCTGTGCAAACCATTAAAGATATCCTTCATGTTGAATTCAACATTAAAGATCTTGGAGAATTGAAATACTTTCTTGGATTGGAAGTGGCTCATACATCCAAAGGCATTTCAGTTTGCCAAAGACACTATGCTCTTGAGGTGCTAATAGATTCGAGTTTAATGGGGATGTAAACCAGCTGAAATACCTATGGATCCCAACTTACGTCTCACTAATACAGATTCAAATTCATTAGAGGATCCTACTGTTTATTGAAGATTAATAGGGAGGTTGCTCTGCCTATTTATTACAAGACCAGACTTGATTTTCTCTGTACATATTCTAGCTTAGTTCATGGATAAATCAGCACAAATTTATTTGGATGCTGCCAATCAAGTTTTGAGATATTTGAAAGGAACTCCAAGGCAGGGTATATTCCTGTCTTCACCCTCTTCATTATAGTTAAAGGCATTCACGGACTTAGACTGGGCAATGTGTCCTGAAACAAGGGAATCAATCACAAGCTTCTGCGTATTCTTAGGTGAGTCTCTCATTTCTTGGAAATCTAAGAAATAAAACACTGTATCAAGATCGTTAGCCGAAGCAGAATATAGAGCACTTGATTTTACAACATGGGAATTAACTTGGTTGATTGCATTGCTTAAGAATTTCAAGATTAATCATACATCAGTTGCTTAACTCTTTTGTGATAGTAAAGTTGCACTACATATACTGGCAAATCTTGTATTTCATGAGAGAATGAAACACATCAAAATCGATTATCATTTGGTTAGAGAGAGAATTCAAGATGGGATGTTACGCACTCTTCATGTGAAATCAAAGCACCAACTTGCAGATTTTTTTACAAAAGCCTTAGCTTCAACTCAGTTCACATATTTCCTTTTCAAGATGGGAGTGATAAATATATACCCTCCATCTTGAGAGGGAGTGTTGATATATGTATATACACGTCAGCAAGTTAGTTAATTATTTTATTAACACGTGTTGTTGGTACTTGTATATAGAGAATAGAGTATAACCTTGCACAGATAACTCATTCTATTAAAGACAAAGAACTTTTCTCTGTTTCAGTTTTTCTCTCTCGTTTTCTTGCTCTTTGAGATTTAGGTTTACTATTTGATAGCTTGGAGTTATCATCTTCTCCACAGTCTCTTAAGAATAGAGAAGAATTACATTTTTATATTTTTTGTTATTTTATTTAATTTAGTTTTTGCCATGACAATTAAGAGATCTACACGTTTCTTATTTTTCAGACAAAGAAAAAGTCTCTTGACCTTTTCAAGGACATGCTTATTTTAGGCATAATCTCTCTAGCTATCCTTGTCATGTTGAAATATCCTTTTTCAAGATGACTATTTGATTATGAATATGGATTCTCTGAACCCGTCATATCGGAGTTATTAGTTGGTTTTGAATAAGATAAAAATATTGATGGAGTTATATATATATATATAGAGAGAGAGAGAGAGAGAGAGTTGAATTTTTGTGTCATTCATCATCCAGATGACATCTATGTATGAGATAAGAGGATGAGGAAGCTGACATGGTGTATTGAATAAAGGTTCCTTAAATCATCTCCAGTTGTAATTAGAGTTGACAACTTGCATAAACAAATCATTTATTCAGACGAGGCACAATATTATAAGTTTATATGAGAACCAGTGAGCATGTAGTTCATTGCATATCTAATACTGTATTACCTGCTTGTCCCATATGAGCTGAGCTTTTCATTTCCCTCCCAATCCCTATAAGTACCAATTACCAGTAATAATATCATGTTGTGAGAGAGAGAGAGATCAGAAGAGTGTCTTAAAGTGTCCCTCATAAGAGAATCAGCCGAACAACTGTGCCGAAGTTTCTTTGCTTTAAAGTGCCCTCATAAGAGAATCAGCCGAACCATAGAAGTAATAACTGGGGTTCTAGTTGCGAGAGACGAGACCTCGGCAACAATAGACATAATTTGAAGCAAGAAAGGCAAGAGAAATTAAATTAAGGTATATAGGAACTTCTGTCGAAGGAGAGATGGCGCCTTATGCAGCGGCAGAAGCCATTTTGAACAGGAGGCTCCATCTCCCCTCGACTGAAGCTCCTAATTAAGTTTAATCTTTCTCATGCACTTGATTATGAATCCTTGCAACTTCTATTAAGAGGAAGAGGTACGCAGTTCCATTTTGCATTAATTGATTTTCAAATCTTTTTCTAGCTTTTATTGATCTGATCAAAAGCGTGTGCGTGCTAGGAAAATATAAACCCGTCTGGAATCAGGGAAAAATTTCTATGGTATATGATCATGTTCTTGTCGCTACTATATATTATTTAACCTTTTCATCAATCACCATTAGCTATCATATGCATATATATCCTTGTCAATACTGTAGATACAACTATATCTAAGTGATCGTCAAGCATGCATGACTGGTCACGTGATCAAGCAGGAATTTCATATAAGAAGAGACAAAGTGAGGGTATAAGGCCAGCTTGAAAGGTACCTCGGCCTCTTTTTCTTTCAGATGGAATTCTGGCCATCTTATGTATCTTCTGATCTTATAAGACTAATTAAGCCCAGGGTCGATACATATACCCTCAAAATTAGGTTCACCAATCCCCAAGACTTTGAGTCCAAAAATAAATTTGGGGACCCTAAAATAGCACTATGATAACATGGTAATTTGCATATGGTAAGCACCAAAATAGCTCATTTTCCCCTATATTTTTCACCATCAAAAGCTGAAAATTGGAAGAGAAGGGAATAGCAAAGCTCAAGCAAGTTGGTCAAAATTGTGTGCCTCAGTTTTTTAAAGAACCTAATTAATCAATTAAAAAGCTAATTAACCACGTTAAACATGCGTGTGGGGATGGACTCTTTAGCTAAAAAAATTTAGTTCTGTGGTTGTTTTGTAGACAGCTAGGCCTCCAAATCAAATGGGCTTTGAGTCATCACTTCCAGGATTCGATACCTAATATTTTGTGACGTAGAGATAGAGATCATCAGACCCATCTTTGCCTCCATATATTAAAGGTGTACAACGCATAGAAACCAATTAAGGAGGGAGACTGGAAGAAACAAATTAAAGTCTCGAGGTTTGGGGGATTCTTGTCGCAAGAGCGATGGCACTGGCTATATGGTATTGCAAACTGGTACGTACATGATGCATGGCGCGGCAAGTGCCATCGTTCTGGGACAAGACACCCCTTCAAGTACTCTTCTGGTGCGGCCTGCAGCTGATAATTTCTATTTTTTTTTTTTTTTCATTTCAATTAATGATCTATATATAATCAAGGGCGTACGAAACTCCATGATTTTTTTTCTTCTTGAAAATATATTCTCTTTGTTTAATTAAAAATATGTGCGCGGCGCAATATGCAGTCGTTGATCAATATGGAGGCATATATATATGTGCATCCAGGATTTAAGTGTACTCGACATTATCCATGCATGATGTTAGCGTCCATATATATGATCGAATAAGACGAGGTGAAAACGTCCCGCATTAATTGTATGTATATAAGATTAATAGGTTTCCGGATGATCATCTTCAGATGGGTAGTGTTGAAAACTTATATGAAAAGGAAAAACAAAGTAATCATAAGGTCAGAGAATGGTGTATAGGTTTTTTTATAATATCAAAATCAAATCTTTTAATATTTTTTTTTATAAAGAGTTTATTTTAGATTTTATATAAAATATTACCTTTCTTCTTTATCAAGACCTTTTTAAAAATAGTATATGAGAAGAAATTCCACATTGTGCGCCAAGTTAGGGGTTGTTAGAATGAGTTGAGCGCATCTCAACTCACTTTTATTTTATTATTACATTTTTAATATTTTTTATATAAAATGTAAATTTTAATACATTTTTTTAAATTCTAATATACAATTTTTAAATTCTAATATATATTTTTTAAATTTTAATACATATTTTTTAAATTTTAATACATTTTTTTAAATTTTAATATTTTTTTAAATTTTAATATTTTTTTAAATTTTAATATTTTTTTAAATTTTAAAATAATAATAATAATAATAAATAAATTAAATTTATCTTAACTTATCTTATATCAAAATTCAAATAAAATAAGGTTTAATGTTATGGGCTGACTAGCTTGAACCTGCTTTCAATGCCGCCATGCTGGTTGATGTATTTTTGGACATGTACTTTTGATTGGTCTTCATGACTTATGTTCAGGTGCGGAAGTGCGTAGCCTTTATGCTCTTCTTGTGCGTTGTCTCGATTCTTGTGCTCTCTTTGTTATATACATTTGCCGTTTGTGGGTAGTTTCTGGTTTTTGGGCCATTTCGGGCTTATTGTCAAGCTCAACACGAGTAACCACGTTTTGGGACAGATAATATTGATCGGAAGGGCAGGGCAAGACTCCTCACTTTGTTGGGGTCCGCTAGCTGGAACCCTAAGGTAAGCTATTTTAGGTCTTCGGTTTAATATTTGCATGTGAGGTTTTTAGGATATTAAATATATAATAGCATTCAATGGCCCGAAGAATTAGCTGCAAGGCATGCATGAGCTACCTCATGTACGGAATAAAGTCATGTACAGTTTTATAATCTCATTTATCAATGATAATTTATTATTAATCAATTCTTCCCTAGCTATGAGATTCGTGTGTCAAGGCCAAGGGAATTTAGAAAACCTTATCTACCTACCTGACCCGGCCAGGCCTAAAGAAAATGCATGAGACGGCCAGGAAAGAAGAAAATGTTGGGAATATAATCGAATTCTCATGTTCGACTTAATTATGAGCATCTTAAATATTTGGGATCTCAGATCTTTCTTCCTTTCTCTTCGCTGCGCGCTAGTTCACGGCCATGATCTCCACCAGAAAACAAAATAAATAAATAAATAAAATAATAAAATTGCTCGTTCGTTCTCCGGATATATATATCATTAATTTACGAATTGATATAATTAGTTGAGAACTTTGATCGGGGACCAGATATCAAAAAATCGATATAACAACGGTCAACATTAATGGTCATGATCACTACAGGAAATAGGTCTTTTTTTCAGCATTTTTTTCGCTGCTAAAACTTCATAAAACGCTGCTAACAATCTTTCACGACAAGAAACAAATCGCTACAACATAAGGTTTTCTATTACATTCATGCTTCATATGCCTGATATAAGAGTGAAATAGAAGAAAACTACAATGTAAACAACATAATATAATTTTCCTAATAGAAGGCCAATTTAAGGACATGGGAATATTGGATGGATTGCATATGATAAAGAGCAAAGTATAAGGTTGTGATGAACAGCACAGTACAATACAAAATATACACAAACAAAACCTTCTAACTGCCAAAAGCACAATTAACTACAAGGTGGATACATTAGACCCAATATTGTTCTCAGTAGAGAATAACAGAGAACTAATGGAAATGATTGTTACAATACATACAAAACATCTAGGTGCAAATGCCTAAAAGATCCTGTACAACGTGGTCATGGGCCTTGTGGCCATGACAGTTTCCTTTATTCTCAACAAAAGAGAAACAGAAAACTACACCTAAGAGCTCATGTACGGAAACCAAACATTCAAAATTTCAAGTGATGCCTTCGTATCTTTCATTTTATTTTTATGAGTAATATAAAATGTTTATCTTCTAAAATTATTCAATTCTAAAAGAGAAACAAGCATAATCATCATCATCATTACCTTCATCACCACAAAATGTGCCCCATTAACCACCACCACCAGACCCATATTTCTTGCCAAATACAATGACTTGCAACTTTGTCAGAATTAGCAAGAACACCAGCACCTGCAACAACACTCAAAATGTTTGCACCAACACCCTTAAAGAGTGATTTAGAACCCTCATTCTTGATGATTTGCCTAAATGCATCCAAAGAGCTCTTATATTTGACAACTTCTCCAGAGGTCATCATCATCCTTCTTTAGTACTTTATCTTTTTTTTTTTTTTTTTATTATCAATTAATGTAAACCTGGACACAAGATTCTAAATGGAAAGATGCAAAATCAATCTATTTTATATATAAAGGATAATAATAGGCTTATTACTTTCTAGTTTCTACTGCACTTTTATTATTATAATAATTTTATTTTGACTTACTGATTAAGGAATTGACTATTAGTAAAATAATATAAATTTTTAAATTTAAAAAAAATTAAAGATGTTAAAAAAACACTTAAAAAATAATAAAATAAACAAAATTTTTTAAATATATTATGAATTAATAAAGGAATGGTAGGATGATAAGTCCAATTCTGATTGGGGTTTGAAAATGTTATAAATGGTAATTGCAAATCCCCACTAATCAATTGGGTCTACTCTACCCAACCCAACAAAAATACTTGAGATCAACCATTTAGAGTAGGCTTATTTCAAACAGCCTCTTTCCCCCCGCTTAAGTTCACTTCGTTAGTTTATTCTGCTGTCTACGAATGCCAACCACCTGAAGTGTCTAGAAAAATTGCCTCCCCCACTAAAAATGGTGTTCCTCTTGAGGCAAAACCCATTATCTGACAGCTATATAACCACCCAGTATTTTGGCATCCTAAAAGTATTGCCATAATAGCTACACCATGTTTTCTAAATAAATCCAACAATTTGCATAAGTCTCATTTACTTGAGCTATACCTCTTTTCATTAACAAAATTCCTTCTTTACTGACTAGGAAAAACTCATCTTACTGATTATAAATGTTCTTCTTGTGCACTTTCATTGCAATAATCATCCATTCCATAATGCAGAAAGACTTTATCATTTAAACATGATAGCAAAATAATTCATAGTTTTTTCCAAGTGCCAAAAGAAATTTATAGTAGAAGCATTTGCTCCACATAGTTTTTCCCCCATAGCTTTCCGCATGCTACATGTGCTAGCAAAGTGTATAAGAATATATTTTTGTATTTGAAAACTTTATTGTGGTGGACATGTGCTTTTGCCCAGGAGTGCTGTCTTGTGGCACATCAACAAAGGTGCATGCTCGAATGTCACCCAACATATGCTACATGACATTGATATAATCGTATTTCGAAATAACCACATCCCCAATATCGTCGTCATTGACATTAAATGTCTCATCCTCTCCATGAAATACTCACTGGGTGTAATTTGGATTGATCCATTTAATATTTTCCACCTCAAATATAGGCAGCCACAGATTGTTAAGGCATGTAGGGTAGGGACACCAGATGCAATCCCTACCACCTGCTTGGTTCCATGCTTGTGTGAGGAAATTGTTAACCCCTTCAGCATAGGCAGGTGATAAAAGTCTATCGAGCTTGTTCATCCAACTTTTAGCCATCTAAAAAAAATACACGATGAAAACATATTAGGTAATTAGAGTTATGTATCGGTTTTCCACACGTTGATCAAGTCACATTTAATAAAAATAACGACTGACTATATTTCATCCCATGTGATTAAATGAATGATCTCACCATGTTATTTGTTGCTCTAAAGTAAGTGTGGGGAATGGAAATCACATAAGGGTTTCCAAAGAGTTTAATAAGGATGTCAGTTATTGGTCATCCTACTTAGTCTTTACTTTTTCAGTTGATGAAGAAGATATGAGAGTAAATTCATTAATAGATGAGGATACACGACAGTAGAATGTTCAAAAGTTGAGAGCTCTATTCAATCCAAATGAGGTAAGACATATTTTGATGCAATTCATGTCTGTATGAATATTTAAGATTCTGTTTTATAGGTAGATCAAAGAATTGGCAGTTATTTAGTTCAAAGTGCATATAAGGAGTTTCAAAATTCTGATATGTAGGTTAAGGCTGAAGGCTCACAACGCAATTGTGACACAACTTTTTGGAAGTGTTTTTGGGATTTAAAATTGAATGGAGAAAACAAAGATATTTACTTATAAAGCTTGCTTTAGCAAAGTTTCCAACATACCATAATTTACAAAAGCATAATAATGTAATAATCACATGTGTGTGCTGTGGAAGGGAAAGAGAGGATGTTTTTCAAGTAGTTTTTTATGGCAGAAACCACTTAAACAAATTTTTCCAGACCTAACTAAGTGTTACATTAATGTTAAAGGAGGTTTCACTTTTTATGGCAGAAACCACTTAATCTACCATCCATCATTCACATGGTACATCATCTATACTCTAAGAGAAGTACTCCTCTGGGTAACAGAGTTCAATGAAAAGCTAAGGTAATCAACTGAATTTGAAAGAACTGGCACACACAAAAATGTCCCAAATCATGCATGCAAGAGAAGAAAATAAAGAATACACAATTTGCTACTAGAAGTTCATTACTTGTCACAAAAGGATGAAAGAAAGAGTAGGAGAAATCAACAAAAGGTTAAATAACAAATAACCTACCTTGTAAATCGAGCTCCAAACATGCCTGTTGCAATCTTAAAATTAGGTTGTTGCATAAAGGATCAAGAAGAAATATTGTTCACATCACTTAGCTTTTGAAAGCAACAAAGTTATGCATGGACCTGTTTTTTATTTTTTATCATTAACAATAATAAGCTTTTACTTCTTCCCATACATATTTAAGGACAACAATATGTATAGGCAAATTAACTAAAGCCATTGACCATTTTTCCTTAGCAACCTCCAACATTATTGAAAAATCTCAAGCACATGTTTTGCTGTGAAGTTTTTTTTTCCTGGGATACAAATCACTTAAGAAATACCTATTTTTTCTTCTACGGACATACGGTTTCTGGCGCTAGTATGTTTTGCAAGAAAAAATACTTATTCTGGCAGAAGATTGTTCATAAAAAAAAAGTGTTTGAAATACTAAAAAACTGTGAAATATTGTTTTTAACGGCAAAACAAATTGCCACAACAAGTGATTTGTCTATTATAGCGACATTGGCCGCCGCAATAACCCTACATTTTTTTTTATTGAATTACTACCCTCAACAAGCGTTGTCAATCATTTGCCCTTTTATTCTCCCGTGAAATACTGGGTCTCCTGCGATGGCAAAAGTCCTTCACAATCCATGCCCTAGCAGCTAGCCTTTCCTCCACCACCGTTCACTGCCTAAACCTAGTCGTCGCAGCTATTCCTCTTCTCCATCAATCCTTCCAGCCAACACCTTCCATCCTAAGTAGAGACCCATTGGACGATTTTAAGCCTATTTTGTCCCTCTTGTTGCCGACGGTTTTCCTCTCTTCCTCTTGCTCGATGGACGCTCCCTCTCTCTGTCTCTCTCACGCGTTCTTTTGGCTTCTCTTTGGTTTATTGTTACGATTTTGGGTGGTTCTTGGTTTTGGCTGTCGAAGTGATTTTTTTTCACAGGTAAGGATCTCTCCGTTGCCCTTTTGTTATGGTTTTCCATTAGGAATACACCTCCTTGAGTTTTTATTTTCTTTCTACATGAAATTTTAGAGATTTTCAAATTTGTCTAGGTCAATCTTCTTGGATCGGTGTTGCTGCTATTTGTCTCACCAGACTTAAACGGACAACAATAAGTCTTTTCTTGCTTCTTTCTTCTAAATTTCAGATTTCCTTCTCTTTGTTCTCTCTCACTCACGCAACCATGGATTTTTCTCACTTTAAGCATTTTATCAAATTCGGTTATCCAAGGGAAGGTAGCATTTCATGACCCCATTTGAAATACTACAAGGTAATTACAAACACCAATCTTGGAAATCGAGCTAATACTCACATTTTATTGATATTCATGGATAAATGATGATTATTATGAAATGTAGTGGGCGGTGTTGAATGGTTTAGAATTCTTGTGGCTTGTTGGGTTTGTTGTGTTGGTATTTTTGAAAGTTTTGTGATTGTTTGGAGGGTACTGGTTAGTTGTTTGGAATTAATTTATTTCTATGCTAGAGTTTTCACATTGACGTTTGTAATTTATATTTTTGACCTGGTGTTGTAATGCAAATTGTTGGAAGATTAATATTGGTTGTTTAAGTGATGAAGTGCATAGGACCGATTGTTGTTGGGACTCTTGTAAGTTGCGTAGAGTTTTGGGTTTGCCTTGTCGGTTGTTTGGGCATCTTATTGCGGTGCATTTCGCATCAATGTTTGCATGGTGCATGATTCTCGCTTGTGTGGTTGTGGTGGGTCTTGTTAAATTCAACCTCTGAGATTGGGCGTAAATAATGTGGCCAAGGCTGACGGTTCTGAGGCAAATCTAGGGAGTGGATAATATATATATGTGATTTTCTTTCTTGTTTTAATGTCCAAAGTTGCATTTTGATGTCTGACGAGTAGAGTCGATGAGCAAATTTATTAATATTGCTTGTGAAACTCGCATTCTCAAATAATTAATTACTTACTAAAAATGAATTTTCAAGTATTCAGTTTTATTATTTATTTTACAAATTATTACAATTTAAATGATCATGAGCAAAGTATGGGTAAAATTCTAGTATGCATTTATGCAATAACACAATTAAACTGACTGCCATGTTAGTGAGCCATATTTTTTCCAATCATTACTACTGTAGAAACTTTTTTTTTACTACCACAATTGTGACACTCCAAAATTTTCCTTAAAATAAATACGGGAATCGAGGTATCGGGATGCTGACAACATAGGTCATGCACCCCCAACGTCAAGTGCTAAGTATGTGAACACGTGACATGCATAAATAAAAGTAGCAGATATTTGAGTTCATTTTCTAAGTACCATAATATTTTATAAATATTTTACAAACCAGTTTAACATAAATTCTCCGGTAGGAGATTTAATACAGTCATCCCAAATATTAAAACATTAAAATACGTAATTAACAAGCAAAAAAATAATTTCCCAAGATACAAACAAATTAGCTACTTCAACAGCGGAACCATCTCCTCAGGCTTAGTCTACTCGACATCTGCATCCAAAATCTACGATGCCAAAAAAATAGCATCGCAGGTAAGTACAACCCAAACAAACCACAAAATATAAAATATACTCATGCACAACAACAACCTCACACATGAACAGGACACCGTATGCATAAAGTTTAAAATCATTTTTATCAAAATAAATAAATAAACTACATATTTCAAAATCCCAAGATAAACTTCCAATAAAATCATCCTTCATTTTTTCAAAAAATGATGTCCGTAAATCCATTAAAACCACAATCATTTTCTTAGAAAATAGTCTAAACATCCATTTTATTAACCGTATACACCATGATCTCCCCTATGGACCATCCGCACACCCTGACTTTTATTATCACACCGAAGATAATGACCACCCATATTGTGAGATATCATATTTACGTGTATTTTTACACGTTATTTTATTCTTGGTGTTAATTATTTTAATTTATTTTAGTAATATTATTAGTCGTATTTTATTTGTTTAAGATATTTATTTGATCTATTGATTAGTTAATATTAGTTTTATATTGTTCTTATAATTAAATATTGAGTTACATTGCTTTTCTTATTAATTTTAATGTGAAATAATTATTTTAAAGATTGGAATTTAATTTCTTTATTTCATTATGAGTTTATTTGATGTGTTTTATTTATTTTAATTAAATGTGTTTTGGAATGGGTTTTTATGTAAATATATTTATGTTGTGATTTTAAGTGTTTTTGTGATCAAGTGATGAGAAATGGATTGTATTTATTTCCCTTCCTTTTTCCTTTTTCTTTTTTCCTTTTTCTTTTTCCTTTTTCTTCTCTTTTTCTTTTTCTTTTTTCCTTTCTTTTTCCCCGTTTCCCCTGCTCCCCCAAACCCGTGCGCAGTTCCCCCCTGTTTCAGTTCGGCTGTCAAGCCCAGCCACCACCCTCAATGCCGGTCAGCCACCGTCACCGCCCCCTCCACCTGAACCTCCACCTGCCGGCGAGCTCCCTCCGGTGATCCCATCCCCAACGGCCTTCTCTCTCTATCTCAACTCCCTTCAACCCGAAATGGGTTTAAATGGGTGGCTTCCTTGCTGCACCGGCATGGGCCACCCTTTGGCCACCACTTTATGTCGACAATCATCCCCACCCTCCGGCCAACAAAATCACCCTTGGCAGGTCCTCATTCCTTCTACACAAGCAACCCACGAAATGGGTTTTAGACCCACGGGTTGAGCAACCCAGCGTCGCCGTCCGGCCACTGTGTCTCTTACCTCCGCCACCACACTACTCGCCTACCCTAGTCGGTCATCCCCCTAGTTCAGCTCCTCAAACCGCGGCCTCACCTTCCCGGTACAACCCCAAACTCGAAAATGAGTTTCCACCATTTTGGAGCCCAATCCACTACCTTCTGGTAGTTGTGTTGCCACACCACCACCTCCATGAGATTCCCCACATTCCAAAGAGTATTTCCTTAAATTTTGGTGTCAAATCGAACACTCTAACCTAACGTACAAGTAACCGCTACAAGCACTGCAGAGTCACGTCTGTTCAAGGATTTACACTTTTACCCGCTATAAGTACTTTCCAAACGAGTTTTAAGATTTAAATATTTTTTTAGCATCAACAGTTATTGTGTTTGATTATTATTGGATTTATTAAATGTTGGATATTTTGTGCATGGTGTTATGCCTTGTGAAACTATATGAAATTTGGGATTTTAATGTGAGATTTGGTGTTTGGATTTTAATACGAGAAGTGGTTATTGGATTTATGAATTTTAATAATTTTTGGCTGAGTCATAACGGGGACGACGATACGTAACGCCCGCTGTGATCAGCGTGTGTGTGTGGATGACATAATGAGGACGGCGATACGTAATGCTCATTATGGTCATTGTGTGTGTGTCGGTCATAATGGGGACGGCGATACGTAATGCCCATTATGGTCATTGGGTGTGCATTTCATATCGGGGACAGCGATACGTAACGCCCGCTATGAAATGAGTGTATGTGAATCATAAAGGGGACGGCGATACGTAACGCCCATTATGATTGGTGTGTGTGTTTATCATATCGGGGACGACGATACGTAACGTCCGGTATGATTGGTTTTGCGGATATTATTTTTTGGGAAATGATGGATAATTTTTATTGGAGTTTTATTGTGATTAAAATGAGATTTTGGCGTGTGATTATCTTATTTATTTTGAAAAAAATGTTCTTTTGAGATTCATGCATTTAGAGTCGTGTTCATAAGTTTTGTTGTTACATGAGTATATTTCTGTCTTTTGGTTTGGTTGGGTTGTACTTACCTGCGATGCCATCTTGGCGTCGTAGTTTTTGGATGCAGATTATGAAGAGGCTGAGCCTGATGAGACCGCTCCGCCGATGATGCGTTATTATTATAAATTGTTATGTTGAGAAATTATTTTTCCCTTTTAAAAATAGGTATTTGTTAAATTATATTTCGGATGACTGTATTAAATCTCTTATTGGAGAATTTATATTAAATTGGTTTGTAAAATATTTCTAAAAATTCTGGTACTTAGTTATTGACCTCATATATCCGCTGCTTTTATTTATATATGTCATATGTGCACACACATTTGGCACTTGTCATTGGGATGTGTGATCCATGTTGTCAGCATCCCGACGCCTCGATTCCCGTGTTTATTTTAAAGGGAATTTGGGGGTGTCACACATGTGACTTCGAAATGGGCGATGCCTAACTAACCGTGTCCAGCACGTACCATGACCAGACATCCCTAGCCCCCGCCAGTAGAAGAGCCACTGAGTCGGCACAAGAGCATTACCATCCCGTTCGATCCCGTCATTACCTGGCGACAACCCAAGAGACGATACTCAGTATATTCCGCTCCCGAGTGACCAAAGAAGCTCCACCAAGATAATGCCCTATCTTGACTTAGGGTCGTGATATACACGCATTCGAAAACCATAAACACATGAAAATTCATTTTTCATTTCCAACACATGAATATGCGCGTAAATACACAATGCAAATGACCATGCACCAAATAGTTAACAATTAATAAATTCCAACAATAACCAAACACAACATCTGTTGATACCAAAAATATATTTAAATTTTAAAGTTTATTTGGAAAATACTTACAGTGGGTAAAAACGTAAATCCTTGAGCAAATGCCAATCCGCAGCGTTCGTAGCGGTCACTTGTATGTTAGGCTAGAGTGATTGGTTTGACACTAAAATTTAGGGATATACTCATTGGAAGGTGGGAAACCTCATGGAGGTGGTGGTGTGGCGGCACAACTACCGGAAGGTGGCGGATCGGGCTTAAAATGGGTGAAAACTCATTTTCGAGTTTGGGATTGTACAGGGAAGGTGAGGCCATGTATGACAAAATTGAGTTAGTAGGATGACTGGCTGGGGTAGGGAAGTGGTTTGGTAGTGAAGGTGAGATGCACGGCGGCCGGATGGCGGCGCGGCGAGGATAGACTCATATAAGGACCCATTTCGGGTGGAGGAGGAAATGACGGAACTGGGTGGCTTTGGAAGATGAGTTATGCTCGCCAAAGAATGGGAAGTCTAGTGGTGGTGGTGGTGAGTCAAGGTGGCCGGTGGTGATACTGGAAAATACAAGAAAAGCTTTAAAACCCATTTCGGGTATGTGGCCGTGTGAGGGAGGTGAGGTCGCCATGAAGCACACCGACAGCAGGGGAGGCTCATCGACATGTTGGAGGTGGTTTGGGCTGGGCGGTGTCGCTGGAGGCTGACGCACGACGGAGCTGGGGGAGAAGAGAAATGAAGAGGGAAGAGAGGGAATAGGGGAGGGGTCGTGCGGCAGGGGAAAGAAAAGCAGGAAAGAAAAAATGAAAAAGAAAAAAGAAGAAAAGGAAAAAAGGAAAAAAGGAAAGGAAAAAAGGAAAAAAAAAAGAAAGAAAAAAGGAAAAAAGAAGGGAAAAGAAATGAATACTAGCTAAAATAAAATACAATAAAATAAATAAAAGCCAACTGACAAAGCTACAATTCAAAATCAATAAGATAAAATATTTAAAACCCAACAATAAAATAAATTAAACCAAAACACAATTTAATTATAAAACAATAATTAATATAAAGAAAGTGCATCAATTAAAATCACATAATAAAATAAAGGAATTTAATCCCAATCATTAAAATAATTACTTCACATTAAAATAAATAAGAAAAGTAATGTAACTCAATATATAAATATAAAAACAACATAAAATTAATATTAACTAACTAATAGATTAAATAAATATCTTAAACAAATAAAATACAACTAATAATATTATTAAAATAAATTAAAATAATCAACTACGAGAATAAAATAATGTGTAAAAAAAACGTAAATTTGGGATCTCACAACAGTACTAGTTTTTTCTCCTTCCTTTTGTAGACTTCATTCATTAATAATTTGCCACGTAGAACTAACCCCCATGACTCACAACTAGAAGTTCTCTGCTCTGGGAGCCAAAAATTGACAATTGAATTTACCCTTCAAACCATTTGTAAGAGTTGGATTCAATTTGTTACCTCACGGCAAATTGTTTTATTCATCAGGTATAATTCCAAAAATTTCCCAAGGATTCTTGTTTGAAGCATTCAAACCATGTTATATATTTTGTTCGGTATTTTTTTGTATGATGTTTTATTATAAGTATAAGCTTAATAGTTCTGTTTGTATATTTTGAATAAGAGCATACACCATGTCTAATAGAGGTGTTACTTGAAGCACCTTGATTATATGGTTCTAGGTGTTTGTGTTAGACTTCATCCCAACATTGGGTACAAAATATTTCTCTGAGCATACTCTTTGTTACACATGTAGACACTCTTAAATCTTTTTACTAGGCTCCCATAGGTGAATGAATTTGTTGAATGTAGGCTTTCCCCTACTTAATTGCTACTTTAAATCTTCCTTAGTTTGTACCAACTAGCCAAAGTATAAGGCAGTTTTGCATTGTATCTGGGGTGGGACTCTACTAGTTTTTTACATGGGTTTTTATATGCATAGGCTTTATTTATAGTTATTTGCATTTGTTGGAGTAGCATTTCATTGCAAACTATTATCAGATGTTCTTAAGTAAAACTTTGGGAGTTGAACAGGAGGTTGCCTTGCATTTGACTACTAGTTTTGGAGCTTAGTTTCCTGATGCTCTTTTCCTTAATAATTTTTTGCCAGACTAACCACTAAAACATCTTGTTTGATAGTGTAGTTTTTGGAGATTAGAAATAATTTTATCATTTTCTTAAAATACTATATGTGTGGGTGGCTGCAATGCAAATCCTCAATAATGAACTATATTCTTAATGAGTAAATGAGGTTCATTGTCAAAATGTAAATGCATTTTGGGACCCCCAACCATATGGCTGTAGTTCAGGTTCAACATTATTAATGTCTCCAACCATTATTGGAAACCTATTTCTAGCACTTGTTTGATTATCCATAGGTCCTTGAATGACCTATATTGATGAAATGTTCATCACTTATAGTTTTAATAAAGTCACTCGTTGCATGCTTGAAGATGCTTAGTTGAACTCTACACATACCTCATGTAATTGTCTATTGCTTTTCAATAATTTGCAAATGTGTTTTATCTGATTTTGAAAAATATAAACTGGATGTTTTTGTTATAGAACAATATTCTAACCACTAAAACATCCAATTGTACTGTGTACTGAGTTCACACTGGGCAAATCATGATTGCATAGCATTAGATCATAAGAATAAAAGACAGTTTAGTTGTCATCGAAACCCAAGTTATTTACGTTTATTGTGGAACTGCATTTTGATATATATATATTTTTTTGCATCATTGTCAACAAACTTTCTCTATTATGTATGCTAATTTTGCAGCTTTCAAACTTTCAAACAGAAACTCCCAAGTATGGGAAAATAAGGCTCCATATATGCAGCTTGTATGGTAGCTTTCCACCCTGATGGTTCAATGTACTAATACTTAAGGAAGCCGTTTGCTGTTAAGTCTGCTATAATTAACTGTGTTTATGTGACTAGTTGCATGTTGGTGTCATGCAATCAGACAATAGACCATATGATGAATATTAATGTTGTGTTTTCATGGTTCAATGTACTAATACTTAAGGAAGCCGTTTGCTGTTTAGTTTGCTATAATTAATTGTGTTTATGTGACTAGTTGCATTTTGGTGTCATGCAATCAGACAATAGACCATATGATGAATATTAATGTTGTGTTTGCATGTATCTGACTTGGAGCATTAGGCTTATTAATGTAGCAAACTTGTATGCTAGAATTCATAACAATTCAAAGGACATCAACTCAGTAGAAATTTGCACTTTCACAAAAAAGTATTTGACTTCCACACTATTTATCTTTTGGGACAAATTAATTCACAGGAATGGTTTTATATGGACAGTATCTCCAACTGTCAGAAATACTTAATTCGGATGTAAAATGTTTGCGGGACGACACTGGAATACACTATAGTAAGCGTTGTGCATACACATTCAAAAAGTATTTCGAATGTAAAATGTTTGCAGGAAATACACAATTCCGGCTAAATTATTTTGGCCAAGTCCTCTTTTCTGGCAAATTTCATGTGTCTGAAATAGTTGTTCTGACCAAGATATCACATGAATAAAATGGTAATTCTAGCAACATCAAAAGTATTTCCCGCAATTTGGTCATGCAAGAAATGTCAGCTTTTTCGGACAGAACATAAAGTCCAAACGAAAAACAGCATGTTGGGCCGGTTATTTCCCACGAAGCTTTCGCGAGCTGAAACTGCTGGAAATATCTATTTCCAATAGGAAATATGGCTATTTGGGATAGAATGTATCTTGGAAAAAAGTGAATTTTGTTGTAGTGACAAGCAAGACTATAAGGATGGTTAGTGTCCCATTTGTGTATTGAATGCAAGAGGAAAACATGAGCCCAACGTTGCTTATAAGGTGATTGGTTTTTTTATTTTTTTTTTTAAAAAAGAAAATTAAAGAAAAGTCAAGCAAGTGTTATCAATTGTAAAGCTTTCCTACAATAGATACATACGTATGCAATATCACTACAAGAAGAAATACTTTTCTTGGCGATTTCCAAACCACTACATTTAAATTCGCTGCTTAAACTTCATAGTTGCAGCGATTATTAATTGGCCGCTAATGTTATACTTATATCTGACACTGGGTAAAATGTAGTGTATCTAATATCTATAGCAAAATAAATCGCTGCAAATAGTTTATTCAAATTGAGCGCAATTCTTGCAGCGATATATGTTCGCTGCAATAAGTGTTTATTCAAATTAACTATATGGGATTTAGCTCACTTAGTGTAGCGGCGATATGTTTTAGCAGCAATTCTTTTAATGGAGCGCGAATTAGTTCCCTTATTTTCACCCCACCTTCAATATTTCGCCCCACTCAGAACACCCAAAAAAACCTTCCGTTCCACTTCAAAAACCCACCTTCGAAATCCCACCTTATCATCGGCCATCTTCTCCATCGCGAGCTGCCACCATCTCATCGCCTCCTCCTTAGCTTCTTTCCACGCTGGAAGGGGTCTCATTCCGAGAAATACTTTGGATATTGTCTACCAAACGAAGCAGGAATCTATGAAAAATCAAGCTAGGAAAAGGAAGAAAATAGGTCTAGTGTCTTCCCCTTCACACTTTACCGCTGTCATTGCACATCCTCGATCGCTGCAGCACCTACCGGCAGCCTGTTACACTCTAAGGTAAACCCAGAAAATGTCTAGATTAATGACAATTTATATATTTGTAGCACGTGTTTCATTCCTAATTGAGAGTGAAAGGGTATCCAACTCATCTGGACCCGAGCCCAAAAGGGTTTTCAGGCCCAAGGCCCGTAATCTGCACCCATCACCATGCGGTGTCCGAATTCAACTAGGGAGACTGAAACCGGGGACGATCCAAGTCCCTGGTTATCCCGAACCGGCAGAATGAGATTAAATCGGCTTCGAGGACACGCTAAGGCCAGAACGACGGTTCACGTACTGATATATCTCCTAGATCCGCCTCACATCAAGATCACTCCCGCATTTATGAACGACAGACAACCGCCGATCTACAGATCTCCCCTCTTAAATGCAGAACCAGACAACCGTCGGTCTACAGATCTCCCCTCTTAAATGCGGAGATACTATAAACGCACATCATTAATTGCTAGATTGACAAAAGATATAGCGGCATTTAATGCTCCTTTCCAAAAGGGTCTAATTGAGCATTAAATGAAGGGATACTCAATTAATGCGATGAGATCGACCGAATCAGATCAGGGTTTTCCCTATCGAGGATGACGATCGAGTGATGTCCCGATTTCTAGATCTTTTATCATAAAAACCCTCATTCAAAGAGAACACCTATAAATAACACCAAACCAAAGACGAAAAATGGTACATTCTCACACTTCTTTCAAGCAAACTTCCATATATTTTCTCCTTGAAACTAACTTGATCGTCGGAGCAGTCCCGGACCCCGATCATCCTTGTTCTTGTTTTGCAGGTTTCGGTCGGTCGGAATTTGATAAACCAGATTGCAGAATACGTCCTTAACAGAGAGAGTGTTTCGTAATTGGGGCTAGAGAATTCTTTCTCTTTGAAACTGGTTATAGCAATTGCCTCCTCCATCAACATTTTACCACTCCGTGTTGTCGATTGGTTAGTCATTTCTTGGCTTTTGTTATTTATTACCTGTTACCATTATTTTTTTTTGTTTGTTTCTAATCTGATTATAATTTGTTCTCAGTTTGTTTTACAATGTGATTGTAATTTGTTAAAAATTAAAATTTCGAACTCTAAATTGAGAGTATTTAAATTAATAAGATTTCGTTCAAATAATGTCAAATTTGGAATCATATAATGTCAAATTTGGAAGAGGCTAATTCCTTGAAGTCATTGTTTAATTTTTCTAATTACTGGAAGAAATGCAAGAGAAAAATCAGAACCTTCATCTTCTTAATTTCCATATTTTCTCATGATTTTTTTTATTTGAGTTTGAATTATGTTTGTTTTGGTTTTGTATATTGGAGTATATGTGGTGAACTCAATTTGTTTTTAGTATATTGTACGATTACATCATTAGGTTTTGGTTTTGTAAACAATTGTAAATTAATGGACGTTCTGTACTTCAGGGGAGATTAATTTGTAAGTTGGACCAACTTCCATTATTTTCAATATATGTGAACAACGAGGCCGGGAGTTAAAGAAAATAAGATTTCGAACTCTAAATTGAGAGTATTAAATTAATAAGATTTCGTTCATATAATGTCAAATTTGGAAGAGGCTAATTCCTTGAAGTCATTGTTTAATTTTTCTAATTACTGGAAGAAATGCAAGAGAAAAATTAGAACCTTCATCTTCTTAATTTCCACATTTTCTCATGATCTTTACTTTGAGTTTGAATTATGTTTGTTTTGGTTTTGTATATTGGAGTATATGTGGTGAACTCATTTTTTTTTTAGCATATTCTACGATTACATCATTAGGTTTTGGTTTTGTAAACAATTGTAAATTAATGCACGTTATGTACTTCATGGGAGATTAATTTGTAAGTTGGACCAACTTCCATTATTTTCAATATATGTGAACAAGGCCGGGAGTCAAAGAAAATATTCTGATGTTGTTCTTATTCTGATGAATGATTATTATGTGGATGGAGGCTCTTTTTCCTTTGCTGCTTTTTTATGTTAAACTGTGAGTACTTATTAACTAAATGAAGGCTATCACATTGGTTCTCTCTTGAATGAATGGATATTATTAGTATTGAATGGACAGGTTTGAGTAGGTACAGGAAAGTCTGGTTTTCATTATTTATATTTGTTTCTGATTTTGTTTAGTACTTAGTCTGATTGATATGTGTTTAACAGAAGAGTTGTATGCTATGATTCTTATATAGAAAATGTAATGGTACTCCAGCCATGCTATGAACCTTGGAGTAGCCTTCATTTATGGAGTAGCCTAATGTTAATTGTGTTCCTTGGCTGGAACTGGAATGTATTATGATAAATGCACCAAGAAATAAGTAACATGTATAAATTTCGAAGAAAAAACTTTATTCTTATTAAGCCACCTGCCCAGTCTTGCATATTTAAATTCTGAAGTGCTTATTCTATAAAAGAAAAACATAGAAAACCGAGACAATGTAAAAATTTGGCTTTGACTTTGTTTTTGTTGAATCCTTGATGAAAAATTAGAAAGAGTTGAATATTCAAATTTCTTTTCTTTCCCTTTTCATTCACTTCCATCTTTAAAAATTTCTTTCTTCCATCAACAACACATAGCTAGATATTCTCTATTCACCTCTGTTTTTATGGGCATGAAGCTGATTTTTTTTTGGGCTTTTACTTAAGCTTCCTAAAAGGTAGATGCTTTACATAAAACAGAAGAAAGGGCTACTACTCATCTCATTCCAGCGAGCTCAAGCTCCAGACTTTTGCTATACCAGGTGTGCTACTTCATTCACCTCTACTTTATGTAGTTCAAAAGAACATTTTTTTTCCCTTTTACTTAAGCTTCCTTAAAGGTAGTGTGAGAACTCGTAATTTTACTCCCTATGTAATTTAATATTTTAATGTTAAATATGTTTTATTTACTAATTTAATTTTGGGAGTTATGAGATGGCGTATATTATTATTTAAATGATTTAATTACAAGTTAATTTATTTTCTTATTATACTATTGTGATGTATTTAATTTAAGACTTGAATTTAATCTCATTATTTTATTATGTTAGTATTTAAATTAGAGTGTTGTAATTTAGTTTATTTTAATATTTGATGTGTTTTAATTATTTTATTTTAGTGTATTTCGGTTTGGGTTTTAATATGTTTTGGGCTTTTTTAAGTTTGATTTCTAGCCCACCCAAGTCTGGCCCGTGATCACATAACCCAGCCCCTCCCCCCTTATAAAACAGCGCCGTTTAGCTAAATCAAAAATGATATAGAGCAACCACACTCAAGTGCACACACTCACATGAACAGTAGCATGTTACTGTTCATACTACTATTCATGTGAGTGTGTGCACTTGAGTGTGGTTGTTCCCTAGCATTACTCTTAGCTAAATACTTTAAGTGAATTTCCGGTCCCTTCCTGCTTCGTTGGATGCAAGCTCATTCTTCATTTCTTCTTCTTCTTCTTCCGTGTTTTGTCACTGTTTACCGTGATCTAAAGCTTGAATTTTTGCAGCTTTCCTTCAGCCATTTTCATCCATGCATTACTCTATTAATTTCCTAGTACCTTGATGAGCATTTTCCCTCTTGTTTTGTCTTAGATCCGTGCCTAATGTGCCTGCAAAACCCACCTATTTTTCTAGTGAAAACCATGAGCTTCAACCCATGTTTTGGGCGTCCGTTGTTCATCTGAAAAGCTGATATTTTTCTCCTTTTTTAGAATGGGTGTCTTCGTTCAGTGTTGGTGAGTTTACCCGTGATTTATCCTGCCCAAAATCAATGATTTATAGTCAGGTGTAAGCCTATAAAATACCTATCGAACCATGCGGACAACCACACCAAAAACTTCCCTATACCAAGCTCTGTTTGAAGTCTGAAACCGTGGGTTTAATCACTCCTTTTTGGTTCGTTTCTTCTTCTCAACTCAAATTTGAGTTAGCCCTCTTCAAAATCCACCTAAATCCGAAAATTTTAGTGGGGTTTTCATTGGGTTTTATCTCGCCGTAAGATCACCGTTTTATAACATTTACGATACTCTCGGTAAGTATTTTCTCTAGTTTAGTTAATTATTGTATTTTATTTATTTACAGTAAGATGATTAATTTATTTGGTTGCAATATTTGGGATAATTATTTGAATTGGTTATATGTATATATATCTTGTTCTATTTACATTATTGGTTTAATTAAATTGTTAGGTTTATTTATTGGTTTTATTGATGTTACTATAATTTATTGGTGTTTTAATTAACTCTGGTTTTTAATTATTTTAGTTGTTTCCGATATTAATATTTATGTATTTGTGATGATCTATATACGTTGGTGCTTTGTATTTGATTTTAGCGGCGAGTACGCGGTTGGAAGTTCGGAATCGCTGTTCGGTATTTTCGGTAACTTCAGAAATTATTAGTGAGCGTACTATAAGTACCTTCCAAATAAATTTTAAGATTTAAATATATTTTTACATAACAACTATGTGTTTAGTTGATAATTGAGTTTATTGAATATTTGATATTTTGTACATGGTGATATGCATTATGAATTGCACAGTCATTCATGT
Source organism: Platycarya strobilacea (assembly GCA_036898215.1). Classification (NCBI taxonomy): domain Eukaryota; kingdom Viridiplantae; phylum Streptophyta; class Magnoliopsida; order Fagales; family Juglandaceae; genus Platycarya; species Platycarya strobilacea. The sequence goes on from CM072546.1 coordinate 2,714,274, forward strand.
GTATATATGATATTTGAAGTTTTTACGTGAAACTTGAGTTATGGTATATTGAGTTTTATAAGTGAGAAACGATATTATTGAGTTTATGGATTTTAATGATTTTTGACTAAGTCATAACGGGGACAACGATACGTAACGCCCGTTATGATCAGTGGGTGTGAATAACATATCGAGGACGGCGATACGTAACGCTCATTATGGTCATTGTATATGTATTTTATATCGGAGATGGCGATACGTAACACCTGCTATAAAATGAGTGTGTATATCATATCGGGGATGGCGATACATAACGCCCACTATCATTGGATTTACATGTATCATTTTCTGAAAAATGATAGATGATTTCATTGGAGTTTTATTTTGAAATTTTGGAGTGTGTGCTTTATTTATTTATTTGAAAAAAATGATTTTAAGACTCATGCATATGGTATCTTGTTCATGCATTTTGTTGTTAGACAAATGTATTTAATATCTTGGGTTTTGTTTGAGATTCTTACTTATCTGCGGTACCATTTTTTTAGTATCGTAGATTTTGATCTAAAGAACGATGAGGTTGAGTTTAAGGAGGCGGCTCTGTCGTTGGAGTGAATTAGTGTAGTTGGTTTTCTTGGATGATGATTACTTAATTCTAATGATTGTGTATTGTGTTTATTTGATTTTTGGATGACTATATCAAATCTCCTATTGGAGAATTTACATTAACTTGTTTTGTAATATTTTAAAATTCTGGTACTTATATATTGACTTTATTATCCACTACGACTTTTATTTTATGCATGTTATATGTTCACACACTTAACACTTGACGTTGAAAGTACGTGACCCGTATTATCATCATCCCGACATCTCAATTCTCATGTTATTTTAATAAAAAATTTGGGAGCATCACATTATATAAAGCAATTCCATATGTGCATCTTATTCACCTATCCCAAAGCAATCCACAATAAAAACCACGCTTTTGTGATTTATTTTTCCTCTAATTTTTTGTTATTTGAGATTGGGAGATTTTATAATATTGAGATGTTATTTCAATGGTCTGCACAAAGATTTTAACTTATTTAAACCAATGAATATTTAATATGTCAATGCATGTATACAAAACATGTCTACTCTATGGGAAATGTAGTATAAAGGGCAAGTCCTACGCACATCAATAGTGGTCAATAGTGTATGAAATAAAAGTAAAGAATGACTTCCCTCTTTATAACCCTCTAACATAGCATAGGGGATGTTTAAACAAAATTCCCGATCAATAGTGGTCAATAGTGTATGAAACAAAAGCTTATGACATTCATAAAGTTCCCGAAATACAAATTCTTGTGACATTTTACATTACAAGTTCAACATAGATTGGCCTATGATCTAACAGAGAATGCCAGGATAGCCTTAGGTAGAGCATATGGAGATAAATGTTGTGTGTATTCCCCCTGGCTATCCATATTTGAGGCATTGATGAACTGATCATGGATGCAATACGTGTTAAAGAAAGCAAAAACAATTTATACAAGAATATAAAACTTATTGAGAGCACTTAGCTATCACCAGGTATATAGACAGTAACGTGGTAAAAAAAAAAACAGACAGAACCAAAAACAAAGTAACAGTTTAAATGCATGGTTATTATACCTGACCCAAATATTGAACAAGAATGTTGGCCCCAAGACACCAACCAACAGCATATAAATTAGCTTTTGGAAACCGAGTGGCAACATGCTCCACTACTTCACGGATATCTCCTAAAAATGAAACTGAATAGAACTGCACCAACATTATAAGATCACTTGCATATACCTCGGAAGAATCCAAACTCATGTAATGGCAACTAAAAGAAAAACAAACACAGTAACAACATATCAGGAAATATTATTTATATATTTCAATTGTCTTTTGTAGAACATCTACCTTTGAGATAGTGATCCACCATCACCCATCTCATGGCCCCCAAAGAAGCATCCCTACGTATTCTTAGTGTGTGAGGTCCCAGATTTACGTGTATTTTTACACGTCATTTTATTCTCGGTATTAATTATTTTAATTTATTTTAATAATATTATTGGTTGTGTTTTATTTGTTTAAAATATTTATTTGAGCTATTCATTAGTAAGTGTTAGTTTTATGTTGTTTTTATAATTAAATGTTGAGTTACGTTGTTTCTTTATTAATTTAAATGTGAGGTAATTATTTTAATGAGTGAAATTTAATTTCCTTTATTTTATTATGTGATTTTATTTGATGTGCTTTTTTAATATTAATTAGTGTTTTATATTTAAAATGTTCTTTAAATTAAATTGGTTTATTGTTGAGTTTTAAATATTTCTTTTTATTTATATTAAATTGTAGTATTATCAATCAGCTTTTATTTAATTTATTGTATTTTTTTAGTTGGACTCATTTTTTCTTCTTTTTCCTTTTTCTCTTTTTTCTTTTCTTTTTCTCCTTTCTTCCCCTGCATTTCACCTCCCCCCCAGCTCGCGCGATTTCTTCTTCCCCTCCCCTGTTTGGCCTTTCGGCCTTAGACAGCCCAGCCATCCACCACCGCCCACCACCCGTCACCGCCCTTCCACCTAAACTCCCCACCCTCCGGCGACCTTCCCTGCACCGGTGGTGCACCTCACGGCGGCCCCTAGCCTGCGCTTGAGTCCCCTACCCGAAATGAGTGTTTTAGCTTCCCTTGCATTTTTCGGTCACCGCCGGCCACCCCTTGGTACCGGCGACCTACCAGCAGAGTCCCCTCACTCCGGTGAGCATAATCCAACCTCCGGCACCACCCACGGCAACCCAAATACCCCAATCTGAAATGGGTATTTCAAATACCCATACACGGGTTTGCCACCCTAGCGCCGCCGTCCAGCCACCATAGGCCTCACCACCGCCACCATAAGACTCCCCTTGTCCAGCCGGTCATCCCCCTAACTCAATTTTCCCAACCGTTGTCTCACCTTCCTGGTACAACCTCAAACTCAAAAATGGGTGAAAACCCATTTTGAGCCCAATCCGCCACCTTCCGGTGGTTGTGCCGCCACACCACCACCTCCATGAGATTTTCCACCTTCCAAAGAGTATCTCCCTAAATTTTGGTGTCAACCAAGCACTCTAGCCTAGCGTACAAGTGACCGCTACGAGCGCTGCAGAGTGACGTCTATTCGAGGATTTTCACTTTTACCCGCTGTAAGTATTTTTCAAATAAATTTTAAAATTTAAATATATTTTTGATATCAACAAATAGTGTTTGGTCATTATTGAAAATTATCAGTTGTTGGTTATTTAGTGTATGGTCATCTGCATTGTGTATTTACGCATATATTCATGTGTTGGAAATGAAAAATAGGTTTTCATTATGTTTTTGGTTTTGGGTGCATGTGTATCACGACCCCAAGCCGAAATGGGGCATTATCCCAGTGGAGCTCTTCTGGTCACACTGAGTGACGTCCCCTGGGTCGTCGCCGAGTGACGAAGGGATCAGACGGGATGGTAACGCTCTCGTGCCGACTCTGTGGCTCTTCTACTGGCGGGAGCTAGGGGGTGCCTGGTCATGGTACGTGCTGGGCTCGGTTAGCTAGGTATCACACGTTCCGAAGTCACATGCGGGGTCGTTACCTTCGGTGTGATGATGAAAGTTAGGGTGTGTGGATGGTCCCTATGGGAGATCATGGTGCATACGGTTAATAAAACGGATATTTAGGTCATTTTCTGGGAAAATGGCGGGTTTTAATTATTGGTTTTACGTGGACCATTTTCTGCAAAATGATTGTAGTTTTAATAGATTTATGGTCATCATTTTCTGGGAAAATGATAGGTGATTTTACTGGAGTTTTATTTGGGCTAAAATGGGATTTTGGCATGTGTGGTTATTTATTAATTTTGAGAATGATGATTTTAAGTCATATGCATACGGTATCCTGTTCATGCATAGTGTTGTTGTATGAATGTATTTATTATATTGAGTTTGTTTAAGTTGTACTTACCTGTGATGCCATTTTTGACATCGTAGTTTTTTAATGTAGATTTTGTAAAAGCTGAGCCTGAGGAGACGGCTTCGCTGTTGATGTGCTGTTATTATAAATGCTATCTCGGGAAATTATTTTCCCCTTTTTATAAATATGTATTCGTTAATTTATATTTCGGATGACTGTATTTAAACTCCTGTTAGAGAATTTATATTAAATTGATTTGTAAAATATTTCTAAAAAATTCTGGTACTTAGTTATTGACCTCAATATCCGCTACTTTTATTTATGCATGTCACGTATTCACATACTTAGCACTTGACGTTGGGGGTGCGTGACCCGTATTGTCAGCATCCCGACGCCTCGATTCTCGTGTTTATTTTAAGGAGAATTTGGGGACGTCACATAATGACTTGTACATAATTTACTTAAATTAAAGTTCCACAATTTACTTATCTCTACGTATTTTTTTTTTATGTGGACAAACGTTGGATGAATTTGGGTGATAGACTTGGGTCACCTACATACGCTGAAAGTGTTAAGAATTTACTCACAATGGTACGAAACCATTCCATAGATAGTGATCGCATTCAGTCTCCCTTCCATAGATGTTAAATGATCTCCATTTACCTATATTTGAGTGGAGTCTCACTTATTCATAAAGGGAATAAATCCAAACTACACTCAGTGGATATCTCATAGAGAGAAGGAAACACTCCCCATCATGGACGATGACCTAGATGACGATTCTGTGGTTGGAGTTGAAGATGGGTTCATTGATGACATGGACAATATGTTAGATGACATAAGGGCAAGTACATTCGGAGATGCGCCCAAATACAACACGACATCGCCCACCCAACCATCAATACCACAACCAACCCCAAACTCAACCTTTGACCAACTACTAGAGGATGCCCGACGTCCTTTGTTCGATGACTGTACAAAATTCTCAAAGCTCTCATTCATTGTAAAGTTGTTACACAACAGAACACTCGATGGTTGGTCAATAAATTCTTTCGATATACTCCTAAGCCTTCTGTTGTCTACTGTTTCTCATGCCGCATTGCCACAATCATATAAGGTGGCACAGTTATTGGAGCGAGGCTTAGGATTCAAGTACTGTAAAATTCATGCATGCCGCAATGACTGTATCTTATTCAGGAAGGAGAATGTCAATCTTAATGAGTGCCCTATATGCAAGGTTTCACGGTGGATGCCAAATACACACGGATCACGGTTGATTCTTTAAAAGATGTTTCGACATTTTCCTTTGAAACCAAGATTACAGTGTCTATTTGTATCAGAAAAGATAGTAGATGATATGAGATGGCGTAAGGAGCAGCGTGTTGCTAATGAGAGTTATCTTATGAGACATCCTGCTGACTTTGAGTCCTACAAGACATTTGATCAATCTCATAGTTGGTTTGCACAGGATGCTTGTAATGTTAGACTCGGTCTAGCAAGTGACGACTTCAATCCCTTTAACAATCTAGCTAAACCATATAGAATTTGGCCAATTATTATTGTCCCGTATAACTTGCCACCATGCTTATGCATGAAAGACCAGTTTTTCATGACATTCCTTATCAGCCCTGGTCCAAAATCATTAGGAAATGATATTGATGTTTATTTGCAGCCGCTGATTGATGAGTTGCTTGAATTGTAGGAATATGGGGTACCTACATATGATGCTTACACTAAGGAAATGTTCATGTACATGCCGCCTTATTGTGGACAATCAATGACTTTCCTGCCTATGAAAATCTTTCTTGTTGGTTAACAAAGGGGAAATTGGCTTGTCTCTCTTGCAATTCCAACACCGATTCCAATTGGTTGAAGTATGGTAGAAAACAGTGTTACATGAGAGATTAACGTTTCTTACCATCAAATCACATTTGGCATACCAAAGAAGTGTTGTTCAATGGTAGAGAAGATCATCGCATGCCCCCAAATTTGGTCAAAGGAGAAGAACTATTAACTCAATTACAGACGCTTGGAGATAGTCAATTCGGTAAATCTTATAGGAAGAGAAAATGCACTGCAAAAGAGTTGAATTGGACAAAGAAAATCATCTTCTTCAAGCTACTTTATTGGTCAACACTACGACTTTGACACAACTTAGATGTCATGCATGTTGAAAAGAATATTTTTGATAATATATTGGGCACTCTAATGAACATTACTAGCAAAACAAATGACAATATAAATTTCCATTGTGACTTGGATTTAATGGGTTTCAAAAAAGAATTACATTTGAAACTTGCAGGTGAACGTGTTACAATGTCATATGCATTGTACACATTACATGAAAACAAAAGGAATAAATTATGTGAGTGGCTTGCCGAGGTAAAATTTCCATATGGGTTTGCCTCCAATATCATACACTATGTATCTATACGAGATTGCAAAATCTCTAAGCTCAAAAATCATGACTGTCGTGTTTTCTTGCAAAGACTACTGTCTATTGCTGTGGGGGCTATTAAGGAGTGATATTACATTGGCTCTGACTGAATTTAGCGGTTTCTTCAAAGAGTTATGCACCCGAACACTGGATGTGAATTGCCTATCACAACTTCAACTTGATATCGTTATCATACTATGCAAATTGGATATGATATTTCCTCTGTCTTTCTTTGATATTATGGTCCACCTAACTGTCCATTTACTTCGTGTGGCCATACTCGAAAGTCCAACTCAATATAGGTGGATGTACCCGTTCGAGAGGTATCTAAGCAAGTTTAAGTGGTATGTTAAAAATAAAGTCTGTCCAGAAGGTTCAATAGCGAAAGCTTACATTCACATCAAGTGTTTGACATTTTTCTCAATGTATCTCCAAGATATTGAGACAAAGTTTTGTCGATCGGACCGCAACATCGATGGTAGAGAAGAGGAGAATATTGATAGATTCAAAGTTTTCATTCAAAAATTCGTCCATTGGGCATAGCTAGGCATATGCAATTAGAAGATAAACTTCATTCCTCAGCCATATGATACGTGTTAAACAATTGTGCTGAGATTAAACTCTATCTAGAGTAAGCAACCACAACTTAAGGATTTCTTGTAATGACCTTCAATCATCTATAATACTTTACGTAACTAACTATTATTTTTTTTGGCCGTTTGTGTTCTGCAAATGCAAGGAGCACTACGACATATGCAAGGTGACAAAACCAAATGCTATCAATCGCATGCATCAAACTGAGTTTCCAACTTGGTTCAAGTAACGTGTAAGTTAGCTCCACTTAGTCTACTTAGAATAAACCCAAACTTGGTATGACTAAAATCATGTATTCATAATTTGATACAATATTGTATTGTAGGTTCAGGATCAGCATACCAATAACCCATTTGATGTGTCCACTAATTTGTATGCGTTAGCTTGCGGTCCTAACCATTGGGTTGCTTCATATGCTACCTGCATTATCAATGGTAAACGGTTCCATATGAAATAGCGTGAAATTCGTCAGCGTTCACAAAATTCAGGAGTATTGGTAACTAATGACCAAGATACTAATAATATAAACTTTTATGGTGTTATCAATGACGTTGTGGAGTTACATTATATGGGAGTTCATCGAGTGTACTTGTTCAATTGTGATTGGTTTGATATGGATGATATGAAACTGGAAGTTCGAGTAGACAATCACATGACTAGTATTAACATGGATAAGACTTGGTATAAAGATGAACCATATGTGTTAGCATGCTAGACTTTCCAATGATTTTGCGTTAAAGATATAAGGGCGAATGGAAATTGGTATGTTGTGCAGACGTATAATAATAGGAATATGTACGATGTTCCACTAGCATTGAGGGCTTTAGACGATAGTAATGACGTATTAAGTGACGATGAGGCCTATCAAAAAAATGAGTAATCACAGGATTACCCACTTTTGCATTGTGGAGTATGTTCAGTATCAAGTCCACTTAGTAGGACTGATATAGTACTTACCCATATCGATGCACGAGAGCACGTGGAGCCTTCTGGTGATGGCAGAAATTTGGATGACTTTATTGATGATTACATAGTTCCATCTTGTTCTGAAGATGCTTATGGTGATTGGGAATATTCAGTTGATGATGACCTATCCATTGATGAAGAGTTTGAGTCAAAATAGACAACCTACCAACAAATTGACCATGAAATGTATTATTTTATATACTTTGATTTATGTATGATTAATCATGAAGTGTACGTTTAAAATTACATAAGTTCTTTTAGTGTTAGACATGATCTTGGTTAGAACGATATGTTGTTTTCATGTAGGTGATTAGATGAGGGACAATGGTCGAGGTCGACCTAGAGGTCCAGGGATACGTGCGAGATATGGGGTTCATCCCATATCTTGCGACAGCCGGTCATGCGGCTTTCGCATATCAGATCAGCATAGCCTAGCATTGGTTAATAAGGGAAGATCAAATGATTCTACCAAACTTTCAAGCCAACCATTGGAGCCTCTCCATGCAGACCCCATTATGAAGGAAGTGCCTAACAAAGCACATTTGCCCTCGCCGATTAGAAAACCGCAGGCTGAGACATCAATTGGTGTTTAAATATCACCTAAACCAATTAGACATTAAAAGGGTATTCCTAATAAATATTATGTTTATCAGTTGGTATGTAAATATCACCTAAACCAATTAGTCCATTGACTAAATATTTTGTTATTATGTCATACAGATAAAGATATCCCGTCAAGTAACGCAGGTTGAGATATCCAGGCGGGGATGTGGGCCCACTAAGATGACTGAGTTCGATAATTTGAGTAAGTATGGAAAGATGCATTTAAAGATAAATCCTGAATAAACAGCACCATGTTGTGAGAATGTAGGGATGTTTACTACCCAGATAACTTTGATAGTTAAACAGCACTGCAACATGAGTTATCCTCGAAGGAGTGATGTACCCCAAGCACATAAGGATGAGTTAATTGGTCAAATTCAGGTAAGACTTTTATACTTTGGTGGTGATGGATTTAAATATATTGCAAGAAAATTGTTGGTTGATTTAACAGTTTATTATGAATGTATTGTGATTTTGAATTAGAAGGGGAATTGGAGAGCCATCGGTTGGCAGTGACAAAGCAGCTTCGAAATCATTTCAATGCATTTCACCACTAATTGCATAAGATTTATAACTCATTTGCAAGTAATGACGATGCATTGGCGACTGGGTGTAGTTTGGTCACCCCCTGATTTGGGTTAAGCTTTGTATGAGACGGTCTGGTGAGCACTTCAAGGTATGCATCATTAAGTGGTGGATATTTTATTACTTAGAATAGTTATCCTAATATGTTGTCATTATTGCAGAAAATAGCAGCCATAAATTGAGAGAACAGGAAGAAGCAAAAAGTTAATCACACAACGGGTCAAAAATCCTTTGTGAGGCGCATTAGAAGAGAAGGTAGTATTTGTTTGGTTAGTCTTCAAGTAAGCATTAGTTTTCTTGTATCCATACTGTTTGACTTATATATTGCGACGTGATTGAACATGTGGCATGCTGATGGAGGTACGATGGTGGACTTCTACAAGAAAACCCACTGGTCGAATAAGCAATCTAAGTTTGTGACAGAAGCTATTAAGGAGGCTTATGTGAGTAATAATTATAAGTTGCTCATAATTAATTCCTTTGTATTTCTTTTATTAATTTGAAAGTCTTTGAACCTGGCCATTTCATTTTTAGCACAAATATTTGCAACTTCTCATCACTGCTATGATCAATTAATTATGTCCTATTGCAGAATAATATGGTTGGAATGATGGATACTCTAGAACCAAAGCAACGAACTGATGAAGCAATCGCGAGTGTCTTTAGAGAGGTACTTGGTCATAGACCAGGTTATGCAAGAGGATTGGGCGAGATGGTCATACCAGAATCTAAAAGACTAAGCGACTTGGCAAAAGAGAGAGTATCTCACTGCAATTGAAAAATACAAGAATGCAGCTTAATTCTCCAACCGTGATATGGAGGCAATGAAGACGAAGATAACGGCACTTGAGGAGAAACAGGAGGCTACTAACCATATATTTAGGGAGAAACAAGAGGCAACCAAATGCGTGTTGAAGGAGTTATTGGCTGCCCACCCGACCCTCACTTCGTCTTGTCAAAAGACTCAATGAGCTAGGTTGCCTATGCATATTTTGTGAGCTTAACTTTCTTGTACTATGTTTTCCTTTGAATAACCTCTAACATATTTCATTTTTTATTTACTGCAGTGTTTATTGTTTTATATTGATTATTTGTGTTGATTTTTTTTTCCAGTTGTTGTTAGTTGGGAACTTATAGAGATACACATTTCTAGCTTCTATTTTTGTAAGTGTACGGCATAGTTTTTTTTGTTATTTTTGCTTTGGTGTTGATCAAAATGCTACATTAGAATCAATTTATAAGATTTCAACACCTAATTAAATTCAACTATTTGCTTAGATATAAAAAAGTAAATTAAACTATATAATATAAAGAGATTGATCTAGCTTTGTTATGGGTTTGTGTGTGTGTATTGTGTGTGTATATATATATATTATTGGGTATCTTTACTTTTGTTAAGATGTTTTGTGCAGTACCAATACTTGATGTGCAAAGCTTTGTATGAATGAGTACTTCTGCTACATATCGTCATTTTTGCATATTTTTTATGCACATAATTGATATAATTGGTTGAAATAATTATTTTATATTGAAAAAGTGATGCAATCAATCACATTAGTAGATGTACAGAGAAGATTCTTTTTAACTTTGTTTTTTTTTTTTTGGAAATATATATCACAATGAAGTCAATTAAGTCTCCGGGAAGGTTTGGAGATCACAAGTTCACAACCTTATCATACTAATTACAAACATATATATAGCAGATTGAGTTCTTGAAGTTTATGTTGGTGCATTGATCTTCCAGAGTGGTAGTCAACAGTTAAGCGCATGCGTTGTTTTAATCTGGAGAAGTGCTTGAGTTGTTTTATTTTGTTGGGACAATTTTAATGTCTTAATTTAATCTTTTATTTCACATATATATGGTCATACATATGTCGTTTGCCTGCCAAGGGACAAGCTTTTCTTTCAAGCCAGAAAGCGATCGGTCTCTTTCCAGGTGAGCACTTGCCCTTTCTTTCGTTTACATGTCTATGTTCTTTTTACATTTATTGTGCTACATTTCTGAAAATTGACTCAATTTTAGACTCAATTTCCTAAAATTTTTGTATTGTCCTATGTCATTCTCAATTGGGTTTAATGAATAATTGTGGAAAAATTTTGTTTTGTTGTTTTTATACTTGTGTATTCAATATGATGATGTGTTGTGTGGCAATTAGGAATATAGGAGTTCCACGCTTTCGACTAGTTTGTGCCTAGAGCAATGTTACTTAACCCAAGATGTCTTATTTGTTGTAGTTGCACCATTAATTTCATCGGTATCTTAATATTCAAGTGAATCATTTGTATTTTTATTGTTTTTGAAAGTCTGGGTAATCCCTAAATGGATTTTTATATTTTGATGTCTCTATTTTTATAGGTGCATATGGATATTAGTAGAATATATGGATTGAAGCGGATTAGATGATTTTGACGAAGACAGTTTATATTTGTAATAAACATTAGTACTCAAAATTTCCTTTTATCACCTGCCTTATTGTGGACAGTTTACGTACCTAAACGAAGACAGTTTATGTAGTACTTATGAATTTCCTTTTTTTAATGTACCCATGTCATACTTATAAATTTCCTTTTATTGTTAGTTATATTATTGGATTAATATTTGATTATATGCCATTTTACATTTCAGTTTTGGTTTTATCTTCTATTTCTGGTTTAGCATAACAAATATTGTAGAGTTTTTGTTAATATGATAATTGAGTTGCGTATATATAGAGCCTCTAAAAAAAAAGGTTTAAAAAAAGTATTGTAGCAATTTAACAATTGCTTGCAAAGAATTAGGAACTTTTGTTGCGGCGAATGGTAATCGCCGCTGTAATTTAAATATGCATACCGTGACCATGTCCAGCGAAAAGAAATTTGTTGCAGACCTATATTAATTGCAGCAATTTCTTTCACTACAAATATATTTTATGGTTCTGTTTATAAAAAACGATTTAGTTTGCAAATATGATTATTAATTGCAGCGAAACATTGATATTATCTAGCAATTATTGCTGGAATTGTATTTTAGATGGACTCTTGTTGGGAGTATGGAATTCTTGGTCATTGGTATATTGTTATAGAATCTGTTTTTGGAATACTTATGATAGTAAGCGATTATTTGTTTCTTGAGTGAAGTTTTGATTTTGTTTGTGGATACTTCAAGTTTGATGTGTAATAATTGTGTGTAAATTTTGGAGAGTACTAGTATTTGATTTGTATTTAACTTGGAGGAAGCTGTTTTGTTAAGTATTAGAGGTTGATTTGATGTGATGGTATTAAATTCAAAAGATCTAAACTATAGGCTTTTGGGTAAATTAATTTGGGCGAGTTGTTGGGGTGGATAACTTAAGTATAATATTTGGAGTATTTAATGGTTGCCTTTGTCGAGGTATCTTAGGGAATTAGTGTGACTTGAAGTCACCTGGGAATTTGGATATTGGAGATTATTCTTTCTCTTGGGTATTGAAGGTCCAGATGAGTGAGAGAATTATGTATATCATGGTTACCATACTAGTAGAGTTGACAGGATTTTTAGGTAATGTACATTGAAGCTTAAGTATCAACCATGGTGGTATAATCAGAATTATAAGATATTAAGACTTTAGGAATTCGGAAGTGTGGTATATGATTTCTTGTAATAAGTGTTGAGCCAGTTTCTACTCAATGATGATAATTTATGAGGACATAATTTTATATATTTGGTGAGTTTTTAGAGTACGCGCAGAAGCATGATGTCTTGCAATGTAATTGGAGGTTCAAGTCTTGTGTTGATTTTGAGAAATTAGTGGTGACTTGAAATTTGGAATGATACTTATACGAGAAGATTTATCTCTGTGTTGGATAATTTATGCTTATTAATGGTTAAGTAGGGAAGATAAACTTCAGAGTTATTTGAGGGTGGCATGATTTTTGTATGAAGTTAGTGAATATTAGGATTTTGGGATATTGTACTAAAGTCCTTGTACATATGGAGATTTCAGACTACTTTGCTATCTTAGGAGTCTTGGAGATGAAATGTTATGTGGAGAATATACGTTTATGATGGAATAACATTCATTTGTGATTAAGAAAAATAGCTAATTGTGTAAATCCTTGGAGTGAGTGTTGAGTTATGTGGTAAGTGAGCTATTGGAGTTTCTATTAATTGCAGCCGAGTAAATTTCAATGACAAAATTTATTTTAATGGGGGGAGGATGTGAGATCCCAGTCTACGCGTTTTTTTTTCCATATTGTCTTTATTATTGTCATTAATTATTTTAATTTATTTTAATAATATTTTTTGTAGTGTTTTATTTGTTTAAAATTGCTATTTGATCTATTAGTTAGTTAATATTAGTTTTACATTATTTTATGTTAATATGGAGTTATGCTGTTTTTCTTATTAATTTAAACGTGAGATACTTATTTTAATGATTGGAATTTAGTTTCCTTTATTTTATTATGTAAGTTTATTTGATATGCTTTCGTTATATTAATTATCATTTTATAATTAAATTGCGCTTGGGTTTAATTTATTTTATTGTTGGGTTTTAAATATTTTATTTTATTGATATTGATTTGTAGCGTTTTAGTTGACTTTTATTTAATTTATTGTACTCCTTTTCGAGTAGAATTTCATTTCTTTTTTCCCTTTTCTCTTTTCTTTTTCTTCTTTTCTTTTCTTTCTTTTTCTTTCTTTTCTTTCCTTTTCTTCCACTACTTCCCCCTAGACCCGTGCGAGCCGTTTCTCCCATCACCATCCAACGCCGCCGTCAGCCACCCTCTGGCGACACCGCCCAGCCCACTACCTTCTCCACATGCCAGTGAGTCTAGTGGTACTGGAGGTGTCATCTCCGGTCACCCCACCAACCCTCCACAGCCACAAACCTGAAATGGGTATTTTGGCTTCTCTTACATTTTTCGGCCACCGCCAACCACCCATGACGCTGGTGACCTACAGCAACTTTCCCTCACTCCGATGAGCATAACCCACCGCCTAGAAGCACCCAGTTTCGCCACTTGCTCCTCCACCTGTAATGGGTCCTTAAATGGGTTGATTTTCGTCACGCCGCCATCTGGCCACCGTAGGCCTCATCACCGCCACCAAAACACTCCCCTACCTCAGCCGACCATCCCTCTAACTAAATCTGAAAATGGGTTTCCACCCATTTTGAGCCCGATCCGCCACATTGTGGTGGTTGCACTGCCACACCACCACCTTCATGAGATTTTCTACCATTCATTGAGTATTTTCCTAAATTTTAGTGTCAAATCGAGCACTCTAGCTCAACGTACCAAGTGACTGCTACGAGCGTTGTGGACTAACGCTTGTTTAAGGATCCATGTTTTTACCCGCTGTAAGTATCTTCCAAATAAACTTTAAAATTTAAATATATTTTTGCATCGACAAATATTGTATTTGTTTGACGTTGGGATTTATTGGTTGATGTTGAAATTTCTTAATTGTTAATTATTTTGTGTGTTGTGATATACATTGTGTAATTACACGCTTGATCATGTGTATATTTAGTGTTTGGATTTTAATATGAGATGTGGTTATTAGGTTTATGGATTTTAATAGTTTTTGACTGAGTCATAACGGGGACGGCAATACGTAACGCCCATTATGATCAGTGGGTGTGAATGACATAACGAGGACGGTGATACGTAACGCCCATTATGGTCATTGTGTGTGTATTTCATATCGGAGACGACGATACGTAATGCTCGCTATGAAATGAGTGTGTATAAGTCATAATGGGGACGGCGATACGTAACGCCCATTATGATCGGTATTGTGTGTATTTCATATCAGAGACCGTGATACGTAATGCCCGCTATGAAATGAGTGTGTATGAGTCATAATGGGGACGGCGATATGTAACGTCTATTATGATTGGTGTTGTATGTATTTCATATCGGAGACGGCGATACATAATGCCCACTATGAAATGAGTGTGTAAAAGTCATAATGGAGACGACGATATGTAACGCCTATTATGATTGGTGTTGTGTGTATGTCATATTGGGGACGACGATACGTAATACCCGCTATGATTGGATTTATGGATATCTTTTTCTAGGAAATGATAGATGATTTTATTGAAATTTTATCGTTGACCAAAATAGGATTTTGGCGTGTGTTATTTTATTTATTTTGAGGAAGATGATTTTAAACTTCATGCATATGGTGTCATGTTCATACGTATTGTTGTTGTATGAATATATTTTATATCTTGTGGTTTGTTTGGATTATATTTACCTGCGATGCCATTTTTGGCGTCGTAGATTTTGGATGCAAAGATCGAGGAGGTTGAATTTGAGGAGACGACTCCATTGTTAAAGTAATTATGTTATAATTTATTATCTTGGGAATTGTTCCCTTTTGATATAGGTATTTTATATTTTGACTTTCAGATAACTGTATTAAATCTCCTGCTGGAGAATTTATATTAAATTGATTTGTAAAATATTTCTAAAAAATTCTGGTATTTAGATATTGACTTTAATTATCCGTTATTTTTATTTATGTATGTCACGTATTCATACACTTAGCACTTGACGTTGGGGGTGCATGACCCGTGTTGTCAGCATCCCAACGCCCTGATTTCCGTGTTTATTTTAAAAGGAATTTGGAAGCGTCACAAAAGAGAAATATAGTTTGCAACTTCATTTACTCAGGTTATACCACATATTGACTAGATGACAGCTTTGATGACAGAATCGAACTAAACAAACATACAAGAGATCAGTAGTGAAAGGGCAATGAATAAACCATACTAGGACAATAAATCCACCAGTAATTAATGACCACTATGAGATTTACATAGAAATACTACACGACCAAAATACACCCAGAAAGAAAAGCGGTTCAGGCCAACACTTAATCAAAACCCTAAAAAATGTACAAACCTTTTAAAAGCAACCTATGAGAGGATGAAGGAAAAACTCAAATTTTGTTAAAGGCAACAATGATATACATGTAGTGAATGAATTGATTCCCCACTGAAATGATGGACAATCTTGACCTAAGATAATGGGGGCAAACGGATTGGGTTCTGCGCACAAGAGGAGAAGTCAAGGAGGTTGCTAGGGTTTCAAGTTCTAGGGCTCTAGATTGCTGTGTGGGAAGTTGAAGGTAATTGTTTCGAAGGTAGGCACACAAGAACGAAGGTCTTCACTAGGGATTTCTTGCAAAATTATAGAGGAAGAGATTCTACTTGTCAAAAACAAGGGTATCACACACGAAGGAGGGAAAAACAAATACAATTTTTATATTTCGCACCCCATAACTCAATTTCAGCGATTTTATCCCTATTGCAAAATTCATTTACTATTATGGCTATTAATTCCATTACTAAATGGCAATAAGTCGCTGCAAAAAACGTATAAGTAAAACGTTGGTCCACTTCATATGAAAATTATGTAGCATCTTTAAATCGTCGGAAATAATTTTTAATCCTGGCGATATTTTTTGTAGCCACCATAAAATTGACGGAATAGACTTATTTTTTTGTAGTGAACCGTACTATTTATATATAGTTCCTTTTAAAAAAAAAAACTAAGAACCGATCTTGAATGATTCGTTGCTTATCTTAATTTATAAGTTCATATAATAATATTGAAACTTCCAATAATATAAGATGTCAAATAATTGCTTTTTGTAATGAACGAACGAAATGCAGCTGTCCCCTATCCCACCATTAAATTATGTGAATGACCCTACCACTATTATTTTAAATTCTACATAGTGACTTGCATAGTGACTTGCATAGTAACTTGCATAGTAATTTCAAAGCATATAAATAGGGACTTCAGTTGTAATGAAATTCATAAGAAAATATAGAGAGAGAAAGAAAATTTCAGTTCTTAAGAGTTCTAGAGAGAATTTCTTATTTCTCTTTTGCAATAGTAGTTTCCTTTCTTTAAGTTTCATAACACGTTATCAGCACAACGGTTCTACCAATTCTGAAACTAGTGGTCATATTCCTCTAAAATGGCAAATCTTACAAAATTAGAATTTGTTGCTCTTGATATATCTGGGAAAAATTATTTATCCTGGATACTTGATGCTGAAATACATCTTGATGCAATGAACCTGGGAGAAACTATTAAAGAAGGAAATCAAGCACCCCTGCAAGAACGTGCTAAAGCAATGATTTTCCTTCGCCACCATCTTCATGAAGAATTGAAAACTGAATATCTCACAGTAAAAGATCCCTATATTTTGTGGAACAATTTAAGGGAGAGGTATGAACACCAGAAAACTGTCATCCTCCTAAGAGCTCGTTCTCAATGGATACTCCTGAGGTTGCAAAATTTTAAAAGTGTTAGTGAGTATAATTCCGTACTTTTTAAAATAAGCTCAGTATTAAAATTATGTGGTAAGAAAATCACCGATGAAGATATGCTAGAGAAGACTTTTACTACATTTCATGCCTCGAATGTGCTCCTGCAGCAGTAGTATCGAGAGAGAAAGTTCAAGAAATATTCTAAACTTATATCATGTCTTCTAGTAGCTGAGCAGAATAATGAGTTCTTATTAGAAAGCCACCAGTCACGCCCTACTGGCTCAATATCATTCCCTGAAGTGAATGGTAATAGGTTTGCATCATTCCCAGAAGTGAATGGTGCATCCTTTAGAAGAAATCGGAGGCGTGGATGTGGTAGGAGAAATTATAGAAATGTTCGTCCCAGGAATGACAACATTAAAAGGGATTATAATATACCATATCACCAGAAGTGGTACAATTCAGAAAGGGATAAAAATCCTCAAAATAATTCTTCAAAGAAAAGTGAAGAGGTGTGCCATAGATGTGGAATGACTGGACATTGGTCACGTACCTGTCGTACGGCCAGGCACTTAGCTGATTTATATCAAGCTTCTATTAAAGGAACGAATAAAGTGCATGAAACAAATTTAGTAGAGCCATCAGATGATTTATTAGATTCGATAGATGTAGACGTTACTCATCTTGATGTATCTGATTTCTTTAATCATCCTGAAGGTAGTATTGAACACTTAATTGGAGATGGAAGTGTTCCACTCAATTAATGTATTTTCTTTCTATCAGTAATAAAAGTTTTGTATATTTTGTAGAATCATGGATCACATTGATGAGCTTTTTATCTCTGAGTTGAATGATAAAGATATATGTCTGGCTGACAGTGCTACAACTCACACAATTCTCAAAGAAAAGAAATATTTTCAAAATCTAACACTAAGTAAAGCCTATGTCCATACCATATCAGGTTCATCGGATTTAATTGAGGGCTCCGGAAGAGCTTATATTGTGTTGCCTAATGACACCAAATTTTGTATTGATGATGCTCTATTCTCTTCACAATCCAGAAGAAATTTATTGAGTTTCAAAGATATACGTCGTAATGATTACTATATTGAAACGACCAATGAAGGCAGTAAAGAGCGTCTTCTTATTACTAAAACAATATCGGGCCAGAAGTTCGTATTAGAAAAACTGTCTACTCTATGTTCTGGATTGTATTATACAAAAATGAGAACAATTGAATCATATGTGATAATGCACCAGAAGTGCATTGACCCTAAAGTATTTATGACTTGGCATGATCGCCTTGGACATCCGGGTTCTATAATGATGAGACGAATTATTGAAAATTCGCATGGACATCCCTTAAAGAATCAAAAGATATTTCTACCCAATGAATCTCCGTGCTTTGCATGTTCTCAAGGTAAGTTAATTATCAGACCATCTCCCTCAAAAGTCATTGTTGAATCTCCATCCTTTTTACAAAGGATTCACAGAGATATATGTGGGCCTATTCATCCATCAAGTGGACCATTTAGATATTTTATGGTTCTAATTGATGCATCTAGTCGATGGTCACATGTTTGTCTTCTTTCCACTAGAAATGTTGCATTTGCTAGACTTCTTACTCAGATAATTAAACTACGAGCACAATTTCCTGAATATCCAATTAAGACCATTCGATTGGATAATGCAGGTAAATTTTCATCTCAAGTTTTTGATGATTATTGCATGTCAATAGGAATAGATGTTGAACATCCTGTTACCCATACACACACACAAAACGGTTTAGCTGAGTCTTTGATAAAAAGACTTCAACTAATCGCTAGACCTTTACTTATGAAATCAAGACTACCTATTTCTGTTTGGGGGCATGCTATACTTCATGCAGCATCTCTAATTCGCATTAGACCATCTGCATATCATAAATATTCTCTATTACAGCTTGTATTTGGTCAACAACCAAATATTTCTCATCTTCGTACTTTTGGATGTGTTGTATATGTTCCAATTGCACCTCCACAACGTACAAAAATGGGCTCTCAACGTAGACTTGGGATATATGTTGGTTTTGATTCTCCATCCATTATTAGATACCTTGAACCCCTTACAGGGGATATGTTTAAAACACGTTTTGAAGATTTTCATTTTGACGAATCAAATTTTCCGTTGATGGGTAAAGAAAAGTCGGTGCCTGAAGCACGACAAGATATTACTTGAGATAATAAGACCCTGTCTCATTTTGATCCTCCTACAAATGAATGTAAACGGGAAGTTCAAAGGATTATTCATTTGCAAAATGTTGCAAATCAGTTACCGGATGTATTTACTGACACTAAAGGTGTAGTAAAATCTTATATTCCTGCTGTTAATACTCCAGCAAGGATTGAAGTCCCTGAAGGACAAATTGTCAAAGCAGCAATAGGTGAATCTAAAATACGCCTGAAGCGTGGAAGACCTATTGGTGCAAAAGATAAAATTCCCATAAGGAAAAGAATACAAAATGAATTTGGTGTTCCTGAAGAACACGTACCCACAATACAGGCCACAAATATAATTGGTGCTCCTAAAGAGCTTAAATCTTCTATTCCAGAACCTCCTGAAGAGGAAACTCTTGAAGAGTATAAATCTCCTAAACAGGGACCTCCTGAAGAGGTGTGTCATGAAATGTTTTCTCCTGAAGAGGAACAGGTACCTGAAAATAATGAGATCTCAATACATTTCATAAAAACTGGAGAAATTCTGGATAGAAATAAAACTGTTGTCGACAACATATTTTCATATAAAATGGCCCTTGATATTACTAGAAGTAATGAAAAAAGTGAACCAAAAAGCGTCGAAGAATGTCGACGTAGAAATGATTGGCCAAAATGGAAAACAGCTATTGAAGCTGAATTAAATTCGCTAGCAAAACGAGAAGTATTTGGACCTGTTGTCCAAATACCAAAGGGTGTAATGCCTATTGGATATAAGTGGGTATTTGTACGAAAACGTAATGAGAAAAATGAAATTGTGAGATACAAAGGAAGGCTTGTTGCACAAGGTTTCCTGCAGAAACCCAGGATTGATTATGAAGAAACATACTCTCCCGTTATGGATGTAATCACATTTAGATTTTTGATTAGTTTGGTTGTTACAAAAGGATTAGAAATGCGGTTGATGGATGTGGTCACTGCATATTTATATGGATCCTTAGATCATGACATATATATGAAAATCCCTGAAAGATATAAGATGCCTGAAGTATCTACAAGTACATCTAGAAATATGTACTCAATTAGACTACAAAGATCTTTATATGGGTTGAAGCAATCCGGACGCATGTGGTATAATCGCTTAAGCGAATATCTATTGAAAGAAAGATTTGAGAATAATCTTATATGTCCATGTGTTTTTATTAAGAAATCAGAATCCGGATTTGTCATTATTGCGGTTTATGTTGATAATTTAAATATTGTGGGAACTCCTGAAGAGATCTCAAAAACCGCTATATATTTAAAGAATGAATTTGAAATGAAAGATCTTGGCAAAACAAAACTTTGTCTCGGCCTGCAGTTTGAGCACTTGCCAAATGGAATTTTTATTCATCAGTCCATGTATACTGAGAAAGTCCTAAAGCAGTTTTATATGGACAAATCTCATCCCCTGAGTACTCCAATGATTGTTTGAACACTTGATGTGAAGAAAGATCCATTCCGTCCTTGTGATGACAATGAAGAAATTCTTGGTCCTGAAGTATCATATCTCAGTGCAATTGGAGTTTTGATATATCTTGTAAATTCCACTCGACCAGATATTACATTCTCAGTTAATCTGCTTGCAAGATATAGTTCTGCACCAACTCGAATGCATTGGAATGTCATTAAACATGTCCTTCGTTACCTTCATGGTACGGTTGATATGAGATTATTTTATCAACGTGGTTCAAGTCTAGAATTGATTGGGTATGCAGATGCAGATTATCTTTCAGACCCACACAGAGGTAGATCTCAAACTGGATATTTATTTACTTATGGAGATACTGCCATATCATGGAGATCTGTTAAGCAGACACTATCTGCTACTTCTTCAAATCACTCAGAGATCATTGCTATTCATGAAGCAAGTCGAGAGTATATTTGATTGAGATCAGTTATTCAACATATCCAGGAAAAGTGTGGACTTCCCATGATCAATAATAGCCCAACAATTTTATATGAAGATAATACTGCTTGTATCACTCAAATCAGAGGAGGATATATCAAAGGTGACAGAACCAAATATATTTCACCTAAATTCTTTTATACTCATGAACTTCAAGAGAAAGGTGAAATTGATGTCAAGCAGATACGATATAGTGATAATCTGGCAGATTTATTCACAAAGGCGTTACCAACTTCTACATTCAAGAAGATTGTGCATAACATTGAAATGCGAAAACTCAAAGATCTTTTGTCATGCACTTTTCAGGGGGAGTAAATGTGCTGATTGTACTCTTTTTCCTTCACTGAACTTTTGTCCTACTGGGTTTTCCTCTGCAAGGTTTTAATGAGGCAATCTTAAAGTACTTGTGGATACATAAGAAGACTGTACTCTTTTTCCTTCGCCATTGATTTTTCTTCCCACTGAGTTTTTACTTGGCAAGGTTTTAACGAGGCAGATTCCTTATTGGCGGTCATTCAAGAGGGAGTGTAATGAACGAACGAAATGCAGCCGCCCCCTGTCCCACCACTAAATTATGTGAATGACCCCATCACTATTATTTTAAATTCTATATAGTAACTTGCATAGTAACTTGCATAGTAATTTCAAAACCTATAAATAGGGGCTTCAGTTGTAATGAAATTCATAAGAAAATATAGAGAGAGAAAGAAAGTTTCAGTTCTTAAGAATTCTAGAGAAAATTTATTATTTCTTTTTTACAATAGTAGTTTCCTTTCTTTAAGTTTCATAACACTTTTATCGTATTTAGGCATGCAGGAGTACTAGTTATGAGACCCCTGTTTTTTTTTTTTTTTGTAATTTCCTGTTTCTTTTCTATTTTCTTTTGGTTTCTCTCTATTTTTTTTTTTAATATTTTATATTTTTGCTTATTTGAAGCAATAACCAGACATGGGCATAGCTGACAGCCGCATACAACTACAAGAAGAATGGAAACATGATTAGAACTTGTTCATGAACATGATCTTTTAGAATACCCCTTTTTCCAGATGGCCAAAAATATCTGTTATGGGCATCGGAAAAAAAAAAACTATTATATTGGGTGTGGGACTAGGATTCCACTGCTGGCCGACAATGATTATGTTCTGCAAATTATACATTTTTTTTTCAGATTCCCTGTAGATGAATAAATTCATGAATGAATTATCATTTCTCGCCAAGAAAGTCTCCTTCAATATGCAAGGTGACTCACACGCAGCATGTTCAGGGAGCAGAATGACCGAAAATTGCCGAAGGAAGAAAAGAAGCTGACGGCTGTGGTGGGCTCACCCAGATGTGACAGCCGGCCAGTACAGTGCGTTTTAGAAAATACTAATTACTGTATATATGTCGGCCTTCGTTGAAATTTACTTTTCACATTTTCATACGAACGATAATAATGTCGGAGAAAATGCATGATAACAGTATCTCTTGTCGCCTACCATTGGTCCTCCTGATTCAATACGTGGCATTTGCAACCGATCAAAAGTGATGGTAGAAAAGACGTTACAATCATTGACTAATGGCATCATTAATCGATTTCAATTAAGAACATTACCAAGATATAACATTAATTAGTAAGCGGAATAAATACCTTACCAATATTAATTTCATGTGACAATTACGTAATAAAACAATTAGAAAACAAGTTTTCGATCCATGAGTTCACACAGATGGTGCTTGCCTTCATTCTAAGATCAGTCGTAAATTAAGTTGTTATCGAGTTATTTATTACAGGACAGGTGGTTCATTAGGCAAATTAGATGATTGCCTAATATATCACAATAAAAAATATCTAAAAATATTAAAAAAAATTATTATTAAAAAAATACAAAAAAAATTCACTTAAACTAAACAAATTCATCTTGAAAATTGAAAAAAAAAATACGATTATTAACTATATATTAACAAAAAAAAAGACTTTAAATGCCCATAAATTCAAAATCTTACAACTTCACTTGGAACTCAAAGATCA
Source organism: Platycarya strobilacea (assembly GCA_036898215.1). Taxonomy (NCBI): domain Eukaryota; kingdom Viridiplantae; phylum Streptophyta; class Magnoliopsida; order Fagales; family Juglandaceae; genus Platycarya; species Platycarya strobilacea. The sequence goes on from CM072546.1 coordinate 2,737,782, forward strand.
CAATAAGTAAAATAAAAAGCGCTGCAATCCATTATGATATTATCCATCAACCAAAAAAGTTAAAAAAACAATCAGAATATAAAACTCTCTTTTTATACCTAGAATTTATAAATTTTGTTTCATCTCTTTGATACTCTATCAGTCTCTAAACTCGAACTTTAGTCTCCCTTATATTTATTTTGCTTATTTTTGGCCATCCTCTTCCATCACTCATCACTGCATCGCACTTGCTTTACCAGAAGCTTCCGAGTTTTGCGTCAATGAAGGTAAAAATAATTCCTGAAGCTCTTGAATCTAGTCTTGTATCTAGTTTTAACTTTTATATATGTACAGTAAAAGTAGAATTTTATAATCTGTGGTAATAAAATAGCCACATGTATATTTACTGTACAATCTGTACTTGTTAATCTCTTTTTTTTTTTCTTTAGCATACTCGTCGTTAGTCTCGTTCGTTATCTTTTCATTATCTATATTCTATACTTATTATCTGTACTCGTTAGCCTTTGAAGTACGTAGCATGTGTTTTCTGTTCTCTTTCTTCAACTTAATTCAATTATTTAGCCTTTCCCTTTCCAAAAAAAAAATAAAAAAAATTGCTTAGGCTCCTGTACACAGCACATGTTTATAATTGAATTCACATTGTCCATGGGCCATGTTTCCTTGATTTTATTTTTTTAAGTTTCCGTTTATTTTTTTCAATTTCTTTAATGTTAATTTATTTTTTGATTTTGATTATTAATGTTAATATATTTTATTTCATTTTGCAGATTAATAACTTTATATAACATTGGAATTTATTTGTTTTATTAAAGTGAAGTCTATTTGTTAAATCAGGTTCAATTATTTTATTTTAATATTTATATTATTCTAGAATATTCATAAGCATAATAAAATTTATCTAGTAGATATTATTCTTTTTTACTATAAAATATGTTTAATAAAAAATGCACATCTGAATATGAAAATTAAAAAAAAAAAGAATAAAAAAATTTACTTTGATACAAGAAAATTAAGGCCACATTTTATTTTTTTTATCTTAGACTTTAAAACCTATTGAGCCAGCCCTGATTTATTACTTATTTGCATTTTGATCGTACAACTACATTGTATGATTATCCAAAAAAGAAAAATGTCAAGCATGTGAAATATATATATATATATATATATATTAGTTTGAGCCCAGCTCGTCATATGCTCATTCAGGCCCATTTACAAATCAAGTTTCAAGGTTTGAAGCTCATGAATGAAAAATCCCCGTTGATCTAATTATTGAATAGAAATTATGTGGAGTAAACGAATGCAATGACAGTTGCTTTTTGATCTCTGACTCTCTTTACACGTGTTTGTCTGTAGTGATGAGGCATGGTCACCTTTGCGTGTTTGACACCTTTATTTCTTTTTTACTTTTTTTTAAATATTAAAATCGTATAAATTTAAAAATAAAATAAATTGAAATGAGTTTAATTTATTTTTTAATATTATTATTATTTTAAAATTTAAAAAATATATATTAAAATTTAAAAATTATGTATAAATATTTATATTTTATATAAAAAAAATTATAAAAATATAATAATAAAATAAATATAAATTAAAATAAATTACGAATATAAACGGAGCTTAATTCATCTTTTATCTCTTGACACCTTCGCTCCATTGTTCCTTCTTGTTTGCAATTTCTCGCTTCCCTTGTCTCTTATAAATCGTAGCTTGAAGGGCTGGGATTAAGTCTTAGCTCTGATATTTTATCCCCTTCATCGGTGATGTAGTTTCACTTTCATTGCTCGAATGGAATGAGGAATTTTTTTTTAAAATTTTTTTTCTAAATATTGATGACAGCCAGTAATATATCTGAGATCATATACATAAAAAAAGAAAATTAAGATGAAAGTGGACAAGTGTACATTTTTTTACATTTTTTTCCTGGGTGCATGCAGATCTATATTACCTGAATAAAATAACACTGTTTGGTCCATATGGGAAAAATGCCAAAAACTTAGTCAACGGATATGATTATGACCTCAATATTATTGCAGTTAAGTTTGTTCTCCGAAATTCCGAGTAGAAGCTTGATCATCATGATGATGGGGTACTTTTTAGCCAATCTCTCTACAACTAAGCATACAAAAAAGTAGGCATCTGAAAATCTTCTGGGAGCTAGCTGTCAATGTGAACATGCATGCAGGTTGATTGCGATGATGGCCGTACGTGACCAAAACGTGGCCGGAATCTAAGTCATGATTTGCTTTATAAAGTATCTCTCATCATTATTATTATTTTTTAATTTTTATATAAAATAATTTTTTTCATATTTTAAATAAAATTAATAATAAAAATATATATTATTATATTATTTTATAAAATTTTTAACTTAATTTTATCTTATTTTATCTATAAAATTAAACTAAGCCTAAATCTGATCTAATTATATGCATCAGCTACAAGGAAACAGCCGCGAGCATGGCCTAAATTTGATCACTTTCTGCTATCAACTGCTATGTAGATGTAGGAATTAGGATATATATCACGTGGAAAGGAAATGTTGTCCTTCAAAAAGAATGACCCGCCCAGCTAACCCAAAAGAGTTCACTGGGTCAACTTGGTTTATCAATATTCGATATTTGACAAGCATATAGGCAGATCTGTACCCGTCACTCATCGATCAGACGAATCAATATTTAATATGATGGACTTGCTACAGTCACAAACACGGGGATCTCGCCTAGGTTAATAAAAAATGAATTATTTTTTCATAGATTTTTTTAATAATTAATTATTTAAAATATATATATATCACAACATTATTAAGAAATACATCATTCATCATAAAGTAAAAAATTGTTAAAATTTAAAAACGCAGTTGGGATATATATTTTATGTGTAACAACGTACAAGAAAATGAGTTTTTCTAATTAATTGTGTGAAAATATTATTTACGATTAATTTTACCTATAAATAATTATTTTACATAGATTAACTATCTGCAAATAAGTAATTTTTTTATAATTTGTAACTTTTATTTGTGAGTTTAGCATTTTTATAATATGATCAATATATATGAGTTTATTTTCGCAATAACTTATTAATCATTTTTGTCAAAATGATTAATTAATTTTTGTAGTTAATAGTCATCTTTACCTTAAATAATCCTTCATATATTCATTTTCTTGTAATGTATTGACTTCATGGAAACCGCGCGTGCGTGTATTAATGTTAGATACATGGAGATATCATAAATATTAGCACTGCTTGATTATGAATATTAATATTCGATCAGGCAGGAGTACTCATGTTTTCAGCGCGGTATAATAAAAAAGAATGGAGGTTTTCAACTCGAATTTTATTCTTTGCTCTATTTAATTATGAAAAATGACAGTTTTACAATTGAATTATTTTATTTTAGTTTTTGAATTTTTTTTCCATACTGATGAAGGAAGTGCTTTTTTAATAATGTTATGATTTTCTTATTTTTTTAAAAATATTTAAAAGTGTTAAAAAATGCATATAAAGAAAAAAAAAACTACAATAATTACAACTATGTAAGTACGGTAGCTCCCTCCCGGTGGGTGTAGAACTAGAAGCATCTTTCATCATTTATTTATATTTTATTTAGGTTTCTAGGAATTTTTTTTTTTTTGTCGCAAATAATCCTTGTAGTTATAATTAAAATGTCAAAAATACATATATTTTTTTGTAGTGTATCTTCCTTCGAATTTCACCTTCTTTGTGACAAGCCTAATTGGCGGCTACGTATGAATTGATCTCTTCTAACGTTGATAAATTAGGGTTGTCGTAAACCTGAGTTTTCTCAATTTCACCATAACCCAGACCAAATAAGATTCGATTGGCCGCCAGTTTCTTCCACTCAAAAGTACCACCTGGTAGCAGAAGATACGCATGGACCATGATCATATATATAATTTTACCTTCGAGATTTGATCAGATTCTTTGATTTTTGGCTGCCGGCCGGCCTTGTAATTGGAAGCTCATCTTGTTTAGAAGTTACTTTTTCTTTCAAAAGAAAACAAGTGATCATCGATCACTTCATTGATTTTGCGCAAACTGATTGCTCAATTATAATCAATGAAATCACGATAGAGAAGTTTACTGTTAAATTTAAATTAACTCTATTGGAAGCTCATCTTTTGTCTCTTTATTATCAATTACGTACCAATTCATTGGTGATCATCTTCTGAGCTTCTCCCCCGGCCCGAATGTAAACGTAATTGTCTCTGGCGGATTTATTCAAACTTTGAACTTGGACTACGTACGCATTCTGATCACTCTATTAATCCCTTGACTGCAAAGAAAAAGAAAAAGAAAAGAAAAGAAAAAGTTGTGCCAGTACGTGAGTAGCTTTGTCGTAAGACCGGTGTACTATTTACCACTGCTGATGATATTCATTAGGGTTTGTCCCTGTTTGTGGTACTGTTGCTTCATTCTCTAGGGTTTTCTCAGAGTCTCTTACTTGAGCAGCTGATCTCCCTTTCGCTGAGACACAGAACAGATCATGGGAGACTCCAACGTCTGGAATTCTCACCCCAAGAACTACGGCCTTGGCTCCCGCGCCTATCGCGTTTGTGGGAATCCCCATGGGTCGATCAAGAAGTACGGCCTCATGTGTTGTAGGCAATGATTCCGTAGCAACGTCGCCAAGGAAATTGGCTTCATTAAGTACGTACCGCTGAAGGGCTTCGTCCGTCTGTTCCACAAGAGCGAAGGCTTTGGCTGAAGCATGATATAATGATTTGTGGTTTTTAAGTTTGAAGAACCTCTTGATTTTCAGTTTTAGTTCTATTTAATGTTTAACCTGAGTTCAATGACAGGATCAAGTATGAGTTTTTTTTGCTTCAAAAAAAGAAGATGAGCTAGGGTTTATCCCTGTTAAAATTCAGAATAAATATTCCTCTTGGCTCTTGCGTATAATGTGTTTGGAGATCAGAGATCAGGGTTTTGGAACCTACACTTTTATTTAAGAAGTAGTATGAAAAATAGTTCTTCAAGCAGTATGCCTTTCTCCTTAATGTATAGCCATATTTATAAAGGATGCAAATGATACTGTCGGCCTCTCTCTCTCTCTCTCTCTCTACATATATATATATATATGTTTTCCAGAATTGCAAAGAAAATTTTGGTGACACTGATAACCTTTCTAATGTCTTAATTAATCCCTCACGGGTGTCTTTCCTCAAGGATTAAGAAATGAATTACCTCAATTTTCTCTCCTCCAATTTGAGGTTGGGATTTATTTATTTATTTCTTTGTGCTTGCTATTACTGGTCATGCCGTTGCCTGCAAATGGTGTAGTACGCAGGCTCACGCTACGTTACTTTGGTTTTCCTTGCAGGTTTTGTTCGTGTGTTCTTTGTATAGATATTGCCCCATACATGCTACCTTGGTTTAATTAGGGCTTGGGTCTTCCACACGAATTGAGCTTAATAATTAGTGCCTTAGTACTAATAGTATAGCTTAATTGATCAAACTATTTAGACTGTCAAATGCGAATGCGTAAATCTTAAGTTGGAGGCTAGAGATAGCATATATATATATATATATATTGCCAAAGAAAGAGAGGATTAAAGCCTACATCTTGAAATTAGTTTCTTCATATCTATATAGAGGAAGAGATTGAATTTCGCCGGACTTTTTATTATCATTATCGTAAGGCATCGGATCAATATATGCCTAGTAGCTAGTCTGCCGCTTGCAAGAGTTTTCTGACCCATCTAGGGTTTCTGATTAATTAGTAAAGGGATGCAACAAGTATTGCCTTTTCTTGTAATGATTCTCACCTTAAATTCCGTGCACATATATGACACCCACAAACTCACCGTCCATGAATGACCACCGCTCAAAACAGAGGTGAGGAGATTGACGGTGCTTTGAAAGGGTTGGTCCAGCTCGTGTATAACCTGCATAAAATAGTCAAGCCTCACAGACAGAGAAGAACCGTGAATATGTAATTTGTGTGTGTGTGTGTGTATTTTCTTTGCGTGTATGTGACTGTGAGAGAGATCAGAGAGGTGAGCCCTAAACAAAACAGCCTGAACACCAAGTGCCGGCGAAGCATGCATTAATAGAGAGTGGAGTGGGTTTCTGCCAAGGAGAGAAGGCGCCTATTGCATGCCGTATTTGATGCACTAGGTGCCATCTCAAGACGCACGTATTTATAGGAAAATATGGGTACTGTACATGTTCGAGTGGCATAGAGCTGAGAGGGTGGTGACGACGACGAGAATGTAGATCTGAAGAACTTAGAAATTTTGTGGAAAACGTTGGACAACGTGGGTCCATACATGTTGATCATAATCTCCTGTTACTTGTAATTCATGGGAATTTGCAGGCGTGAAATTATTATAAACCAGTACTTAAACCAATGGAAACTCAAGATTGAACAACCCTGTAGGACTAATCATGAACTCATGATGGACCATTTTTTCCTAGTATTGACTTTCAAATTATATATAGAAAAATGTTAGGAATCTCTATTTTAGGATTCCTACTTCAGAATTCTTATTTGGGACTTTTTTTTTTACATAATTTTTATATAAGTATTTTAAAACAATATTGTGACTTTTCTTATATTTTTAAAAAATATTTTAAGATATTAAAAAAATCGTGTAAAAAAATAAAAAATTAAGTATTTTAAGATGTATGTTTTATTTATATAATTTTTTTAACATCTTAAACAATTTTTTAAAAATATAAAAAAAAATCATAACCTTGTTTTAAAATACTTATATAAAAATCATGTAAAATAAAATTAAAAAAAAAATCCCAAATAGGAATTTCTAAATAAAGATCCGAAAGTAGGGATCCCTAAATAGAGATCACTAGCATTGCTCTTATATATAATATTATATAATATACTGCATCGGTGTCATTAGGGTATCTGTTTTAACTTCAAAGCTAAAAAGCAAATCAATAATGCAGGATGAGTAGGATTCTAAAAACAAAGTTATTATTGTGATCAAGCTGTATTTGTCCTTAGCCAAGAATCTCCCTAACTAAATTGGGAATTGAAAAGAGGATGTTTATAATTCATGAGTGTGCCAACAATGAAGGTTAATTTGTTTGGTTCGTTCCACCATTCTTTTTCTGCTAGCAGTGGGTACAAAAATGCTGAATATATCGCAAATCTATATAAATTAGAGACCAGGAAAATTATTGCACGATATTCTATTCTAGGGAAAAGAGGGGAGAGACTATTTCTGAAATTTCTCTAACTTACTTTTCTAGTAGCTTGCTTTGTGGCAATGCATACATGGGTATTTATAGGCTTGTAGATTCAGTTAGCATTTACTGATCTAATACGTACAAGAGCTTTCCTAGTACGTGAACACCCAGGTGCATGAATACCCCAAATACATGAATCTACCAAAAGACAACTCTTCATCTAACATTTACTAAATTAAGTTTAATATTCAACAAAAACGACTGTAATAAAAAGGAGCATTATTAATGCCATCAGTTTGTTTGGGGCTCTGCTAGGTACAAGCAATCCTGCACAACCATTGGGCACCAATGCTGGCACTTGTATTATAAAAAAAAAAAAATAGAAAGCATGTCATCTTCTTCGTAAGTACTCTTCATTGTGTCTGCACTACCTTGGAGCCATACCCATTAGATCTCCTACAAAACTCTCATACCCAAACAACTTAATTGGAAAAAGAACAAAATAGGAAGATGCTTAGCACCTGAAGGTTGATTGGATGAAGTGAAAGATTCATAATCCAAAACCTCTTATTTGAGCATAGAAACTATTACCGTTATAGAGAGATCTCCCATATCCTCTCAAGATCAAGTTGGAAAGATTTATTCCAAAGATTAAATCCCTTAATTATAGGCAACGGATGTAGATAGAATATTTGAATTATTTGTATTTGATTTTGAATTATATAGCTAATCCGCAACGTGTATTTGAAAACACTATTATAAATACAAAGCATCACTGCCTAAATTAATTATGGTGGTTTTATAAAAAAAAACCTTTACATGGTATCACAACAACTTTTTTCGAATTAACATCCTCAATTCCATGGTCTCCGTCAACCCCACCACCATCTTGCCCTTCAACACCATGGTCCACCTTCTCACCATTAAATTATCTTTTTCAAGTTATTTTCTTTGGCGCAGCCAAGTCTTGCCGCTGCTGCAATGTTAGAATCTCCTCGGCTATGTTGATGGTTCCATTGCTGAGCCCTCTGCCACCATCATTTTCGATGACTCTGTCTCTGCAAATCTCAAGTTGGCCGAGTGGAAACAAACTGATCAACTTGTAATCAATTTACTGCTCTCCGCCTTAACAGAGGAAGCCATGTCTACTATGGTTGGATTAACCACATCTCGGGTTATTTGGTGTCGGCTAGAAAATACTTTCAAACATCGACTAATATCTAGATAATTTCGACTCAAAGATGATCTTCAGACCATGAAAAAGAGTGACAAGAGTGTTCCTGAGCTCTCTCGTGATTTCAAGGTGATCTGTGATCAAGGGTGTGCAATGGAACCTCCTGTTGATGATCTCGACAAACTCCACTAGTATTTACGTGGTCTCGGTTCCTCCTTCTCTATTTTCTCTACTACTCAATTATCTCTATCACCCCTCCCCATCTTTGATGATGTGCCCAAAGTTGAAAGTTACAAAATATTTGTTCGTTCATTGGAGTCGACTCCCTTTTAAGGCTCCACTACCGCTGCCTTCATTGCATCTCACAGCTTTAAACCAGGTTCAAATTCGAGTGGTCGTGGAGAGGAGGACATAGTCATGGTGGCCACAATAATCGAGACCGCAATCACCCTATCTGCTGCCAAATTTGCCGTGGTGAAGGTCACTACGCCTCCTCATGCCGAGAGCGTTATACTCGGCCTCCTAATGCTACCAACTAAGTCAAGGCCTTCATCTCATGTTCTCTTAATGATGGCCAAGACTCTGATTGGTATACTGCTCATATGACTCATGATACTACTCAGTTGGACAAGGCCAATACATATTTTGGTAAGAATTGTGTTGTAGTTGGTAATGGTGCCTCTCTTCCATCCCTTCCAATTTCTCATACCGATATATACCTTCTCTCCAACTTCCTCTCTTCATTTGAAAGATGTTTTAGTTGTGCATGGTCTCACAAAAAATCTTATATCCATTAGTAAACTTACTTCTGATTTTCCCTTCTTTGTTACATTTACTAATAATAGCTTCACTGTACAGACTTACGACACAATAAGAGTGGTGGCAACCGATCGGCGTGAAAATGGACTCTATGTGCTTGAGCGTGGTCATCAATCTTTACTTTCCGTTTTTCCTAATAATTGCCCGCGAGCATCCTTTGATGTATGGCATGCCCGTTTGGGCCATGTTTCTCATAAGATTATTTCTCTTTTAAATAAAAATCGTCAATCATGTGTTACTTCTTTTCTTCCTAATCCTACTGTGTGTTCTAGATGTCAACTTGCTAAAAGTAAAAGACTTCCTTTTTCTCTAAATACAAACCGCGCTTCTCATGTCTTGGATCTTGTTCATTATAATTTGTGGGGGCCATCACCTATCCCTTCAAACCTTGGGTTTCGATATAATGTTATATTTACTGACGATTATTTCTGGTATATTTGGCTCTATCCTCTGAACATAAATCTGATTTCTTTCGCATTTTTCTACAATTTCATAAATTTGTTAAAAATCAAGATATTCCAAAGTGATGGAGATACTGAATTCACTAATCATCAATTTCAAAATCATTTAATTTCCTCGGGAATTTGTCCTCAAATGTTGTGTCCATACACCCCATCTCAAAATGGACATATCGACCATAAACACAGACACATAACCAAAACGGGTTTTGCTATGCTTTTTCACTCTCATGTCCCTCTAAAATTCTGGGTTGATGTGTTTAGCACTACCATTTTCATTATTAACCACTTGCCAACGCCTCTTCTTGATGGTTGCTCTCCCTTTGAGGTTTTATTCAGTAAGCCTCCTTCCTATTCTAATTTTCATCTTTTTGGTTGTCTTGTTTTTTCCTAATTACGTAATTATGTCCCTCACAAATTAGCTCCCCGTAGTTGTTCTTGTGTTTTTCTTGGTTATAATATGCATGATGCCTTGATCGTCTCACTAATCAAGTGTTTATTTCCAGGCACGCTGTCTTTGATGACCTTGGCTATCCGTACAAAAATAACACTTGTTTTGGGCCTTTACCTACTATCTCAATTTCTACTTTCTTAGAGCCCACTGCACCCCCTCCCAAAGCATGGTCACATCAGGGTCCTTTTTACCTTCTCAGCCCAGTCCTATCCAGGATTTGTGCGACCCATGTTTAACTGATCCATCTTGTAGTTTTGTACCAGTTTCGATTTTACAGATACCTACTATTGATGGGTCGGGATCAAGGGGTGTAAGAATTCCGATCCAGACCGATGGTTCCGAACCAGTTGTCCCGAACCGAACCAAACTGGACCTGGGTGTGATATGGTCCGGTCTAGTCCAATTTTTTTAAGGATCGAATTTTTTCGGCCTGATACAGGTCTATGAGATTTCTCCCTCTGGACTGGACCCACTACAACATATAGTGGCTTTTGTCACGAGTTTTTTTTTTCTTTTGTGACATACTGTCAATCATGGAAAAAATTGGCCTTTTGTCACTAAAATTGCTGAAGGAAATAAGTATAGGCATTTTCCCATGAGATTACCATGGTTGATAATGTTTGATGGCAAAAAACTTTTTCGTACGATGTCCATAATTTTTGCGATCAACTTGTTTCTTGGACAATAAACATGGGCAGCACATGGGTCTTTAGTGGGAAAATAGTTATTGTGATGAGTTAAATTGCTTTTTTACCACGGAATAAAATCACCGCAAAAAACCATCGAATTTGCACCTCATCAGTGTGGCTTATCTGTTTTTGCCACAACTAAATAAGTAATTTCCATGGTTTTTACTTGCCAGAAAAAATCACCATATAAAAACCACCATGAATTATTTTTCCAAGTTCAAATTAGTCTCCCTCTTTCCCCCACTCCCTCAGCTCTCCCTCCCTCACAAACTCGTTCTCAGCTCTTAGCTCTCCTTCCCTCACAAACTTTCAGACCTTTCTCTCTCTTTCTCTGCTCTCCCCTCCCGAGCTCTCTCTCCCTTTCGAGTTCTCTCTTTTAGACCAAACAAAATGTCCTCTCTCTCTCGTTCTCATCTCTCCCTCCCACTTGAGTTCTCTCTTTCAATTCAGACTCCTCTCTCTTCTCCCTTTCTCCACCTCAGAGCCCTTGCCGCTATTTGCAACCACGGAGTACGCCGAATATGAGAGTTTGTCATCCTATATTTACTTTATTTTTTAGACATATGAATCTAGGGTTTAGGTTTATTGATATTTTGATTTTTGGGGGTGTTGATTGTTGTCCTGTTCGATCGGGTGTAGTGATTTTAGTTCTCTCTTTTTTATTTATCTTTTCTATCTCTCCACCTCACGACCATTGCTGCCATTTGTAGCCACGAAGCACGCCGAATAGGAAGGCTTTGTCATTTGTCATCCTTTGTATACTTTATTTTTTTAGACATCTGAATCTAGGGTTTATTGATATTTTTTAGGGGTGTCGATTTCTGTCCTGTTTGGCAAAGTGTAGTGATTTCAATTCTCTCTTTTTCGTTTGTTAGTATGACTAATTTTTGCTTATTGGGTCTTTGTTCTTCTTCTTTTTTTGTTGGCTTCTAAATGTATTCCTATTGATTCTTACATTTTACAGGGTGGTGAAGGTGACTATTTTTATGTTGTTGGCAGTGGGGAATTTGAGGTTTTGGCAACCCAGGTTCTCATTTTGGTTGTTTGATTAAACTCGGTCTTAATTTTTGTCATTCCTTTGATTGATTCTTCAAGCATATTAACATTATTTATTATAATGATATTTATCTTGGGCAATGCATCTAGATCCCAATACCTCAATTGATATCTCATGGAGTGTAGTTCTTCATAATTACAAGAGGAAACGTGTTACAACAAGTGGGGGTGAAGTGGGGCAGCTTAGTGTTGTTAGAGGTGCTGCAGTAAGGTGCTTTTATTTATTATATATTTTTCCTTAAATCAAAATTATATTCTGATGTTCCTCACCCAAGTCATCATCATTTATTATTTTACATTGGGTAATAGGTGACTTATAACCCTCGCATATTGGTCCCCTCCGTTGCTAAATCTTGCTCATATTTAGCAATTATACATGCATGTTTTGGCGATGCTATATCAAGAACATTGCCTTGTGACTTTGGTGAATAGGTCCAGCTCTTGGATTGTTTTATACACATTCAATTTTATGATGGAATGGAGTGTAGCAAGTAAATGTTTCTATAGAAACTTTCACTTCTGGTAGATTGCTTTTTTTGTTTGTTGTCTCTTGCTCATATCCTCAATGTGTTTTCATGGTGGTTGTACATTGTGCTTTTGATTGATTGTTTGAAGCAAGGTTCAATGATTATTATGTGGTTATACCAGTATATGTATGGTCTTAGCCAAAAGGCCAATAAATGTGTTTATTCCGTGATGTACTGATGTGTACTTTGCTTGGCCTTCATTATATTTGAATTTTTTTTAGTTTTTTTTTTTCCTATTCTATTTTTGTTCTAAATTTTCTTGTGTTCCATGTGAATGTTATTGTTGGATTTCTCTTCATCGCTATGGACTGTTTTTGGTTGTGTTTGCCAAGCTTGGATGCGAAATTTGTGCTCGTTCTTGTGTGAACTTGTTTTAATATATAGGATTCAATTGTCTGAGGGATATGATTAGGCCAATCAAACTACGGTGGAGGTGCATTTTATATGCCAATAAGCTTGTCCTTTTCCTTTTCTTGATAGCTTTACTTTAGTCTAAGCCTTTTTTTTCTTTATCTTTATCTTGGCATCAAGCAATGCAGAAGAGGCATGTTCAATGTGAATTATTTTTGTAAAGGCAACATTGCTCATTGTTTTTTGTGTTTGGTGTAAAGGCATGAGTGCATTGATTATTGCATTGATTGTTATTTCTTTCAAGCTATAGATCAAATTAACTATGATTCTATTTTCTTGCATTGATGTTTGTTGTATCTAGACTATTATCTTGGAGACTAGGAGAGGAGGGGGCCACCCATTCTAAATCTTATTTATTATACTTGGTGGATTGGTGTGAGAGGAGGGGGATTCAAATCAGCATCACAATGTAGGGTGGCATGTTTCCAAACTTGCTAAAGAGAATATTAGGTATAAGTTTTCTGTTACGATTAGTATTTCAATTTTGATGGCATTTTTTATGGACTTTATAGATAGAGACTTTATATACTTATCAACAATAAGATCAAAACACATTTAAATAGTGGAGATGTTAGAGAGGAAAATCAAGAAAGAGAAAGGGGGGAAGGGAAGGGAAGGTAAAATTACTTCTCTCATTGTTTTTGTTCGATGAACTGCAATTTTGTCTCTTCACTATCCCTTGTATCTGATTTTAGTATTTTTTTTTTTTTTTTTTTTTTGTTTCATTAAATGGCATGTGATCCTAATATGCAAATTGTTGTGGGAAGTCTTATGCCTTTGCCACTTATGCATACTTGTTGTTATCCAAATCTAGAAAATAATATGACAGATATATATATCATATTTTTTTCTTTACAAAGAATATACTTAGAAGTACATTTTCTTCTTCTTAGAGGAGTTAAATGGTAAGATAGTTTCCCATTGTTTTGTACTTCTTAGAGAAGTACAAGAAACAAGGCTGATTGTCATATATATATATAATTAGTTATGCTTACGTTCTCCATGCATATTGTTATGTTAGGATGGCTACAGACTGAAACAGAAATTAATTAAAAGAATGAAGAGCTAACTGTCTCTAAAGACCAACTAATTATATATCCCCTAGGACATAAGGTTACCAATAATCATGAATTACATCTCAGATTTATCAAGGAAAAATAACCTTAATTTCTATGCTTGGACCTAAAAGTGCATATCATATTATGGACCTAAAGTTTCTTAGATTTTCAAATGGGTCTATGCAGGGATGAGAATGCCATTAAAATGATTCTAAATTCCACTAGTTAGTTGGAAGCAAATGAGTGAATCATTCTAAGTTATGATTAATCATGGGTAAATGCATGTTAAGTATATGCAAGCTTTTTAAAAGATTAGTAACTAAACAAACTTAATAACCCATTATCATTAAAACTCATATTGCATATAACAATAAACTTAAAATAAACTTAGATTGCAAATCATTGTTTAGGCTATTGCTTTTAACAATGGCAATCAAGCCCTTTTTTACTCTCATCTTGCATGTTACAATTGTAGGGAATGTGAAAGTTAATATGGTTAGGGTGCTTGAGTAACTGCTTGTTTCGTCTTGATAACTTTTCATGTTTATTTGGTTCCGCAAGCATGCTTGGAACAAATTGAAGAGCACGCTATCCTTTAAGCTAAAGCATGTATGGGGAGGTATAAATGTGTATGAGCCTCTAGTTATTTTCATCATTGCATCTTTATCTTTGCTTCCCTAAATGACTTTTACCTTTTTCTTTGTGTGTGATTTATAATGAAGGTCTTGTTGGAGTATCTTGAGTAAAAAATGACAAGTGAGCAGCAAGATGCTTCATTAGGAAAAACTTTTCCTAAGCTTGTAAAAAGGTTGAATCAAGGTATCTTCCCAACTATTTTTGGTTATTCAAGTATATATCCTTGTTAGGAAACTGATTAGGCCCTTATTATGCTGGTCTAATGAATCGTTTGATATTGCTCACTTTATAGTACTGTTTGCTATATCGATATAAGATGTCGATGATTGGTGTTGTAGTTGTTATTTTTAGGTTTAGTGAATAATTACTTCTATTCCAAAAAAAGCTTTTAGTTCCATTCCAAATCATTAGGTTTTGTTTAGTTTGTTCATGACATTATTTAAGTGTGTATTTGATTCTTGAGCCCTTCCATTATTTATCATATATTAAACTATTTGTTATGATTATATTTTACTCAAGTTTAATTTTTTGATTTTATAATTTTTTTTTCTTGAAATTTCTTAGCATTTGCCATGAACGTAATTTGTGGAAAATAATTTTTTAAAACTATACAGTTGGTAGCTAATTCTCATTTACAAGCAAATATATTGGTGAGAAATAATCTTTTTCCAAATAGTGTAAGATTAAGGTGAGTAGTTTTCACAAAAAGAGATTTTTGCCACAACATTAGTAGTGGGAACAATGTATATGATACCAAATCAGTCAATTTAGAACTCGTGGGTAAAGATGTATTTCGATTAATTGCTTCTGTGGCATACTTATTTTCTTACCATGACTTTCGTGGGTAAAGTCCAAAGCACCACAAAGCCTTGGCTCCCAACAGCTTTTGTGGGTAAATGGTTTTTACCACAAATTGGATTTGTGAGAAAAATGTATATTTTCCCACGAAAAAAAAAATTGGTGGCAAAAATAATATTCACCACTTATTATATTTCATGAAAGTTCCACGAAAACTTTTCGTGGGAAAAAGCTTTTTGCCACTTAATTCTAACGTTTTCCGACCACTCTCCTCCGTGGAAAAAACTCTAAAATCTTGTAGTGGCCAAATACCACAATTAAAAAAAATTATATATATTATATATATATGATATATCCTATAAGTAATAGTATATAATATTAATATTAATATATATTAAGAGTTACAGTATAACACATTAATATATAATATATAATCTTATAATATTAACATATTATAATAATTGTAGTATAAAAATATAAATTATAGTATATCTATATAAAGTATTAGTTATAAATTAATAACTTATAAGTAATAAGTGTATTATTATTATTATTTAGATTGTCATTTCAAATTTGGATTATTTTAATTTCATTTTTTATTTTATTTGGACTCTTGGAGATTTGGAATCTATTGTAGAACTCCTCTATTTAAGAACTTGTTAAACCCAAGGTTTCAAGTTTCGTGTAATTATAAATCTACACATAGATTTTGATGATAACAAATGAATTCAAAGAATCAAGGAGTCTCAAGCTCAAGTTGTCCACACAATAGAATCAAGCACATTAAGGAACCAAATATGAGCAATAAGGGAATAAGTTCACATTAAAGTCATAAAATAATGTTGTAAATCTCTTAAAAATTCGAAATTAGGATTAAGGCTCAAAATTAATATTTTATCATAAAGTATTAAAATACATTTTCCACATGTGCATGAATATTTTGAAAATTAAATTTGAAAATTTTGAAAGATAATTGATTGTCATCTTCCACATGTGCATAACATGATTAAAGGTTTGAATTTTGAAAATATTAAGATGGTTGATTGTCAGCTTTCACATGTGCATGTTTTATTTGAATATTTTCAAAGTGATGAATGATTTTCTTGACTTATGCAAAAGGTAGATGTCTTTATTTGAAAATTTTGAAAAATAAAGTGTGCTCATTTTGTTACATGCAAAAAGTAAAAAGATTAGGTTTGAAATTTTTGAAAAGTGAATGATGATGTCTTTGACATGTGAATCTTTTTAAATTTGAATATGAAATCTCACATGCCTATAAATAGATCATTTGAGAGTTTCACATTCACAACACCAAGAGTATACAACATTCATTCAAAATTTTTATTCTCTTTTCTCTAAGCATTGAACCTTAACCCTTGTTCGTTTTGAGAGATATAGTTTGCGCTGTATTATTTCTATCTCACTCATTGAGGAATGTATTTTGATAGTCTACCAACTATCAACTCTTGTAATTTTAAGAGGGTGTGTATAACCCTTGTGTGTGTAGAAGGTGTTCTACATGGGGAATAGTTAAATCACCAAGTGTGAGGTGATTGGAAGCGTAGAGGGTGTTCTACACGGATTCTTTGGAGCGGTGCTGCTCAAAAGTATAATAGGTTTCTATCTCCACCTAAAAAAGATTGATTAGTGAATTCGGGATCCTCGAGGGGTGGCTTGAGGCGAGAACGTAGGTAGTGGGGCTGAATCTCGTAAAAATACTGAGTTTGCTTTCTCTTACCCTACTCTTTACATTTCTTACAGTTTTATATTCTGTTTATATTTTATATTGTGTATTTGATTAATAAGTGTTAATTTTTATAAACTAACACAATTCACCCCCCTCTTGTGTTAGTCATCCAGGCAACAATTGGTATCAGAGCTAAAGTTCTGTTATAAGATTAACTATTTTTTGAGTTAAGATCTTATGGCTAACATTGCAGTTTCATTTGGTGAAGGTCAATCTAGCAGTCGGCCTCCACTCTTTTGCGGAGACAATTACTCATTCTGGAAAATTAGAATGAGAATATTCCTTCAAGCTCAAGGTCGAGAAATCTGGAAATGCATTGTAAATGGACCTTATATTCCAACAAAAGTGGTTGATGGAGTAAAGGTCAAAAAGGAAGAAGAAGAGTTTGATCGTGAAAACGATAGACTTTATACTTTGAATTTAACTACTATGAATTTATTATATAATGCTCTCAATGGTAATGAGTTTAATAGAGTAATGACTTACGCTACAGCAAAGAAAATTTGGGATAACTTGGAAGTTACTTATGAAGGAACTTCTCAAGTCAAGGAATCAAAAATTTATATTCTTACTCATGAATATGAAATGTTTAAGATGAATGATGATGAATCTATTTCTAGTATGCACACTCGTTTTACTAACATCATAAACAGCTTGACAGCTCTTGGCAAAGTTTATTCCAAAGTGGAGATAGTAAGAAAAATTCTCAACTCTCTACCAAAACATTGGGAATCAAAAGTGACAGCGATTCTTGAAACTAGAGACCTTAAGAAACTCAAAATGAATGAACTCATCGGGTCACTTATCACCCATAAATACACATTGAAAAGAGGAGAAGAAGAAGGAAAATTAAAAAAGAGCTTGGCACTTAAAGCTGCTCCATATGAAAGTGAAAGTGATGAAGATAAGGAAAATGACGACAAAGATGAAGAAGTTGTGATGATAACAAGAAGAATTCAAAGATTCTTAAAAAAAAATAAAACTCATTCAAGGAAATCTTTCAAAACGTTTTCCAAGAAAAATTCAGGTAAAAATGACAATTTAATTTGTTATAAATGCAATAAGCCTGATCATATCAAGTCAGATTGTCCTCTGCTAAAACAAGATCAAAACAAAGGCAAAAAAGTAATGAAAGCTACATGGGATGATGATTCAAGTAGCTTAGACAGTGAAGCAAGCAATGGAGAATCAACAAATTTTTGTCTTATGGCTAAAGATGAGATTGAGGTGTACATGAAGTCTTCCATAAACAAAAATAAATGGTTTTTAGATAGTGGATGTTCAAGACACATGACGGGAGATAAGACAAAGTTCTTTGATCTTAGATCCAAAGAAGAAGGATACGTGACATTTGGAGACAACTCGAAAGGGAAGATCGTGAGAATAGGTAAAATTGGTAATGAGTCTTCTCTTATAATTGAAGATGTTCTATTTGTTGAAAGTCTAAAATATAATCTTTTGAGTATAAGTCAATTATGTGATAAAAAATTTACAGTTACTTTCAAAATAGATAAGTGCATTATTTTGAATGATCATGATTGTAATATCTGTTTTATTGCTTTTAGAAGCAATAATGTTTATACAATTAATTTTGAAGAAATTACCTCACAAGATTCTATTTGTTTTTCGGCTCAAAATGAAACTAATTAGTTATGGCATAGAAGACTAGGTCATACCAACATGGAACTTATTTCCAAACTTTTAAAAAATGATCTTGTGAGAAGTTTACCAAAGGCAAATTTTCTTAAAGACAAAATTTGTTATGCATGCCAATTTGGTAAACAAATAAAAACTTCTTTTAAAACCAAGAAACATATTTCCACTACTAGACCACTACAACTGATACACATAGATCTTTTTGAACCAAATATAGTTGCAAGTTTAGGAGGAAAATATTATGCATTTGTTATTGTTGATGATTTCTCTAAATATACTTGGGTCATCTTTCTTGCTCATAAAGATGAGGCACATAATGCATTTACCAATTTATGCAAGAGAATTCAAAATGAAAAGAGTTATACTATTTCAAGTATCCGAAGTGATAGGGGAAAAGAGTTTGTTAATAAAAATATTGAAACATTTTGTGATGAAAATGATTTTGTGCATAATTTTTCTGCTCCTCGAACTCCTCAACAAAATGGGGTAGTAGAGAGGAAAAATAGATCTTTTCAAGAGATGGCAAGAACAATGCTCAATAAGAACAACTTGCCTAGTTATTTTTAGGCCGAAGCGGTAAGTACCGCATGTTATGTTATAAATAGAGTTATACTAAGGTCCAAATTAGATAAAACCCCCTATGAGCTTTGGAATGAGAAAAAGCCCAACATTGGTTACTTTCATGTATTTGGATGCAAATGTTTTATTTTAAATAACAGGGATAATTTAGGCAAGTTTAATGCAAAATTGATGAAGGTATCTTTTTCAGGTATTCTACTAATAGTAAAACTTATAAAGTATTTAATAAAAAGATTTTGACTGTACAAGAATCTATGCATGTAGTATTTGATGAATCTAATTCTCTACTTTTTAAGAAATCTATTGATGAAGAAATAGGAGGTATAAATAATACGGAAAGTCTCAATCTCAACAAAAAGAACACAATAAAGGAAGTCCAATATGGAGACATTAGGAAAAATCATCAAAATTTAATACAAGATGCAACCAAACAGTGGAAATTTGTGAAATATCATCCAGTGAAACAAATTCTGGGAAAACCTTCACGAGGTGTAAGCACTCGATCATCTCTTAGAAATACTTGCAATCATACTACTTTTCTATCTCAGATTGAACCTAAAAATATTGATGAAATACTTCTTGATGAATCTTGGATTCTAGTTATGCAAGAAGAGTTTAATCAATTTGAAAGAAATGATGTTTGGACACTTGTTCCTAAACCCAAAAATCATACTATTATTGGAACAAAATGGATTTTTAGAAACAAGAAAGATAAGTCCGGAGTCATTACTAGAAATAAGGCTCGACTTGTAACCCAAGGTTTCAATCAAGAAGAATGAATCGATTATGATGAGACATATGCACCAGTCGCAAGATTAGAAACTATTCGAATGCTACTTGCATATGCTTGTTATAAAGATTTCAAATTTTTTCAAATGGATGTTAAAAGTACTTTCTTAAATGGATTTATAAATGAATAGGTATATCTTGAGCAACCTCTAGGTTTTGAAAATCATATTTCTCCAAATCATGTTTTCAAACTCACAAAAGTACTATATGGACTCAAACAAACTCCTAGAGTATAGTACGGGAGACTCAATGGTTTCTTAATTGAAAAAGGCTTTTCAAGAGGAAAAATTGATACAACTCTTTTCATTAAATACGAAAATGATGATATTCTTTTGATTCAGATTTATGTTGATGATATAATATTCGGTGCTACTAATGAAAATATGTGCCAAGTTTTTACTAAGACTATGCAGGAAGAATTTGAAATAAGCATGATGGGAGAGCTTACATTCTTTCTCGGATTGCAAATTAAGCAAGCAAATAGTGGGACATTCATCAATCAATCAAAATATATTAAGGAATTGCTGAAAAAAGTTTGGGATGGAAGGTACTAAGGAAACTGGAACACCAATGAGCCCATCCACTAAACTTGATAAAGATGAATCCGGTAAACCAGTTAACTCGAAGGTGTATCGAGGTATGATTGGTAGCTTATTATATTTGACAGCCAGTAGACCAGATATTATGTTTAGTATGTGCTTATGTGCATGCTTTCAAACATCTCCAAAAGAATCATATTTAATTGCAGTTAAGCACATTCTTAGATATCTTCGTGGTACAATTAACTTAAGATTATGGTACCCTAAGTACACATCTTTCGATCTAATCAGCTACACAGATGCAGATTATACTGGCTGTAAAATAGATCGTAAAAGCACTAGTGGAGCATGTTACTTCTTAGGTCATGCACTAGTTTCCTGGTTTAGTAAAAAACAAAATTCTGTTGCACTATCTACTGCTGAGGCAGAATATGTTACTGCGGGTAGTTGTTGTACTCAAGTTCTTTACATGAAGCAATAACTTAAGGATTTTAAACTTATGTACAATCACATTCCAATCAAATGTGATAATACAAGTGCTATAAATCTTTCAAAGAATCCAATACAACAGTCTCGGACCAAATATATTGAAATTAGATATCATTTTCTTAGAAATCATGTGCAAAAGGGCGATGTTGTATTAGAATTCACTAGTACACATAATCAATTGACAGACATTTTCACAAAACCCCTACCAGAAGATAAACTATGCATGATTAGAAGAGAAATAGGAATGATGCATGTCATGAATATCTGCTAGATACTTTTATTTCATTATCTTAAATGACCTACAGAAACTTGAGACGTTTAGCCTCATCATTTAAATGCATTTGCTCCTCATAAATCATCATGTCATCCTTGTCTAAAGGATTAGGCAATCGAAATGAAGAGACAAGTAAAGATTTCAAATCCTTATTCTGTTACTTTAACTCTACTATTTTTTTATTTGACTCATAAACAAGTCGTTGAAATACAGAGACAGTCTCGTTAAGCTTCTCAATTTCGTGAGTTTTAGACTGCAATCGAGCAGAAAACGCGACGATAGATGATGAGTATCGAGTTTCGAGACTCACAAACTCGTAAATAGCATCATGATCTGATTTATTAGCCAAATCAGTTTCTTGTTGTTTCATGGCACACACGACAGATGCAGAAATAGATTGAGACTGAGGTGAATGATACCTCAAATCTTGATCAAGAGAAGCACTGAAGGAAAATTTACGAGCCATTGAAAATTTGTAGAATGAGAATGCAAACGAATTGCAAAGATGAGAAGAAAGCTTGATGCGAAATAGATAAAACTAAGGATTGCTCTTATAGAAACGAAAATAAGAACAAAACAAGTTTACAAATCCTGATAATATCTTATTTTTCAGTAACATCAAGCGGATCAAATCTTTGCACCGAATTGTCAAAGCTACACCTCCAGCTTTTGCAAGTTTGTCGGGCATGGGTGGTTTCAATTATTCAGTTCTTTACAAAATCTTTTTTCTCACCGAATGACCAAAACTAGGCCTCTAGCCTTTACAGGTTTTGTCAAACACGTGTGGCTACGTACCAAATTCTCTACAGTCTCTACTAACGCAGCGTTTTATTTGTCTATTGGTTATTGTAAGAATATATCTTATTGAGCTAATTATGATTCCTTTTTAATGATGCCAAAAGGGGGAGAAGTTTTAGACTAGAACATTAACATTGTTTAAATTGCTAAATTTATTATATATACTTGGAACTATATTTATATTTTTGCTTAAAAAACTAATGCACATTCTCAAGGGGAGCTTAAGTATTAATACAGGTTTCAGGTTCTATCAAACATTTGTCATCATCAAAAAGGGGGAGATTGTTGAACCCAAAATTTCAAGTTTTGTGTAATTATAAATCTACACATGGATTTTGATGATAACAAATGAATTCAAAAAACCAAGGAGTCTCAAACTCAAGTTGTCCACACAATAAAATCAAGCACATCAAGGAACCAAGCATGAGTAAGAAGGGAATAAGTTCACATTAAAGTCATAGAGTAATGTTGTAAATCTCTTATAAATTCGAAATTAGGATTAAAACTCAAAATTAATATTTTATTATAAAGCATTAAAATACATTTTCCACATGTGCATGAATATTTTGAAATTTAAATTTGAAATTTTTGAAAGATGATTGATTGTCATCTTTCACATGTGCATGACATGATTAAAAGTTTGAATTTTGAAAATATTAAGATGATTGATTGTCATCTTTCACATGTGCATGACATGATTAAAGGTTTGAATTTTGAAAATATTAAGATGATTCATTGTCATCTTTCACATGTGCATGTTTTATTTGAATATTTTCAAAAGTGATGGATGATTTTCTTGACTTATGCAAAAGGTAGATGTCTTTGTTTGAAAATTTTGAAAAGTAAAGTGTGCTCCTTTTGTCACATGCAAAAAGTAAAAAGATTAGGTTTGAAATTTTTGAAAAGTGAATTATGATGTTTTTGACATGTGTATTTTTTTAAATTTGAATCTGAAGTCTCATATGCCTATAAATAGATCATTTGAGAGTTTCACATTCACAACACCAAGAGTATACAACATTCATTTAAAATTTTTATTCTCTCTTCTCTAAACATTGAGTCTTAACCCTTGTTCATTTGGAGAGATATAGTTTGCGCTGTATTGTTTCTATCTCACTCATTGAGGAGTGTATTTTGATAGTCTACCCACTATTAACTCTTGTAATTTTAAGAGGGTGTGTATAACCCTTGTGTGTGTAGAAGGTGTTCTACACGGGGAATAGTTAAATCACCAAGTGTGAGGTGATTGAAAGTGTAGAGGGTGTTCTACACGGATTCTTTGGAGCGGTACTGCTCAAAAGTGTAATAGGTTTCTATCTCCACCTAAAGGAGATTGATTAGTGAATTCGGGATCCTCGAATGGTAGCTTGAGGCGAGGACGTAGGCAGTAGGGCTGAATCTCGTAAAAATACTGAGTTTACTTTCTCTTACCCTACTCTTTACATTTCTTACAGTTTTATATTCTGTTTATATTTTATATTGTGTATTTGATTAATAAGTGTTAATTTTTATAAACTAACCCAATTCACCCCCCCTCTTGTGTTAGTCATCTGGGCAACGAGACTGAATTTTTTTCTACTTTTTTATTTAGATTAATTTTCTTTTATCATTTTTTTAAGAATAAGTTTTTTAATATTTTTTAGCATAAATATGTGATAAATATATAAAGTGAGCTGAAATAATTAAATTTTGATCAAAATATATATTTGATCATTGTAAGATTTTAGACTAAATTTAGCTCATTAAATTATATCAAGTGCCCCTAAACCAGACCTGGACCGAATTAGACCAGACCGGTATGAATCGAATAGGAGTTCGGTTGGGTCCAGGGTGGAGAGATTTCTGGACCGAATAGAACCAGTCCATAGCTTTCCCGGACCGGACCATTGACACCCCTACCGGGATCCCCTTCGACACCTGTTTTGTCAACAGATCCAGCTCCAGATGTCTCTTTGGCGCCATCTTCCTCTAATACTAGTTTCCTTGACTCTCACCCATTGCAAATCATAGGCCAAATCTGGGATTTTTAAGCCTTCCACTTGGGCCTTTCATACATGCACTGCTCCAAAATCCAATCTTATTCAATCCTTTCTCACCTTGCGTGAGCCCAAGGGGTTCAAGACCACTGCCAAGCACCCCGAATGGATTGCTGCCATGGACAAAGAGCTTCGAGCCTTGCATCACAATCACACTTGAGATTTAGTGCCCCAATTGCTAAATAAAGATATTGTGGGCTCCAAATGGGTTTTTTGCATCAAGTATCTCGCAAATGGTTCTGTTGATCGTCTCAAGACCCATATTGTTGCTAAAGGCTACACTCAACAACTAGGCCTTAATTTCAATCATACTTTTAGCCCAATTGTCAAAACCTCCGATGTTCGAGTTGTTCTTTCCTTGGCAGTTTCTAATCACTAGCCACTTCGCCAACTTGATGTGAAAATGCCTTTCTAAATGGAATTCTTTAAGAGGAAGTTTATATGGAGCAGCCTCCAGGTTATGTTGATTCAAGATATTCCTCCCATGTCTGCAGGCTACATCGAGCTTTACATGGGTTCAAACAAGCTCCATGGGTCTGGTTTCATCAATTCAGTGCCTTTCTTCTTATTTTTGGGTTTTCTTGCAATCGAGCCAACTTGTCTTTGTTTGTTCTTTCCAAGAGTGCTGATTTAATCTATCTACTATTACACGTTGATGATATTGTAGTGACTAGCAACAATTCAATTCTCCTTGATGCTTTTATTGGCAAAAGTAACCAAGGAGTTTGCCACCAAAGACATGGGATCATTAAGCTATTTTTTGGGCCTCGAAGCACATCGGACTCCGTCTAGTCTCTTTCTCAGTCAAGCTAAGTATACTCATGAAATTTCGCAGCGTGCCAAACTGGTTGCAACTAGTATGCTCAACAACAATTATTGGTTTTTGCCAAGATGATTGTGGTGGCTAAAAGTGTCTGTTTTGCAGGCAAAAAGCATTTGCCACCAATTTGGTTTGTGGAATGTTCGTGGCATATAACTCGCCGCAAATACTACTTGTTGCCACCACTTAGTTTTTCCTTGGCAAATAGGCACTTATTTCCAACAGAGGTTGCTTGGTGAAAGCCTTTCATGTTGGTGTCAAAAAGGCTTCATCATGCCTACTTTGCTGTGGCCACTGGTTTTTCACCACGAGATCATGTCATGGGAAAAACTTATTTCCTACAAAAAAAAAAGAAAGTATTTGCCATAAGTTCTATTCATGGCAAATGCTAAAAGATTTTAGAAAAAAAAATCCAAACAAAAAAATGAAACTAAACCAAAAGTAATTATAAAAAATAGTCTAATATAGGCTAAAATAAATAGTATTAACAATTATAATTGCTATATGAAAAAAAATATAGCAATTATAATGTATATGCAAACAATATAGCAATTATAATGTCCACTGTGAAAAAAGAAAAAAACAGCTAATGTACTTTTTGTGTAAGAACTGCATAACATAACAATTATAATGGCCATGTTAGACATTATACTTGCTTTGAGAACAAACTCTCCCCAAAATTAAGACAAGCATATAGTAGAACTCAAACTTTGAAATACTAAATTCAAGGGAAACACCAACTTGAATCAATAGATAACACTAAAATAAATATGGAGACAGCAACAGATAGTACTTCACCAGATATTTAAACTATGTTTGTTTAAATGAGATTTACAAAGAAAGTAGTAATCAACGGCACTAGAAATGACAGTAAAATATATAAATATAGGCTGCAGAACGTCGAAATAGAAAAATAAAACAAGGTGAGGAACATCGAAACAAAAAAATAAACAAGGTGAGGGACATCGAAACAAAAAGTTGAAGAAGAATATTATTAAGCAGTACATTCAAAACTGCTCATTGTGAACAACCTTTAGACTTTTTTTGTTAGTAAGAAAACTGTTGATTATACATAGTGGAGCAGGTTCACATAGGCCTTACCAATTATAGGGATAACATACACTCCTATCTCACATACACTCTTATTAGTTATCCAAATAATTAATCAATATGAAAAGGCAAGTGATCAATCAGCAAGTAGCATATGAAAGATCTGAAATGCCATAATGGAGACCATCAAATACGTAAGCCAAAGCATTGAGAGGTTGGCTGGCACTTACAAACTACAGCATATTTAGGGAGGAGCTTACAAATAGAATGATAAAAACACCAAAGAGAAGAATAAACAGAATTATAAATTTGAAGAAGAAAAAACTCCAAAAAATACCAATATGCTCAAAAATCTAAATTGAAGTTTGTTTACCCATTTACATGCTACAAAGGGCATTGCTCACAGTTGCAAAATAACACTGCTATACCATGTTAATTTTCAACATCCAAATTATAGCTAAAAAAAATCAATATTTTTTTTTCAGAACGAGGAAGGGAGGAGATAAGACTCCTCCCACATTTCACTAATTAAACAATCAAATACAAAACAGGACATTCAACCATTACAATTGATTGGGATACAAGCTACCACACAATCCACCTCAATAATTTCCTGATCTAATTGGATAGCTTGTTGTGCCAACCCATGAGCAGCCTTGTTAAGATCCCTTTTATCCATCAAATACATGATTTCAACACAATAAATAACACAACCGTATACAACTACTCAAACACAATCCATAACTTTATAAGCTTCATTCACACAACGCAATCAGTCATGACTGTATGTTTCCCCCCCGCAAGCCAATTTAATCCAAGAGGAAATCACAGTCACAACAGTACTGTAAATAATACTAAGTTATAAATGTAGAAGATATTACTCCGCATACGTTTCCAAATTACCATCCAACACAAACACACATATCACTTCCTCATGGTTAATCATAACCAACATATTCAATGCAACAAATATGTCCAATTCTTCCAAAGAAGTAAAGCTACTGAGAAATAAAAAGAAGTATTACATTTTGGCATGTAACTAACTCCTACTTATTAAAAGCGGATGAAAATATGCATATAAGGCTATTTAGCTCTAAATTAATTGGGTAATTATATATGTTCTATCATGAGTTGTGTGATACCTCATATTTATGTGTATTTTATTGAAGGATTATTTAAATTATTATAATTAATAGTTCTGTTGTTTTAAATTAAATATATTTTTTATTATTTTATTTGTATTTTATTTTAAGTTGTGGAATTTAAATTGATAAGTTTTCTCTATATTAATTAATATTTCGTATTTAAATTGCTCTTTAATTTAAATTAATTTATTACTGGGTTTTAAATATTTTATTTTATTGATATTGAACTATAGCCTTTTCAGTTGGTTTTTATTTATTTCAGTGTACTCTTTTTCTAGTTGGACTGCATTTATTTTTCCTTCTTTTTTCTTTTCTCTTTTTTTTCTTTTCTTTTTCTTTTCTCCTTTCCTATTTCTCTTTTTCTTTTCTCCTTTCCTATTTCTTTCTTTTTCTTCTTCCTTCCCCTACATTCCCCCCCCCCCCAGCCCGCGCATCCCCTTCCCCTTTTGGCAGTCTCAATTCTAACCAGTACCGCCGGCCACCATCTGCCACCAGCCCTCACCGCCATTCATCCTGAGACCACCAACCGCTGACAAGCCTCTCCCCACCGGCAGTGTCACCTCAAGGCAGCCTTATTGTGCGTGTGAGTTACCCAACTCAAAATGGGTTTTCCAAGCTTCCAACCGCCGTAGCTCCATCGTGAGCCACCCATCAACGTCACCGCCTCCACCATCAGTCTCCCCTCACTCCAGCGACCTTACCTTGCTATTGGTAGCTCCCCAAACCTCCCCCATCTCCTCCCTGCAAGCTAGGCCCGAAATGGGTCTCTTGCATTTTCAAGCCATGCTGCTACCACCCACAACCACCCATGGCACCGACAACCTACCAGCACCCTTCCCCTTCACCACCAAGCATAGCCCACTACCTACGAGCTCCCATCTCCTTCTCTTCCTTCCACCCGAAATGAGTGTGAAATCCACAGGTTTCACCTTGTGCCACCACCGTCCGCCACCTTCCAGCATCACCTCCACCACCAAAATGTTTTCCAACCTCAGCCAACCACCCCCTTAACTCAGCTCTTTCATTCGTGGCCCCACCTTCCTTGTGCAAGCCCAAACTCGAAAATGAGTTTCTACCCTTTTGGAGCCTAATCCACCACCTTCTGGTGGTTGCACCGCTACACCACCACTTCCATGAGATTCCCCACCCTTCAAAGAGTATCTCCCTAAATTTTGATGTCAAACCAAATACTACAACCTAACGTACAAGTGACTGCTACGAACGCTGCAGATTGGCGTTTGCTCAAGGACTTGCGTTTTTACCCGCTGTAAGTACTTTCCAAATAAATTTTAAAATTTAAATATATTTTTGCATCAACAAATGTTGTATTTGTTTAACGTTGGGATTTATTGGTTGATGTTGTAACTTATTAATTGTTGGTTGATTGAATATTGGACATTTTGTACATGGTGATATGCATTGTGAAATTGCACGGTCGTTCATGTGTATATTGATATTTAGAATTTTAATGTGAGATTTGGTGTTTGAATTTTAATATGAGACGTGGTTATTGGGTTTATGGATTTTAATAGTTTTTTACTGAGTCATAACGGGATACGTAACACCTATTGTGATTAATGTGTGTGTAGATGACATAATGGAGACGGCGATACGTAACGCCCATTATGGTCATTGTGTGTGTAAATCATAATGGGGACGGCAATACGTAACGCCTGTTATGATTGATAGTGTGTGGATGACATAACGGGGACGGTGATACGTAAATCCCATTATGGTCATTGGGTGTGTATTTCATATCGGGGACGGCGATATGTAACGCCCGCTATAAAATGAGTGTGTATGAATCATAATGGGGACAGCGATACGTAACGCCCATTATGATTGATGATGTGTGTATATCATATCGGGAACGGTGATACGTAACGCCCGGTATGATTGGATTTGTGAATATTATGTTTTGAAAAATGATAGATGATTTTTATTGGAGTTTTATTATGATTAAAATGGAATTTTGGCAGGTGTTATTTTATTTATTTTGAGAAAGACGATTTTAAGTTTCATGCATAAGGTATCATATTCATGAGTGATATTGTTGTTGTTGCATGAGTATATTTTATATCTTATGGTTTAGTTGGGTTGTACTTACCTGCGATGCCATTTTGGCATCGTAGATTTTTGGATGCAGAGTTTCGTGGAAGCTGAACCTGAGGAGGCGGCTTCGTTGTTGGAGCATTTATTTATAATTTGTTATATTGGGAAGTATTTTCTATTTTTATAAATATGTATTTTTATGATTTATCTTTCGGATGACTGTATTAAATCTCTTATTGGAGAATTTATGTTAAATTAGTTTGTAAAATAATTCTAAAAATTCTAGTACTTAGCTAATAACTTAATTTATTCGCTACTTTTATATATATATATATATGTCACGTGTGCACACACGTTTGGTACTTGTCGTTGGGATGTGTGATCCATATTATCATCATCCTGACACCTCAATTCTCGTATTATTTTAAGGAGAATTTTGAGGCGCCACAAGCTGCTTAGGAAGCATGCATAGAAACTAGTGAAAATTTGTTGTCTTTACCTAAAACCCCGTAAGTTGTCTATCTGCAAGCAAGCTAGTTACTTTCCCTTAAAATGTAGTTAATTTACCTCTACATTCAACTGATAATGTAGACAAATTAGTTTCCCCCAAAGCTAAAAAATGGGGCCAAGCTGGTGGATGTTATCATTAACCCAGTTAACTAGCCACATCATGTAAATCAGATCTATTTCTTGTAGTGAACATTTTAAACATTTCTACTTAAAATAAAAATCAAACATTTATGTTTGAAAAGCAATAAAAGATGTAATCACATTGCACATCTTCTGTTTAATTTTAAAACGTCATCCTTTTTTAATACTATATAATCCAAACCTCTTATCTTTAGTTTTTAAGAATTATAAACTAGTTTGAAAAAATAAAAATAAAAACTTCAAACTTCGACCCATTGCCATTTAACTGTTTTATGTGCATCTTACATAATCAGTATGTATAGAACAAAGTGTCACAGAATCATAAAAAAAAATGAAAATCTATAGTTGTATATATGTGCATCCTACATACAGAATAAAATATCAATGAAATCTCAACAAAATGACACGCAATAGCCATTGAATGCCTCTCCTATCGCCCACATATAGAACAAAATGAAGAAAAAATAAAAACCTGGGCACCGATTAGAAGAGAGTGCACGAGGATTGAGGAGGAGGCAAGGGACAGCGACGAGTCAGCAACGGTCTAGGAGGGGTTGTGCCATTGCGAAAAAAGATTTTGGAGCTTTTGCCATTAATTACACTATGACTAGTCACTTTTAGACCACGAGGAATATGTCACTATGACAATAAGCCTGTGAGCACTCCCATGGTCGTTGCACTTCAACTGTCCACTGATGATCCTAATTTTGATGATCTCTCACTCTACCGGTCCTTTGTTGGTGCTCTTCAATATCTCACTATCACTCGGTTGAATCTTGCTCATGTTGTCTTTGCCGTGAGTCAGTACATGCACAAGCCTTCCCTTTGTCACTTCCAAGTTGTCAAATGGATCCAACACTACATCAAGGGAACCTTGCGGTATGACCTCTCCTTCACTACATCTTCTTCCTATGATATTCTTGCTTACTCGGATGCTAATTAGGCCGTCTGTCCTAATACATGTCGGTCTATCTTTAGCTATGCTATTTATCTTGGTGATAACCTTGTCTCTTGACGTTCCAAGAAATAACAGACGATGTCTCGTTCAAGTTGTGAATCAGAATATTAGGTGCTAGCCAGCACCGTTGCCGAAGTCAAGTGGCTTGGTTATCTTCTTCGTGGTCTAAAAGTGACATATTCCTCTTCTCTGGTTCTACTTTGTGATAATCAAAGCTCCATCTTTCTTGCTGCAAATCCAGTCTCTCACAGCCGCTCGAAGCATATCAAGCTCAATTATCATTTTGTGCACGAATTGGAGGCCTCCGGAGAGCTTCTACTGCAATATGTTTCTACCAATCTCCAACTTGCTGAGGTATTTACCAAGAGCCTCAGTCGTCCTGCATTCATATTCTTTCGTTCCAAGTTTCGAGTTTAGGATTCTCAAACTCTAGGCTTGTGTGGGGGGTGGGGGGTGGGGGAGGGAGGGCATTACTCTTACAGAGAGATCTCCCATATCCTTTCAAGATCAAGTTGGAAAGATTTGTCCAAAGATTAAATCCCTTAATTATAGGCAACGAATGTAGATAGAATATTTGAATGATTTCAATTTGACTTTGAATTATATAGCTAATTGGCAACGTGTATATGAAAACACTATTATAAATACAAAGCATCACCACCTAGATTAATTAAGGTGGTTTTACAAAACCTTTACAGAAATTAAGCAAAATATTTCTACAAAGGAGAAATAAGAGATAGTAGTTTTTGGGTCTTTATTTGCTGCTCCAAAACCAGTTTTAGACTTTGTTTTTTCTTTTGCTTCACTTTTTTAGATTTTTTTTGCTTGATCTTTGAGCGGATTTACCTGTTTAATTATGGGTAGTTGGAGAAAACAGTATGGTGGAGTTCAAATCTGAGTGCTTGGGAAGACAAAAAGATGAAGAATGGACTTCTATGTGGAGGATGCGTTTAAAAATTTGAAATCCTGCCATCTGAATTTCATCTATGCTGATGCTGACTTTTTGGCTACTGCCACGTCATATTTGTAATGCAGTGATTACGCAGCAATGCCTGCATTCAAAATTTTCGATTTGTTAGTGGATTATGGTTAAAAAGGAAGCCGTTTTCGTTGACACGGAAGCTACTTCGCTGATTCTAGTGATCTCTTTGCGGAAGGTCATGTATAAGGACGAAATCAGGATTTTATATTAGGGGGTAATCGATAAAATGTATAGTACGTATAAATTTTAGAAAAATAGTCACCAGTGATAGAAGTATTATATTCTATTGTTACCGAACTCTCTAAACATATATTAGTATTTGAATTGTCTACGTCTTTCTTTTGTAAAAAAAAAAATTAATTATTTTTGAGTATTTGTTCATATTTTTCTATGATTTAAGAAAAATTTCTAGATCAAAAATAAATTTGAGAACTTTCTAATAAATAATGATATAACGCTATTAAATTTTTAACAAACTATATCTCACAATCATACAAACTGTTATAGTGAAACTAAATGAGTGAGTATAATCAACCAATTTTATAATCATATAAATTTATAACCAATTTTTTTACTAGAATTAGATTGTTAGAATAACTGCGAGATTATGTGAGTAAAAATTTAGATTTAAATGAAGATAAAAGTTAATATATAAATGGATGTATATTAAAATTTAGAGAAATACACTACAACAAAAAGCACTTTTTCCTAAGAAATAATTTGTCCCAAATACTCACTTCTGCTGCCAGAAATAGTTTATTCTGGCATTTCATAGTCGCGGGAAGGTTCTGGGAAATAACTGGCCCAAGAAGCCCTTTACCTGCCATTCTTACTGCCATAAATGTTAATATTTCTGGCATTATCGTATCGTGGGAAATGATAAATTCTGACAGTAAAAACTGTAGGAAATAACTTCTTGTGACATTATATTTTCTCGGGAAATAGTCTTTTATAAAATTTTAAAAAAAATAGCAATAAAACAATATATCTCTTCTCACTTCCTTATAACCTTCACTAAGTAAGCAATTTGTAATACCTAGATGATAAATATGCTTGTAACCACATATATTATCATCTTACATACTCTACCACAGATGGCAGCCATTATACTACATATTAATTAATATGTACAGACCTATTATTCTGCTATCATGCATAAATGTAGCAAGTTTGGTTTTTTTAACACTCCATGCAACTAATCACAACCATCAACTATCTAGAAATAATTAACATATATTGACTAAAATTAAAATCAGCTTGCATAAGAAGGATCTGAGGTATATAAACAGATCCATTAAAACTTTAAGAACAATGGTAGTAAAACTTTAAATGCAATCACCTATACAAACAGATCAATCAATGATGTATATACCTATAAGAAAATATATTCTTATGGGGTTATAATCTCTAAACACGGCATGGACAGAAAGTAGACAAGAAAAATAGAATAGCAGAGAGTAAGAAAACAACCAGAAAATGCAAAACTTGGGGATTAGTAAGAGGGGGTGTCAAAAACATTAATATATTAATAATACCCATTAGTTCACACATTAGGGTCCAGATTCCGAAATACTGGCATTGTAATTAATAATAGAACTTAACACTAAGTTAATAATTATAGTTAACAGCAGCAGCTAGCCTAGAAGAAATATTGATAAGAAAATGGGAAATGGGGTGAAAGAGCAAATGGTAGAGAGTCCAACATGTTGTAACATATACTGAAAATACTCGTAGAGAGAGAGAGTGTGTGTGTGTGTGTTAATTTTTTTTCTTTTCATCTAGGATTCATTAAGCTAAATTAATTCAGCTCTACAATATTACATGTTTACCCAATATCGTATAGAAAGATAAACGCTATCAGAGATCAGAGTAAAGCAATAAAAGACGAGAAGAAAGAGAGAAATATATATATAGAGAGAGAGAGAGAGTACTTCCATAAGAGACAACACAATTCATCATGGCATGAAAATACTCACAGAGAGAGAGAGAGAGAGAGAGAGATTCCTACTCTTTTGTCATTGAAATTAACATGATGAACATAAAAATACATGCATGGTGGACTAAGCTCAAAATCCAAAAAAATTAGATACCTAGCTACCTCAAAGAATCGATAGAACAACAAAAGACAGCTTAGGAAAGAGAACTAACCTGCAAGGAAAGGGGACGACCCCTAGTCATGTTGTAGTTGAAGTTGTGGATTAGGTGGTTGTCTCGATAGCGAAAGTAGTATGCAATGCCTGATATGAATGAACCCAATGCTCTCTCTAGTGAGGTAACCATGGCATGCATATATATGTATAAAGGTTCCTTAAATATCAGGAAACTAACCAAGAGAAATTAATTCAAACCAAAGCTAAATTAACCCTTGAAAGAATATATTCCTTTGCAACCCAGCTTGGTACGTATGTATCGCTTCCTTAATGCTCAATCTCTTACAAAATATTCCCAAACTGTCTACTATTCCATGCCATGCCACCAGTTCTTGTTGGTTTGGGAAATAATATTATCAAATTATCTTCCGAGATATATTCCTCCCATGCATTAATAACTAATGCTTCAAATGAGGGTCATGAAGCCAACATGCATGCATGGTTTGCTTAAACTTGGAAAGGAATATCAGTGAACAGATCTTATGGGTTATATATGGATGGGCTCAAGGAAGGAAAGGCTCTAGGGTTTAGATGCAAAGGGAAGATATATTCTAAAAATCTTCTTTTCCAGTATCATCTTTGACACTGACTATATATAGATAAATAATATATATAGTCAGTTTACTATTGCAACAAAAGGATAATAAATAATATTTGAAAAAGAAGCAAAATACTTTCAATTAATGCATTTCAAAATTTTATATATATTTTTAGAAAGCTGAACTAATTGATGCCTTCAAGGATTCTCAGATCTATGTTGCAAAATAAATAGGAAGTGCAACAACAACACCCTGTGAAAAGAAAGGGAAAAATAAAAAATAGTTCTTTATCAAATAGAAAAGTACTTGAGTTTGTAAAGATAGAGGAACAAGATAATCAATGTATTTTAGCTCAGTGCCACATAAATGTTAATAAATGATTGTTATGATCATATTACTATTACTACTAATCACTCAATTCAATTTCAGTTCAATTTTCTTGATATAGAACCAATAGAATGTACACAAATAATAACATGGTTTTTATGGAGGACTTCTGTGAGAATATTGTAAACAGAAATATAGGAAAAAGAAAACAGAGTCAAAAGAACCTTAATAACGTCGTTCTTTATTCTTAATTAGAAATATTGTAAGTAGAAATATAGGAAAAAGGCCATTCAAAATCCATTTGGGCCAGGATCTTTATTCGTAACCATCCCACCTGAAAAATCTCATCTTCATCACAGCACATGAAATGCGCTTGATGCATTATCCAAGTTAGGGATCTAGTCATGGAATGCTGCCCTGTCACAATATAGTCAGGATCTGATTCCAGGCTGATGTATGTCTTTTAGTTTGTCAAACAACTAACTTTCCACCAGATAGCTGTTTTTTCTTTTTTTTTTTAAACTTAGATGAACTTGTATGAATAGCTATTCAAAGATACATTACAATAAACTTTATATGGTACCCAGAAATGAGATATAATGATTCTTTGAGGGCTCCATCAATAACAGAACTGACTACCATATTTTCCAAGTAATCCCAGTTTAGCTACACAGAAGATTCACACAGCCAATTCTAATGGTTTCCAATCAAATGGTAACATTTTTTGGCCTTGTCAGACTAATAGGTGGTAGAAAAATGTATGTTGAAATGAAATTCAGCAGAGTAGCCTGAAGGCAGACCTTCTTAAAGAAAATTTAAAAAAAAAAACTTAAGAATGATATATCTAAACTATTAACAACTATATCATTAGAGTAAGTAGCTTCTTTGCCAATGTAGAGAATTATTGTACAATATAAGGGATGTTGCATACAGAGGTTTAAAATTAGTTTCTTGGGAGGCAGTGGTAGAGTCGCACATGGCCATCAGATGTCGCTTCCTTTATTTCTTCTAGATAAAAACTGAAATAATTATGGACATTGTTCTCTAGAATCGAGTTCTAAACCCTATCCGTATACCTACAAACTTTTTCTGACTTTCCCACTAGCCAAGCGA
This sequence comes from Platycarya strobilacea, assembly GCA_036898215.1. Taxonomy (NCBI): domain Eukaryota; kingdom Viridiplantae; phylum Streptophyta; class Magnoliopsida; order Fagales; family Juglandaceae; genus Platycarya; species Platycarya strobilacea. The sequence goes on from CM072546.1 coordinate 2,773,732, forward strand.
ATTACAAGAAACCTAAAGATAAAACTGAAGCTAAGCCTTTGTGTGTGTTCATCAGAGCATGCCCACAAAATGAGAAGATATACAGTGTGGAATATATGCACTAATTTGTGGTACAAGTTAGGGCATATATGCAATGAGAAGATAAATACACTTAGGCCATATGACTTCAGATTCTAGAAGTGCTAATGGGGCATTTTTTTGTCATTTCAGTAACAAACCAGCCAAATCCTAATTAGCAAGAGAGAAAAAATGAGAGATGAAAGGAGATAGACTAAGAGATTCAGAAAGAGACCACCGGCACAGCAGCTGGACTGACGGCGTTGGCTTCGGCGACGAGAAATGACAATCGGATGATGGAGAAAATAGTAGAGGGTATCGAGGAAGAAGGAGGGGAAATGGAGAAGAGAGATAAGGGTATCGAGGAAGAAGGAATAAAATGAAATGCGGGACACAATTTGGGGATGTTTCCTACTGGTTGTCATTAAAAAACATATTACGGCGATTGTCTTTCGCCGTAATAAGTCTTCTAAAATAATCGACTTCTAATTCTTGTTACAATTTGGCAATAGGGCGCTGTAATAAGATACTGTTTGCAGCGAAACTAATTGTGGCGCAATAAGTTGCTGTAATAAATGGGTTTCCCAGCGCTTTTTGGCTCTCGCCAATATAATCCTTAGCCGAATATGAAAATTTGACTTTTCTTCGCGTTCTTTTGCTCGCGGGAACTAAAAAGTGCCGGAAAAACCTATTTTTGTTGTAGTGATAGTTTTAGTAAAAAAAATTTGGGAGGGGAGGGGGGGGGGAATTTTTTTTTTTTTTTTAAGTCTAAGAGAGGATTTTAATTATATATATTATATATATTTTTATATTATAGATAAGTTTTTGAAAAACTTGGGGGGCGGTAGCCCTGCCACCCATCAACGTGGATCCGGCCCTGGTCATGCGTGCATGACGATGTATTAATGACACATCATGAGCCTTTGGCAAAGTCAGGAGAATTACAGTTCAAAGCGTGCAGCTTATAAATACCCACTTTAGTGCATGGGTTTGGCTAAAATTCAGATTCTTGGGTCTGGTTAAACTAGTTGAAGTATTGGAACTCACTTTAGTGCATGGGTTTGGCTAAAATTTTGATGCTGGAATGTGCATGAATACAGTTTGATTATATATAAGAATTAATTAATTTCCCTGCATGCATGCGTTCATTAATAATAATTACTTGTCGGATACAAACCAATTAATTAAGCAGATTGTTCTCGTAATCCTATTTAATTAAGTAATTAGTTGGTGGATATATATCAGAAACCATTTACCATATGTTCTCTTAATCATCTTCTTAGACATTTCTGATATTAGGGCTGGGACTAAATTTGGGCATTATTACGGGTCGAGTTCTTAGTCCCAGCCCTATCAGACAGACCGAACAATGCGGAAGTTGGGTTCTCATTGAAAAGCCTTTTGATCCAGAGCCCGCCGGACACTAGCTACTAGATGCCAGGCCTTTTTTTGATTTAAAAAATGGTACTAAAATTGAAATATCAAAAAATTCTTTGCTTTATCCTATATATATATATATATTAATTTCTCGTCTCCATTTGTGAATTATAAGAAGATTCTATATTATTGGTTAAATTCTACCTCGCAATTAATAATAAAGGATAAAAAATGATATACACAACATTTTACACATCTTATAAAAATATTCTTATTTTTATAAAGTAATATTAATTTTATAAGACAATTTACAGAAATATATACTAGTATCACTTTTATGAAATAGTACTCTTACTTTTATAAAGTAGTGTAAAGTTTTGTGTATGGTATTGTGTGTATTACTTTTCATATATATATATATATATATATATATATATATATTCGATCATGATCATTACCCATTATATGTAATATATATAATATTTAATTAACTCCATGAATCGAAAGCTTTGTTGACGGTCCTATACGTCAAAATTTCGCTATCTCAATTTGGTCCATAAGACTATATTGAAAGCGAACCACGAGGAAGGACTTGAGAAAATTCTAAAGAGAAATACATAAATACATATATATATGGTTATAATTGAAGTCTTTTTCGCGAATTTGAAACTTTCTAGGATCAATACCCCAAGACCAAAACTAAGGTCAATATTGTTAACAAGTACTCACACACAACTTTAAGGGTTAAGAACAATTAATTCATCTGGGTATTTATAAAAAAAAATGAATATTTTTTTATGGTATCAGTACTGAATGTTAACTTATGATCAATAATGAGCTCTTGTGCTTAGGAAAAATTAACTCATCCTTAATCTTTATAAGGAATTATCATACTCCTCCTATTAAGCTTTTTAAGGGGAGGAGGTATGAGTAGTACTACTATTCCATTTACAGAAAGATTTTCCACAAATATTGTCACCAAAAGCAAAAATTCCACCTAATTACAAGAACATGACTAAGATAAAAGGATGAACCGGTCATATAAAAGAAAGAATCTCTGTCGACCAAAAAAAAAACAAGAACTCAGTGCATTTTTTTCCTGGACATAACTATTTGTTCTCTTTTTAGGTTTATAACAGAAATGAAACCAATTTTCTTTTCTCTCCGTTTAACTAGTTCATTTGACAATATATATGTATGCTTAATTCTCTTTATGTAAGCCAGAGTACTACTATATATATATGTGTGTGTGTGTGTGTGTGTGTGTGTGTACATGTGTGTGTGTTTTATCTCCAGAACAACATCTTTAATTTCTTGTACTCCTCTTTCCTTTGCTCATGTATTATACTTTGCTCATGTATATATAATCCTCGAGCCAAGACTAAGTAAAAGGAGGCTTCGCCTGATTAATTAAACGTTCTGGTGCAACCTAAAGCAAAAGGCCATGAAGAAAGTAGATTTGCGCAAATATGGTAAGAAACGTACAATGAATATTCATTGGATTGACATGAAGTAATATCTCTTATTTTTTCATACAAATCATCCATTTACGTTCATTTTTTTTTATCTTCATAAGTATTTCATTTCAAATTTTACAAATGATTTTGATTTTGGTCAAATTTCTGACAGGATTATTGTTTACTCATATATTTAAATTTTAGACCATAATTAAGATTTTTTCATTTTGTAAAAATTCTAATCATTTTAAATTTTATCATTTATATTTTTCAAGAATTTTATATGATCTGTATATTTTGTACATTTTTTCAATCTCAATTACTAACTTTTGTTGAATAACAAGTCTTCAGGACAATATTTCTATCTTGCATATATATTCACAATGTGAATAGACTCATGAATTTATTTTAATTTCGGCTAACCAGCTTGTCATTGTATATGTGAGAGGAGACCATCGTCTGAAAGGAAGACTACCTTTCAAACCACAAAAAAAATATATATATATATATATTATTATATGTACAGCTTTAAGGAAACAAAACATATGGTTTGACTCTTGTGAATCCATTCACCTAACCATATGGAAAGAAAAAAAAAAGTATTATCATCTCGTAATTATTATTATTATTATTTCGAGCATGATGGCTTTCTTTTGGGAAATGAAACAAATTCTTGTGACTTGTCTATATATATTATGTATATTGGAGTACCATTGGTCTTCGCAATGAATAAGGTGGTGCCGCTGTGATCAATATTGTGCTACATCATCATGAATTACTTTTTATGTTCCTGGCTTAATCCTTGGAATTTCATGATCTACTTTTCGGCATAATTCATGATATATAAATCATAATATGTTTGAAGAGTTCAACTTAATTGGTCGTGATCGAGCATATATAATAAGTGAGATCAGTACGTAATTGGCTCTGATCTTTTAATATTATTAATTAATTATGACCGCGTTATGAAAAGGATAATAAATAAATAAATAATTAAGGAATATATTATCTGCCAGCTGCATGAAGTAGACCAACCAATTAAATTGGACGTTCCCAGCGCGCTGATCAGTCTACAGCTTGACCATCATGACAATTCATGAATGTCCACGCAAGTACGTATCAATAATGGAAAATGAGGTGGAAAATGTGTCCCTCATTTTATAATATTATTGTCATGAAATGAATTATAAAAAAGGCAATATTATATGTAATTTATTTTTATAGATTTATTTTTAGTTTAAATAATAGATAAATAGAAAAGTCCTAATTTTAAAATAAAATTAATTAAAATATCTTTATTTATAAATCAAAAACTTTAAAAATATGAAAAAATTATTTCATTTACCCATAAAATTAGAGAATTTTAATTAGATGCAATCTATATATTATATGAACGGTAAGAAAAATTATTCTTATAAAAATGTGTTACATGGGTATCAGTATATAATATCTCCTCTGCCCGGTCAGTTCCACTATTTTCATATACAGTAGTAAATATAAAACATAACAACAAAAAATTAAGTTTCTTTTAAAATAATCAAAATCAATGTGAATTACCATAACGGCCTCCTGATCATATAATATAGTTTCGGAAGAGTCAAACTTTCTCAATGAGTAAACTTTAATTAAACTTCCATTATACCCAACATTAATTAATCCGATAACCCCACTAGTTTAGGCCAATTCAAAAGTTGTTACTCCCATTTTATAATTAATTCCTCCGTAATTTGTATGTATTTTTCTGAGAAAAGAAAAGGAAAAAATGATTGGTACGCATATCATGATCATCTTGCAAGACCCATAAAATATATATATATATATATATATATATATATATATGTGTGTGTGTGTGTGTGCGTGCGCGCGCGCGCGCGTGTGTGTATATATATATATATATTATATGCACGACCAACCAGAAAATGATCCACCGAAAAACTTAGAAGATCTCAACAACAAAATATCTTCAGAATAAGGTATTAATTAAGCGGATTCTATCATGAAATTATATATCACTTTCAGAACATTCATAGCTATTAGATTTAAGGAATATTTGATCAAAGGAACTTAATAGTTTGAAACAATTCAAAAATAAAGCTGGCAACGTGCATGACATGACACGCACACATGTTTCTCTTAGAAGCTGGAAAAGACTCACAATTTGAATAGTGACACAAGTTGGCTGGCTATATAGCTAGCTAGCAATGAGTTATTATTAATCAAAATGCTACAAATTATTGAATTAACGTGACAAGCGACGTATATAAAGTGAGTCATCATTTATATATTTAAAGAGTGCTAGTGCTATATATATATAATTATCGTGAAGTGACAATTAATTTTGTACAATTATTTTGAAAAAAATAAAATCTATTATTTAAAAAATTAATTTTTTATCCATATTTTTTTTTTCAAAAATATTATATTGTATTTATATATTTCACAATTATAAATTATATCATTTCTCTTTATATTTCAAAATGCAGTTATCAGGGTCGCTCTCTCACGAGCTGTCCGCATTAATTTGTGACAAATTCCTCTACGAAACTCCAAAAATACATTGGAAATAACTTATGACACAAGGCCCCGATCACAGATTATCAGTAAATGCGATATTTCAGTTTTTAGAAGTAGGCTCTCATGTCAGGACTTCCCCCATTTTGTTTTCCAATCCAACTGAAGTATTCTCCGGCAGGGATATAAGAAGATTGAATCAGATCGGTAAATTGGATTGGACTGGCTGGACCGGATAAAATTTAATCCAGTCTAATCCAATTTTTATATGGGCCGAATATTTCTAGTCCGGTTCTAGTTTAGGACATTTTATTCCCTAGATCGGACTGAATCGAATGTACACCATTTTCTTATATATATATATATATATATGTATATATAAGTAATAGAATATAAATTATGATATTAATATTAATATAGATTAAGATGATAGTATAATATATTAATATATAATATATACTTTTATAATATTAATATATTATAATTTATAATAGTTATAGTATAAAAATATAAACTATAGTATGTCTATATAGAGTATTAGTAATAACTTATAAGTAATAAGTGTATTATTATTTAATATATTATTACTAATTTATCACTATTCACTAACATATAAATTTATAATATTATAATGTAATAGTATTATTAGTTATAGTTTATCAACCTATAATGTATTATGGTAAGATTTGGATGTTGACAAATGTTGAGATCAAGAGTTGTTATTAGTAATAAATAAATAAATAAAAAATAATAATAGAATATTGAATAGTAGTGAAAAAGTAATAAATAATAAAAGTAAGTAAAAAATAATTATAAAATAATGAATAACTGTGAAATATTCTGAGAATATCTGATGTATTATTGATTGCCAAATGCAACCAAACCACTATTAACTAATTAGTTAATTTCTTTTTTTATTTTATTTGGGTTTTTAATTACTGGGTTTTTTTTTTACGTTTTTTTTAAATTATTTTTATTTTGCCAATTGTTTTAAGAGAAAGTTTTTTTTAATATTATTTAACTTAAATTTGTGATAAATACGTAAATTGAGTTAAAAATAATTAGATCAAATTTTGAATTATTATAGGATTTTGGATCAAATTTAACCCATTAAATCATATCAGGTGTCTCTGAACTAGATCGAATCACTCCTGGACCGAAATGGATTAGACCAGTATAGACCAAATAGGAGTTTGATTCGGTCCAGGCGGAAAAATTCATTGATCGAATAGAACCACTCCACATTTTTTTCGGACCAAACCATTTACATATCTAGCAAAAACTAATATATGTATATACATTTTTCTCGAAAAAATTATTGGGAGTATCTATACTCATCACACTCACATTTACATGAAAAGTAACATATTACTGTTCATCTAAGAGTGAATGTAATAAATGTGGATGTTCCCTAAAAATGGTCAACTAAGAAATGTCTTGTCATGCATGAAACTTGGTCTATGATATTGCATTAATACTACTCATGATCTGGCGATTCAGATTCACGATCCTGATCTATATATATGTAAAGAGAGAAAAAATAATAATAAATGTAGTCATGGAGTTGCAAACGACATGCAGTCGCTTTGAAAAAAAGTAAATGTATATGAGACCCACGTGAAAAAGTTAACTTTTTTATAAGACGACTACACGCCGTTTGTAACTCCAAGACTGTATGTAGCATTACTCATATATATATATATATATATAGACTCACGGCCAATTATGTACATACGTACGACTAATTATTTTGGAAGGGTTGTATCACGTCATCATCGGCATCACCCTCCAATTACCTCTACATCGTACCCTACGTATTACTTCTCTCTCACACAAATACACGTACGTACCCACACAGGCAAAACACACCGATCTTGTTCTGAGGTTCAAACGTTATGTATTTTGTGCTAGTAATTGATAAGCACATACCTACATGCACGCACACTTAAATTGGACCAAAATTTATAAGAGAAATCCTGGGGTTCAGTCAGACCGAACCCCCCCCCCTCCCCGAGCGTTTTGCAGCCTCTGCAGTTCTAGGTGGCAGTAAGCGATACCGCTCAACTCATCGGGATCAGAGGTACGGGTCTGAAACGGGTTTAAGGCCGCCGGGGGCACACTGGAGGTCGCCGAAGCTCGCCGTCACAGAGGTGGGATCGCCAGTTCCCTCGATCCCGATGAGCTGAGCGATGTCGCCCACCGCCACCGGCGCCGGCGTGGGTTGGGTGAGGTTGAATTTACTATAAAAATTCATCTTTATTTTATTTTTTATTATATTTTTTATTATATTTTTTAATATTTTTTATTGTATTTTATTGTATTTTTGTAAAGAATTAAGGAGGATAGAGAGGGGCTGTAATGGCACTGGGGTGCAGTCAGGGGTGGAACTAGAATTTTGTGCTTGGGGGGTGATCGATAAAATATGCAATAAATAGAAATTTTATAAGGATGATCATTAGTGATAAAAATGTCATATTTTATTATTACCAATCTCTCTAAATGTATATTAATTTTCGAATTGTTCACGTGTTTTTAAAAAAAAAAATTATTGTTAAGTACTTGCTTATATTTTTCTATGATTTAAGAAAAATTTATAGATTAAGAATAAATTTGAGAATTTTCTAATAAGTAATGATGTAACGTTGTTAAATTTTTAACAAATTATATCTCATAATCATACAAGTTAGACTGAAACTAAATAAGTGAGTATAATCAATCAATTTTACAATCATATAAATTTATAATTAATTTTTTTATTAGAGTTAGACTGTTAGTTGAATAACTGTGAGATTATATAAGTTGAAATTTGAGTTTAAGTAAAAATTAAAAATTAGAATATAAATAGATATATATTAAGATTTAAATGAATAATTTTAGTAAAAAAAACTTGAGGGGTGCAATTTTTATTTATTTTTAATTTAAGAGAGAATTTTAATTATATATATATAATTATATATATTTATATTATAAATTAAATTTTTAAAAACTTTGGGGGGTGGTAGCCACCCAACGAGTAAGCTGGGTCCACCCCTGGATGCAGTCCGACTGCACTCCAGCGTCACCCAATTTATAAAACAAGCATGCCTTGCCTCCAATATGCACGAATCTCTTCATGACTTTGTTGATAAGTCATTACTTCGCTTTAAGATTAATCCATTGATCACTCTCTTCCTTTATGAGTTTTCTTGTACATATTCAAATATTAGTCTTTCTGATTATAATTAAAGTATCACAAATATATATATATATATATTATAATGATTTAAAGATTATGATTAACACCGAGATCTAGAATAGGCGTAACCACGTACGGGTGATATTTCTAAACCCAGCCCCCGAATATGTCGAAGTAGTCACTACAAGGAATCATGGTATTTTCAGCGTTTTTTTTTTGTCGCATAAAGTCTCCAAAAATTCCGCCAATATGTGGATGCGACATGTTTATGGATGACGCATGCTGGACGCCATAGAAATGCCCCTTTTGCACAATTTCGTCGTTTTAGAGAAAATGACGTATAAGATATATTATTGCGGCACTAGTAAAACGCTGTAAATGGTGTTTTTCAATGCCGCAAATGACTGTCAAATATATTTATACAATGCCGTAAAAACATATTTCCTGCGTTCTCAAATGTGGCTAATACCTGAATATTTCGACGCAAAAGGAATTTAACTTACCGTCGTTAATTCAAAATGACGGTATATGTTTTCAATGGCAGCAGTTACAAACGATGCAATAATTAATGCTTTTCGTCGCAATAGCTATTTTGCAGCATTAGCCCATCGCCCTAAGAAGACACCTGTCATCACAATAAGCTGATAAAGGTTTTTTTTTCCTGGCATTATTGTATAATGCCATAATAAGGGTAACTACACAATAATTTGCATCCAATGGTTTCATCATTGTATATTAACGCTGATAAAGGTTTTGTTTTGTTTTGTTTATATATATATACAATATTAATTATGTATCTTATAATACTGCACTTTATGTATAAATTATTATATACACATAAATAATATTTCCTTAATTAAATACCAACACCTAGAAACAAATACTTTACATAACGTGCAAATAACTAACTCCAAAATCTTTTTTCAAAATCTAATTAACCCCTTGTTTGATGATGGACACAAGTAAATATTTGTTACAACTTCAGTAATTTTTATAAAATCAATTAGAGATCATCATTACATTCCTTATTATATATACTTTCCATGATCTAAATATAAACATGATCTGTATAGCATCCTCTAAAGATGAAAGATATCTCAATGCATATTTGTTGAATTTTACTCCAAAATGTAAAGGAAACATTAAAACACCTTGGGGAATTATCACACAACTTTTCTCATTGGATGGCCAGCCAAATCACCTGATTACATAGTTTATAAAATTATAACCTCTGGTGCATTCATGCATGCTGTGTCAATACACCAACATTCTATCAAGTTGTATGCTAATTAATCTTAACTAGGAATTACAGATCACTTGCCATTTACTTTAATCACCAGCTGTCTTTTGACACAAACTTCATTGAAAGCTTAAGTCCTTATACCTCGTGTGGAAGAAGGTGTTGAGGGTGAGATTTGCATCCCTCACTGCACTGTGCAACTGATCATCAACATGCTATTCTCTATCTTCCACCATACTAATATCATCTCAGCCAAAATTTCATTCTTCTTTCAATCCATGCATACATAGAATTAATTTGTGAATGACTTCAGCCATCATCTTCCACCACATGATTGCAACATAAATTCCTTCAATGTCGCTAGTGTTGGACATCTTACCCATCAGCTTATAATCAAACCTACATATGGCCAAGAGTGGTATAATGTCACTAGCTTGGGACTTATACAATCATGTGTATAGCTTTTTTGAGAAATTAAATACACATGACATAAGGAATAATTACAACTGGGGTAATAAATTATTAGAGTTAACCATGTTTTTTGTGAGGAACAACTACCAATTGAGATAGAGTGTTGAGAAGTAACATGTATTAAACACATAGATAGTTGACAAACAAAGTCCTCACCTAACAGTAATTATGCCGTAGTAATTTCTGCTGATTTCAATATCGCGTTACAGAAATTCCCATTGATAGCTTCAGATTAGAACAACCTAGATTGGTTAAAAGTACTCCTATGTCTGACAATAAACTAAAATTATTCAGTCCTATTCTAACTTTTTCTCCCATCTAGGGGTAAATCTGAATGAGGGTTTTGTTGCGAAATGTTCTGACCACAGTTTCCACCTACCATTGCTCAGATTACACATGCATGAAAGGTCCACATTTGTGAGGGTCCCATGTTATACCAGTCCCATTAGTATTCTTTTGCAAAATAACACCTGGATTTTTCCTAGCACACCCACTATATTGACATCAACAAATTGCAACCCATCTATAAATTTATTAATAGATGGCTATAATCAATTCATCATATTTACACAGCATATGTAGGTCTTAAACTCATTACCTTCTCAATCCAGTTGTGAAATCCCATTTTTGAATCTGAAAACATTTTACAGCACCCTTGTGGAATGTGACACAACTGATGTCTGACTTTTTTCATCTTAGTGTGTGCAACAACTCCTCAAAACTAGCTCTTGTCCTGTCTTCATTTGTACCTGTTATCACACCTAGAAAGTTAACGTGCAGTAGCTGCAAATAGATGCGAATATTGATGAAAAATATTTTACAGCAAATGTAACAACTTACTCTTAGGATTGCACATCACGTTTAACACCATAATTTTCTATCCAATATACTAATCTTCACCGCAAATACATATGTATGGTCCAGGGAAATATATACATAATCTGTTCAGTATACAAAAATACCCATTAACTCGATAAGATGTCTCAAAAGCAACATATTTGGCCCTCATCCCCTCTTGCCAGTTAGCTAGCAACTCCAAAAAAGATCCAGCTAGCTTTAACCCAAAAAGTTTGACCATTTCAACCAAAAGGTCTCAAAAATCCAGCCATCTTACTACCAAAAAAATCCCAAAAGGGATATCCGCAAGCTGCATGCAGCTCACGGAGTCGACCATGGAGTCGGTAAAAGAGAGTCAGTGGAGTACGGCTGCGATTCCGACTCCGGCTGCCTTTGGGACATTAAGGACATCAATAATTTTTCAGTTTGACGTTGTCTCTCCAGCATTATCCTCTCAGATTCACATTGCCTCTCCATCATCATTCTCATATCTTCCCTTACAGCCACTAGTTCAATCTTGTGAGCTTTAGCGTCTCTCTTATGCTTTTCAACTAGTTCTGCATACTCCTTGTCTCGTATACGCTCCTTTTCTCTTGTGGACTCTGGAATTACCATTTCTCCTAATCCTCTTGAGTATCCTGGTCTGTGGCCAAGGACCGCCCTAAATACTGATGCCGCATTCTCATCCATACGATCTTCTAGTGGTAATTCCTCCATTCTAGTGGCCATCTTATTCTGTAACCAGCAGACAAATGCATTTAATAATGCATATTTTATGCCAAAAGTCACAGCTTAAGCTTGCAAGCTGCAAGTTAAATACGTAACAAATCAACTCCCTAAACACTATTAACATATATATTAGTTACTCACATAAATTACTTCCATTTCTGGTGTCACAAACTTGTCTTTCTTTTTGGACCAGCGAGTGTTCTTGAAGAAGTCCACTAAGTTTGTCCCTTTTTCTCGCTAGCAGATTGAGTGTGGCATTGGAAATTGCAAATACATCACTTACGTGCATTAAAAAAAAACAGCACTCGTTTTGTATTACAGTTTAACTAAACCCAGCTAGCTAGACATAATAATCTAAATACATCAACAATATTTGACATCTTTTGTGGATTCTGTAAAAGTGTAACAAATTATTGAACTTGTAGTTGTAACACAAATGTTCACCATTTCCCTAAATGAGGTACATTGATCAATTGGACTATATTAATCTATACCCAACATAAATTTCTTCTATCTCTATTGTGTATACGTTTGCTACAACTGAGAAAATGTTGATCAAAAGAATGAGCAACATGGACACACCAGCAACATGAATAACGCATCACATTTGGGCCAATTAGGATGAATGTAAAGATGATATGAAGTTACCAGAAAACACAGAACATGCATAAAAAATTATTTCACTAAAACATGGTAGTGACCATCGCATAGATAAATGCTAACATCCTATCATATACAAACCTATATGTGTTGGTTTATTGAAATGCAACGGCTGATGAAAATTAATATTGATACCTTATCAACAATAGTTGTCCAAAAGATTTCTATTCAACTGAAGTTTACTTGAAGCCAAGAACATGTTAATCAGTTTATTGAAATAATAGAAGCTCGGATTCAATTGAAGTACATAACATGTGAATAAAATGCCCAAAATCACCTATATCAAACCAGTCAAAAGCCATGATTACCATTAAATATTGAATCAGCCGAAGAAAAATATTGTGCAAATACATTAATCCGTTACCTGTTCCTCGAGGGCCCTCGCAAAGGACTTGCGCCCTGAAGTGTGATTAATTTTGAGTTTCTTACGACTTTCTTTGTTTTGGTTTGACATTTTCTGCCATGGTAATGTAGTAGTGTTAGTTATATCCCAATTACCATGACTGCCCATTAATATATCAAATATAACTAAACTTGGGCATCTTCTATTATATAGAATGACAGCTTCAAACTTTTATGAATATACCTTGAAAGAATCACTTCCCCACCTCTCACATAGTTTTGCCCATGCTATTGGACTGACCAAGCTAGTCTCGGAAGTCAATGCTTCCTCATGAGTTCCAAACGTGAGATACTTGTGCAATTCATGGTGATAAGCGTTAAAACGCTTACGTAGGGCTTTCCAAACAGCCCTTTGATGGTTGTTTTTCTCCCATTCCAATTCAAAGTCATTCTACACATTAGGAGGTATTAGTATGAAAACTTGGGCTCACAGTATTTAATGCCATGAATTTACCATTCATGTATAAATGGCTTACCTTTATGCGCTCGATCAACTCATCCTTCTCGGGCTGAGGTACATCCGTCCACCTTGCATGACTCATGTCCGCATGGTGTTTCAAAATCCACGTGATCCTTGTTGTAAACATGGCTGCGTTAGAACAACATGGTGCCATCTCTCCATCGTTAATCTTCAAATGTATTTTCCCATGCTTACGAAACTTTTCAAACTCTATGCATTTTGCTGGCCCACGTCCACATTTTTTCTTTACTGGGGTAGGTACTGGTCCTATCACATCGTTTGTGATGGCATCCCCTATACAATCAACACTTTGCTTTGTATTAACATTCAAATAATAGCATGAATAATTGGTAGATTATTGGTCAATATAACTGAAATAGTTAATCTAATATGTTTTCAGCAATATTTACCATTATTGACAGTTGTTGTAGTCTCTGGTGTCAGAGTTGGATCAGGATGTGGAGGCTCTTCCTCTATGGTTGGAGATGCTGTAAGAAGATTAAAACTTGGCCCCATAATGGGCTCTGGGGTGTACTCCCTTAGAATTGCAGCACGCGGCCGTCGTATAAAGCCGTATGGTCCAGGCCGTATGGGATGCATACCCCTTCCTCTCCCCCTTCCTAGGTCACTTTGTCCAATGTGTTGTGCTGATTAAAACATAGTGCATTTTTGCCTTAACATCAGTGAAATATAGACAATCATGGATAGGTCTAGAGAAATTTATGAATGGTAAATTCAATGAATGATTGGTAACATAGGTGGTAGGGATCACTAATGGATGTGCTAGTGAAATTGTACCTTCTTCGTAGTTGGAGGTCCTCATATCACTTCACAGCTGTGATTCTCCTAAAGCAACAATGAGATTGATTGGTGTCTGCGTTTCTTCAGAATCGCATTCTCCTTTCTTTGGTTCTATGGGAGAATAATGGAGCAACATTAATATTTTATCCATTTAGAATTAATTAGTTACACTTATCAAAGAAAAAGTAAAATTACGGTCCAACCATAAGCGACACATGAATTTCAAAGAAAGGACTCCAGTAGGAATGTACACTCATGACTTGGAATATGTGTGCTGCCCATTGATCATCTATACACTAGTGTTGTGGACATTAATAAAAACATCAAAGCTATGTACCAACAGATAATAAGGAATTCAAAGATCTTCACCTCATCACCATGTTCATCTATTGGCAAACAAAATTGGTAAAACCTTCAAATCAATTTTCACTAATCATTCATCAGTCCTAGAATTATAACACATAGATTTATAAAGCAGTAAGCATACAGGTAAAAAAAATTTCAGTTTGAAAATTGCAAAAATAGTATCCAGCCCTATTAGGACTAGCTATTTTTTGCTCATGCCCTCTTTACTAACTCAGTATAACTATTATTATCCCAAGTTTGATTTACAGCTTAAAGTGTTGATATGATACTCTTAGTGACCATTTGGTGACAAATGCTTAAGTGTTAGTCAGTAATTTAGAAGTCCAGAGAATTGAAAGGCATATTAGCCAAATTGCATTAGAGCCGAAAAGGCATATAATGCACCAGCATAGACAGATATCTAACAATTATTCTGCTCAACTAACTAGCTTGCTGTGGGCTTAACAACATCTCATCATTTCAATTTGCATATCACCACATACCCATTCATGCAAATTTTGGCATCAGAAATTTTTAACTAAATGTTGCATTCTTCCACCCTATATTGCAGCCACAAAACAATTGAAATCTGTAATTTCTCAACCTATAAAGCAAACCCACAACTAATAACAGAAACCAAAAAAACAAAACCACACTAACAACCAACCTTAAACTTGTGTGGACTAAGAAGTACATACTCCAAAATAAAATAAAATAAAAAGCTTGCTTTCCAAGAAAATACAACTGAAAGTTCAATTTTCTAACCTATAAAATAGACCCACAACAAATAAAAAAGAAGCATGCACACTAACAGATTGATGTATGTTTGGAGTAATAAGGGAAAAAAAACTTGCTTTCCAAGAAAATTCAACAACTAAAAGTGAAATTTTGTAACTTATAAAACAAACCCACAAGAAGTAAAAAAGCAAGAATGCTACTAACAGACCTTAGGGATGTTTGAAGAGGGAAAGGGGGAAAAAATCCATGCTTTCCAATCACATATAGAGGCATAACATTATGTGTAGTCGTACCTGGAAAGTTGGTTTGTTATTTGCAACTAATTGAAAACGAATTGGCCCCCAACCCCACCCCAACTCACTCGCCAAATGGCCTAGGCAGCAGTTGAATAGCACCCACCAACTTTCAGTTCCAAGCAAACTTCTCTGATGGCTGAAACTTCCTGATTGTCGAGAAGAGGGAAGTTGTTGAAGTAGTTTGAGGCCTCTAACCAACTATACTTCAGTCAATGCATTTGGAGCACTCGGTGAGAAGTGGGGAATTTCCATGATTAGGGATATGTTGTACAAAATTCCTGCTTTTGTAAAACTGGAGGATACACTGCTATTTTTCAGAAGTACTGGTGCCTTTGTAACTTGACGTTTTGATGGCATGGGTTCAAATCCCATAAGAGTTGGAGAATTACAGATTTACCCTTTACATCAGTGGTAAACCTGGAAATTTCTCCCGCCTCTCATTTCTACCTACCACATTTTCCCTCCATTAAAATACCTTTCCCCCCTACCCTCAGCTGATAAGATAATTTTGGCATCTAATTTTGTTTAATTAATTGTGCTGAAATGAATTGAAATATGTAAATGTCACTAGGTCTATGGACTATATTATTGAGACCATTTTCTATAAATTTGTGAAATCTGAAAATTAATATGGCCTATATTATACAAATTAGTGGAACCATAATCTATCAGGCTGTCTTTACAAAACAAAATTCTGGTTTTTCAATGCATAACCATTCCGTGAGATTGAAGTTACTGATTATTGGGATAACTTAAAATATTGACCCTGTGCAAAATGGCAGCTCTGTGCCCATTTGTCCATATTGAAAATAGCACATATTTTCAAGTTATGCCTCTCTGACCTTAGGGATGGTACAGCTTGGGTATAGTTCAATCCCATCATTATTTTTAAGCACATGTTATATTCAAATCATCCCCCCAGTAACAATTCTTTTATCTTGTAAAGTCAAGTTACTTCAATTATTAAATAGGAGTAAATTATCCAATGATTTTAGATTCCTAAACAACAGAAAATTGCAAGTCATCTAGGTGGAGGACACACATTGAGGACATGGATAATGATAATACTTTATGCAGTTGATAAGTGGTAAACCTTAAGCAATTTTTATTCACATTCCACATAAGAAAATGCAACAGGCAGGTCCGAACCCAAGTCAGCATTTTGCAATTGATAAGGGTCCATATGTGGAATTTTCCTCACATATGGCTGCATGTGGATCCCATTTTCCAACTTGCTTCTAATTGTAGCCATCATTTTATACGTACATTGAGAATGACATCATGGAAGTGCACCATCTAGAATTACCAAATCAGACTTCCAAATCCATTAATCCATTCTGCTTTGATATTAAGATCCGCTAATCATTAATGGAGCTACTATATATGTCTACTATGCATATATAAAATAGAAATATATTTACACAGCATAGGTCCTATAAATATACTACCATGCTGTAAATTTCATTCATGTTTTTAGCTAGTCCTTAATTTTTTTTGTGTGAATTGGAGGGATCGGATAAGTCCACTTTGTGACTAGCCAGCAATATAAATCAAGAATACAACCCATCGGGCTGCCACCAGCTTCACCACATTGGCACCAACAAATTTGAGTTGCCAACATTTGGATGCCATTCATGTGGCCTGTATGAAGATATCTTCAATTAATAAATGGGCTTGTTAATTCATAAAGTAGCATAAACAAATAATCAATTACCAAAAGGTGACTAATACCACACATTACTGCAACTTTGACTACGATGGACATATCCAGCATTTTCCTTTATTTTCTGCACATGAATAAATTAACCAATGTCTTAGTTAAGAGGACTCACACCTAAATTCCTTCAACACAACATTATCTTAATTCTTAGCAACCAAAAACATGTACCAGTGGTTCTTAGGACTAATGGGAATTACCTTGTAACATATTAATGGTCAGATTACCATTAAAGCTTTGTGACAATTTCACTAATCAGATTACTCTGACAAAGGATCCTCATCTGTGGTAAAGTCATTCTCATTTGAATTTTCACCCTCGCCATAACCATCTATTGATACAGATCCAACATTGGCATCATCGATAACATCCCTGATTCTTGCGCTATCTGTACCCATGACTCCTCGGGCATCAATATGCCTAGGTTCAAGGTCAGTCCTACTCAGTGGAGTTGGGACAAGGACATCATGCCACGAGACAGGTGCGTAGGTATGTGAAGATTCATTTTCTTAATAGGCATCAGCCTCACTTGACTCGGGATCATTTTCTTCTTCCACCATTGGGGCAAGTGGAATATTGTATACATTTCTATTGTTGAACTTCTGCACAACAAACCAATTACCTTTGACTCGTACATCTTTTATGTAAAAGCATTGTGAAGTCTGGCATGCCAGCACAAACGGTTCATCCTTATACCAAGTCCGGTCCATGTTGACACTGATCATATGATCATCTACTCGTACCCCGCGTCTCTGATCACCAACATCAAACCATTGGCATCTGAATAGGTAGACACGGCGCCATCCCATATAGTGTAGCTCCAATATGTCATGATAACACCATAGAAGTCTAAATTATTTGACTGATTGTCACCAGTTACTAGGACACCAGAGTTTTGTGTACGCCGCCTGAGTTCACGCTGCCTTGTGTGGAATCATTTTCCATTTACGATGCAGCCAGTATATGATGCTACCCAACTCTCAGGACCACAAGCTAGGGCGTATAGATCAGCAGATACATCAAGCGGGTTGATGGTACGTTGGCCTGTAACCTACAATAATATTGGAAAAAGTAGAAGAAACATATAGTTTTGTCACAATTACCACGTTATTTGAAATTGAAAATATGAATCAATACCCATAAGGAATCAATAAAGCTTACACGCGTCTTGAACCATGCTTCAAAGTCCTTTTGGTGTGTGCGATCTAGGGCGCTTGGCTTCAAACGCTGACAGATTGCATAATGTTCTCTACACAAAATGCGCGATGCAGACAATTTACCCCGTTAGGAACACTCAGATCCAAAGTCAATAAGGTAGCGACATAGACCAACTTTAAATACATTAATTAGATAGTAAAAATACATACTGTCGGTATGATTCTATCTCTGTGCAGTTGTTGAGCACATACCAGCGGGCGGCTGTAAAGAGTTTATGATCTAGAGGAATATTAGATACAGCGCCCAAGGGACGGACTTTTTGGTTGAAAATTACAAATCTATCTATAGTCTCCTCATCTGGACCATCAACGTTGCGATCTGATTTATTGAACTTCGTCTCAACATCTTCTATGTACATTGAGCAAAATGTCAAGCATTCAAGGTGAATGTATGCCTCAGCTATTGAACCTTCTGGGCGAGCTTTATTCTTAACATATCGCTTGAACTTGCCAAGATATCTCTCAAATAGGTACATCCACCTATATTGCACTGGACCACCTAGTATTGCCTGACGAGGTAAATGGATAGCAAGGTGGACCATTACATCAAAAAATGAAGGAGGAAATATCATCTCCAGTTTGCATAGAATGACGGCGATGTCATTTTCCAACTGGGATAAACGACTTCTATCAAGTGTTCGTGAACACAGTTCCTTGAAGAAGCTGCTAAACTCAGTCAATGCCAGGGCAATGTCGTTTCTTGAGTATCCACCTACTGCGATAGGAAGTAGTCGTTGCAAAAAGACATGATTGTCATGACTTTTCAAGCCTGAGATTTTGCAATCATGTACATTCACACAACGCGATATGTTTGCAGCAAACCCATCAGGAAACTTTACTTCTGTCAGCCACTCACAAAATTGTTTCCTTTCATCTCCATGCAATGTGTAAGAAGCATACGGCACTCTAAATTGTTCCCCATCACGCTTCAAATGTAATTCCTTTCTTATTCCCAAAATCTCAAGGTCACATCGTGAGTTAATATTATCCTTTGTTTTGCCAGAAATGTTCATTAAAGTGCCGACAATGTTATCAGAAATGTTTTTCTCAATATGCATAACATCCAGATTATGTCGCAACATAAGACTTGACCAATAGGGTAAATTGAAGAAAATGCTTCTCTTTGTCCAATTTAACTCTTCAACATTTCGTTTTCTCTTCCTACGAGATTTACCAAATTGGACATCACCAATCATATGTAGTTGACCTAAAATATCTGAGGCAGATAAAATATGTGGTGGCAATCGGTGATCCTCTTTACCATTGAACAAATGCTTTCGGCCTCTCCATATGTGGTCTGGCGATAAGAATCGACGATGTCCCATATAACTATGCTTTCTACCATACTTCAACCAAGTTGAATCTATATCTGAGTTGCACGGTGGACATGCGAGTTTTCCTTTAGTTGACCACCCAGAAAGATTCCCCAATGCTGGAAAATCATTTATTGTCCACAATAATGATGCATGCAACATGAATGTTTCAAGTTTAGACGCATCATACGTAGGTACCCCATTTTCCCAAAGTTCAAGCAACTCATCAATCAACGGTTGTAAGTAAATATCAATGTCATTCCCTGGTGATTTCGGCCCTGGAATGATGAGAGATGTCATGAAGAACTGATCTTTCATACATAACCACGGAGGCAAATTATACAGTATGAGAATCATAGGCCAGATGCTATAGGAATTAGCCATATTGTTGAAGGGGTTGAAGCCATCACTTGCCAGACCGAGTCTAACATTCCGAGCATCGTTTGCAAACCATGTATGATCTTTATCAAAATTCTTCCAAGAGTCCGAGTCGGCTGGGTGTCTCATACACGTCTCATCTGAAACTCGTTGCTCTTTATGCCATCTCATATCAGCTGCTATCTTTGCCGACATGTATAGCCGCTGCAGTCTTGGTTTCAATGGAAAATGACGCAAAACCTTCTGAGGGATAACACGTGTCCCATGTATATTTGACATCCACCTCGAAGTCTTACATACAGGGCACTCATTTTTATCGGCATTTTCTTTCCAAAATAATATACAGTCATTGGGGCATGCATGTATTTTGTGGTACTTGAACCCTAACCCCCGCTCTAATGACCTTGCCTCCTCATATGACTGTGGCAACTCAACATCAGGAAAGGCAGACCGTAATAAGTTGAGAAGCATGTTGAATGACTTGATTGACCAATGACCAAGAGTTTTAATATGTAGCAGCTTGACAATGAATGACAGCTTTGAAAATTTTGCACAGCTAGGATATAGTGGACGACGAGCATTAGCTAGTAGCTGTGAAAAAGATGACATTAATATGGATTCAGCCATGACTGGTCGAGTTGGGCCTAACATGCTGGCATGCGGAGGGTCAAAGAATGCACTCGCCCGCACATCGTCTAACATCTGATCCATGTCATCGATATATTCGTGTCCATCATCGTATTCTAAATCATCATCGCCTACAGTATTGAATTGTTGTGTCTCCTCCTCCCTATGAAATATCCATTGGGTGTAATTTGGATTGATCTCATTTATGAACAAATGACTATGCACTTCAGGGATAGGTAGCCACAAATTATTACCGCAGATGCGACATCGACACCGAATGCGGCTACTTCCCATTGAATGCATTTGTGCAAGGGTGAGGAATTGGTTAACTCCCTCGGCATATGCAGTTGACATCACCCTATCGCTCAGATTCATCCAACTTTTATCCATCTATAAAGGGGTAATTATAGGGTAATGTTAGTTATCTCACAATTCAAACAAGCGCGAATACGTAGAGTGCGCACAAAATAGTTGCATATGGAACCTGATTACATGGACAAACCCATGTTCGTAGTGACTAGATAATATAGAGGTGATCAAAAAAATGGGCTTCAATGTTTGATGATGTTTATTCCATGCAATTTAGCCGTCATGGAAGTACAAAAATAAAAAGTGGTTGACATCTCACTAGTTAAGGCATATTAGCAAACAACAAATATGGCAAAAAGCATCCTTCGGAAGTTATAACTTCTAGGGCACACTAAGCTTTGTAGGTATTAAGATTCTATTGGTGTAACTAAAACATGTGTGAAATGTTACCCTTTTTGGGAAGGAACTGAAGACTTTGTTCCTATTAACTATATTAATCAGAATATGGATAGGGGGCTAAGGTAGATGGACCTAAAAAACTTGAAAAGCAAAGCATACATAGTTTCAAGTGGTTGATGCTTATGAAATTTATCATAACATGCACCGTTATTTGAATGCACATGTATTAGAAGAAAGAGAGTTGTGAAATATAACAAAGAGAGACAAACATTTTCTAGCCTAGTTGTCACTAAAGCTACGAAGATGCAAAAAGACAAACCCAATTTAAAGAAGAGTTGGTTTGAAGGGGGGAAAAAGAAGATAAGGTTGGGGTGATCTGAAAAAGAACATCCTATATCAGTAAAACGTTAATGTTTATAAAGAGTGAGGGCATTCCAATTAAAAGAACTAATATGTGAGCCCAAGACTGCGTTGTGTGGTCAAAACAATTCATGTCATTAGGGATTTACATCCATTTCTGGTACACTACAAATGCAATAGTTATGTACAGTCCGAGTTATATTCTATGCTTATAAACACATATATTGATGGTTCAAAAGCTTAACAAAGAGGGTGAAACAATTAAAAAAGCAACAAACAAAGAAATCTTACAGTTCCAAGAGTATTAGAGAAGATGATTGATGTATGAGTGCTCACTCCAATAACCGCCCACGCCAAGATATTACCCAATTGTATGGTTCAACTTAACCGCAATGATTTGATGAAGAGCTGCATTGGAAACTTGGGATCAATATAGGGATAAATTCCAAAATGTTCTGCAGCCACTGTAAAATAAACTTAAATTGATCATCACACATAGGAAGCATCCCCACTCTGGTATGCTAAAAGAGTACAATGCTTATGGTATTTGCCACTAATTTTGCAATTATAGGTCCTTCTTAATAATGCATGCAGTTGGTGACATAATTGGTGGCTTCTTTCAACACAAACTGTGTATAAATGAGGAAAAATTAAAGAAAATGAGCCAATTTCACTAGCAAACCCCGCATCATTGAAGTTCATCCATAAAAAAAAAAAAACCTGATAGCAAGCATGTAGTCTTTTTTTTTTTAGGAAAGAGAGAGGAGTCACACTTATAGTGACTCCCGCCCAAGTTTATTAATGATGTTCTCACTTATGGCTGAAATGGATTTAGAAACAATCAAATCCTTGGAATTTACAAGAAATATCCCAAGAATTGTAACAAAAAGAACATCCGAAATCCAAAAAACAATTAAAACAATAAAACAAACCCAATTTCTATAAATAGCTATTTTCACTAAAAACATTGCAAATTTATCTCCCCAATAGTTGACCAGAAGGTTTAAAATTTAGTTATCTCAATCTTATGGACTAGGTAAGATTCAATAATGAAAATGATGAAATCAAATCCAATTGTAAACCTCAAATTCCAAAACTGGATCGATCTATGACTGTGGCCTCATATTTTTTATCCAAGCACCCTGGGCTTGTAAGTGGTTATTAAAAGGAGAGATGTCAAAAGAATTCATGTAACTCATAATTCTGTGAAGCTTAACAAAGTTTATTTCTCCGTTGTACGTCCCAAATCCAAACAATCTTGTTGCAAGCACTACATTCTACTCAGAAAGTACACAGCCCATGCTCTACTATATTAACTTTTAATACTTTCAATTAGTACCATTTCAAGTTTAAAGTGTGTTAAAACTATGACCTCAAAAAGTTGAATTAAGTCATAGTTATATTTATAACATTAGAAAACAGACTTGAATTAAGTCAATTAGGTTTATATATATTTACAGACTATATATAAATATATATTTATAAATCATGCCATTCAATTAGGATACTAATAAACTAAATATTTAAATAGTATCAAAAGTTTCAATACTAATCGTGTCTCATAATAACAGTCATAGTGAAAGCACCTTTTATTTATATTATCTAACATTTTTAAACCTTCCACCATTAACCATGGTTAGATGGAGAATCTCATCTAACCTGTCATGGTGTGGTGGTTAGGAACAATAAAGTTCATTTTTGTATATGAACATACTTTATATAATGGCATACACGCGCGCTTATAATGTGTAAATTGTGGAGATAAACTGATCGCAGGAACAGTTCCTCTATAAAACAAGGGATGTCAAATAGCTCCTCTAATGGGTTTTTTATCAAACATGTGTAATGCATAAAATCATCTATTTCTCCAACAAAATCCTTGGTGGGTAAGGGGTTGGGGGGTAAGGAGCTTTATGCCTTGAAGAATAAAATTATTCAGTCTGCTGTTGGAAAAAGCAGTTCCATGTTTCATATTCATGGTTATATTGGAATAGTTGTTGAGACTACTTATCAAAACGAAGACGAGTCACCCCTTCTCTCAAGTATGATGCAACAAAATGGATCAGGATATATCGAGTGTAAAGAATTACCAGATTAAAACCAATGTTTTGTTGTCCACATCATCATTCTCATCAGCCACATGGTAATATATAGTCCTCCCTTCCAACTTGGGTGGTGAACTCACGTTAGAATATATAGACTGCAAAATCATACCCCAAAAGAATATTAAAAATCAATGGTATAAGACTTCAGATACAAAGGATAAGTCCCCAAACAGGATTCCAAATGAAAGCTAGTAGAAAACATTTGCTTCAACTCAGTACTGTGAATATAATCTACAATAATGGTGGTGTTTGAATTTTGCACCAATATGACCAGAATTGCTTACTGGATATTACATACACCGGATACTTAAAAAAAAAACCACATGTCCAAACACCCAAAAACCAAAGAGAAGACTTCCAAAATTAACTATTGACATTTTGTTCCGAAAAGAAAACAGGGGGGAAATAAATCTAAAAACAAATGACATCACTTAGATTGAAAGAACATGATCATCGGAGACTATCAGTTTTTAAATCCACATTTGATCACACAAGCACATAATAGAAATACCAATTAGCCAAATTACATACCAATAATCTCCTTAACACCGTTTCTCTGTTCCATAAATGTGGCAAAAACTGATTGTAAGACAGTGGCAAGTTCTCTCCTATATGAAACCCTCGACACTTCTAGAAACTCGTTTGGGATTATGTACCCAGGTAGATGCGAAGAAGAATTAAGAAGTGAAGAAGAATTAATGTGTCTTGAATTGCCACATTAATCTGGTAGATGCAAAGAAGAATTAAGAAGTGATTTAGAGAATCGCATGATAATCCTGCTAGAAACTGAAATAAACCCTAACCTCAACACTTCCAAATTCGTAGTACATTACCATGGGAGGGAGCACGGAAGAGATCAGTAGTTCTTGCGAAACAGGTAAAGATTTGGGGGAGAACGTACACCACGAATAGACCGAGATTTGGGGGGAAGCGCCACGAAATCGGCATCTGCTAGTGTTTGTGGGGATAGAAAATCCTTGGGAAAATGGGACATCGCGAGCTTAGGTGGGAAGTAATTGCACACAATGTGTAAGATCAACACGAGGGGCAGGGGCAAACATAAAGGCTATTACGGCAGAAATGCCCATAACGTCGTAATAAGATGGCTATAGCGAAGTTAGTCCTGATGCCGCAATACGAATCTACCAATTTCGGCACAGTAATCACCGTATAACACCTTAATACCGCTGCAAGAAACTCAACACTGTTCACTTAAACTAAATGAATCAAAATGCGCACTTAATGTCAGTGCTGAAATGACCTATGATAAAATAACATCACATTTCCATCTTCTTTTTTTTTTTTTTTGCGGCACATAAAAAACCGCTGAAGAAGCCATATATTCTTGTAGTGAGTTGGGCTCTCTAATTTGAAAGCCTATTAATCGTTGAAATCCCCGAGTGAACTAGCTGAAGGAAGGGTCCAAGTTCCAACTGGAACCTGCATCAAGTTTTACGTTTTTTTTTTTTTTCAGAAAAATAAAAAATTAGCCAAGGTTGGTTATGATCTATTAATTTATCTACTCGTTTCATTTAGGCTTTTATTATGTTGGCCTCGAGCAAGCATATAGTGAGCGGGCGACAAGATCTGACGACTCGTTTAATATTAAAGATTAACATCTAATGAATCAAGTACTGGCCTCCAATGATAATATCCGCTGAATTAATAAATTAATAATGCTCCGTATATCCCGCTTGTTAGGATTGACTTCTATATAAAACTGCGTAGTTCAAGTATAATAGGCTACAATAATTAAGTTAGGATGCCTTATTTATTTTAGGAATATTTCGGCCAAATATTAATTGAAGAGAGAATATTCCTATACATATATATATATAATAAAAATAATTATACCCACGTACCATAATGTTTTGATAAGATAATATCTGATCAATTAGTAGCTAGCTAGATTGGACGAGGATCAAGTTATATATGACCTTTAATATTATATTAATTGATATCACAAATTTTATCCCAAAAAAAAATTGATATATATCACAAATCCTAAATTAGAAGGTCTGATTAATATTTCTCATGATCCTTTTAATTTTCACCCTCATTATCAAAGAGTTAATTAATGGAGTGAGGGTCATAATTAGTAATTAATTCTCTATATATGACCTGTTTTTCCAACAACGGCGACTAGTTAGCTACGTACGTCAAAAGGCTTTCTTGGTAGAAGTTTCACATTGTGGAATGATTACAGTAGCACTACTACTAGAAGGTTGTTTTTCCTGACTAGAAAGAAGCTTCCCCTGACTTTCGCTATTGGAAAACTTGACGTTCTGGATCTATATATAGAAATGTATGGGGGGTGTTGATCTGCTAGCAGTTGTGGAAGTCATGGAAATGGCCGGCAACTGCAGATCAGAAAGAAAGCTATTAAAAGGGGTTGTAAGGCTCTTGTTACTGGAGGGATAGCATTGCCATTATTGTTATGCCATGTAGGGGCAATATTGGGCAACTGCATCCCTTCTGTGACAAGATACTTTCAACTTCTTCTGCTCATGATGCTGTAGTTCTTCATATCTGTGTTATTTCTTCATTTTGTACGTTTAAGGTAATAATCAGCCCATTATATTTGGACTCTATGAGTTATTTCACCAGTTCTATGATTATTCATCAGCCATGCCATTTTGATCTGTTTACAGGCCCCAATATTATATTTGAATTTTCTGACAAGTAGCAGAATGAACGCTTCAGGCGGCCATTTATCCATGGTAGTTTGAATATCTCTAGCTACTTTGCATATATATATATATATATAATCTCTCTTTTTAACAGGTCATATCATCACAACCGTATGTGTTGTCTTTTAAGAATAGAGAGGCGGTACATTTTTATGTTTTATGTTATTTTATTTTTTCTCCAGGGCAAGTCTACACATTTCATATTGTTCAGAAAAATAAAATGTCTCTTGACCTTTTCAAGGACAAGCTTATTTTAGGCCTAATCTAGCTAGCTATCCATGTCAGTAGTTGAAATATCATTTTTCAAGAAAACCATTTGATTATGAATATGGATTCAGAACCCGTCATATTGGAGTTATTATAAGTTGGTTTTGAAGAAGATAAAAAAGAAAAGAAAATAGAACTCATGGCGTTATATATATATATATATATATATATACTTGAATTTTAGTGCCATTCATCATCCTGATGACATCGATGTATGAGATAAGAGGATGAGGAAGTTGACAGGTGTTTTGAACAAAAGGTTCCCTTAATCATCTCCAGCTGTCGGTGACAATTACTTGCATAAACAAATCATTTATTCAGACGGGGCATATAGTTCTGCCTGTCCCATATCTGGTACTGTATTGTAAGTTTATATGAGATCCTGTGAGCTTATAGTTCATTGAATATCTTATAATGTATAATTACCTGCCTGTCCCATATGAGCTTCTCATTTCCTCCCATTCCCTGGTACCAATTACCAGTAATAATATGGAGAGAGAGAGAGAGAGAGAGAGAGAGAGAGAGAGAGAAAGAGTGTGTCATTATTAATTTCATGAAGTCATGCACAACGCATAGAAACAAGGGAGTGGGATTGGAAGAAACAAATTAAAGTCTCGAGGTTTGGGGGATTCTTGTCGCAAGAGCGATGGCACTGGCTATATGGTATTGCAAGGTACAAGATGCATGCAGCAAGTGCCATCGTTCTGGGACAAGATACCCCTTCAAGTACTACTCTTCTGCGCATGCGGCCTGCACCTAGCTAATTAATTTCTTTCTTTCTTTCTTTCTTTTATTTCTTTCTTTTTTATTTCAATTAATGATCCATATATAATCAAGGGTATGAAACTCCATGAAGTTTTTTCCTCTTAAAAATGTTTTCTCTTTGTTTCTTGTTCCTATTCTTCTGACGTTTCTTCTTGCCAGCCTTCCAGGTGCGCCATTTTCTCTTTCCTTGCGGCCATTTTGATCATACCATGAATTAGTCCTAGCTTTCTGCTGGTATATATATGCAGGTACTCTCACCTTATATAGAATGTTAATTTTTTCAATGCATATGCTAGTATTATTTTGGATAAATATCACTGCTTAATTTGTTGTTTTTTGAGAATCTGATGAAGGTCTCAATTTTGTTCTAATTAAGCAACTTTTTTTTTTTAAATATAACTTCAGAACGTTTTATGTGTGTCTGCTTTCTCTGATCATTATTTTCTGTTGGATAGTTTTTTGGTCTTTGATAGTGACCTCTTTTAAATACACGTACGTTCATTTTAAGCAACCGGATCGAAGAACTATGTAGCACATATTGGATGTATAGCACTCTAAAAAGTTAATAATATAATCGTCTTCTAAACGCTTAAAAAGGGATTTTAAAAATGCGCGCAATTATATGGAGTCGTTGATCAATACATATGGAGGAGATTAAAATTTGTGCATCCACTTGGATTTAAGTGTCAGAGTACATCATGATCCATATTGTCATGATGTTAACGTCCACATATATGATCAGATACGAGGAGGTGAAAACCTGCAATATTGTATATTAGATTAATAGGCCGTTTTCAGATCATCTTCAGACGGGTACGTAGTGCTGAAAACTTATATGAAAAGTAAAATAATAATCAAAAATTTGCTAGTGTCCCAATAATCATATATATGTAATGTACATGTTGTCATTTGCTGGGTCTGGTTTTGTTGTCAGGGTAATCCTAAGCTGTGCAATGGGGTATATGTAAGATGTTTATACTTTGTTGTCGTATGGGTTTGACCCCAATTTATTGATCTACAATTTCTGAGGCTGCATGCAGCACATGATTATATATATTATTTTCCTAATTAATTGCAAAGGAGGGAGCAATTGATCCTTTTCTATTCTATTCTACTTGATAATTAAGGTACGTACGTAAAAGTACTACAATTAATTCTAATTTCTATAAATATATATATAGTATTGTACCTTCGAATATTAAAGGTTAAATATTTTTCCATTTTACGAAATTGAAAAACGAGTTAATATTTATGTTGATAAGATAACTCAGTCCAAGTTACATTGTATTCTGTTATAATTAATACTGCATGCATTTACCTTCATTTTTCGTAGTTATAGATTGTACTTAAAAAGTACTACTAATGTGATTGTTATTATGTCTATCTTAATCATTTTCTTCCATATTTATGTATTTGGGTTAATTAATGTTGGGTAAATGATTAATGATATCATGGAGCCATTAATTTAAGTGCTAATTAATATAGAACATTTATACTATATATACAGTCTTGGAATATGCAAATATTTTTGCATACTCAATTTGAAAAGGAGTTAGGATCATCATTCAAAAAATAATGTTTTCATTATGGGCTCCAAATTAATAAAATAATGTTTTCATTATGGGTTCTAAATTTATTGATTTTTTTCAAATAGAATACGTAGAAATTGCACACTGCAATATTGTAAATATCATTTTTAGAAAGAAATATACTTAAATACATTACACTTATAGCATCAATGTATAATAGCCAGCTTTTTTAACTTAATTAGTTTAGAAAATTGCTATAAATACAAATAGATTATATAATAAAATATTTATAAATTAATGTGATTTCATAGTATCTATTAGATATATATTATAATAATAATAATTTATAATTTGATATACTATATTAAATTACATCAATTTATAAATTTATATTTACATACTCTCTTTATGGTTGAAGTGTTTTTCAAATATATTAAGAAAACTGCTGTATACAAAAGTTGTATAAAGCATTTACCCTCTCAGTAGGGGCATACATGCAATTGGTAATTGTATAAAAAGACAAAACTTGTAGTACCGTCGTCTCATTTCTTTATTCTAAAATTACGTTTAAATGTTAAGAGTATTTGTAAGTATTTATAAATAATAATAAAAAATATGTGAAAATAATAATAAATAAATAATTAAAAAATAATAAATAATAATAATAAGTGAAAAATAATAATAAAATAGTGAAAAAATGTATGAGAAGGTTTGAAAGTTTTTTATCTTTAAATTTAGCCTAAGAGTAGTCGAATAATTATGATCATGATGCGCTTAGTTTAATAATTCTTAATTAACATTCTACATTAAATTATATATAATTAGTTATTTTCCATCCTACCCAATTGCTAAATAATGAAACTCATGTTCAATAATGACGATTCCGGGCTGATTGCCAAGGTACCTCAACATGAGTACATATTATATATAAACCACGTTTTAGGCGCGCGACTCCTCACTTTGTCGGGGTCCGCTAGCTGGAACCCTAAGCTAAGCTTTTCTAGGCCTTGGGTTTAATATTTGTAGTGTGGGGCTTTCAGGATATTAAAATATATAATATATAGCATGCAAAGGTCCGAAGAATTAGCTAGCTGTAACGCATACAGCTAGCTTTTGTACGGAATAAAGTGTACAGTTTTATAATCTCATTTGTCAATGATGATTTATTATTAATCAATTCTTCCCTAGTTATGACTAGATTCGTGTATCAAGGCCAAGGGAATTTAGAAAACCTTATCTATCTTCCTGACCCAGGAAAAATGCATGAGAACATCAACAGTAAAGAAGAAAATGTTGGGAATATAATCGAATTCTCGTGTTCAACTTAATTATGAGCATCTTTAATTGGGATCTGTGTCCCTTTCTCTTCACTAGCGCTGATCGATATAACAACTATAAACAATGATCATGATCAACGATTCAACTGTACTTGTTTTGTTGTTTATATATATATATATATAAATTATATATATAATAATATTGAAACTTCCAATATTATTATATATAATAATAATATTTTTTTTTAATATTATTATATATATATATAATAATATTCAAAAAAAAGTTCGTTTTCACTAAGGAAACCGATCTTGAATTATTCGTATCTTATCTTATTACTTCATATAATAATATTGAAACTTCCAATATATATATATATATATATATATATTATAAGGTGTCAAATATTTTCTTTTTTCATTTTTAGGCATGCAGGAGTATAACTAGCTTTTTTTTTATGAAATGATAACACTAGCTAGCTAGGAGGGCATGGTATATTAGCTCATTAAATTGATCATCTCTTTCATGAATTATTAGAACCCAACTCATTCGGCTCACATAACTTTTTTACCATGCACGTACAGTACTGTCGGTCGTGATCAACTGGTAAATACGTCCATTTAATGTCTACTCATCATATATATTTTTTATTTTTTATTTTTTATTCTTCTTAATATATGGTTAAAAAAGTGAGTTTATATCTTGTTTTCTTAATGATTAAATATATTTAAAAATTAATTTTAAAAACTCATTAATACACATTTAGTAAATACATTTAATAATCACCCTAAGAAAATATATATTCATTTTGATTGTGCTAATTGATTAAATGTATATGTTTCAGTACCAATAACGTTCCTTTCACATCACCGGCCACTCATTCCACGTTAAGATCCGTTTATATTCAAATTCATTTTCTATTTAATTATTATATTTTTATAATTTTTTATATAAAATATAAATTATTATATACTTTTTTCAAATTTTAATATATCTTTTTTAAATTTCAATATATTCTTTTATATTTTAAAATAATAATAATATTAAAAAATAAATTAAATTTATTTCAACTCATCCTATTTTAAATATAATATACGAGAGCCAGTTTGTCTTCGTTTTATCAATGAGTTACTTTTTCTGACCAATTATCAGTAATAATCAGCACTTTTCTTCTTACGTCGTACAATTTAAAAGAGATGAAAAACAAAGATAGAAGGTTATGTGCGGGCGTGGAAAAATTCTTTTTGCTTAGCGTTAATTAATCTGGACGTCTAGTTCCGATAGATCATAGATGGATTAATCAACCACCTTCTACACTTCTGAGGTTCCGTTGGTGTGAATATTAGTAAAATAATGATAAATAATTTATAAATAATAATAAATAGTTTATATATAATAATAAAATAATTTTAAAACATCTAAAAATAATTATGTTTGGAAACAATCCGCAGTTTAATATTGAAGGGTCAATCATCAAAATAGAAATTTTGTTTAATCGTTTCAACAATAGTCATTCAATCCATTATAATATAAACAATCCACACATGTTACACATGAGATACTGCGAATACACAGTAGCCGCCTGCAACCAGGTAAGGCAACAGCCGGACTAGTAGACTAGCAATAGCTGGCTTGCTGGCTTGGTCAACTCGAGCAGCAACCAATCATCACTTCAGACAACGTCAGATTAAAATGTGCCAATTTCCAAGCATTAGTACCAAAAAGATGGCGCATCCAGCAAAAATACAGAGATTTTCCCATTAGGCTTTTAGCCGTCTATTCTTTCTTCTTCGTATTCTTCTTTTTTTTTTTCTTTTGTAATTTCCTGTTTCTTTTCTGTTTTCTTTTGGTTTCTCTCTATTTTTTATTTATATTTTATATTTTTTCTTATTTGAAGCAATTACCAGACATGGGCGTAGCTGATAGCCGCATACAACTACAACAAGATCAATGGAAATATGATTATGTTAAAGAACAACTCAAGATCCTTTCAGCAAACAGAGCTCAAGAAACTAACTATTGGTATCAAAACAGTCATGGTTTTATCGAGTTACTGAAAAATAAATCAAACCTCATATGACAAGAAATTAATAAGAATAAATAACGAAAATAAAGAAAATAAAGAGAAAGAACATAACCGATTTATGTGATTCGACCCTATCGGTCTACATCCACAATAAGAATAACCTCAAATCTTATTGATGATCAATATTATTCACAGAGAAGTCTCAGTACAACATCTAACTCACTGATCTCTTATTTACATACTAGAAATCAAATAAATTTTTCTCTTTTTAAAAACCCTAGATTGCATACTCTAGATCTCCTTTTCAACTCTCTTTCTCGAAGCATCTCTCAACTACAAACCAAATGAATGAATGAATTAACTCACTGTTACACATTGGATAAGTATTCATATATATTAGAGTAGAGATGGCAATACGTGTCGCAATTGCGGTGTAGTAATTGATGGACATCAGAGGCATTCCATTCAGCTCTATGCCGCACATGATCATCAGCTATATTCTATTAGTTTTCAATAGTCTAGATTTAGTCACTTATCCATCGATCACTTATTCACTTATAAAATAGAAATATTATTAAAAAGGCAACAAGATTAATAAGTATTGACACACTATTTACATATTAGAACATTAGAACATGAAGTTTGTTCATGAACATGATCTTTCATAATACCCCTTTTTCAGATGGCCAAAAATATCTGTTATAGGGTCCTGATGAGAAAAATAAATAAATAAAATAGATATTATATTGGGTGTGAGACTAGGATTCCACTGCTGGCCGACAGTGATTATGTTCGGCAAATTATACATCTCTTTCCAGATTTCTCGCCAAGAAAGTCCATGATCCCCTTCAATATGGTCGCATGCAGCATGCGCAAGTACATCCGAAGGGATCAGCAGAATGACCGAAAATTGCTAAAGGAAGAAAAGACGCTGAGGCTGTGGTGGGCTCAATTATCGTCTGAGGCTCTCATGAGCTAGATTTGACAAAACTAACCATCTAGGTCTGGTTTGTATTATTATATTAAAAATGTTCAATTTTTTTAAAATTTATTATTATATTTTTTTTTAAATTTATATATAAAATATAATAAGAAAAATTAATTTTTTCAAATTTTAAAATTATTTTTTAAAATTTAAAATAAAATTAATATTAAAAAATAATATTTTATTTAATTTAATTTTTATCTCATCCCATCTCACATACCAAACATACTTTTCACATGTTATACGTACGATAAAAATGTCGGGAAAAATGCATAAGAGTCTCTTGTCGCCTCCCAATCCTCCTCCTATACGTGGCATTTGAAACCGAAAGTGATGGTAGAAAAGACGTTAATTACAATCATTGGCTAATGTCATCATTAATCGATTTCAATTAAAACATTACCAAAATATAATATATTAATTAGTAAGCTGAATAAATACCTTACCAATCATTTCATGTGATAATTACGGAATAAAACGAAGTCGCAG
The DNA here is from genome assembly GCA_036898215.1 of Platycarya strobilacea. NCBI lineage: Eukaryota > Viridiplantae > Streptophyta > Magnoliopsida > Fagales > Juglandaceae > Platycarya > Platycarya strobilacea. The sequence goes on from CM072546.1 coordinate 2,807,742, forward strand.
GTTCAATGAATTAATTAGATCATATTTCTCCTTTATATATTTCTCGGAAACAGTTATTCCTTGAGTTCACATAGATGGTGCTTGCCTTCATTCTAAGATCAATGATGAATTGGGCTCATGAAAATCTTGGTCAAACATTTCTGTAGGTTACTACAAAATACTTATAAATTAAGCTGCTGCCGAGTAACAACTTCATTTTATAACACTACAATTACCCAAAAATTAATAGAAATGTAAAGCATGTTACTGGGCTTGCAAATATATAGAAGTTTGGGCCCAGCTCGTCATATATATGCTCATCCAGGCCCATTTACAAATCAAGTTTCTAGGTTTGAAGTTCATGAATGAAAATTCCCTGAACGAGTGCAATGACCGTTGCACTTTTTCCCCAGAGTAATGGAACATCATATTCTTGAATCATACTGCCTAAAAGATTTGGCTAGCAAAAGCATAAAAAAAAAACCAAACAAACAAACCGTATCAGAGAACAAATATTCATTCCTCTATCAAATATTCATCCTGGCAATATGTCTGCAACCCAACCCCAGATCAGAGCAAAATAAGCTTCAGTGCTTGATACGGAGTTGCTGCATATCCTTAAAAAAAAAAAAAAAGGAAAACGTGTGGGCTACACAATCAGTTCATCGTGTATATAACCAATATCATGTCATCACGCCCAGCTCTGTAAGTCCTAACATTCCACCAAATCCATCTCCTTCCATGCTACTCACTCTATGAGGCAGAGTTGTGTATTCTTTCAGTTCTGTTTCTACAAGAACACATGCTAAGTCCCCGAAGATCATATACTCGTCTTCCATCTTCAAATACAAGCTACTTACTGCCACGAGAGGAGATTACTGAAGCGGGTACTTTCTGGTGCTTGTTATTTGCACTGCCTTGGCCGGAAATTCTCACTGGATAATAGAGAGCTCATCAAATTTTCCAACCTTTTCGCTCCAAGGCCAGGTCTGAGGACTGTCGTATTACCGATATCAGAACAAGGATCAGTCCCATTTTCCCTGCTTCCTATGCACCAACCACCAGGAACAAGCATGCCTGAACCCCGAGACAATAGCTCAGAATCAATTTTGTCAAGCACTGCATCTTCTTTGGGAAATTTCCGTGCAAATGGAGCATTACTGTTAATCATACTTTGCATGTCATTGAGATTGAGGTGGTGTGGATGTTGCTTGGGAGGGTTATCCCAGGATATGAAGTGGAGGTCACTGTTCACAGTGGTGTTGCGGAACTCCTGGGCATTACAGATGACAGTGTGGAAGTATCCTTCTGGGGAAGATATGAAGTTTGCATAGTACATGAGAACAAGTCGAGGCAGGTTGTCCCATCCCCATATGATGTAATCAACGAATTGCCTCGAAAGTGCCATCCAAGCAGAACCTATAAGAAAATTCACATATTTGGTCACAGTAGCCCGCTAGAGAAAATTTTACAGTTACACTACTCATTTAGAAGCTTTCCGATTGTTTTTTTTTTTTCTTTTAATTTTTGGCTAGATACAAACTTTCAGATTTCAATGACATAAAACTGCAGTATCAGAGGCCTCAGAGTGAATCTTCAAAAATCAGAGCTGCTTAGAATTACATAGCATCATGAATCTTTTTATATGCAGGATTAAATTGATATCATGATGAGTATCCTACCATGTTCTTTGCAACCATCTCTCCCTTCACACATTAACAGAATAAAAGCATGAGCTACTCGGAAGTAAACAGCAAGAACCACTTCCTTTTGTTCTTGTAAATTATTCAGAGCTGGTTTTAATTTTCATAGCAAATAGTCTTCCATATTTTTTAAGTGACATTTTTTTTATAAGTAAACGGTATTATTGACAAGAATAGGAAAAGCCCAAGTACGCAAGATGTTATACAAGAGACACGTATTTTTTAAGTGACATGAACTTGGTTGTTCCTTTGGAACAACATTCTCAGAGAGGATAATCCCCTTCTGCCTTCAAATAGGATGACGATCAATTTATTTCCTAAAAGCATTATTTCTTTGATAAAGAGGAACATATGCGGATTTTGGAATATCTACGTCCTGGTGACAAGGAATCTTTGAACAAGAGAAACAAACTTGGTTTTGGGAGATTGAAGTTCCCTCCCTTTAGTCGGAAACTTAAATGCTCCCCCCCCCCCCCCCTCCTCTTTCCTCTCTTTTCCCTCTCGCACACCCCCACACCCCACATGAGCACTAGCAAACAGCATAAAAATAAAGTTAACTCTTAAGGATAAAACATATTTGATCTTCTAAACTTGACCAATGTATCTGTTTCATCTCATCTTTCCTTTTTCCATATAGCTAACATAGTAATGCATTGAATAAATTGCTGATATGATAGCATGTCACATGCCACATATTTGTTTTGTTGTAAAACAATATTATTAATTAACGTAAAAATCCATTTACTCTCCCTCTCTCCCCCTCTATCTTGTTCTCTGGTCCCTCTGAACCCTTACACCAACTCAATACCCTCCACAAGCACCACCACCCAATCTACCAGCACTAGAATAACCATACAATCCCCTATCAATACCATGGGAACCACCCATCCACCACCCATACAAGAGACGACACCAACGACCAGCCTACCACTGTATGGCCCACCTAACCAAATGTCACACCCACCAGTTCCACCAAACATCAATAGCATCTAGCTATTAATTGACAACCACCCCAACCCACCATACCAACAATCCACTCAAGTTGCTGCTTCAAATTGAATATATAACACATCCCATAGATACTAGTTTAAATGGATGATGATATTCAGGATTTTGACGTGAGGAACTTATAAGATTCTGCTTCTGATGAATCGAGGAATTTGGATAGAGCCAGAGTAGAAGACATATGTAATTGAAGGTTCGACAACAGCATGATATCGTGCTTGGTAATGCAACAGCAATTGAGGAATATAAAGGAGATGATTGGGGATTGAGAAAGAACTTGGGCCAAGAAATTCTTTGAAGAAAAGGAAACTAAAATTACTAATAGAAATTGTTATTGGGATATGCCTTTTGCCATTTTATTCATGGTATAGCTGACAAAGTAGAGTAGGACTGAGCTGACCTTGGAGGAGCTTAGAACTTTCATTTTCACTACCCTATTCCTTTGAGCAACTTCTATAGATTTTACGGGCTGTGTTGTCATGAGTTGTTTGTCTCTTGTTCTGTTTAAAAAAAGGATATGCCTGTTGCCATTTTTAGTATAATTTTCTATTACATGTAAAAATAAATAAAAACCTACCAAAGTAGAGTTAGTCGTGATCTTGTACAACTCAAGTGATTTTTGGACATGGAAAAGTAAAGGGGAAAAACATAAAAGATACCAGGCCCGACTCCAATCCCTGTTCACCTACTATAGAAGTATAAAATATAACTACTTATCAAAAAAAGAAGTATAAAATATAACTAGGAAATCACAAAATAGAATTCTAATGGCTATCTATTACAAATCAACCTTTGTATTTCCAAGCAATCTGATTCACTGACGATACAGAAAATGAAGTCCTCATTTCAAAAGCGGCGCACCAAATTGTATCCTAGAAGATAAACAAAACTTATACTACGACTAGAAGGGCATTACTAATGGGAATTCAAACAGAGAAGAGCAAGGTTACTTTCTGTAATCAACACGGCACGCATAAACAAACCCGATTGGTAGAATAACTAGTACCAAAACATAGATGTTTATTTAATAATGACCCTAAATTTGACTAAAGCACAGGTGACAAAAAAAACTTCGCACCTGTGAAGAGTTTAAATGCTGTTGGCACACTTCTCCGCTGTGTGACCCAGAAAACATCAGCTTTCTTAGTCATGGACAAACCCGGGTCTATAATTATCGGTTTTGCTCGCTGATACCTATGTCAAATATAGCATTAAGCAGTCATAAGAGTTCATTCGCCAAATCAAGGATATAACCAAGAAGAACAGTCAAAAAAGAAATAAACTAAACAAGCAAAGTTTTTTTTTTTTTTTTTAAAGGAAGAAACATTCACATACTCTTTCCAGCCAATGTTACTAGTATGATCAATGAAATTGAGATCCCTCGGGAGGTACGAAAACGTGTGCAACAGATCTAATCCAATAACACGAACAAAGAAAACTTATCAAAACAAACCCAAAATTTTGATTTTTAAGCCAGATAAACAAAAAACCGACGACGCACCATCCTGGGTGACAAGTGGATAATCCGAAGCACTGAGATTGATAAACCAGTCCCAGTCCCCTCCTTCCCTCAACAAAATTGCGGCGGCGTGGAGCGTGTTGGCCACCATGGTGGGGCCCCGGTACGTGACGAGATTCGCCTTGGTGATCATCCAGACATTCCGGAATCTGGCAAAGACCGGATGGTCCCGCACGTAATTTTGCAGATCCGAGCGCTCCTCGGGCGGCGACTCGAGGTCCAAATGGACCACGTAGCGATTACGAGGGTGGTAGAGAGCCTGAAGAGTTCGCTTCAGCATGTGGCCGTCGCCGTTGGAGCCGGAGATCAGGTAGGCAAGCACAGGTGGAGGGGGCAGAGTGGAGGTAGGGATGACGTGGAGCTTAGACTCGACAAAGACGGAGCTGGAGGAAGTGACGGAGCGGTAGATTGGAAGGAACGGTGTACCGTCGGATGAGGTTAACGTTGTGAGGAAGAGGAGGAATAGAGTGACAATGGAGCCTATCGCCAAGGGAAAGATCCATTTCCTCTCCATGGTTTGTTGATGCCTTATGTTCATGTAATAGCTCTTCAATCTCTTCATTTTCTTTAAATTAAATTCCTCAACTGTTTCAACACTTCTCTGTCGCTTTAAGTTTAACACAGAAAGAGTCGGTTGATGTTGATGTTGAGCTGCAGAGAAAAAATGGGGGTAAACGAGTTGGAGAGAGAGAGAGAGAGAGAGAGGAGCTGGATGTTGAGGTTGAGTGAGAGTTGGGTGGAAGTAGAATTGGGGAGGCTTCGGCTTGCAGAAAGAGGACTAGGACTTTATACCATTTGATAATGTATCGCCTCGCCGGGAGAGGAGGGTTAATTAACTTTTAACTTAATTTGGTGGTGGTGGAGATCGGGCAAAAGTCCAAGTCTGTGATCAAACGGCTCAGGATGACTGCGTCTTAATATATTAGTACTCCACTTATTAGATTAATTTCTTCTATGGATTTTTTGGACAAAAGTATTTTGGTATACCATATTAATGAAATTACTCTTTCTATTATTCCTTTTGTTGTTAGGTTTTAAATTAGATTACCTTTGTTCGGGGCTAAAGTTCCCTATTTTTTCTGGTTGTTGGAGGAAATAGAAAATGACAATTCGATGGTCAAACGTATAAAAAAACATCTTTTATGGGCTTTTTTTTTCAAGGGTTTTTCTTAGATGTTGGTTAATTTAGGTAGTTAGGACCACAAGTAAGAGTTGAAATTTAAAAATTAAAATTAGGCATGATGAGTATAACCCTACCAAAACTGTACCCAAAGGGATTAATGGATGCATAACTTTGTTAATTATATATGAAATCTCAAATTCAGTTTATAATTCAAATGCTATTAATTATTCATATGCGACTTGACTTTTGGTATTAATATATAGAATAGAAAGAGATGGTATTAATTTTACTTAACTTAGAAGCACAACTTAATTCAAAGTCCTTCAAATCATTTTACAATATTATTGCATGGTTCACGCGCCAACGTTGACAAAAAGATAAATCACCACTTTTGTAGGTCTTCCTAAAGGAACTCCATAATCCCCGCTTCAAGTTCATCCCATGTGTTGGATTTACTTACTTTAAGTTGTCATATTTGTTAACCCTCCAAGAACATGAGTATGGTTAAAGTAGGCATCTTTCACCAGGACCGGGCAAAAGTCTTAAAAAAATTTTGGCATTGTCATTGACTCATTTAAAAATTTTAAAAAAATTATTCATCATTCAAATTTAAATTTTTAAATTTAGAATCTGAATAAACATGTTTAGACCAAAGGAGAAAAAGTGAGATCCATCTCAATATCGGAGACAAAAAAAAGTAAACAGAATCAATGATCAATGACTTAAGAAGTTAAAACATAAAGTTTAGTTAGCTATATTACAAACAACAAAGTTAATCGAGTTGAGGATCTTTTAAGCCACCTAAAGGGCATAACGAGGGATGCTGGTAAAAAAATCACATGAGACAGAATAAGAGAAAAAAAAATAAGAACAGAAATAAAATTAAACGTTACAAAATATCGTGTCAAAAATATTATTCTTGAGGTCCCATTTGTATTTAGAGGTGAGCTCAGCTCATCTCAACTCATCTCAACTCATTTTCTTTTTATTATTATATTTTTATAATTTTTTTATATAAAACACAATTTCTTATATACCTTTTTTAATTTCCAATATACCTTTTTCAATTTTCAATACACCTTTTTTAATTTTCAATATACTTTTTTTAAATCATAAAATAATAATAATATTAAAAAATAAACTAAACTCATCCAATCTCTAAATCCAAGTAAAATCTAAGTCTCCAGTGCAAATTATAAGCCTTTCCTAACTGTGGACCCCCAAATTAATTAACTCTTCAACCAACCTCCGTACATGATGGCTAAAATGATCGCAAACATCCATTACTAACTTCGATCTTCAATCGATTCTTTACTCTAGTTGTAGCATACTGTTAGAATAATTTTCAATTTTTCAATTTTTTTTTTTTATGAGTAATTAATACTTTACTCCCAGAGATCTCCCTTATTCTTTGCTTTTCTCAGGGGGCCTCAAAAGTGGCAATCTTTCGTGTTGGTCATCTCACCTAATTCTTTAAGGTCATCGGATCCCTTTTTAGGAGGCCTCACAAATCACAATCTTTATATGTTGATTCTCTGGTTACGGTTCATGTTTCATTACACTAAAATATGTTTATTTTTGTTGATTATATAACTCGTGCGCTAAATTAAATGGCTCACAAACTTCAACGCCCTAGTTTATGCTTTAATATGGGTTATTGTTTAATTAGGCATTCTAGTTTAAATACTGTACACGTTAAGCTCATGGCTGATGGCCCATTCTCCAACTCCTTCATTGACCGGAGAGGGGAAAAAAACAAATAATTAAGGACGGAAGAATATTCGCAAAATGGCTAAGATCATGCAATATGCTTCATATCATTCATATGTTACATTGTGCAACAGTGCAAGTGTGATCGAAGACAGCCTGGCTTTTTTTGTTTTTTATATATTTATTTTTATTTCTTGGCTTGAAAAAGACATAATTTTTATGTTTTCATTTGTCGTATTCATGACATAAAACGAGCTGAAGCAGAGATTCGTAGATTTAAATAGTGCTTAATGCTTATTAGTTTTACAAGACAGTTTTTCCTTGAACATTCCAAGAGATCCTGATGATCAAAAGCATGATTCCTCCATTCAAAACATTCTTACAACAATAATTAGATTCAATAACTACAAGAGGCATTTCCCTGTTGCATTGTTTTGTTATGTCGAGCTAGATGTTTTTTCTTGGTTGGAAAATATAAAAAATAAAAACAAAAAATACTATGAGGCCTGAGAAGAGGATTGATCGGAGTCCAAGATCGTGGGCCATTATGTCAGCACGGCCCACATACTGGAGCAGAGATCTAAACTTCTTGTACATAATTGGGCTTTAAATGGTAAATTCAAATAAGTGGGCTCACGTAGATTATTATCGATTACAGGAAGAGCCGAACAAAAGCAGCAAAGAGGAAATAATTAAGAGCACCAGCTCCATCAATGAATTGCTCAACCGCCTACAAGATGAGTTGGAACCTGGAGGAGGAGGAGAAGGAGCAGAAGTTGGACATTCAAGATCTATAACATTTTCCTTGGAGCAATTGTAGTTGCAGCGACTAGGACGAACAACTCTATACAAACCCAAGCTGGCCAGGATGAAGAGATCCTTGCTATTATCCTCACCAAAAGAGAATATGTAGCCCAATGAGGCCGAGGGGAGAGAGCTTCCTGATTCAGTGCTGCATTGGATAGGAGAGTCCCTAGCACAACTTATAGAAATATGAGTACTGCTGAAGTTCCCACTTCCTGTTGGGATTTCTGTACCTGCCCACATTCCACCACTACCACCACCGTATAAATCTGCATAGAGGTACCTGTGTTGTCCATGACATTGACAATGGCAAAACACATTGCCTTCAAAGTTAAGAACTTCCAACAGATTTCATAGGTATTGTCTAGAGTGAGACATGTATTGTCAACACTGAATTACTTCTGTATTGTAGTATGTTTGAATAATATGGTATAATCTTCTTTATGCAGGGCAAAAATACAGTTTTGTGAAAGTATATATTACTGAGAAAAAAGAAGAAGAAGAAGAAGAAGAAAAATAACCCTGCTAAAAAAGCTATGGTAATATGGTCATGTGTGCATTTGCAGTGCTAATTGCTGATTAAATAATGGAAAAAACCAAGATGTAGTAACATAATTTCTCATAAATTAGAGAAAGATGCTCCATTTACCTTCCATACATGCACGGATCATTCATGGATCAATAAAAGTAACCACCCGTGATAGATGCAGATTTGAAATCTTTGTTTACATCAGAGTGGTTGTAAGCCATTACAGGGAAGATTGGGTCAATAGAGCTAGCAGAAGTATTTCCCCCGGGAGAAGTAGGGAGATTGTAAAGAAAGGGGCCCTCATAAATATACCATCCGTAGTTACCACCCTTGGTGACTATATCCACCTCTTCATATTGGTCCTGCAAGATCAATGACTTAAGCATTAGTGGTATTAGATCAAATAACTGTAGGGCTGCAAACGAATAGAGCTGTTCGTAAACAATTTGAGCTCGACTCGTATAAACTTGATTCGAACTCGATTCGTTTAATAAATGAGTTGTTCGTGAGTACTAATATTGGTTCGAATATTAAACGAGCTAAACTCGTATAATCTCGACTCGACTCGACTCGGTTTGTGTTCGTAAATAAGATTCGTATAAACTCGATTCGACTCGTTTTGGGCTCGTAACAATACTCGTAATATTTCTATATACATATATATAATCTTGCATATATTCTTAAATATATTCTTTTATTATATATATTTTCTGTGCTATATATATTATTTTTAATACTTTATATAAGTAATATATTTTGTTACTTTATGTAAAAGTAACATTTTGTTTCTTTACAATAATAATGTATTGAGTTCACAAAAAAATTATTGAATCAAATATTTATAAAGAGTAAGAAACTCGAGTAATTACTCGACTAAGTTCGGCTCGGTTCGTTAGAGAGTAAAAATAAAGATCGATAAATAACTCGATTCGATTCGAACTCGTCTTTGATCGGCTCGAATTCGACTCGACTCGGCAAACTCTCAGCTCGACTCGAACTCGAACTCAAGTTATTTGAATCCAGCTCGACTCGATTCGACTCGAACTTGTCTTTGATCAGATCGTTTGCAGCCCATAAGGATAATGGATGTTAAAAGAAGCTCTCATTAAAAAGAAACATGCTTGTGTGTGAAACATGGAAAAGAAAACAGTCGTGTGGAAGAAAATTAATTTTGGAGCCTTCCAACCTGGCCAACATCTGCACAGAGGAAGTAGGAAGGCCTTTCTGAATCAAAACTGCATCTCCAAGGATTTCTAAATCCTATGGCCCAAATTTCAGGCTGCAGTTGCTCATCTTCAGCAAATGGATTATCTCTAGGGATAGAATAATTTCCCCATAGACCAAGGTTAGAAACTACCTCTGCACCTGCAATATGTTCCAAATGAAATGCACAAGGAGAGTTGCTTTAGTGAAAAACATTGTCATAAAGAAGACTGGAAAATTTCAAGTGATATTCCACCTAATCTCTTGTGTTAGAAAATGCAGGCCCACAATAACTAACTGAACAAGCAGGTCTCAATTACACAAGATTTGATATCACATTGACAGGCACCTAATTATATTGTCAAGAAATAGGGGATTTGAAAGTTTAAAAATGGAGAAACAGGATGTTGGAAATCAAAAGGTCATTTGAGTAACATGAGTTTTCTTAAAACTTATTTCAAAACTAAAACGCCCATAACTGCCTCTGTCCTTTCACTAAAGCAAAACTCTTGAAATATCTTCTGTTTATTATTACCAACATTTCTCATGATGAGGAAAAATACGACTGATCCCCTAGCCATAAACAAACATAGAGAAGTATTTGTACCCTACAAGAGTAAAAAATGCATTCTGCCAGAAATTACTTGGCATGTTATCTACGTCAAGCCTCAAAATCTTTCCAAGCAATGACTTCTTGTTTTGTGCAAAATTGTAAGGATCACCAACACTTCCACCATCTCCCATCATGAAATACAGGTAACCATCTTCTGGTCCAAAGAGAATCTGACCACCATGGTGAGAAGTAAATGGAAGGCCTATAGTGAATATTCTTCTAACTTCTTGGGGTTTGATTGCCTTTAATTTAGATAAAACTGATCAAATTCAGACCAGTAAGCTGTAAAATTATGAGAAATGACAACTCAAAAGCCATGCAGAATTTACCAAGGAAGGTTGTGATGTGCTGCTATTAGTAGTAAACTCTGCTATGATGCTGGAATATTGACATGGCTGTGCCCCATTGTCAGAGTCTAGCTTTGAAGGATCGCATCCTACATCTGTGTTACAAGAACATCTTCCTGAACATTCTGGCCACTTAACCTTGTCACAGTTAAATGAAGCCAAGAAGCGGCCATTCTCTTGAAAGTTGGGATGAAATGCCATTCCCATCAACCCAAACTCACCTTCAGAATATACTTGATCAGTCAAATCAAGAAAAGGATTTGACTCATCTATTGTCAATAGTTCTCCTGATCCCTCCTCAGGAATAGTTGCCAACCATATCTTACCAGGTTGGTCAGATAAGAAGATTCGATTTGTTCCATCAGGATGAGCTACCATATTAAGGTATGATCCATTTCCGATTTTCTCAAGGCAAATGCCACTGGGTGAAGTTAGATTTTCAGTATGATTCAGAACAACTGGTCCACCATCAAAACAAACCGCTACAGATTCAGAAGCACCACCAAATTCATTGCAGAAAGCACTCTTTGACAACCATATATCAGCCATCTTTTTAGTAGAATTAACTGGCACTCCACCTCTATCTTGCAATGGAAAAAGAGAATTTGCTATAGACACATTTTTACACTCATCCCATATAGGGGTGGCAATATATGACACGACACGTTAACACGAAACGAACACGACACGATAAAAGCGGGTTAGTGTTTAGCTTTAACGGGTTTCGGGTCAAATCGTGTCAACCCGTTAAGACACGATTTGATAACGGGTCAAACCCGTTAGGACACGTTAAGAAATTTGAATTTACTTATATACCCTTGAACTAAACTTTAAAAAATCCTAATTTAAAATTAGATTTATACTTTTAGACACTTAGCTATCCCATTTAAGTACTTATTAAAAAATCATTAATGAGTTAATTCATTGTTATTTAATATGTTTGAGTTATAATTTTAATATTTTATAATGTGTGGATTATATTTGTGTGTTTATCATATTTTATAATGTACTACTTATTGAATTATAATTTTAAGATTATAATTTATAATTAATTTTTTATGTTTTTATAACTATTGTTTAAGTTTTAATATTTGTATAAAATCAATTAGGTTAAACTCAAACGTGTCATTAACGGGTTTGCGGATTGAAACGTATCAAATCGTGTTGTATTGTGTCGTGTCATAGCGTGTTATATAGTGTCAAAGGTCTTAACGGATCTTAACGAGTCGTGTCGTGTCGACCCGTTATCTTAACGGGTCGTGTTAGGGTTGAAGTTTTTAACACGAAACCCTTAACGGGTCGTGTTCGTGTTGACTCTTTAAGCATTATGTACACGTTTTGACACGACACGAACACGACCTGTTAACACGTTTTGATACCCCTAATCCCATACCTTTGAACAAAAGCCAACTTCTGTGAGCTAGGACTGAGGCGAGTTTGTGGAAATAGTAGAATTGCAGAGAACAGGAACTTTCCGAGGTGCTGATTCAATTCGGTATAGTTCTGCTGAGAACTGATCGCATCTCTGCCATTCATATTTACTAATATATTGTTAGCGTGAAAAATATTTTGCACATCTGTAATAATAGCTATAAACAGTAAAACTAACCATGTTGGTTGTAACCAAGCCTTGAAGGCTCATGGTAGCAATTAATGGTGAGAATTATGGCTGCGAGTTTCAAACTCTCATCCAAAATGCAGAAATCAACATCCTGTTTTTCTCTATGCCATATGTTGTAATTGTTCCAAAGGCTCTCAGTGAAGTGCTGATTTATCATAAATACAACATTGCTTTATTGACTGTAATTATTCTATCACTTATGTTTAATCAATGCTTAAATCATATGCCATGCATGATTCATTGAACAACGTATTATTCACTTAATATCACTTAATATCCAAACAAGCATTATGGGTTTTGTCGTACGTGAGAGGCTTCCTTCTCTTATCATCGAATCACATGAAGTAAATAACCAATTATACATAGCGACAATCAAAGGGATTTCAATAAATAGCAGTAATAATGCGAGATGTTAGAAAGGACTATTCAATCATATAACATAAAAAACATAAGTAGTAGGAAAAAAACAGAACAACTTTTTCACATGCTAGATGGACATTGGAAGCACAATAACATCTAGAAACTAGTGCGTTCCATAATCAGTTGAAAATTACCGCGCAGAGTATTGATTTGAGAAGTGAACTGCAACCAACATCTGAAACATCCATTGCTTTAAATTGATTCTGCAATTCCATATCTTCAGTATAGTTACAGCAAGCACTACCATCGTATTGACAGAAAGCAAGCGGGGTCTTTGGAGTAAAAGGTGACCCTATTTAAATAGAAAAGCTATGAAATCAGTCAAGCTGCAAACATATCATAAACTTGGACAATTTGAAATTTTGAACCGAGTTAATAAATATACCAATGCTTCATTTGATTGCCAATACAAGTCATTCGAAATCCATCCTACTACTAGATCCCGAGTTTTCATATCAGTCATTTTTTGCCCATCAAATAAGAGGAACGTAAAAAGAACTAAAAATGTGCAGATACGGAGGAGAAACACCTACTCATATTAGTACACAAGGGATGTGAAAAGCAAAGATTGATCAGTAGCAGCTGAGAAAGCACGAAGGTAATAGTAACAACACCTCTCATCTCTCTTGAAAAAACAAGTAATTACAAACAACAATGGAGAAAACCCGCCCTTCAATCTCCTTGTATGGAGAGAAACAGAGAGTTTTACAAAACCAATCGCTTTTATCGTTATCTAAAGACCGCGCAGGGAAAAAAGAAAGATCAGATACAGAACAAGTGTCTGAGAATTAACAATTCTTTCTCCCCAATCCCAATAATTGGTGTTTTTTTAAATCTCTAACCTACCAATTTCTCCTCGCATTAGTAATGATTTTTTTAAAATTTATTATAAAATTAAAATAAAAATAATAAATCACTTATTTGATTTTAATATTTAACATATTAAAGTAAAATATATTTAAAATATTAAAATTACTAAGACTTGTTAAAAATTATTTTTGGCAAGTTTATTATTAATTAATATATTAAGTATACAAAATTAATATTTAATATAGTGAATTGATTATTATTTGCAAAATTAAAAAAAATTAATTAATTTATAATTTACTAAAATTAATATTTAATATATTAAGTTTATTTGCAAAAAATGTTATTTTTTTAATTAAAATATATAATATTATATTATTATTTAAATCTTAATTTAACTAGATTAATATGAAATTTTTAACTAAAATTATATGCATTATAATCAAAATAATAAATTTAACTTTTAATTTAAATTTAAGACTATTACTAATACTCTAACATCTCGTATTATTTTTCAGTTTGAGAGAGAAATGAATAAAAAGTTTGACATTTGTTTCTTCAAACGTCGTGGTTGGATTTATCGAAATACTTAAAACTTATTGAAAAGGGTGGCAAAGAAAATAGTAATATTAGAGAGCATCCATCACTCATCACACTCACTCACATGTTACACTCACTCATATGTGAGTGAGTATGATGAGTGTTGAATACTCTCTATATTTTTTCCAAAGAAAATGCACCAAGTTGACCTTGAAAAATGGGGAAAACAAAAATGCTAAACGCACGTACAAGACTCATGAACAGAGTACACTGTCCATGAGCCTTTCCTTGCGCCTAGCTTGGTTCATTGGGAAAAAGGAAAGCCATGAAGTGGGTTCGATTCCAACAAGCCAAAAGCAGCAAATGGGACGAGAGGTACGGTTAAATTTAGACTTACACCATGTGGGTTTCATACACAATTACAGAACAGAAAGCGACCTAATTGCTGTCTCATCAACTAACTCCTCATTTGATTCAGAAAGAAAGAAGACTTCATTCTGAAAAAACAAATTCTCTATATTTATTACTACGAAATATTTAATTTCTGTTTTCTTCTATTTCTGTAATATCGATCTCCCCTGGTTTGAGGCGTGTTGACTCGGGTAATGGTGGTGGGTGCCTAGTACCTACCCGACTGTCATACGAAAACTGCATAAACCTCGATGTCTCTCTTGATTCTGTCTGGCCCACATGATGTTTTCTAACTTTGTTTTGTTAAAAAAGTGAAGAGGAACGGAAATTGTTCTTCCTTGGTAGCCAAGAGAATATGAGATTATTGTTAATTAATGCTTGAACACTAGGTGTTCGATATAAGGCCACAAAGACAGCAAGAAAATACTGAAAAATGATCTCTGCTTTGTATTGATTTTCCATGTGTTTATACTACGGAAATGTTTTGGGGCTCCGCGTTGGGTTCCTTTGCAAACTTTGGAGGTTTTTAAATAGAAAAAAAAAATTAATAAAAAAATTTAAATATATTTTATTTTCACATAATTTTTTATTACTTTTATAAAAAAAAATTAATTAAAAATATATATATAAATATTTTACACCAAGAGACGCAAAGGATCCCACTCCTGGGATCCCATATCATTACCCGTTTACACTATGGCAAGTGGAACTGCTAAAAGTACAACTGCTATGACAGCCAAATCGTCATAGTTATACCTATAATAACTTTGTAAGAAGGAATCCATTGGTTTGTGCTCCCCATCTACTGTTATTTCCTTCTTTAGATCTCCATATTGTGAAGTAAGAATGGCTTTCAAGGACCAGGAAGTTGGGCACATCCAGTAAACCCAGACCCACCATTTAGGAATTTTCTGCATGTTAATCATATCATAGTTGGTAAAAAAAGCATATTATATTTGGATCAGCTGAATGGATTAACTAAAAAAAATATGGGTTTTTGTCACCGATTCTTTTTCCGCAATATACATTTATGGCAAAAAGTGGCTTATTGACACTAAAAATACTCGTGGATATAAAATCTTACTTCTTATCACAAATTTTTGTTGTGGATAAAAAGCAGTAAGAAAAAATAATTTGTTACAAGAAAATAAACCATCGCCACAAAAGTTAATTTCGTGAAATGTAAAAGACACCAAAATTATGATGATCCCAGTTCAATTTTTTTTTCCACAAGTTTAACTTCTTTTGTCACGAGTCTTAGTTGTCACAAAAGTAGTTAATTAACCATGTACTTCCATTCGTGGTTTGTTATTTTTTGTGGCAATCTGTTTTCTTAATTGCCACGACTGCATTTCGCCACAAATACTCTACTATAAAATCAAAAAATCAGATATCATTCCATTATAGGAGATTTCCCCAGTGACCTAAATTCAATGTTTTTCAAATACATTGATCAATTCTACGTAGATTGAGTAACAGATATATATATAATTAATTATATTGGAACCTACCCATACACATATTCCAGCATGTCATTTTATTTCTGATTCATCAATATATTGTAAATCTTAAGTGGTGCCCTAGATTTTTCTAATTGGCTAGTAGAACTTTCCTGTTGTTTCTTTGATGGAGAAGTTTATGGACAAGTAGAAACCTGGAGAGAGGGGTTTAGTTTCCCTGCAAACAATTGGTTTTCCCACTCCCTGGTGGACCAAGCAATAAAGTCGTCCTGCATACGAAGTTTGTTTATTTAAGACAGTAAAGAATGCCATGCAATAGAAACTGCCATTCATTTTCTCTCCAAAGACTAGTGTCAATGCAAAAATGTAGTTAAGCACTAGATTTTGAAGTAACAACCTGGAAGGTTTGATGATGCCATTGACATCTCTGAGAATTGTCAACTTGTCTACTTGGGAATTGCACCTTCCAATTCGTTTTATAGCCTGTTCAACACAAATATTTCTTTACTATCCAAGAACAACTGCTTAAGCATTATGAAATTCAATAAAATCTACACCTTACTTAGGTTGAAACATTCCGAACTAAGCTTGCATCTAGTGAAAAAATCATTGAATGTGCCTTGTTAAAAAATGGAGAAATGAGATCAACTTTTTTTAATTGATCACAGTCAATTTCATTCATTCATTTTTTAAAAGAGACATATATAGTATCTTTTTTCTGCAGATCAAAGCCAGATTCATTCCATATTAAAACAGTGTGGCTTAAGTACCATTTCTACAATTTTGGGGTAGATAGTAGTTCAGCCTTAGCCAACATAATACAGCAACTAAGGAATGATTATAGGTACAAGTCTCAAATAGATAAGTTCTTCCTAGCTCCTTTATAAATAAGTGGATCCCATTAAAAAATAATAGTTTTTTAACACTTTTTTAAGTTAGGGTCCATTTTTGACAAAATACATATGCAAAACTTGTACATTTGGGACTTATATAAATAATTTCTTATAAGTAAATATTAGTCGAAGTGAGTGCTATTGCTTCAGATCAAGGCATGTGACACAACTGCTATGCCAGATAGAGACATTTGTTGACAAATAGGTAGTTTGGAGAACCAAATCATTCAAAAGAGCATAATAGAAAATTGGCCTTGTTTGGATTTAAAAGCACTATTAATTCATCTCACTTCATCTAATTTATTATTATAATTTTTTTCAAATTTTAAACAAAATATAATCAATAATTTAACGTTTTCAAATTCTAAAACAAAAATAATATCAAAAAATTATATTCTAATAATATTTTATTCAATTTTTAATTTCAATCTCATTTTATCTTATTTCAACTCAGCTCAATATCTAAATTTATACCTCCTATCTTTCATCAATTTTAATCTGTACAAGTCCTTATTCCAAAAATAAATTGTGAGCAGAGCAAGGATAAGAAAAAGTACGGCAGCTTTAAAAACCATCTTTTAAGTTAAAAAGAAAAAAAAAAGCGAGAGAGCATGGAAAACACTTATGCGGAAGGAAAAATCTATATGCAGTCAATTATGAAATACAGTCATCTGATAAAGCCGGTCCCACTTTTGCCCTTTTTAACCTCCCTCTTTCTCTCCAATTTCTTTTTCTTTGGTTTTTTTTCCTCTCACGGTCTCACCCATAGCAGCCCCTATCACCTTCTCCGATTTATTTTTTTTTTCGTTAAAGAATCTATGTATATAATGACTCATAACCTTCTGTTTGGTTGTCTTGAAGATTTCAAAAAACGGAAGAAAGATATAAAAATCAAATTTTTGTATCTTTTCCTTCTATTTTCAAGAAAAAAAATGGAGAGTTGAAGGTTCTCGAAATTTTTTTTCTTTAATTGTTTAACGTATTTTCTTGAGCTAGCTCCCGGGCAACCAAACGGATTACAAATGGAGTTAGAGTTTTGTTTCCACCATTAATGTCAATGGGCATTCCCTTATTTTTGCCTAGTTCAAAACTTTTGTTTCTATTCTTTGAACCATTTGACTTACTTTCTCGCTTGCTCTCCAACCTAACAATCTCATCTTTAACTCCATTTTCACTGGCAGTTGCACCCTACTTTTCACTGCCCTTAAGCTCAAGCCAACAAGAAGTCCAATTAGCAACCCAAAAGCAACAATCCAAACTCGACCATAGGAGATTTTTGTGTTCATTTGTACAAACAAACTTAGAACTTTAAAACTGAAAGGATCTTCCATTGCTACCTCTACTTGCTTGCTAGCGTTTTTCTTCAGTGAGGAACAGTTGCGTTTTTCTCCTCTTACAAAGATGACAGAAACCAAAGTTTAATTATGCTTTTTTTTCAGATGTGCTCACATCGTTTATTGTGTTTTATTTTTTCAATAATATACACAGAAAGAAGAAACAGAAAGGAAATAAAATTTTTCTGAAGAAGAAAGAGAAAAATGTTATAAAACTAAAAAGAAAATTATTACTATTGTAAAATAAATATAAAAAAAACTTTTAAAAAACTCTCTGAAACTTTCTTCGTTTTATATATTTTCTTATTCATAACAACTGAAATCCATATTTATAGGCGTTAAAATTACTATGCAAGTTACTGTGCAAGACTTAAAATAATAGTGGTGGGGTCATTCACAAAATAATTAAGGAGGCGGGGACCGCCCCTAATAATTCATAACACTCCCCCTTGAATGACCACCCATAAATAATCTGTCTCGTTAAAACCTTGCCAAAGAAAACCCAGTGGGAAAAAAACTAATGGTGAAAGAAAAAGAGTACAGTTTTCTTATGTATCCACAAGTACTTTAAGATTACCTCATTAAAACCTTGCAAAGGAAAACCCAGTGGGACAAAACCTTAGCGAAGGAAAAAGAATACAATCAGCACAAGTCTTTAGGACTTTTACTCCCTCTAGAAAGTACATGACAATAGATTTTTTAGTCTTCACATTTTAAAATTATGCACAATTTTCTTGAATGTCGCAGTTGGTGATACTTTCGTAAATAAATCTGCCAGATTATCACTTGATTGTATCTTTGATATATCCTCCTTTGATTTGAATGATACAAGCAGCATTATTTTCGTATAAAATTGTTGAGCTATCATTGATTATGAAATACCATACTTTTCTTGGATATGTTGAGTCATTGATCTCAGCCAAATATACTCTCGACTTGTTTCATGAATTACAATAATCTCTGAGTGATTTGAAGATGAAAAATAATATCTGGTTGACAGACTTAATAGAAATCTGATACCTGCAGTAATACTTAAAATCTCCCTGATAATATGCATTAGTGTTTCAAGTAATAAGCAAAAATTATTTCAGCATATATAACAGATTACGAATTCAAACATGATTTCCATCTAAATAATGCATTAGGGAGAACATGATAATATTTTCATCTAAAATTTTCTCACCCACATTCGGCGTTACTTGTTTATATACGGCGGAAATAACATTAGAAACCATTCATGTATGATAAAAGCTGTAAAAGCGTTGAGATCTAATATTATCGGTTCGGCGGAAAATCAAATCCACTTGACACTGTGGACAAACAAGATCTTGAAGAGATTTGAAAGTTTCGGATTGTTGTTTAAATATAACCAATTTTACCATTGGTTTACTCCAGCAAAAAGATCTCCCATTCCTCATAAATTCAGTAGTTGTTCATCCAGAACGATATTATGTCTGATAGAAATTCTAATGTCCCAGATTTAAACCATAAACTTTTTATACCTCAACCACTTATATTTTCTCCTGAGGCTGTAAACATCATAATAGGAGCAGAGATATATCTTTCTAGTAAATCTGATCCTGAAATTGTTGCAGCATCAAGAACCATCAGTGCTCAATATGCTGCCTCTCTTACAACCATGTCTCAGAGGCTATTGGCGAGAACGAGTGAGGTTGATCATCTTAAAACTTAAATATCTGAGTTGCATCAAACACTTGCAACTAAAGATAGAAAAAATAAAAATTTAAGACAAGAAAACAAGGAGTTGAAGAAACTTGTAGACTGGTATTCTCATGACCTGAAAACACGAGTAGAAGAGATAAAATAAGAGAGAGCTCAGATGCAAAGTTAACAACAACAGCTAACGGCAGATATTCAGCGTTTACAAGAAAATAGGGATAGTTATAATTAATGGTTTTTGAAATTATGCCTCCAGCATATCTTGTAAAGTGAAATTTGAAAAAATGATGGTTTGTCTTATTCTTATTTCCATTTTTATAAGAATCGTCTTTAGTTTCATTTAGTACGCATCAAATTTTCTTCTCATATCTATAATTCATCTGTATTTGTATTCTTATTCTACAAATTTCTAATGACTCATCAATTTCCTTTTACTATTTCTCACGATCAACATATGAGGTGTCATTCACCTCAATTACAAATTATTCATGCATCTTCCGCAGGAGCCATGTTGCAGCAAGCGAATGATCTGGCTAATAAGTCAGACCGTGAAGCCATTTATGAGCTGGTGACTCTCGACACCCGATACTCCTCTTCTATTGTTGGATTTTCCAACCAATTACAATCCAAAAATCGTGAGATTGAGGAGCTTAACGAGAAGGTTTCCATACTTCAACGACTCGTTCAAGAATCTGACAAAAAAATTGCAGACTTAAAGTAAGAGAATAAAGATTTAAAATCCTTACTTGCCTCTTCATTTCGACTGCCTAATCCTTTAGATAAGGATGGTATGTTGCTTTATGAAGAGCAAATGCATTTGAGAGATGAGGCTAGAAGTCTCAAATTCTTGTAATTCATCTATCAATTGAATAATAAGATCTTTTCTTTTCAAATGCATTTCTTGAATTTATAGCAGCCTTTGTGATTTTTTCAGGAGTTCTAACAAGGCAAATTATCAACGTAAACTGCAATAATGACAAATCCGGATTCTGATAAAACACATGGGCATATAGGATTATTCTTAAATCCTTCTTTCAATAGATACTCGTTGATTCAATTATACCACATGCGTCCGAATTGCTTTAACCCATATAAAGATCTTTGAAACTTTATAAAGTACATACTCCTAAATGTACTTGGATTAGATGTTTCAAGTATCGTATATCTTTATATATGTAATGATCTAATGATCCTTATAAATATGCAGTGATCACATTCATTAACTACATATCTAATCATTTTGTAATAAACAAATCGATTAAAAATATGAATGTGATTGCATTCATAACAAGGAAATATGTTTCCTCATAACTGCTTTCGGGTTTCTGCAGGAAACCTTGTGCGACAAATTATACCGCACAATTTCATTTCGCATTACGCTTTCGTATAAATACTCACTTATATTTTATAGGTATTACACCTTTTATTGTTTGGACAACAGGTCCAAATACCTCTCGCTTTACTAGCGATTTTAATTCAGTTTCAATAACTGCTTTCCATTTTTGGCCAATCATTTCTACGTCGACATTTTTCGATAGTTTTTGACTCACTTTCTTCATTACTTCTGGTAATGTCGAGTGTTATCATATATGTTGTCGACAAAAGTTTTATTTCTATCCAGAAATTTTTCAGTACTCATGAAATGTATTGAGATCTCATTGTTCTTTTTCAGAGGAAAATATTTCATGAAATACCTCTACAAGAGGTTCCTCTTCAGGAGATTTGTACTCTTCAGGAGTTTTATCTTCAGGAGTTATACTCTTCAGAAGTTACCTCTTCAGGAGTTACACTCTTCAAAAGTTATACTCTTCAGGAGTTACCTCTTTAGGAGGTTTCCTCTTCAGGAGTATTATATTTATACAGAAAATACGGTCTCTTCATGAGCACCGATTTTTTTTTCTTTTGTGCACCAATAGGTCTTCAACGCTTCAAGCGTATCTTAGACTCATTTATTGCTATTTTAACAACTCATTCTTCGGGAATTTCAATTATTGCTTAAGCATTAACAGCAGCAATATATGATTTTACAACTCTTTTAGTGTCAGTAAATACATCAAGTAATTGATTTGCAATACTTTACAGATAGATAATTCTCTGAATTTCTGGTTCACATTTATTTGTAAAATGATCAAATTTAGACAGGGTTTTATTATCCCAAATAATTTCTATCGTGCTTCAGACACCAATATTTCATTATTTCAAAATATGATGAAATATTAATAAGCTTATATATAAAAGCTTATCAAGTGCTTGGCCGTACAACATGTACGTGACCACTGTTCAGTCATACTACATCTATGACAAACATCTTCATCTTTCTATGAAGAATTATTCTGAGGGTTTTTACCCTTCTCTGAATTGGATCACTTCTAGTGATATGATATATTTTTATCATCTTTAGTGTTATCGATTTTGGGACCAACACTTTTATAGTTTTTTTACAACGTCTACGCCCTTAATTCCTTTGAAAGGATGTACCGTTCACTTCTGGGAATGGTGTAAATTCAATATCATTAATAGGACGTAACTAGTGATTTATTAACAAAAACTCATTATTTAGCTCAATCACTGAAAGACAAAATAAAAATTCAGAATATTTGTTGAACTTTCACTCTTGATATTACTACTGCAGGAGCACATTCGAGATATGAAAAATAATATGTCTTCTTTTATATATCATCATCAGTGACCTTTTCACTGCATAATTTTAATATTGAACTGATTTTAAAGAGTGCAGAATATTCAATACCACTCTTAAAATCTTGCAATTTCATGTGCAATAAATTATAATGATTTTTTGAGAGAATTACATTTTCTGATGTTCATATCTCTCTCTTAATTTATTTCACATAGTAAGATGATTTTTCATCATGAGATACACAGTACAGTCTTTCAGGGACATATGATTTTCTTCTATGATTGTATCTCCCAAGTTCATCATCATATCCAAATGAATCTCATCAAGAATCCTAGATATATAATTTTTTTTTCCAGAAATGTCAATAGTAATAAATTTCAATATTTGACATTATATCACAAAAATAAATATGTGAATTTAAGAAATATATTCACATTATCATAAGAATAAAAGTAGAATTTTATCAAGTAATATTCAGCAATATTACCTTTAATATTTATCTCGAGAACTGCAAATAATCTATTAAAAAACTTACTTGAAATAGGAAACCACTAACTTCAGTATCGGTAGAATCTCGTGCTGATAACGTGTTATAAAACTAAAAAGAAAACTACTACTATTGCAAGAGAAATATAAAAGAAACTTTTAAAAAACTCTCTGAAACTTTCTTCTTTCTATATATTTTCTTATGAATTTCATAATAACTGAAACTCATATTTATAGGCGTTGAAATTACTATGCAAGTTACTGTGCAAGACTTAAAATAATAGTGGTGGGGTCATTCACAAAATAATTAAGGGGGCGGAGACCGCCCCTAATAATTCATAACAAAAAAATAGATCTGATTTGCTTTTGTACTTTTTATTATTTTTTTACTCTCGTTTACTTATCGTTTGCATACGTCGACTAAACCTAGCAGCACTGCTTCACACTACTTCTACCGACAAAATTCTAGTATCTCATCTCCACAATAGGCAATTTCAGACCCGCTACAAAGAGCAAATGTTAGTCATCTCAGTCTATAATAAATTTCGATGCATCCATAAATGTAAGGTTGCATTTGTATATACTAGAGGCAAAACACATGCACGATTATGTTTTCTACTTCTCCACTACTTATAGGGTCTCTACTGTTAGAAAATGAAGAACAAGAAGGAATAAAAATGGTGATAATCCCATTAGAGTATTTGTCCCACAAATTAGTGATGGCAAGAGGAAGAATAGAGTGAATGGTTTGTGCACTAGTGGCATCTATTAATAAGCAACCATACACACATTCAGGAGAGTCACAACCATTAAAATATCAATGGTTATTAAGTGATACAACTCTTAGCAAGTGACAGAACACTTTGATTAAATCAAAATGTTGTGTCTTTTAACACTTCACACAAGAGATCCAACCTTTTAAATTAATTAAAAGGTTGTGTCTCTACATCTTGAATTACCATCACTCTTTATGGGAACCATCACCATGGAGAATGTGCATTTTCAAGGGATACACTATTTGATGATCACACCCCTTAGAATAACATCTCCCACTTGATCACACAAAACGGTGATGATCCAGTTAAGTATTTACCTTCGTACCAATATGAGATATCCACTACTCAACTCTCATTTGAATATCTCTGCAGATCGGTATCTAAGCATGACAAGCCTCTAAGTGCGCACGTTTTTGTCATTATCTTATCTGACCGCACCTTTCATCACATGTGCTCCCATTGACCACGTAGAAATGGTGACTTCATTTCACTAAAATACTTAGTGAATGGCATCAATTCTCCATGACTTGATCTATAATCAATATTCCTCTCACAATTGACGACTTTAGCCGAATATATAATATATATAATATCTAGTGCTGAATTTTCGTTAAATACTTCATCTAGAGGCTAATTCTGAGATTTTCCCTAATCACCTTATCAGCAATTTTTTACATGATTAAATAATTATTTAGTTAATCAACCTGCACTGAAATTTTATTAAATACTTACCCTGAGGCCATTCCTGAGGTTTTCCTTAATTACCTTATCAGTGACTTTACATATGACCAAATTTCGTTTGGGTATTTTCATAACTCTAATTCTTTGGGCATCCCCAGAATTTCTTGAGTTATGCATGTCGACCATGAGATTGTTTAGATTTCTCTCAACTCTATTCTAGTTACATGTTATCTGAATTTCTCTAGAGACAATCATTTGGTCATTGGATCTGCTACCATCTCGATTGAGGAAACAGAATTAACTTTACCATCTCATATTTCCACTATATCTAAAATATAGTAATAATGCACATCAATGTGTTTTCCCTTGGAACTTTGTGTTCCATTTTTTATTAATGAAATAGTAGATTGATTATCACAAAATACATTGATTGGTTCTGTGGATGTACCCAAACTTAAGTTTTCCACGAAACGTCTTATCCACACCGCATTACTCATTGTAATACTACAAACAATATATTCTACTTTTATAGTAGACATAGCAACACAGTTTTATATCTTACTTACCCAAGAAATTGATATTCCACCAAATAGAAATATATATCTAGTTGTAGATTTTCTATCATCTATGTCACTTCCAAAATCAGCATCACTATAGCTAATTAACTCTAGATCATTATTTTCAAAGCATAATTTTAAATTTTGTGTACCTTGTAAATATCTTAAAATACGCTTCACTGCTTGCCAATGTTTCTTTCCTGAATTGGAATAATATCTACTTACCAACCCTACTGCATGTCAAATATCTGGTCTTGTACTTGTCATTGCATGCATAAGGCTTCCTATAGCTTAAGCATAAGAAACATTACACATTTCGCTCATTTCATCCTCATCTTTTGGACACATACTTTTATTTAAAATATGACATTTGCAAACATGTGTACTTAAAGATTTACAATTTTTCATACCAAATATTTTAAACACTTTTTTTAAATATTTTTCTTGATCTAAATACAATAGATTTGAATTTCTATCTCTAGAAATTCTGATACCAAGAACATGGGTAGCTTCACCCATGTCTTTTATCTCAAATTTAGATTTTAAGAAATCTTTTGTTCCATTCATCATATCTACACAATTACTCACGAGTAAAATGTCACCAACATATAATGATAATAATGTTAATTTATTATCATTTTTCCATATGTATACACAATGGTCTAGTGAACTCATTTCATATCCAATTTTCAAAATAGCTTGGTGAAATTTCAAGTATCACTGTCTTGAAAATTGCTTAAGTCTATACAGTGACTTTTTCAACCTGTAGACTTTCTCTTCATGTCCTTCAATCAGGAATCATTTTGGTTGAATCATAAAAATATCATCTTTTAATTCACCATTGAGAAAAGTCGTTTTTACATCTAACTGATGTAATTCCAAATTCATCCAAGCAACAATAGACATGATGATCTTTACGGATATGAATTTTGCCACACACGAATATGTATCCACAGAGTCTACACCTAGTTGTTGAGTATATTCCTTGGCCACTAATCTTGTTTTGTATCTTTTCAGACTATCGTCAACTTTAAATTTTCTTCTAAAGACTCATTTACAACCAATAGTTTTTCTATCTTTTGAAAGATCAGTTAACTCCCAAATATTATTTTTATTTATTAATTCAATTTCATCTTTATGGCCTCAAGCCATTGATCTGAATCAATTCTATTGATTGCCTCAGAAAAATTTTCAGGATCATTATCTAAAATTTTCAAACTAGTATTTAGAGCATAATAATCTTAAAATAACATAGATAGTCGTCTGGATCTTTTACTCCCACTATCTCCAATATCAATACTTGAAGATTGATTTTCATCTAATTTTATTTTATTTTTATAATTCTGTATTTGAATAATATCAAATTTTAAATTGTCAGATTTTATAGAGATTTGTTGATTTTTTAAATCATTTAATAAATTTATCTGATCAATTGGAGTAATAATATTTGTATTTTCTAAGAAAACGACATATCTACTTTCAATCAATCTTTTTTCAGAATGATAAAATCTGCAGCCACTTCCTTTTTCTACATATCCAATAAATTTGTATTCTCAGATTTTACTTTTAAATTTATCCCTTAGTGGCCTTGGAATGAGCACTTGTACCTTACAACCCCACACTTTGAGTTTACTTAAATCTGGTTTATGTCCTGTCCATAACTCATAAGGTGTAAGAGGTTTTGTTTTGATTTCAACTTTATTTAATATATATGTAGCAGTCGATAATACTTCACCCCAAAAATGTGTTAGAAGATCAGCATATGCCATCATCGATCGCAACATATCCAATAAAATCCTATTTCTCATTTCTGCAATATCATTTTATTGAGATTTATATGGCATGATATAAATATGTCTTATACCATTTAGTTTGCAGAAATCATTCAAAACCTTAAACCCACCTCATCTATCACTATTCGAGTTTTTAATGGGTCTGCTCAACTGGGTTTCTACTTCCATTTTATATTCTTTAAATTTCTCGATTACATCAGATTTATATTTAAGTAAGTAGATATGCTCATATTTTGAATAGTCATCAATGAAAATAACAAAGTACTCTATTCCTCTATTGGTTTTCACTTTGAAAGGTCCACAGACATCAAAATGTATAATCTCAAATAAATCTATAAATTTTCAATTCTTTGAAAAAGACTTACTACTCATTTTTCCTTTGATGCATAGTTCACATACGTCAAAATTATTTGAATCTATTTGTGGAATTAATCCACTTTTGCACATTCTAATCATTTTATTTTCATTTATGTGGCCTAATATTAAATTTCATAAATATACACAATTAGTAGACACATTCAAATAATTAGAAATGGATACTTTATTAATATCAATATTCAGTACATACATATCGTGATCTTTCACGTCTTTCATTAATACATTACTCTTACTTATTACAACGGTTCCAGACTTAAACTCAACTGTATAGCTTTTTTTATCTAGTACAGGCATTGATAGTAAATTCCTTCTAATACTAGGTACATATAATACATCACTAAGTAAAATTACGAAACCATCTATTTTAAAGTTACATGTATATTACCCCAAGATATCGTAGTATGTATTGTTACCCATACACTATGTGCTCTCCTATTTGTTTATTTTCAAGCTTGACATACAAAATTTTGTTCCTGCACATGTCTTGTTGCTGCAAAGTCAACCTACCATAAATCTGTTACTAGTTCCACGAACATTATTTCATACATTGTCATCACAATTTTCTTGCTTTCTTGTGCTTTTCCTCTTTTTGGACGTTGTGATTTGTAATACTCATTCTTTTCACACTTAAAACAATTTCCAGAAAATAGTTTATTTTGTTTCTTTTTCAATCATTTCTTTTTCTTAAACTGTTTCAATTTTATCTTTTTCTGTATAGAATACTTATCATGAGCCATCATTAATTTAAAAAATTCACTTTCTTTATTCCTCATTTTCATCATTTCCCCTTCAAGTACTAAAAGTACTGGAGGCGATGTCATTGTCATTTCTTTTCCACTATGTGCTAATGAAATGACAATGTAATCCCAAGATGAAAAAAGACTATTTAGTATGACTGTAACTTGCATCTTATTAATGAGAGGATGACCAGCATCATGTAATTCTTTTGCAATCAATTCCATTTAAAGTACATGATCACCAATATCATTATTCTCATTCATGTAAGTACGGTTAAACTTATGCAATAATAATTGTATATGAGTATCTGACCTTAAACCATACTTAGCCTCAACTGCATCCATTATTTTTTTTTTTTTGCAGTTTCATAGTTTCCAAATAAATAAATAATATAATCATTCATACAATGCAAAATTAAAACTTTTGTCCATGCATTGTGTTCTTCCCATCTATTTTCAGTTATTACACTGCTTCTACTTTCATTTTCGACATTTTCCACAGTTTTTTATGGATTAGGTGTTGCTAATACATATAAGGTTCTTTCATGGGTTAGAAGAAAAGTCATCTGCCTTTTTCAGGCCCTGAAATTTCTTTCATTCAGTTTTTCAATTCCCGAGAGATCAATACCTTTTTTCGATGTCATAAATAATAAACCTTAATAAATTAACAATAATAGTATAAAAATAATACTAATAAATGTGTATAATTTTAAATATAATAATTTAACTATGAAAAATAAAAATAATTACAAACTTAATAATAACTCTTGGATTTAATCTAAGACGACAGTCTTGAAATCCTCATATTTTTTAGATAAGGAGAATAATGAAAGTGACACCTTGATTGGAATGTCCCACGACCCCTTATCGATATTTCTCCTCTTTCAAAAAATTTATGACTACTATTTCGTCCAAAAAATATTTTACTATAATTTGGCATGAAATTTAGAGCACAACGTCTTCTAAATGTACCAAATCAGACTTGAAATGGTTTCAAACAGCCCAAAAAATCCTTGTCGGTATGAACTAGGTCAAGAAACCTGTCAAAGCAGGTCATGCCGAATACGGGAGCCAATCTGGTGCCTGTGGCTTGGTCAACAGCTTGGTCAGCGGCTTGAACATCGGCTAATTTTTCAGCTTGACTTGGGACACAGCTCGGCTGCACCGAAATGGTATCATTTGGCACCAAGGGTTGTGACCCTTGTGAATCGAAAACGGCAATGCCGTTTGGCTCTACCGAGCTAAACGACGTGTCATTTGGCTTAAGCGGCACACCAACCTTGGCCAAAACGACCAGTCATTCGACTTACTTGGGCTAAACTATGTGTCGTTTAATGGTGACAGATTTGAAAATCCACTAAACGACGTGTCGTTTACATTCAGCGAATTTGGCTTTCGGCTAAATGACAAGTCGTTTAGTGGCCGCGTTTTTGAATACCTGCTAAACAACAAGTCGTTTTCATTCGACAGAATTGAATTTTCTTATTCTTCCTCGATTTTTTTACTGTTTGAGATTGAAAATTCACTATCTTCACTTTCGTTTGATGATATTGTCATCGAGGTTAAAGATTCCGACGTATTTTCAAGATTTATGAAGTTCAGCAACAGTAAATAACTTCGACGATTCCCCAAAACAATGTTGGTGGGTGATGAAAAATTGTAAAAAATGCTATTTCTCTGAGGAAAAATTCTTCAATAATTTTATTCAAATAATGACAATTTGTCAAATTTTGCAGATTACCGATATACTCCAATCCTCCCATCGTGATATGATAAAGTGAAACTTTTGGATTCTTACACCTTCAAAGATGATTATAATATGCAAATATGGTTACCAAACCAATCATTTATCTATTAATCGTCTTCTCAATACGTGAAAAAACTTCTAAAATTCCTTCTAACACGATCCGGCTTTGATACCACTGTTAGAAAATGAAAAACAAGAAGGAATGAAAATGGTGACAATTCCGTTGGGATATTTGTCCCACAAGTTGGTGATGGCAAGAGGAAGAATAGAGTGAATAATTTGTGCACTAGTGACCTCTATTTATAGGCAACCATACACCCATTCGGAATAGTCACAACCATTAAAATATCAATGGTTACTAAGTGATACAACTCTTAGCAAGTGACATAATATTTTGATTAAATCAAAGTGTTGTATTTTTTAACACTTCACACAAAAGATGTAACCTTTTGAATTAGTTAAAAAATGTGTCTCTGTATTCTTAACTGCCATCCCCCCTTATGGGAACCATCATGATGGAGAATGTGCATTTCCAAGGAATACCCATTTTGATGATCACACCCCTTAGAATAATATCTACAACCATCGAGTCAGGACCCAAATTTGTATCCCTACAAGAATAATTATTATTTGTTATATGTTTTTAAAATACTTTAAAATATTTAAAAATAATAATAAAATTCACAATATAAATAAAAAAAATATTTATTTAATCATTAAATAAAAAACATATCAGAAAAAATACTTGAAACTATTATTGGAATCAAGTATTTCTCGCAGCTAGTTATATATTGGGGTTGTCCATACGACAAAGTTTATCTCTACTGAGACTGCCAAAAGTGGCAATTTTTAATGGGTGACACTGAGGTACGATCGGGCTGCACCTCAGCGTCTTTGTAGCCCTCCTAATTCCCTACAAAAAAATAATAAAAAATACAATAAAAAATAAAATGAAAATGAATTTTTAAGGTAAATTTGGCTTTACCCAACCCCCGTTGTCTCCCATGAATCGGGTCTGAAACGAGTTTAAGGCTGCCAGGAGTATACTGGAGGTCGCCAAGACTCACCGTCACAGAGGTGAGATCGCCGGCTCCCTCTAATCTCAATGGGGTGGGCGGTATCGCCTACCGCCACCGGTAGCCGACTGAACCTCAACTTTTCTCATTTTTAATAAGCTTACATGGTTAGCATCCATAAAGAATTCGAACAAAAAAAAAAATTGATTTGTCTTTTTCTTTTTTTCGGTTTTCTGATTTTTTTTAAAAGAGAAATCAGTTAAAGAAATCATTTTTTTAACAAAAGAAAATTTGAAAAAATGAAAAAGAAACAAAAATATCAGTTAAATTTTGGTCATCGTGGAGGGCCAAGCACTAGTATTTTCCTAATAATTATGGTCATTTCATGATGTGGAACAATCTGGTCGATCTGGTGTGATTAATGATTATCGCTGGGCATGTCTTAATTCTTCAAATCAAAATTCTCATTGCTAATAAGCCACGTGATCACGGGATCATAGCGGCCGTCTGAGTTATTGGTTTCAAGTTTGCAGTATTGCTTACATGATATATACGATCGACTTGCACATAAGATATATATATATACACGCACATATATATATTTCTCATGAAATCTACGTGCATGCACTAGGCCTTTCAATATGTTTTTAGTAGAAAGAGCGTTGATAATATCAACGTACTTGATGAATCCACCTAATTTTGAAACAAATGAACATGATCATCATTTGTACAAGAAAATAATATGGATAGAGTAGCATCGTCAAACATATTTCAAAAGATATTGTTGATCATGATGAAAGTTGCTACTTATATACACGTATAGACATGTTTCAAATTATTGTGAATTTGGACCTTTCAAATTCTCCTCATCAGAATCTACTTTTAACAGAATATTAAAAAAATAAATAAAAAATAAACATAATACAAGAATTTACGTAAAAAACTCTCAAATTAAAAAAAACCACCAGACTAAAAAAAAAAATCACTATATAAAAAATTGTTACAATCACACAATTTTTCTCTTCACCTCAACGACACCTACAAAAACTTTCCCAATAGTAAAATTTTATCTTTCACATTTCTTTCTTTTTACATACAAAAAATGATCATAGAGAAATTTTACTAAATTCAAAAATTATTAGATAAGTTTCTAACTGGTGTAATTAAACCAAAGAGAGCTATTCTCCTTTTATAAGCACATGGGCTTACCCCCTAATCAAATCTCCTTGATGTGGGACTCTAAAAGGAGCAAACCCAATAATCTTCACCTTGCGACTTTGGCTGTCTCACAGCCACACTCCACCGCAATGAAAATCTTCATAACTTCTACTATCATGCTTTACCATAAAAATATAACAACTCAGAATAAATCAATTCCAAACATTTCATTTCGGTTTATGTCGAAAAATAACCTTACTGAAAAATTATGGTGTAATTTCCACATTTGGCTTTCTTGGAAGTTCATCAGCCATTAACATGAATTTCCACCACACACCCTACATCAATGTCAAACCAATGCCCGTGTGTAAACTTGTAGAACAGCTAACATTAACACATCTTCTATTATGGTAACTTTGGGATTAGCAGCATATCATAAGGATATACATGTCTCTTTTTTCATGGATAGATACACAATATTAGCATCAATACTAGTATCTCCATTTACTGACTTGGAACCATTTGTCGAACCGGCTTCACTTCTTGTTGATAATTTTTTTTGACGTGCTCAAATTGTCCAGACCTCCAGCAAATTTCTGACTTCATGAGTTAATCTGTCCTTGTGTAATCGATGGAATCAAAATATCTCTAACTTGCACTTGTCACAAGTCAAAATTGATTCTCCCATCAAATTTATCTACCTTCATTCTTAACATTGCCTCAATGAGTTTTACCATATAAATAAATGGTACCCACTAAGTAACTTTTCAGGAAAGACCGATCTTTTTTAGACAGAACTTCAAGGTTCCTAAGAAAGATTGGAGGGACATAACGGACACACTTAAAATTTACAATCTCTTAAACAGAACATCCTTATACCGTACGTATTCACACTACCACACCAAAATTTCACCCCGTCAAAACAACTTAGTGGCTCTAATACCACTTGTTGGAAATCCGAACCTCCCAAATTCCCCCCACCAGAATCTACTTTTGACTAAATATCAAGAAAAATAGAGAAATAAACACAACACAAGAATTTACGTGGAAAACCCTTAAAATAGGAGAAAAACCACCAGACCTAAAGAAAAAAATCCACTATGTAAAAATTGTTATAATCACACAATTTTTCTCCTCATCCCAACGACACCTATAAAAACTTTCCCATTAGTAAAACTTTAACTTTCATCTATTTTCATTTTTACATACAAAAAAGGACCACAAATGAATTTTACTAAAGTCAAAAATTACTAAATAAATTTTTTTACTGGTGTAATTAAATCAATGAAGGCTAATCTCCTTTTATATATACATAGGCTTGCCCTCTCATCAAATCGCACCAATATGGGACTCGAAAAGGAGCAAACCCAACACAAATTAATGGACGATCATGTGGACATGCCAGGCAAATTATAACGTTCGATATATACATTCAAATCAAGTCATGGAAAGTAAGTATATTACGTACCTATCTACTCTTTCTTTTGAGTTTATGCAAGAGACAACGATTGTCTTCCTCATGTTTCTTGAGCAATTTCTCAATGAACAGGTGCCTTTCTATACCTCCAAGCCTGGTGACATCAATCATCCTCTTACGTCCTCAATGATCTTTATCGTGATCATTCGTTTTGCTACCATTTAGATGCTTCAGATCATCAAATAATGAAGTTTTAATCCTTTCAAATGTGGGCAATCTTTCAATTGCAACCCACTGTAACTCTACTTCATCATGATCATCAGACTCTTTCAAGGACCATGCATCTGATATTATATATATACTAGTACTCCTGAAACTAGTTGCTTGGTCGTCATGATGAAAAGAGGATCTAAGGCTTCTTCCTATCTCTTCAATTTCCATTCCAAGGGACTCTATTTTGTCTCTGCCTACCAATTGATTAGCCATTGTTGTTGTATCTATAGACATTAATTATAAGTAGGAGTGAACAAAATGGCTGCTACCCGTTACCGTCCGTTATGCCGACTTGACCCGACCCGAAATTCTCGACCCGCTAAGCATTTTAACGGATGATAATGATTTCAATACCGTTACCGATTACCCGCTTTCAAACGTAAAATGGCCGAATCAAATATGCTAAAAGTCTGAAACGAAAACCCTTCTTTCTCGCTCGATACTCTCTCTCGCCAATTGCTCATCTCTGATTGCCCCTCTTTCTCTCTCTCTCTCACCGATTGTTCTCATCTCTCTCTATCGCCAATCGTTCTCATCTCTCTTGCCGGTTGCTCAGTTCCATTGGACGAAAATGATCAAGACTCAAGATACCTCTAAAGCTATACGCACAAATGATATATATATGCACCCCATCGCCCAACGGTCTTGTTCTCTCTTCGCCATTTTTCTCTCTTAGCGAAGCTATTCTGAAGTCAAGAACTCAACCGAATACCACATTAAAGATCGCTGTTTCGAATTTATGAAAACCTAAAAAGGCTCCTCTTGAATCTTTACCTCTCTTTCTTTTATGTGTTCGTTTTCACATTTGTTGATTTTTTGGTTTTGGTGTCGCCTCTAAGGGAATCATCATCCAAGACTTCCTCCTTGTTCTTGCTAGGTCTCACGGCGTCGATCTTGTCCACATCAATCACACCTGCCCCTTTGTCGATCAAGGCCCCTTGGACTGCGTGCTCCACAAGCTGTACTGTACGGAGATAACTAGAATCGGAAGCTCAAAGGTAAGGAACAGTTCCTGAGTGTTGTTTAGAGTTTTTTGTTGAACTAGTAGTCTTGTAGTCTTCTTTTTTGTTGATTTGGTTTGTGGGTGTTCCTTTAAAGTTCTTTTTTATTGAATAAAAAGCTAGAGAGTAAAGCAGATGTTTGATAAAATGCTATAATCAGGTGGTTGAAGTTCTTTCGAGGTTTTGATGACTCTATCTTTTCATTTTTATCATTCTGTTTTGAAACTTAATGTGTTAATAGTCATGAATGAAATTGAAAGTATGCAAATCTGGTCTGAAACTCTGAATCATATATGCTAAATTATTGCTTTGCTGCTATTGAATCATTGATGCGTACATGGGTCTTGTTAATTCTGATTTTTGTTATAACTTTAAAGTAATTGTATTAAAAAAAAATGAAGTCAACAATACACAAAATGGGTATCTGATAAGGATATCTGAACGGTAATAGGCCTAACAGCCTATCGGCTTAACGGCACAATTTAGTAACAAGTCAGGTCAGAAGCATCAGAAACGGGTCTGGTCGGGTCGAATGTTCACCCCTAATTATAAGCTTGAGTACTCCAACTTATTGGAGATATAATATATATATATATATATATATATATAATTGCGATTCTCTTAATTAACAGTATAATCGATATAGCAGTCTTGTCTAAATGCAGTAAGTAGAGACGGGATGGAAAAGCATGGAGTTGTCTTATTTGAGAAGTACGAGCTCAACCCCCCATCAGAATTTATACGTTGACGCTATTAACTGGATACGTAGATCACTAATTCGAGCAATAATAAAAGAATAATATTAATTACGACTTTAAAATAGATAAATTTTATAAAAACTGTTTATAAAAAAGTAAATTTTATTAACGAAGAATAGTTTCTTTTATACTTTTTTTAATATGATCAGACCATTTTTTTTTAAAAATTTGTATACAATTGATCTATTAAAACTTTATAAAAAAAAAAAAAAACCTTTTTTCATAATAAGAAAATCATTTTTCATAATAAGATCAAGCATTCGACTTTTTATTCGTGACCATAATGTATATGCCGTTTTGATGATCAATACCTCTTCGAAGAGAAATAAAATGTCACGCAATATTAATGAGCTTCCTGATAGATTGCTAAGAGCTAGCATTGGTATTGATTAGTTATGTCCCAATCTTTAAAATTTGAAAAATATATAATTTTTTAACTTTTAGTTAATTACTCAACTCTTAAAATTTATATTGGATTAGTCATTATATTTTCTGTAATAAAATACACAGCCTTTCCAAAAAAAAATTACCACTTTCCAAAAAATAATAATGATAGTCTTAATTATCACTTTTTTACTATCCTTTTATTATTATTTTTTAATTTTTTAGATTTTTTTAAATTTTTTATTTAATAATTAATAAAGTGATTATTCATAAAATTGTATTTTTTTAAAAATAATTAATAATTAATAATTAATAATCTCAAAACAATATTTTATGAAACAAATATCTATAAATAATAAAGTGATAATAAGAAAGATTATAAGCCTATTATTACCCTTATAAGTGGTTTCAGCACTATCGAAAGTAGGGGTGTTCATCCAGATTCCAGATTCTCAAATTCGAAATTCGGATTTAAAATTTTCTTCAATTTTTTTGAAAAAAAAATTAAAATATTAAGAAATATATTAAAATTTCAAATCGAATTAGATTGGAGGAATAGGCCCAGTCGAAGGGTTTGATTGATAATTGATTGATAATTAATAGTATTCAAGCCATTCTTTTTATTTTTCAAACCACGTGTTTCATTTTCACGGGTGTCATAGAATAAATTGATTTGAATATTTGGAATGGTTTGATATATTTATAAATAGTAAAAAAATAATTTTAGTTAAGATATTTTATTAAATTTTGAAAATAGATAATAATATAATATTAGTTTTGTAATGAGTTTTGAAAAATAATATTTTTTATTTATTTAAGAGTTTAGAAAAATTATAATAATTAGATTGATTAAATGAATTTTGAATACATTGTATTTTAATAATGTTTATGAAAAATATCTAAAAGTAAAATAATTGAGATTATATATTGTGTTGTCAAACGGGAATAACTGATATTTTTCCTTAAAGCTGCAATTTTGAAGAAGTAATATTATTTTTGTTTGTTTTGTTCAACCGTTTGGAAATGATCATTATGCTGTGATTAGATTAAAAAAAACTGAATATTTTAATTATAAGTTCATTTGTAGTACACCCATTTGCCACTAAATGACGATATCCAAGAATACTGATTTATTCAGGCGTGCTGTATAGCCGTCACGATACCTATATTCTACCTAATATTTCGAAACATTTTATTAAAGTGAAGAGATAGAAACCTCCTCAAAGTTAACTGTTATTTGAAAAATATGAAAAAGGAAATAAAGAGGTCATGAACTTACCTTTTATGGATCGCCGTCTTGATATAAATATATATATATATATGTATGTATGTATGTATGTATGTATGTATGTAGACTTATTCTTGTGATTTTTTATTCAAGAACGTAAAAACTAATTAGTCTGGCTAATATATATGGCCGTTTCAGTATTTAATTGCACCGATAAATCGAACAAATTAAAGGAAGCGCCGAAATTATTTCTAGCTTAGTAGCTTATATATACAGCTTGTTTGATAATCAAGAGTGTCAAATACTCATGACAAGGTTAGAAAAGGCGTCTGTCGTCTGAAATTCTATATACATGAACTTAACAATTTGCGCCTTTCAAGACCAGCTGTTCAAACCCTCCTGATCAATATACAATGACAAAATTATATCCCAATTAGACCTTCATCCATGGAGATATACCCCACGTTCGCCATTCTAAGAACACCTAGATCTACCAGGAATGCATGACTCGGATATCATCGACTCAGACTCTATAAATTGGATGGATCGTCAAAGGGTCCAGTTCACAATACTTCAATCTTGAGATAAATCGCAACATTTTAGGGTGTACATGTATTTTTAGGGTGAACAAATGCTTAGATTGGAAAAGAAAATTACTGAACAAATGCTTAGAACCACTCATTAATTTGTTCTCGATTCGGCCAAGGCCCACGAGTAGGGGCCGTGTCCATGGTTAAGTTGACGCCAACGGCACCCGTTACAGCGCCTAAATTGCTAATTGACCTTTCATAGATTAGATGCTTCATTTAGCAATGACACATCGGCTAAACGATAGGTCAAATACATGCATGACGCGTGTCCTCTTCCTACATAATCCACCGTAATTTCTTCGTATCCACGACGCCCCCAAACTGCCGCATGCGGTTACAAATATGAAATTTCTCTTACCTTCCAGTTGTTTTTCTTGTCCCAGCTTTTATTTATTTGAAGAAGAGTACTCAAAGAAAGCCTCAGGTTTTGCCAACTTTCTTCCACCAATATTCGAAGATTGTTTCAGATAATTTGTTTATAAAAAAAACAGGTATACCAAAATAAAATACACAGATCTTTGGCAGCTTTGTTTTTAGTTATATTTGTTGTGTGTGTGTGTGTGTGTGTGTGTTGAGAGATGATGATCTCTGATTTCACCTACAATATTTGATCCAATTGAATTAGAGTGCCATGGAACTCTTCGAAAAGGCCAAAATGGTACGTCTCCGGAGCCACCACGAGAAGTACCTATTAGCTGACGATGATGAAGAAACTGTATGTCAAGATCGCAATGGCTCGGTCGTGAATGCTAGATGGACCGTGGAGGTCGTTAAGAACGCCAACGTTTTACGTTTCAAAAGCTGTTATGGGAAGTATTTAACAGCCTCCAACATGCCATTTCTGTTCGGAATGACAGGCAAGAAAGTCCTTCAAACACTGCCGCAGAGATTGAATTCATCGTTGGAATGGGAGCCTATTAGAGAAGGTTTTCAGGTCAGGCTCAAGACGCCTTATGGCCAGTACTTGCGCGCAAATGGTGGGGTTCCACCTTGGCGGAACTCGATTACGCATGATATTCCACACAGAACTGCAACGCAGGATTGGGTTTTGTGGGATGTGGATGTGGTGCAGATTCGAGTGCAATCTAGTCCACCGCGTCAGTTACCGCCATCACAACCGGCCGTTAGTCAGGTGGATTCCACAGTTTCAGACGCAAGCGCCAAAATTGAACTCGCGTCCCCCAATTTTAGAGAGGAGGTTTGATTTGATTCATTTCCGGCCTATAATTTGATCCATGAAATGCGAACGATTGTTCTATATCTCGATGAGTTAAAATAAATTATCGTTACAAAAATTTGATAAGTAGGCATTGAACAATTCTTAACGATTCCATTGCAAATGTTGCATCTGCATTAAGTGCTAAACAAACTAGGAATGATTATACTTTCAATGCAAAACTAAACATGCATTGCCAATGAACTTATGTTTAATAGAACGGAATTTAAATTGGGTTTATTTTATCTGCTCTTTGATGCAGATAAGTGAAGAATCGCATAGTTCGCCGGTGAAAGCTGAGGGGAGGATTATCTATTATAACGTGGCTAAGGAAAATGGAGATGTTACTGATGAATCTGGAGGACTCTCCTTTACATTCAGGGGGAATGGTGTGGAGGAGTTGAAGAAAAAGTTGCAGGAAGAGACAGGACTCAGTGATATTCTCGTATGTTCTCCCAATCCCTTGAATGGCAAACTTTATCCCCTTCGCTTACATCTTCCTCCCAACAACACTGAAATGCATGTTGTTGTTGTTCCCGCATCATCAGAATGAAAGTTTTTCAAAAGGGGAGCATGAATGTATGGATGTATGTATATATTCTCATTAAAGGAGAACTTTTCTTGTGTTCTGTTTTGCTTTCTGTTTGTGTTTGCCTACCAAGTTAATGACATAACGTATCCGCAATTAACAACAATTGGGAAATGTTTAGGGTGAAAAGAAGAAACAGGCCCATGCATTGAGTGAGAAGAACTTTAATCTCTGAAAAAGAATTTGCAATCTAAAACTCTTATCTATGACATGTATGCAAATCCTTTGCTTCATTCAAACAAGGATCTTAACCTAATTCAAGGGACAGTAGCTCTAGCATTGTACATATCTGACCTCTTTTAAAATGTGACGCATCTCCTGAAACAAACTCATTCACCTTGCCATCCACCTCTATCATGCTACAACCTGGTGTTTTCTTGAGACCTCTATCACCAATCATCCTCCTTATCCTACGTGCGTCTTCAGCTCTCCGCGCGCCCAAATATATGTTAGATAACTGAACATAAACTCCTTCTGCCCCATCGTCATTTTCTAACACTATATGAAGCTCTCTAACAGCAAGCTCTGCAAGATCAACATTATTATAAATTCCACAACCACTCAGTAAAGCACCCCAGACAGAAGCAAGTGGCTTCATTGGCATTCTTCTTATGAGCTGAAGTGCTTGCTCTAATTGGCCTGCTCTACATAGCAAGTCCACCATACAACTATAGTGTTCGTGTTTGGGCCTAATTCCATATCGAGCTTCCATGTTATCCAACAGCAATTGGCCTTCCACTTTGAGTCCTGCATGCGTACATGCCTTAAGAACCTCAAGAAGAACAACCCCATCAGGCCTTAGCCCATCATCTACTTGCATCCTCTCTAAGCAATAGATAGCCTTCCTAGCATATCCATGTACCGCCAACCCTCCAATCATGGCTGCCCATGAGAACACATTCCTCTTAGACATCCCCTCAAACACTTCCTCAGCCATGTCTACGCACCCGCACTTAGCATACATATCAACCAGCGCTGTCATGACAAACACATCCAATTCCATCCCTTTCATCTTCTTAACGTACTCATGAATCCATTTCCCCTGCCAAAGCGCCCCCATCTGAGCACAAGCTGTAAGCACGGTGGTTACACAAAATTCATCAGCCTCAGCTCCAGATACCAACATATCCCGGAAAAGTTTCAAAGCCTCAGACGCCAAATTGCACTTAACATAGGCGTTCATAAGAACATTCCACTGAATAACATCTACACAAGAAATTTCATCGAACATTTTACGGGCATCATCCAAAAACTTACACTCGCCGTAAAATTTAATAATCGCAGTCTGGACATGACCATCTAAAGCCAAACCATTCTTCATTACACAATTGTGAACTTGATTGCCAGCGAGTACCCATTTGGCATTCGCGCAAGCCAAAAGAGCGAAATGAAAAGAATGGTGGTCGGGTAATAAGTTAGTATCTTTCAGCATGAGCTGGAAGTAATGAAGAGCAAGTTGAGGCTGTGAACTGCGGGAGTAAGCTCTGATGAGGGTGTTGTAGATAAACAAATTGGGAGATTGGATATGGCTGAATATGAGGGAGGCGTAAGAGAGGCTGCCGGTGGCAGAGAGCGCGCAGAAAACAAGGAGTTTGCTAACGGCGTAGTTGTTGTGGTGGAAGCCGTTGGCAAGGAAGATGGCGTGGATGGGCTTGAGTTGGCGCATGGTGGTGCAGCGCTGCGCAAGGGACATGCACCGCTTCCATGCTTGACCGCCGCGGTTGTAGCAGCGAGGGAAGACGTGGGTCATGTAAGAGCATTATTGAGATGCAAAAGAGTCGAGTGGGAAGGACGTTGCTACATGATTTTTAATGAAGTTTTTTTACATTATAATATTATTTAGAAACATTTAATTAAAAATCTATGTAATTTTAAAAAAAAAAAAAAAGGTCTATGAAATCTCAAAGTCGAGACATTTAGCATTTCTCCGAAGGGAAATGGCCGATAGAGAAAAGGGTAAAGACGGGTGAAAAAAATAAATTTTGATAGCATTCATTGTTTTGGAACAGTCCACTCATAAAATTAGTATTTTTTATCGTTCATGTAAAAGTAAAAATATTATTCATATACGTGAGTTGTTCCAAATATTTCAGAACAGTAAAAGCTGCCCAGCACAGCTCGTGAAAAAAATACAACCAGTTAAGCGGATAGAATCCGTTTGATTTTAAATTATTGATATTGCTGCAGTCGTTATTGTATTTTTTTTAAAATATTTAAAAATTATATATAAATATCAATATATTAATAACTATTTTATTAATTATTAAATAAATTAAAAAATTCGAAAAAAAATTATAATATATGAAATGTAGAAAAAATATCAATCTTAATGGAGATACCAACATTTTTCTCAAATCATTAATCCCATGTCTAATTTATTCTTTTAAAATTGGTCAACATCAATGCATAATGGATTTTTATTTCTCTAACATCGGATCCAATCAGACTAAATCTATTCATTTAAATATTTATATTTTTAATTCTTTTTATGATTTTTTATGTTATATATAATTTTGATATCTAATATATATAATTATACATAAAATAAAATTTTATTATATGTTAAATTATTAATTAAAATAACATTAATATTTAAACTCCTATATAAATAACTATATATTTTCACTGTAATCTATAATATAAGTAATTATAATAATACAATATTAATATATATTATATATTATAATATATCACTATAGTCTATAATATAATTATAATATATTTTGATATGGTATCACAATATCATTATATCTTATAATATATATAGCATATTACATTTACTATGTATATAGTATACAAAAAAAATGGGATTGAAACAGTAAAACATAAAGTACCGATTTATAAATGTAACTAACATGGTATTAGTTTTTCGAATTTCAAAATTGGTATATATCATTCCATTCTAAAAAATGTCTATTACCAAACCGAACCAAATCGATTACAATCTAAAGTAAAGTGCCGATCCCAATAAAAGTTTATGGTGACGACATTTAGATTATTTCATGAAAGTATATAACTTGTAGTTTTCATCTCGTCCGCTAGATAATGGGCGAGGGAGCCCTCCTACGTTTTAGCATTTTGCTAGGTGCTACTAGCCCTACAAGGGCACAACCACCCTCTGTCGCCACCTTCATATATGTCTTGGTCAGTTGGTCTCGTCCATTCAATGGGTAGCGTAGCTCGCCAACCATATCCCGGGCCTTACGTACTCCTAGATTCCAAGTCCATTAATAAAAGGCCATGATCATATAGTTGTGGCTCTCCACACAAAAACCATTAGATCCACAGTTTGGTCACTCCTTCCATTCCAAAATTTGAATAAACCAAAACTCAACAAATTAGGAGATATAAAAGAAGAAAAAAATAAGAGATTGAGATACACCTATTACTAAATATGTGACTTGAGCGAGTTAAATATAAGCAAGTGGGTAGCCTCACCTGCCCAACTTATTAAAAGTGCTTACTCATTAACAGAAAGAAATCAAGGGAGCTCCGAATACTCATCATTGTATTGATTTCAGTGATATATAGTGAGCAATGTATTGCCTTAATATAGGCACAGAAGCCGTGAGGATATAAGGAGAAAAAAGTAAAATATGTTGAGAGTTTGTTACAACTGATTCTAATGTAGAAAATAAAAGAATATTCTAAAGCTTCTAGTCATGCTGATCTGTTGGCTGAGGTGTCTCTGATGACTTGGAGTTTGTTGAGTGTTCATTTTCAGAGAGTATGTTAATACGCCCCCTCGAGTCTAATGGGGTATCCACCACATTGAGACTCGTCCTGAAGAAAGAGAAGCGATCAGCTACCAAGGGCTTGGTGAATACGTCTGCAATTTGATCTTTGCTGCTACAAAATTGAACTTGGAGTGTTTTGGCAGCAACTCTATCTTTGACAAAGTGAAAGTCAACATCCATATGCTTGGTTCGAGAATGATAACCCAGATTTGAGGCGAGG
This sequence comes from Platycarya strobilacea, assembly GCA_036898215.1. NCBI lineage: Eukaryota > Viridiplantae > Streptophyta > Magnoliopsida > Fagales > Juglandaceae > Platycarya > Platycarya strobilacea. The sequence goes on from CM072546.1 coordinate 2,850,823, forward strand.
TAAATTGTTCCAAGATTGTCACACCACAAGATAGGAGGTTGGGAGATGGAAAACCCGAGATCTTTGATAAGGGTTTGCAGTCATATGAGTTCAGCAGTAGTATTTGCCAAAGATTTGTATTCGGCCTGTTGCCCAGATGACTAACACAAGAGGGGGGGTGAATTGAGTTGTATTTAAAAAAATAACAATTATAAATCAAATATATAATATAAAATATAAACAAAATATGAAACAACAATAAATATAAAAAGTAAGAGTAAGAGAGAAGCAAACTCAGTATGTTAACGAGATTCGGCCCCACTGCCTACGCCCTCGCCTCAAGCTACCCCTTGAGAATCCCCGAATTCACTATTCAATCTCCTTCAGGTGGAGATAGAAACCTATTACATTTTTGAGCAGCACCACTCCAAAGAATCCATGTAGAACACCCTCTACACTTCTAATCACCTCACCCTTGATACCCTAGGTGATTTAATTATTCCCCGTGTAGAACACATTCTACACACACAAGGGTTATCACACCCTTTTACTGATACAAGAATTGATAGTGAGTTGGCTATCAGAAAACACTCCTCAATGAGTGAAATAAAAACAATACAGCGCAAACTATATCTTTCAAAATGAATCAGGGTTAAGACTCAATGCTTAGAGAAGAGAGAATGAATGTTTTAAATGAATGTTGTATGCTCTTGGTGTTATAAATGTGAAACTCTCAAATGATCTATTTATAGACATATGAGATTTCATATTCAAATTTAAAAAAGATTCATATGTCAAAGACATCATCATTCACTTTTCAAAAATTTCAAACGTAATCTTTTTACTTTTTGCATGTGACAAAAGGAGCACACTTTACTTTTCAAAAATTTCAAATTTAATCTTTTACTTTTTGCATATGACAAAAGGAGCATATTTTACTTTTCAAAATTTTCAAACAAAAACCATCTACCTTTTGCATAAGTCAAGAAAAGCATCCATCACTTTTGAAAATATTCAAATAAAACATACACATGTGAAAGATGACAATCAATCATTTTAATATTTTCAAAATTCAAACCTTTAATCATGTCATGCACATGTGAAAGATGGCAATCAATCATCTTTTAAAATTTTCAAATTTAATTTTCAAAATATTCATGCACATGTGGAAAATGTATTTTAATACTTTATGATAAAATATTAATTTTGAGTCTTAATTTTAATTTCAAATTTTTAAGAGATTTACAATATTACTCTATGACTTTAATGTGAACTTATTTCCTTCTTGCTCATACTTGGTTCATTGATGTGCTTGATTGTATTGTGTGGATAACTTGAGCTTGAGACTCCTCTATTATTTGAATTCATTTGTTATCATCAAAATCTATGTGTAGATTTATAATTACACGAAATTTGAAATCTTGGGTTCAACACGGCCTCAGTGCTAGATCTAGCAACAGTGTGTTGTTTCCTTGAACTCCAGGAGATTAAATGTTTACCCAAGAAAATACAAAACCCACCGGTTGATTGTCTATCATCAAGGCAGCCTGCCCAATCAGCATCGGAGTAGGCATGGAGTTTAAAATCTGAAAACTTTGAGAAAAAGAGTCCATGATTGATTGTGAGTTTAAGATAGCGCAGTATTCTTTTGACTGTTGTCTAGTGGGTAGTTTTTGGATCATGCATAAATTGACAGACTTTATTGACTGCAAATAATACATCTAGCTGAGACAAAGAGAGGTACTGCAGACTACCTACTATGCTACGAAATAAGGCGGTGTCATCAAAGGAGGGGGAGTCAAATTTGGAGAGCCTTGTAGAAGCAGACATAGGAGATGAAATGGATTTGGAACCAAGCATGTTTGCTTTTTTTAAAAGATCAAGAATATACTTCCTTTGTGAAATGAGAAGACCATCAGAGAGGTAGGTAAGTTTAAGGCCAAGAAAGAAGGACAATGGCCCTAAATCTTTTACAGGAAAAACCTGCCTTAAAGACCTAATTAGGTGTTCAATGTCAGAAGGGGATGAGGAAGTGATGATCATATCATCAACATACACTAAGATGAAAATGCAGAGATCAACAGTATGCATGACAAATAGAGAGGAATCTCCTTTGGAAGCAGTAAAACCATACTGAATAAGCCATGAGCTTAACTCCGAGAACCAGGCTCGGGGAGCCTGTTTCAAGCCATAAATGGTTTTATGCAATTTACAGACATAATCAGGTCGCAGAGGATCTACAAATCCTTGCGGTTGTTGCATAAACACAATTTCAGATAAATTTCCATGGAGAAAAGCATTTTGAATGTCTATTTGTCTTAGAGACCAGCCTCTAGCAACAGCAAGTGAAAGAACTAGTCTAATGGTTGATGGTTTTTACCACAGGGCTGAGCGTCTCTATATAGTCGATGCCTGGCTGTTGGTGAAAGCATTTGGTCACGAGTCTGGCCTTCCGTCTCTCAATAGAGCCATCCTGTTTCAATTTAGTGCGAAACACCCACCTTCAACCAACAACATTAGAAACAGAGGAAGGGGGAACTAGGGACCAGGTATTGGTTTTCAGAAGGGCGTCGTATTCAGAGGTCATGGCTTGTTTCCATTAGGGATATTTTAAGGCAATAGAAAATGAAGAGGGCTCATCTGGAACAGTGAGTGAGGTAGTGAAGCAATGGCGAGTTGGATAAGGAACGGTGCCGTCTGTAGAGATTCGTGGGGTGAAAGAACCGGTTTTAGATCGGGTGATAATGGGTGATCTGGGAGGGATTAAAGGAGAGGAATTAAGGGTGGAGCCATCGGGAGAACGAATTGGAGAGATAGGATGACGAGGGTTAGGGTTAGCAGGGGAGGAATTTGGGGATAAGGATGAAGACGGAGAAGACGAAGGATTGGGATGAGTAATAGGAGTGGGTGAAGAAAATGAGAATGTGGGCTGAGAAAACGAGGGAGAAGTGGGCCGAGAGGTAGGAAGAGGAGACATAAGTGATGGAGGCCCAATGAGAATGTTAGGTGTAGGACCAAGAATTGAGGGGGGAAAGCAAGGAAGAGCAACAGTGGAAGGATTGGGTTTGGACACAGGAGTAGGCTTTTGATATGGAAAAAGATTTTCATTACAGATAACGTCCCTGGATATATATATATATATTTTGTTTTGGGCTTGATCAAGACATTTATAGCCTTTGTGAGATGGGCTATATTCAAGAAAAATACATGGAGTGGAGCGAAAATGAAGTTTATGGCGATTATATGGGCGAAGGTTGGGCCAACATTGACATCCGAATATTTTGATAAAAGAAAAATTGGGAGGTTTGTGGTAAACCATGAAATAGGGAGAACGATTTTGTAGGATCGGTGTGGGAAGCAAGTTGATGAGATAAGTGGCGGTCTCAAAAGCATCATCCCAAAACGTGAGAGGGAGAGATGCTTGAGACAAGAGAGTAAGACCAGTTTCATCAATATAACGATGTTTTCTTTCAACAATGTCATTCTGTTGATGAATATGAGGACACGAAAAACGATGAGTAATACCGAAATTTTTGCAAAAGTTGGTAAGAGGTCAAAATTCACCTCCGGCATTAGTTTGGATATTTATGATATTAGTGTTAAAGAATCGTTCAGTGAATTTTATGAAATTAGCGAAGGTAGAAATACCATCGGATTTAAGTTTAAGAGGAAATAGCCAAGTGAAGCGAGTAAAATGATCAACAATAGAAAGATAATATTTATATCCATTCATTGAAACAAAGGGGGCCGGACCCCCTACATCAGCCCATTACAACTCTAGGGGCTTAACAGAGACAGTAGAGCCCAATTTGAAGGGGAGTTGGTGGGCCTTGGCTAATGGGCAATGCGGGCAGGTATATGAAGAGTTCGGGAAATAGGGCAAATGAGTAGAACGGAGGATTTGGGACACAGTCTGCAGAGAGGCATGCCCGAGTCATTAGTGCCAATGATCAAAGGAAGCCTTTTCGCCGAGATGAGCAAATGGAGAAGAAGATAAGGAAGGCGACGGGAAGCAGTAAAGACTATTATGAGCTGAACCGCTGATGAGGGGCTGCTTGGTCAGATTGTCCTTCACCACAAAATGAGAAGAGTGAAATTCAAAGAAACACGAGTTGTCAAGATAAAATTGAAGAACAAAGACCATCTTTTTCGTGATAGTTGGTACATTAAAAAGATTGTGTAGTGTGAAGGGAGAAGAATTAAAGGAGAGAGAATAATCACCGATGTTATGTATAGGAAGGCCCGTTCCATTGCCAACTCGCATTTGTTCTTCGCCATTATAGGGTTCAGATGAGAGATTAAGGTGATTGAGGTCATTGGTTATATGGTGAGTGGCAGCACTATCTGAGTACCAGGTGGAGTCAGAAATAGGGGAAGGAGAAGTGTAGTGAGTAGAGAAGGAGCGGGAGGGTCATATTGGTAGGCATGGTCGAATCGGTAGTAGCATTGAAGGGCGATGTGACCTGGTTTATTGCAAACTTGACATGTGGGTCGATTGGTGGAGGGTGGAGATGGAGAAGAGTGATTTTGGGTATTGGGGGAGAATCTTCCTCTGTTAGAGGAGTGCCTGCCTCGTCCGCGGCCTTGATGACCACCACAATAGGCACCCCTTCCTCGTTGATCACGTGGGGTGTTTGAACTAAAGTGAGCCGATGGTTCAAAAGGAGATTGAGAATTTCTTGAGTTGTGGCTCAGACGATTTTCATGCACCAAAAGAAGATGGTACAACTGATGAGAAGTAATAGGGTCAGTCCTGGTGGTGATTGCAGTAACAAAGCTCTCATAGGTTGGACCTAAGCCGTTTAAAAGGTAAGTAACGAAATCTTTGTCTGCTATATGTGACCCTGTTGTAGCCAGAGTGTCAACAAGCATTTTGGTTTTGCTGTAGTATTCAGAGATTTTTTGTTCACCACAAAAGAGGTTAGCTAGTTGGAAACGAATTTGGAAATCTTTGGCCTGAGAGTGAGAGTTAAACATTGATTCAAGGGAAACCCATAAGGCCCGAGAGGTGTTTGATGAAATGACATGGGTAATAATCGACTCAGATATGGAGGAAAAGAGGATACTCAGGATAAATTGATCTGTCTTTTGCCAAGAGAGAAAGGTAGGGTTGATTTTAGGAGCTAAGTTGCCTTCATCAGTGAAAATTTTAGGGGGAGCAGATTGAGTACCATCGACATATGAGAAGAGGTCTTGACCTCTCAAATAGGTTGATATTTGAACTTTCTAGAGGGTATAATTTTTAGAGATAAGTTTGAGAGTGTTTAAATGAGAAAAGGAAGAAGGAGTAGAGATTGAGGATGAGATTCCGAATGCCATGATGAAGAAGAATGATCAAGAAACTGCTAGTCTTAACAGCTCTGATGCCATAACAGAAAGAAATAAAAGTAGCTATGAATACTCATCATTGTATTGATTTCAGTGATATACAGTGAGTAATGTATTGCCTTAATATAGGCATAGAAGCCGTGAGGATACAAGGAGAAAAAAATAAAATATGTTGGGAGTTTGTTACAACCGATTCTGTAGAAAATAAAGGAGTATTTTGAAGCTTCTAGTCATGCTGATTTGTTGATATGGATTGGATGCAAGGGCTCACTTAATGGTCTTTTTTTTTTTGACACATACACACAATTCCAATTGTCCCTTTTTTTTAGTGGATTTAGATAATGAATTGAATTGATATAAAAGTGAAAAGTTAAATAAAATATTATTTAATATTATTTTTGTTTTACAATTTGAAAAAATTGAAGTGTTCATTATATTTTATGGGACAGTTTAAAAAAATCAGTGAGAGTTAAGTGAGATGAGTTAGGAGATTCAATCCAAACAATACATATATAAGTAAGGGTGTAAAAATAAATTGAAAATTCGAAAAATCGAGCCTGACCAAATCAGTTGGATTAGGCCGGTTCAATATGGAATCGATTCCTTCATTTAAAAAATTTGTCATATCTAGTCCAAAATTGATTTTACGTTTTTTAATGTTGGACCAGATCGGTTCACTTATTATATATATATATATATATATTTTATTAATATTTAATATTATATCATGTAGGCATTCATAGGTAAAAAGTCATATTGGCAACTCTCATCTGGCTTTATTACAAACTGTGGGAGGCACCAAAAAAGAAAGAATTCTAATGGATAAGGCATGGAAAAGGACCATCAAAATCTATTTTTTGACAAAGTCAAAAAAAAAAAAAAAAAAAAAGCTACAAAGAAGAAGGACATCGATTTTCAAAACAGATAACTTTTTTTTTTGTTTCATAATATATTTTATATTATATATAATATTTTATATAATATATATAATTATATATGAAATAATATATTATAATTTATAACATAATATTTTAATTTTAAACATACACGAATATTTATTTGATTGTATATTTTAAATATAAAATATATATTAAATACATTTTATTACCTAATAAATTCTCAATATTTTTTTTTGATAAATGCATTAGTGATATTAATATACTTAATATATTAAAACTGAAAAATCGAATCGAATTCGAACAAAACTGATAAAATTAAAAATATCAGTTTATGAAAATAATATATACATAATCGATTAAAAAAATAAATACAAAAATAATATTATCAGTTTGATTATATATTTTGTCTAAAACTGAGTCAAATTAAACTAATTACATCTTATATATATGGCGGATAGCATATACTTCTCTACACATTTTTCTTTGACTTCTATAGCCCATAAACGTCACTCATAATCATTTACAAAAATAGACAAATATACGAGACTTGGTGTTAGAAAAAATTATAGCGGAAAAATACCTCAAGTTCAGCTTCAAAAATTGCTCCACAAGTTTTTCCAGATTGATAAAACACCGGCGTTTCCTCTTAGTAGTTAGTGCACTACGTAGTATAAAACTAGAGTGACACTAAATAAATCCACAGCCTAAAAATTATTTCAAGAGAGAACAAATGAGAGAGAGATATTTACTATTTTTTTTTTTTTAGATTAGTTCACAGAACCAAAAGGAGGGGGGCTATATATAGTCCCCCCTATACGGCTGGCCTTAAAGGCCAGCCATAAAAGCATGTAAAAACGCATGGCATAAATGCCATGCGTTTTCCGTTACATGCTACGTAACGCATGGCTTAAAGCCATGCGTTACCTGCATGTAACGTAGAGGGGAGGCTGGAGGTCTGCCCCATGTGGGCGCCTCCCCCCCCCAAAATATTACATCTCCCACTCGCACACAGTGGGCATGACCCCAGGTCTGCATCTCTCTTATGTTCTCAATCTTGTTCATACAAGTAAATAGGCCGTGCGACCACCAAGCACATCTACAAAAAAATTGGGAGTACATACACCAAATCTCTCCCAGAGAAGACCAGCATAGTAACATCCCCGAAGTGTATGGTCATGTCCTAGACTTATTCGATCGCATCAAGTCAAGTATTTTCGAACCCTCTTGAGTTATATAAACTCAGAACAATGCTTGACTTTTTCCAAATCATTTCAATGTGTTCACAACTTTAGCCGCTACCAATATGCAGCGTCATAGTTTGACGTCAGCAAACACTATCGAAGATGCGATATCGAATAATCTTCCCTTTGCACTCATATCATTCAATTTTGGTCGAACCGCTTTCCCAGCAATGCCTCTTTAAACCGTATTAATCATGGTCATAGACAACATGCCAAAATAGCAGACATCACAACCTCCATCTCGTGACATAGTCAAAAGTAAAGGACACTTAAAAAATGAGACTCACACAGTGAGAAAGAGGGGAACCATTTACTCACTTACTCATTTGGTTGAATAAGCACATGTAGTATGAAACACATGCTACGGTGGATTTCTCTTTCTTAAAGAGCATATGTCTATATCAACACCGTACAGATCTTAGTCTAGTCGCTGCTTAAGCGTCTAACCCGAGTTCCTCTATTTGCTCGCCTCCAAGGCGTCAAAGAGGATCTCACATCTGGCTAATCTCAGGCTACATGGATGGTGGGTAATCCATTCACAGTCTTCTCAAAAAGACCTCATCTTAGCTCCCACTAAGGCGACATATCTTTGTGTTAACTAACTTATCCCTTTGGACAAGTACTTAGGGACACAATGTCTCATCTCTTCTCGCTACTTAAGCGCTAGAGGCGATTGCTCGTGTGAGTGAGCCAATCTTAGCCTGTTGACATATCTTGTGTGTGTGTATTAGTAAAAGACAATACGATAAAGACAAGAACTGAATCATATTGTATTAATATCCCAAAGGAAATGTTACATCTCAATGTTATTTGAAATACAAATTACATTTACAATCTACGTAGTCCTAGATTCCTAACATGAGCCTCATATACATCTCGTGCAATAGGCTTTGTTAAGGGGTCAGCAACCATGCGACTCGTAGAAAGATGTTTCAGAACCACTTCCTTTTGCGCTACCATATCTCTTATGTAGTGATATCTGATATCTATGTGTTTGGTTCTTCCATGATATTTTGAGTCCTTAGCATATGCGAGAGCTGCCATGCTATCACAGAATATTGTCACCGGATCTGAAGTATCCGTGCCAATGTCTAAATGCTTGAGGAACCTCCTTAACCAAACAACTTCTTGAACCGTTGCAGAACATGCTATATATTCTGCCTCCATGGTTGATAGAGCTATGCAGGGTTGTTTCTTGCTGCTCCATGTAATGGCGCCATTGTTGAGCAGAAAGACATACCCTGTGGTTGATTTACGCTCATCTAGGTCACTGCCCCAGTCGGCATCGCTGTAACCTCTTAGCTGCAAATCTGAACCTTGATAGCATAGCACATAGTCTGCGGTTCCCTTCAGATATCGCATAATCCTCTTGACTGCTTTCCAGTGAGCCAGTCCGGGGTTAGATTGGAATCTACTTACTAAGCCAACTGCATAGCATATGTCAGGCCGAGTACACATCATTGCGTACATCAGACTTCCCACAGCATTAGCATAAGGGACACGGGCCATCTTTTCCTTTTCTCTTTGAGTCTTAGGACACAACTCTTTAGATAAGTTCTCGCTTTTTGTGACAGGGGTGTCAATGGGTTTACATTCACTCATTAGGAAGCGTTCGAGAACTTTCTTTATGTAAGTCTGTTGGGACAAACACAATATTCTCTTTGAGCGATCTCTGTAGATCTTAACTCCCAGAATGTATTCTGCCTCACCCATATCCTTCATCTCAAAATTGAAGGATAACCACTCTTTTGTGGCGACTATCAACCCTTTATCATTTCCAACTAGTAGTATGTCGTCAACATATAATGACAACATAATGAAACTCTTCTTGGATCTTTTGACATAGACACAATGGTCCTCTGTGATCATCGTAAACCCATTCGAAAGAATGGCTCGATGGAATCTGAGGTACCATTGCCTAGATGATTGTTTTAGGCCATATATAGATCGTTTGAGCTTGCACACTTTGCGCTCTTGACCTTTGACCACAAAACCCGTTGGTTGATCCATATAGATCTCCTCATCTAGTTCTCCATTGAGAAATGCTGTCTTAACATCCATCTGGTAGAGTTCCAAATCCATGTTTGCTACTATAGCTAGAATCAGACGAATTGAAGCAAACCTCACGACTGGTGAAAAAGTTTCTTCATAGTCTATACCCTCTTGTTGGGTATATCCTTTCGCCACTAAGCGAGCTTTGTACTTATCTATCGATCCATCCGACTTGCGTTTGACTTTAAGAACCCATTTGTTCCCAATAGTCTTACGCCCTGTCGGTAGATCAACCAGATCCCAGATCTGGTTAATTTTCATAGACTCAATTTCATCATTAAGAGCTTTCATCCACTCATCTTTAGTAGAAGATGAGAGAGCCTCATGAATTGTCCTAGGCTCATCATCATCATGCGGAGCTACCATAAAAGCTTCCCCTTCAATCTCAAAACGACGACGGGGAATACTTTCACGTGTGCTTCTACGCGGCTGAGGTTGTTGTGATTGATTGACAAGTGGTGTGCTCCCACTCGGATTTAATTCCTTATTTGTAGGAGCTTGAAGAATTTCTTCCTCATTCTCAACTAAATTCCTTGGAGCACTTTCTTCTTATTCCATAATCTCATGAAGTTCTAAACTCCTATCAACCTCACCTCTACTTGGAAATTCATTTTCAATGAAGTCCACATCTCGTGATTCAATTTCAGTCATACTTCCATCAGTTTGTTCACCTATTAACACATACCCTTTAGAGTGTTCTGAGTACCTTATGAAGATACACTTCTTCCCTCTAGGGCCTAATTTCCCATATTTATGAGAAAGATCATGAACAAAACCCGTTGAGCCCCATGGCCGCAAGTTACTCAAATTGGGTTTCTCGCCAGTCCATAGTTCATATGGGGTGGAAGTTACTGATTTGGAGGGCACTCTGTTAAGAATGTAGGCAGCAGTTAAAAGTGCATCCCCCCAAAAAGAAATTGGTAGGTTTGCTTGCGCCATCATTGACCTAACCATCTCAAGCAGTGTACGATTTCTCCTTTCCGCCACGCCATTTTGTTGCGGCGTACTCGGCATCGTTAACTGTCTTTTGATTCCTTTTTCATCACAGAGCCTTTTAAATTGCTCAGAGAGATATTCTCGTCCTCGGTCAGTTCTTAGAGTTTTTAAACTCTTGTCTAACTGATTCTCAACCATTCTTAGATATCGTCTAAAACACTCCAATGCTTCAGACTTATGGGAGATTAAGTAGACATGACCATAACGTGAAAAATCATCTATAAAAGTGATGAAGTAGACACCCCCGTGTCTTGCCCTCACACTCATTGGACCACAGATGTCAGAATGGACTAATTGCAGTGGAAAAGATGCCCTATTGGCTTTTCCAAACGGTTTTCTCTTAGCTTTTCCCATTAGACAATGTTCACATGTGGGCAAGATGACCCTAGCGAGACTGCCTATCAGGCCTTCTCTAGCTAACCGAGTCATTCTATCTTGTCCTATATGGCCAACCCTAGCATGCCATGTATGTGAATCCAAATTATCAACAGATGAAGAAAGAAAAGCAATAGATTCATTTATATTAGAATAAACCAAATCTAATATCATAAAACCGTCTTGCAGAAAAGCATTGCCATAAAACACATGGCCCAAATAAAAAGAAACATTATTGTTTTCAAAAACAATTCGAAAACCAAGTTTTAATAGAGTAACAACTGAAAGTAAGTTTCGTCGGATTTCGGGAGCGTATAGCACATTGTGGAGGAAAAGAGTGCGGCCACCCCGCAAGTCCAGCTTGTAGGTACCAAGTCCTAGCACCTCCACGCTAGTTCCATTCCCCACCTTGATATCACGACTCCCAGCTGGAATTCGGCGATATTCCACAAATCCGACTCTATCTCGCGCTATGTGCTCGGTCGCTCCTGAATCAACAGTCCACACAGGATAGGAGTGAGCAACCATCACATGGCTAGTTACAAAAACAATACGAGAGAAGTTAGAGTATACCTTCTTCGGCTCAGTGCAGTCACGAGCGAAGTGGCCTTTCTTTCCGCAGTTGTAACACTCTAATTTTGACTTGTTCTTCCCACGCTTGCCCCTTTTGCTGCGCTGAGAAGTTCCTGACGCCTTCTTAACTTGTCCAGCAGCTACCCCATTCTTGGATTTCCAACGCTTAGGCTTTGATGCCTTGCGTGAACCAGAATTAGCCACATAGGCCGAATGATTGGGCTTAGCAGCCTCTAGGCGCTCAGCCTCCAATTCTAAGTGACGCGAGACATCATCAAAATTTTTTATATTCTCATTATGCGTCAGATTCTGGCTCATGTTCTCCCAAGAACTTGGTAGTGATCTTATCACTGCCTGGACTTGTTGTTCATCAGTCAGGTCGTTTCCTGCCGTCTTAAGTTCGCGGATCATGGTTGACATAGCCCTAAGATGCTGCTTCATCGTATGGTCAGAGCGCATCTTATAGGAGTCAAACCTCATGGTTAATCCACGTAACCTAGTGGCCGAAGTTCCACCAAACTTCAACTTCAAAGCCTCCCACATGCTTTGGGCAGTGTCATAGGTCTCGAACTCACACATTAGATCATTGTGCATGCTGCTTAACATTATTATGCGCGCGCACCGATTTTTCTTAGCCCATTCAGAATAGGCTAATTCATCTAATCTGTGTTGTTCTGAGTCCCCTTCCTTGGGCTTAGTCAGGGAGTGAGACAAGGCCTCTACGACTTCTTGCTCATCTAAGACATATTGGATCTTGCGATGCCATATGTCATAGTTCTCCCCATCCAATTTCTCCCCTTTGTTCAAATCGGCAACAATACTCTTGGATGCCATTTCACTACAAAACGCAAAAGAGGGATAATTACACACACACCTAAGAAATCTGCCGCGTCCATTCAAGCTAGAAAAAATAATTTAGACATGTCGCAAGATCGAAAAATCGCTAAGTTTCAGAATCATCTCTTGCGCCACAATATCCAATTATTAAATTTCTAACCTAATTCTCGCGCAAATTTAAAAAAAAATATGGGAGATTTAATCATAAATCTCAACCATACTCCCACTATCTAAAAGTAGTCACCTAGTCCTAGTCACGCGTAGAGACAGATCCTACTAAAATCGCAGTAACCTGTTGGGCCAGTCTACAAAGACAGCTTCAACAACCACAGCAGCCTGTTGGGCCAGTCTACAAAGATGGTTCATATAAGACCATTACAGTCCATTTTTCTTATTCTATCAGTGCATTTACAGTTCTTATTGGGGTTACCATGGTGTTGTCACTATACAGTGCATTTATAGTTCTTACTGGGGTCACTGCAATTCTTTCAGCCTATCAATCTACACTGACAACCCTAACTAAGACTACTTAGTGGGAATTTCCTATTTTATCACTAGAATAAATAAAGGCTAATGTCAAAACATACAAGCCTAACATTTATACATGATAAAATAATAACACATTCACATGTTGTATACATACATGTTATTATATTTAATCAACAAAAAATTAAACATAATATCACATGTAATTTATCAAAAAAAATGAATATCATCAAATATCCACATGTAATCATATTTAATCTAAAGCATTAAATAAAAAAAAAATATCACATGTTATAACAGGAAATATATCTAAGCATATATTAAAACATGCCATTTTTTTTTAATCATTATTAAAAAATATATATATATAAAAAAAACAACACTTGGACAAGACAAAGCTCACGGTCCAGTGGTGGGGGGCGAATCAATTTCGCATCTGGCCTGGGTTCGAAACCCACGGCCAGACTTTCCCCTTCCTTCCCTTTTTTTTTTTTTTTAAAGAAAAGGGGCTGGGCCGTATAAAAACCCAGCCCAAAACCGGACTTTAAAAACCACATGGGCCGCAAGGCCCAAGCCCGGCCCGAAGAGCTCTTCTTCAACCTTCGGCCAGGGCACTGTTCACGTGAACAGTGCCCAATTTTCAGAAACGAAAAACAGCGCCCCAGGCCGCTGCCCAACGCCGGAAATCGCCGTCCCATCACCGGAAATAACCTCCGGAGGAGACTGGGTGCTGCCGCAGCACCTAGGGAGGTGCTTGCAGCACCTGGGTGGTGCGCGCAGCACCACGGTGGTGCTGGCAGCACCGTCCTGGTGCGCGCAGCACCGAGGCGGTGCTTGCAGCACCGCTGGGTGCCCCACGGTGCACCATGCACCGTGGGCTCCAGGCGGTGCATGCAGCACCGTGGTGCGCAGCATCCTACGGTGCGCGCTGCACCACCATGTTAAGGTGGTGCGCGCTGCACCACCGCGTGGTGCACGCTGCACCACTGCACCGGCTTCGGCCAAATTTTTTTTTTTTTTTTTTTTTAAACACTCAGCAGCATTAAAAAAAACATTTATAATTTGCATGTATAAAAAAAAAACTGGAAGCAATTACGACTGGCTCTGATACCAATGTTAGAAAAAATTATAGCGGAAAAATACCTCAAGTTCAGCTTCAAAAATTGCTCCACAAGTTTTTCCAGATTGATAAAATACCGGCGTTTCCTCTTAGTGGTTAGTGCACTACGTAGTATAAAACTAGAGTGATACTAAATAAATCCACAGCCTAAAAATTATTTCAAGAGAGAACAAATGAGAGAGAGATATTTACTATTTTTTTTTTTTTAGATTAGTTCACAGAACCAAAAGGAGGGGGGCTATATATAGTCCCCCCTATACGGCTGGCCTTAAAGGCCAGCCATAAAAGCATGTAAAAATGCATGGCATAAATGCCATACGTTTTCCGTTACATGGCATAAAATGCATGTGGGCGCCTCCCCCCCCCCCAAAAATATTACACTTGGAAAACATGATCTTTTCCCCTCTTTTACAATACGAAAGAGAGATATACAAGTTGAACATTGCCTTTATTATTGAGCGTGCAAAAAATCAATGTGAATGGGCTTGAGTTTACACGTTTGTTTTCTTCTTTCATTTTATTTCATCTGACATAATTACAATTTTATCAAAATTTTATATAAAATAAATAAATAATTTAATTTTTTCAAAATTTAAATAAAAATAATATTAAAATAAAATTTTAATAATTTTTTATTTAATTTTTAACCTTTATCTTAATTTATCTAATATTATTTTATCTATAAAAATAAAGGAGATTTTGTAACTATTGCCACTCCCAGGCATTCGAGAATAATTACGATAGACTAATATTTTAAGAGCACTCTCATTGGTTTAGGTAAATTCATCTTCAAATTTTAGTTAATATCTTACTATTTTAGTCAATATCCTACTATTTTACATTTGTTCAATCAATTTAAGTTTAAGGTATACATTGGATTAACTATTTATTTTCTATATAATAATAAAATATTATTAAATTAATATTCTTTCACATTTGTTAAATAAAATAATAATACTTTAATTTGAATTCAATGTACTCTAATATTTTATTAGATAGAATAATAATATTTTCATTTTTAACTAAGTAATTATTCACTTTCTATTTTTGAAGAACTACTATTTATATTAGTTAAATATTTTTAAATTTAATTAATCTAATGTAATTATTTTTTTTATTGAGTTAAGCATCTCCTTTGACCAAACCAATATGAGTGCTCTAAGCCCAAACATTGGAGAACGATCTCCCCTCACGATGAATGATGTTTACTTTAATATGATATTCATGAACCATGCATCCAGTAGATTCTTAAACCGTAGGAAAATTATACTTCTACAAAATTATCAAAAGAGCTGTGTGTTCTGTTATTTGAACTCTTAAATTGACTGTAATTCAATTTTTTTTTTCAAATCTTATGATCAAATTTCACCTACACCATAGAAGGAGTTTAACAAATGGAAGAGAGATTCATCCCATCGTGCAGCAAGCCAAAAACACTTGGCAGCCAAAAACAATTGGCAGGATGAGTCAATTCTTAAGAGGATTGTTATAATTATGAATAGATATTATAAAATCAATTTTATAGATTGATATAGTTTTATATGATTTATTAAATTTATTTTATAATAAAATTAATTTTATAATCTGACGAATCATATAAAATCATATTAATTTGTAATATTTATTTTATAAAATTTTTTTGTGACTAAAATATTTCTTAATTCTTAAATTTCGAACTACAGTAAAATATATAAAAATATTGCAATCCAACTGTGGTTTGACAACATCTTGATCGAGGGACGAACTATAGACTGATGTTGTATCGTAAAAGAATTATATTTACATCAGAGACATACACATCATATAAACACAGTATATGCACATGCGGGTAATAAATGTGCCTCTTCGGAATAAAAAACAAGAATATGTATGTGATTATATGGAAAGAGTATGCGGAGGATGGTGGGGTTTATGGCATTATGCCCCCAGTTGCTCTTCCCACTTTGGCTACTTGTACCGGAGTGGTTCATCGCCGCCTTTGAAAGTGACAACCATATGGCATGCGGCTGGTTTTATAATCTATAGATTTAGAATTATCTCCTCGTCTTGGTTTTGGGCTTAGCATAAAGCAACTGTGACATTGTCGATGAGGTAAAACTCTGTCAGTTACTAATTAAGTGGTGCTTAGCATACATATTATTTATATGACATAATTAGATTTAAATAATATGAATGGTGTATTCAAAATACCAACTTGAGAATAATTTTTTTTAATCAATTCACACATTAAACATATAATCGATGTAAAAAAGTCTCTCGATAATAATAATAAAAAAATATTTTTAATAATACAATTCATTATTTATAAATAATGTGTTTATCAACTTTATGTTCTTGACACATGTTTTATCAATTTTATGTGTCAATTGATAATGATAACAATTTCAACTCAAGGACCGGTGCCCTGTTGAGACAGAAGATTCAATGAAGCCGATGGTTTTAATTGTGACACAAATTTCGGCACAAAAGGCCATAGGAAAAAGAAAAAGGAAAAAATGAGAATCCCACTAGTGGTCTGGTAATCAAGAGTGGGACCCCCAGACATGCAATCAAATGATTAAAGTATCGGTTTACTAAATCATATCATAAAAAAAACCATATCATAAGTTTAATTTCCACCTTCTGGGACGATGACAACATCCATTAAATTCCATCTGCTCAAATCCAGTATGCACATATAAACCAACCATTGTCCCGCCCGTACGTCCACAAGTCCCCCCCGCTTTATTTTTTTTTTGGTTTGCATATTCCAGAATCTAAAAGACGTTTTTATCCAAACACTTCCTTGCATATATACGTGCGTGCCTTTTCTATTTCCACTTTTTAACACCTCCATTTTTCGTCTCCACTCTCTGCTCGTGATCACGCTTAAAAGCGGTTCTATCTTTCTCTACGATCCCTCTTTTTTTTTTTTTCCCTTCCATTCTCTTATTCGAAGTCGGCGCCTCTCTGGTATGGTTTCTCCACGGTTCTTCCTTATTCTAGATCATACAAATATACGTGTGTCTGCGTATGTATGCGTGCTTTAGAGAGTTTTTTTGAGTGTGTTTCTGAATGGCGGTGAGTGGCTGACGAGTTTGTATTTGTGTTTGTATCTTGTGTATTGGATTTGAGCAGTTAAGTTGGAATTGATAATTTTGAAGCGGATTCGGATTCTGCAATTTTAGAGGGAGAGGAGAAGAGAGTTTTCTAAAGAGTTCATTGAGAGCTAGAGCGTGAGAGAAAGAGAGACGGAGAGATGGAGGAGAAAGGAGGTGGTGTCGGAAAGAAGTTAAAGATTGGAGTCTGTGTGATGGAAAAGAAGGTGAAATGCGGCCCGGAGGTTCTTTCTTTCAGCTCAATTTACTTGTCAACAATACAAAACAGAGCGTCTAATCAAGTTGAAATGTAGGTTATATTGCCTTGTATAAATTTTAAACGACCAATCTGTTTTATCCTATAGGTCTTCACGGCACCGATGGGACAAATTCTCGAGAGATTAAAGGCATTTGGTGAATTTGAGGTAAACGAAGTTGAGTTTTTATCGAATTTCACATGCTCGTTGGATCAATTACTGTTTCTTCTTCTTATCTTAGATTTAGCTCATAATACTGTTTGCTAACGGATACGAATGTGGATATAAAGGTTCTAGGAAATGAATCACTGCTGCGTTTGGGCCTTGTTTTTTTCTTTTTTATAAGTGCGTTTGGGCCTTATTTTTTAATATTTAAATTATGCAGTTTCCACAAATTCTGTTTTTACTACTGGGTAGGATTTGTTAAGGTATTGATATTCTTTTATTTCTTGCCGTGCGTTCTCATAATTTTCTGTCGTAGATCATACACTTTGGGGACAAGGTCATCCTTGAAGATCCAATTGAAAGGTATATGTTTAATCAATTATCTGGATCATACCGTATTAGTACATTGAATCCTATGGTTTATAATAGTATGCGTCTTTAGTTGTCATGTGAGTTGCTTCATTTTATTGTCATTTAAAGGCCGAGGATATTATTTTTATAATTGTTGATTCTTTTTTTAAGGCTAAAAGCTTCAGAGTTGGGCACGCAAGCTTTGAAAAACATATGCATATTATCTCTGTTATATAACTAGCAAATATTAAAAATAAAAAACCAAAATTAAAACAATTCATTTATTGTTTAGGTCCAACTAGCTTACGTATTTTGGTGGATGGGGTCGAACCAAAGTTTTACGATTTGTGCACCAAAGTATTGGTGATAGCTTTTTGTAATTGGTAAACAAAAGTAGCGGTGATAACTTAAAGTAAACAAACGCTTAGGGAAAGAAATACAAAAACAACCAAACATGGGAAGGCCATATAGGAATAGTGTAAATATATAAATATTTTAGACTTTTATTTTTATTTTTTTGGGGGGGGGGGGGGGGGGGTTGCTTATATACTTCCTAAGGAATAAGCTCTTTATAGGTAAAATAATAAGCTAAAATTTAAGGGTATATTTCTTTGATAACTATAATAGTTCTTTATTAAAAAGTGCAAAAGGTGCAACTCAACTTAATGGTAATATTGTATATCTAAGAAAGCTTGGGGGGTGGATATGTAGTTCCTCTTCTGCTAGGTGGTGTCTTTTAGGTTGAAAAGAGAAAATTTTCAATTCCTAAAACTTGGAGATTCACTTTTCAGCATTTCATTTTCATATCTGGTATGTAGAGTCAATAAAGTCCTTATAATATAAAATAAACACGACCAAGAATCAGGGTCTGCTTGAGGATGAAGCATACTTTTCTTTTATAGTTACTTGTTACTATTAACTATAATAGACTTACTTTGGAGCTTCTTTCACTACAATTTCTGTTTAGTCATACATTGAGATTTGTTAATAGTTAGAACAAAACATATTGTTTGACTCAATAGCCTGTTTTTTTCTGCATAGGACAAGTGTCCATGTTGCATGTGCAGTTTTGATTGCAAACATCCATTCCAAAACTAATTACCATTACCCAAGAGGACTAAATTTGTTATTTTAAATAATAGTTGAAGGGGACAAATTGAGAGGAAGTAACTTTTTGGGAGGCAAACATAGATTAATTTGTTGTGATATTCTTATTTTCAGCTGGCCAATATGTGATTGTTTAATTGCCTTCTATTCCACTGGCTATCCCCTTGAAAAGGCCGAGGCATATGCTGCTTTAAGGAAGTAAGCTTTACGTTTTCTTTTGCATCGATCATATTTAATTCCTCAACCAAAGTATTTTTTTTTTCAATATAAATTAGTTTCTCCTCCCATCTCACAATTGGTGAAAGTTAATAAATAACACATTTGTTTTTTTTAAAAAAAGAAATACTATTCCTAAATCTATTATATGGGCCAAGAAAGGTAGGTTCAAATTTGGGAAAAGGTGTGTTCAAATTTAAACAAGTGGGTTCATAAGGGTAATATAGGAAGTTAGAATGGATAATTATTTTATTTTTAGAAACATTCATCTATATGGAGGCAACTCATAAAAGAAACGATGCAATCTATTTTGGATTGGGGGAATATTACAGTTTGATTTTGCTTATATGCTTTGTGATCCAGACCTTTTCTGGTAAATGAGTTGGAGCCACAGCACCTTCTTCATGACCGAAGGAAGGTATATGAGGTATGCTTAATGACCTCCTATCTTTTTGCTTGGGTTTAGTTCCATTATTAGTGTTTAGAATCTTTTGGTAGGTTCTTGTGCGTTCTTGCGCATGGTTCGGTTTGTTTTCCTTTTAATCCTTTGTGGTGATCTGATCAAGCTTTATGTTGCTTAAACTTTTCAATTATTGGTTTCTATATTTTGGGCTAACTTCATTTATAATGTAATAGTCTTGGAAATCCTAAGAGTTGCTTACTAAGTACTTGTTTGAGTTGTTCTGGTGGCATCCAGTTAATGGGGCCATCAGGCCAATCCAATTCTAGATGGAATGGGCTGATTTACTACATTGCCTGGAAAGTGTAGTGTAGCTTGTTTCTTAGCTGGTTGGGTTTGTAAATGCTGTGTTATCTTTTTTAATTTTTAATTTAATTTTTTTATTTTAACATTGCTGCCGACTATGGATTCCTTTCTTGTTAAAAATTTGTCAATTGTTACAAAATGACAGACCTTGTTATACGGAACCAGGTTACAATCAGTCCATAGACAAGTGCTTGGTCATGGATTGGTGACATTAGTCACTTCTTTGTGTACAAAAGCATTACCAAAAAAACTCTTGAAGCATGTGCCTTCAAGTAAATGCATGAGTTTGAATTAATTGAACAGTATCATGTCAGCTATTAGTTTCGAATGTTTTTATTGCTACCAAAATTGATGCTGACAAATAGTTTATTATCTTTTTCTGGATTTAAGCGTCTTGAAATGTTTGAAATCCCTGTTCCAAGATATGCCCTTGTCAATAGAGACGTACCATATCAAGAGCTGGATTATTTTGTTGAGGAAGATGATTTTGTTGAGGTTCATGGTAATCGGTTTTGGAAGCCATTTGTGGAAAAGCCCATTGATGGTGAGTTGGCGTATTTATAGATATATTGTTTCCTCTATGCTGCTCCATATTGTTAGTGATTGAGCCAGTAAATTTGATATGAATTTTGGTTGGTTCTTCCTTGTTTCTTGATGCTTGAACCTAGTCTCAAACTGATAATATCTAAGGATTAAAGCTTGAGGAAACTTTTTTTAGGGCACTGACCATTTTCCTCTGGTTGCTTTAACAAATTATATCTTTCTTGTTACCAAACAACACAGCATCTATTTATGCACTGGACAACTCCATTTTTTTACGTTTGAAAGTCTACCTTGTCATTATCTTTTGGCAGAACCTAAGATTATTTTCCTCGAAATCTGTTTTATCTTGTTAGACTTTGTCTGGATAAAAAATATTTGATATGAATTCTGAAAGTGAAAATATGTCATAAGCTTTTTTTGATAAGTAATTTCATAAGCTTTTATCATCGTATTTTCTGCCATTGTACAATTGTTTGAGTATGGAAGTATTACCTTCAATATGTAATTATTATTTTTTACTCTTGAAGTGCAACTTTTCATGTTGAAAACTTTTAAGATTTGCATAAATTCAATGTATTATTTTTCCCAATGTGCACATATGCTATGACTGATTTTTATGTATGTGAAGGAGATGATCATCGTATTATGATATATTACCCTAGTTCGGCAGGTGGAGGTATGAAGCAATTATTCAGAAAGGTGAGTTTTTCATTAAGAGCTCTCTGTCAACGTTCATAGCTCAAAAGATTATAACCCAATGGGATATAGGGGTTCATGAAGTCTAAATGATTCCTCCCCCAAAAGTGGTGGTGATTTATTGGTTGATAAAAAAATCTTAAAAATAGAAGGCAAATTATTGATTGTGTTGGTTGAATCTTGCCGTGTAAACAAAAACTAACCCATTTGTAGTCAGTTGGATTTGGGTTTACTTGAGTTCCACTAGCCTGTGGGTGGTGTTGCAGGTCCAGTACAATTTTTGGAACATCATTTATGACATATCTATGAGATTATAAGCTAATATATACTCTTTTGCTTAGTGATATTTATTTTAGCAATTAACATTTATAGCCGCTTATCGATCAATTGTCTTTTGGTTAGTTGCAGCATCTGTCTCTGGGTTTCCATCATCTTTGCAAAAAATCCCCCAGATTCATTTTGCACATCTTGTATTTTTGGGTTTTTAGAAACTCTCATTCTAATCCCTTCACCTCTTTCCCATGAGTTTTCTAATGGGAGAATTATTCTGGCATAAATAGGCTATGTGATGACTTCTGATAGGAATTTTTATTGTTTTAAAAAACTTGTTTATATATGTATGTATTTATATATTATGGGATGGCTAACGTAGCATAGAGATAGCCTCTAAAACTTAAAATAACCAACGTTTAAAAAAACAACAAACTAACCAATTTCAAAAGTAAGATGAAGTATTTTTTTAAGACTCAAATTAAAAAAAAAAAAATCATAAAAAAAACTCTTCAAAAAAGTAAATAATAGGATAAAAATAGAATAAAAAGGAGAGAGAGAAATTTGGAGCAACTACCATAAAACCACCTCTGTGATGGCTCCCATGGGTGAGGGCTGCCCCTTGCCAACACAATCTGGCCACCGTGAAGGTGTTTGAGCTGTGGGCCACCCAAATGTGGCCCCAGATGGGGGCCACATCATATGGAGCCATCACGGTGGTGGCCAGTCCAATTTTTCTTAATGTGGCATTCAATTCTCCTATTAAAAAATAAATGGGAGAGATGGACGAAGGGATTATACTTACAAAAATGTAAATAATAGGATAAAAAATAGAATAAAAAGGAGAGAGATAGTAGTTTGGAGCAACTACCATAAAACACCTCTATGGTGGCTCCCACGGGCGAGGGCTGCTCCTTGCCGACACAATGTGGCCACTGCGAAGGTGTTTGAGCAGTGGGCCACCCAATGGTGGCCCCAGATGGGGGCCACATCATATGGAGCCATCACGGTGGTGGCCAGTCCAATTTTTCTTAATGTGGCATGCAAGTCTCCTATTAAAAAATAAATGGGAAATGGATGAAGGGATTAAAATAAGAGTTTTTCAGAACCCATAGACTGTTGTGATGGTTTAATTTTATGGAATCTATAACTTATTATCCTCTATTGTCAGTATGATTGTTATTTTCTTTTAGGTTGGTAATCGATCCAGTGAGTTCCATCCTGAGATCAGAAAAGTGAGGCGTGAAGGCTCCTACATATATGAGGAATTTAAGCCCACTGGTGGAACAGATGTCAAGGTTGGGAGTTTAGTATTTATTTGACTTGTTTTAATTGATCTTATAATTATATGCTTCTGTAGAAGGACGTGGTTACATTGGTGATTGACCTTTTGAGATCTTCAGTATTGTTTTAGTTTGCTATGGTGGAGGTACATCAGTCATTTATTTAAAAAATATTGGGTTTGTTGTTTTGTCCTGGGTTATGGGTTGGCAGGAAGAAAAATTCTGAACATCAGTTATATCTTTAGTTATTTATATATTTGTTTCCTTATACAAATGTTTGCTCGAGTCTGTTTACCATTATTTTAGGTGTACACTGTTGGCCCTGAATATGCACATGCAGAGGCTAGGAAGTCTCCTGTTGTGGATGGTGTTGTTATGAGAAATCCTGATGGCAAGGAAGTAAGTTGTAAATGTAACATTTTAATTACCAGCTCATGGTATCTTTCTGCCTTTTCTGTTGCAACTACTACTTTCTTTCTCTTATATGTCTCTAGTCTGTGATTCTCAATTCCTTGTCATCCTTTCATTTCTTTGGCATTACTTGATGGTGGTGCGAGTTTTTTACCCGACCAGTCAGTTGTCTTGCATATTGGAGGGAATTTGTGTCTGGTGGATAGGCACTGCATATTTTCAGTCAAACATATAAGAACATGAATATTGGCATATATGTGCTTAAAACAGTTTCAGCAAGATCATGTGTGCAGGCAGCCCTACCTTGATGGAAGAATAGTTGAGTTGCTCTGCTTCATATTAGAGGAGTCAATACTTTTATTTTTTTTAATTTTTTTATAGGTAAGCAAAGATTTTAAATAGGTGTTCCGGCGAGGTTTGAACCTGCGATATTTTAAATAGGTGTTCCGGCGAGGTTTGAATCTGCGGTATTTAGGTTTGGTTGAATAAACCTATAATTTGGTAGAATGTGCCTAGCTAGAGTTCAAAACCTAGATGTTCAAGAATCCACAATTGAGGTTAAAAAAACATTTATGATGTTGTCAATTTTCCGTCATCCTATAATGACTTTGGTATTTAGATGGCCTTTTTGCGGGCTTGACATCAATCATATAGTCAATGAATAATGTGGACATATTTTTGCTCTTGAGATTTGCCAATGGAAGGAAACATTTGCTGCTACATTTAATTTTAGCTTTTACCTTGAATTGAAACCTTTCATTGTTGACAATATATTTTTTTCTTGATATGAAACGTCTGCCAAATCTCATCAGTGGCTTCTGTGCTCCAAATACTCTAACATGTACATAGATAGAATGGCCTAGTGTAACTATAATTTGGCATTAGCCTCTCAATTCAATGCTGACTTCACATACAATGCTTCAAAATGCCGACTTCACATGCACGAAGTTTTTAGGGATTATTGAACTGCATACTGGAGCACACTGCTTCTCACACGATTCCAATTATTTTTTCTTGAAATAGTTAATTCTTCTCTTTATCTTGGTCTTGTCACAGGATTGTGTCGTGAATAGGTGTTTTGCATTCCAAAATTGGCTCTTCCTATTAGGGCTGTAAAAAAAGGGGATCGGACCGGTGGACCGGAGGACCGAGACCGGACCTGGCCCGAGACCGGACCGGACTGAATGAAGTAGTCCGGTCCAAATTTTATATGGACCGATTGATTCCGGTCCGGTCCCGGTCCAAATGATTTCTCCCCCTGGACCAAACTGGACCGAACCCCATATATATATATTTATATATGTATATATAAAAATAATATATAAATTATAATATTAATATTAATATTAATATATTAATATATTAATATATAATATATATTAACATATAATATTTATTAACATATTAATATATAATATATACTTTTATAATATTAACATATTATTTATTGATTGACTAGTTGTAGTATAAAAATATAAATTATAATATATCCATATAGAATATTAATAATAACTTATAAGTAGTAAGTGTATTATTATTATTTAATATATCATTACTAATTTATCATTATTTACTAACATATAAATATATAATATACTAATGTAATAGTATTATTAGTTATAATTTACTAACATATTTAATATATAATATATACTAACATATTAATATATAATATATACTCTTATAATATTAAAATATTATAATTTATAGTAGTTAAATTTGGGTAAAAAAAAATTTAATCAATGTAGAATTTTAGATTAAATTTACCCCATTAAATCATAAGTGCACTCCTGGACTGGACCGGACCGCCCCTGAATCGAATTGGACCGGACTATGGACTGAACTCCTGTTCGGTCCACAAATTTCTAGGATTGGACCGGAACATTTACACCCCTACTTCCTATGCACCCTATTGATATATCGTGTTGTGTTTTCCAACCAACTTATTTGTTTCATGGTTGAAACTTTATTCTCAAGTGAACCCGTTGCTGTCATTACAAAAATCTGTGTCTTAATTGTATGTGTTGGCTGCATGGATCCTATTTACTAACTCTACTTTGTCTATATCTATATCTTCTGATGAATGGTGAAAACTTGAAAAAACAGTTAGGTGAAATTAACTATACATATATGATAAAAAAACAGTAAGTGAAATTAACTGTTAGGCACCCACCGGATATATGGAAAGTATTTGTATATGGTGTGTAGCAAGCAGTAGGTGATGGTAGTAACCTAAATGTGATATATATTGACCGTTAAAACATAGATTCCTTTCTTTCTTTGACAGGTGAGGTATCCTGTGTTGCTTACGCCGACTGAGAAACAAATGGCAAGAGACGTTTACACTGCATTTAGGCAAGCGGTAAGTTGTCTGGATGCGGTAACAAGTATTTAGTATGTTCTGTAAAGGCATTAGCTTTCTTTCTTATGATTACTTCTATTATGAAGCATGCTAAATATATATATATTTTTTTTAGAAGTAGTAGATAAGTTTCATTAAGGAGAGTGAAATAGGCAAAGTCCAAAGTATACAGGGAGTATACAAAAGAGCCCCTAAATATAAACTAAAAACTGGAAATTAAAGATAAGAAATCATGAACATTGTTCCCATTTAAAACAATAGCAGAAAACCACATCAATAAAGTATGCATGAAAAAATCATGTACCTTCGTCAATATATGATCCTTGTTTTCAAAGCAACGTTCGTTTCTTTTCGTCCAGAGACACCACATTATGCATAAGGGAACCATCTTCCATACTGTTGCCACTTGTATACAGTCTCGTATATTTCTCCAACAACCCATCAAGTCCACCACCCTCCCTGGCATAACTCACTCAATGACAACCGTGCGAAAAATCTCATCCCACAACCCCATTGCAATCTCACAATGCAATAAGAGCTGGTGTACAGATTCTTCATGTTTTTTGCACATATAACACTCTAATCTAACACTATATATCCCCTCTTCCTCTAGTTATCCATAGTCAAAATCTTCCTAAGGGCCGCAGTCCATACAAAAAAGGCAACCTTAGAAGGCACATGAGATCTCCAAATATTTTTCTAGGGGAAAGGAGCATGCCTATGTGTTTCCAAGATTTTGTAGTAAGTTTTGACTTACACTGCTTTTGATCATTCTACTTCCATTTTAATCTATTTGCCTGTGTCAAAGAAGTCCTCAAGGGGTATAATACATGAAAAAATCTACAACCATAGATAGTTCCCAATCATGAAAATCCCTATTGAAGAGGATATTCCATTGATGAGAATTATGAGAGAATGAATGCATGTCAGCAACTAAAGCATCCCTATTCACAGCAATACAGTGTAAAACTGGGAGTGCTCTACTCAACGCAACTTCACCGCACCAAACATCTCTCAAAAAACTAATTTTAGTGTCCTCTCCAGCCACATAACAAATATGACTTTCAAAACACAGCCAACCCTTCCTAGTGAACTTCCACAAACCCCCACCATATCTAAAATCTATAATCTCCTTCCACCAAGACCTCCCATTTTTGATGATATCTCCGTAACTATTTTCTTAATAAAGTTTTGTTGAAGGTTCTCAAGTTATACACCCTCAATCCACCATATGATATTTGGGAACACACTGTCTTCCAGTTAATCAAGTGAAACTTTTTCTCCTCCCCCATGCCCCCTACTAAAAATGTATTGAAAAGTTTCTCAATTCTAGTCACCACTCCTGCGGGCATAGGAAACAAAGAGAGGAAATATATGAGAAGATCAGTAAGAGTGCTTTTAATAAGGGTAAGTTGACCCCCTTTCGATAAGTACACCCGTTTCCACCTCGCTAATCTTATTTCAATCTTCTCCACAATCCCATCCCAGATGGTTCTAGTCTTGAAAGTTACTCCCAACGGAAGGCCCAAATACTTCTTTGGCAAAGAAGATACCTTATAATCCAGTAAGTTTGCTAGTCTGGTAAGATGTGGAGCTGCACTCACTGCCACCATCTCGAATTTGCCAAGGTTCACCTTCAGCCCTGATACTGCTTCAAAACAAAGTAGCAGTGCACGTAAACTTTGGATTTGGTTAGCACCCACCTCATAGAATAGTAGTGTGTCATAAGCAAATAATAGATGGGAGATATTAACAGATCCACTATTGTCATTCCCAACGTGGAAGCCAGATATAAAACCACCTCCCATTGCGGCTGTTACCATTTGATCGAGTGCCTCCATAACAATAACAAAAAGGAGAGAAGAAAGAACACCTCCTTGCCGCAAGCTCCTAGAGCTCTAAAAAAAATCGCTGGTGAGCCGTTGACCAGAACTAAAAATTGTACAGTAGAGATACAATGACATATCCAGGAGATCCACCTACCCCCAAATCCACACCTCTCAAGTAAGTATAAGAGAAAGTCCCAATTCACATAATCGTAGACTTTTTCCATATCAAGTTTACAAAGGATACCTGTATTCCCCTCTCACAATTTATGATTCAAACATTCATTTGCAATAAGGACTGAATCAAGAAATTGTCTCCCTCGAATAAAAACATTTTGAGGCTTGGAGATAATTTGTTCCAAAATAGGACTTAGGCGGTTAGCAAGAACTTTTGCAATAATCTTGTACACACTACTAACCAAACTTATAGGGCAAAACTCCTCAATAGCTGAAGCCCCAATTTTCTTAGGGATGAGAGTAATAAAAGTCGCATTAAGGGATTTTTCAAACTTGTGGAAAGAGTGAAATTCACTAAACACTTACAAAACATCTCATTTCACAATGTCCCAACAAGTTTGGAAGAAACCCATAGAGAAGCCATCCGGGCCCGACGCTTTATCTTTTGCCATAGCTGTTATAACCTTATAAATCTCATTTTCCTTGAAAGGTCTCTCCAACCAACTTATACTCTGCGAGTTTATCGCATCAAACGACAAATTATCAAGCTTTGGTCTCCAACTGACCGGTTCTGAAAGAAGATCCTCATAATAATGCACAATGTGATTTTCAATGTCTGATGGATAAGTGAAAACCTGATTATCGGAGTAAAGTACCTCAATCAAAGGGCCCTGGATTTTGTGCATTTGTCCCATTCTTTCAATCAAAGGGCCCTGGATTTTTGGTGTCAGGAGATCTCCTCTATCAACAATACTCTTTCCAAATTAGCCACCACTATACATTTTCTCGCTAACACTTCTTCCGAACTGTCCCCTAACAATACATTTTCCTCTAACTCTTGCAATTCCTTTAATAGAGTTGCTTTTTGCTTGTCAGTGTGACCAAAAATTTCCAAATTCCACTTCTTCAGGTCCTGTTTCAATGCTTTCGGCTTACCTGCAAGAATGAAACTAGGAGTGCCATCAAATTGCTACGATACCCACCAATCACGAGCTATTTGCGAGTGATCGGGAAATTGTCGGAATTCATTGGCTATGAAAGAATTCTCCTAGTTCATTTTTTATTTGGACCTCATGGATATTCCTCTAAATGGGGGAGAGTTCACTTGGTTGAATGGACGAGTCTGGTCGAAACTTGATAGATTCCTAGTTTCCCCGGTGTGGGAAGCACACTACCCTGAACTATGCAAGAAGCGGTTGGCCCGTGTCATCTCAGATCATTTCCCTATTCTGTTAGACTATAGAGGCATTATAGGGGTCGGCATTATTTCAAGTTTGAAAACATGTGGCTGACAACGCATGCTAAATATTGGTTTCTATATGATTTAAATGTTCTCGCATGTCGGTAAATTTATCTATATCCTCTTGAGCCCTGCCGATAAAGAAAAAGTTTCATTAGACTATTATTAAACTTTGGCTAATGACTTTTGCCAGATTAACATGCTCATTTTATTAGTCATCTTACGGAACATTTCTCTCTATGTCTGGATTTTGGAATGTAAATTTGATCGTCAGCTCTAAATCAGCAGTAATGTCGTATCAGATCTTTCATCCTATTTGAGTCTGACTATTTGAACCCTTATAGAAACTGGTACGTGTAGATTTGTTGAGCTCATTGGAGTTGTGAAAAATGAAATGGTAACATATTAAATCCGCTTCTATGGGCTGTATATAAACAGGTTCTATGAATTCAAGAACTTCTTTGTTGTTTTCCTGCTATACAGGAGATATACGAAACATCATAGCAAACCGAATTAGACTGGTTTTTAATCATGTCAGGAGATCATTACTGCTAAGAATTATATGGCTTGATATGATGTGTAGGCATACACTCATCAAGAAATTCCTTTGTTGTTGAATAATTTATACTTTAGCTCTATTTATAAGTAATTTCCGTTGCTTGCAGGTTTGCGGGTTTGATCTCTTGCGTTCTGATGGATGTTCATATGTTTGTGATGTGAATGGGTGGAGCTTTGTGAAAAACTCGTACAAGTAAAGCTCGCTTTGCCTAGTTTTTCTGAATTATCGAGCTTTACCTAGTTTTTCTAATATCATAATAATTCAATGTGGGTACTTGCTTTGATTTGCCAGCATTATTCCAACATGAATTAAAATACTTTTCTGGTTTTGCCATAACCATTTACAAGGAAATGACTTATTTTTAGGTAATCAAGAAGTTTTTTTCATACGAGAAGGCAAAGCCCAAGTACACGTGATGTACACATTAGAAGTACCTAATTAGGTTTTACAATTGAAAGTAGAAAATCATAGAGACTATTAAAATTATTGGCCCCTGCCCACAAGAACAATGTTTTAAAAAAGGAAACTTTAAGCTCGTCCATTGTTCTCTACAAGGAAAATGACTAAAGTGTTCATTACATGTAATTGTCTTTTTTCATCCCAATTCCTATATCTTACCGTTAGTTTTTTTTTTCCAAGTTGCTTATAGAAAAGTTTTATTTTCCAAGAAATATGTATTCAAAATAATTCGTTATCTTTTTTACATTTTCTATTATGAAAGTTATTCTACATCACATGCTGAATAGTTTGGCCAAGGTGTTTTTTTTTTTAATCAGTGAATAAGAATTCTAGTTTTCGTTTTTACTGCCTTCTTAAATTCTGAAATTGCTTATGTTTTTTCATTGGAAGAGGTACACATGAATTTCCTTTCCACTTACAGGTATTATGATGATGCTGCTTGTGTCTTGAGGAAGATGTTTTTAGATGCAAGAGCTTCTCATCTTTCTTCAGCAATTCCACCAACTTTACCGTGGAAACTCAATGAACCAGTCCAGTCTTCCGAGGGATTAACTCGTCAGGGAAGTGGGATTATTGGCACATTTGGGCAGTCTGAGGAGCTACGTTGTGTAATCGCCGTTATTCGTCAGTATGTTGATTTTTCCTTAGAAGTTCCTTAGATTGGCTATTCCTTTTTCTTTGTTTTCCATTCTCATCCTTGTTTTGTTTTTGTAGTGGTGATAGGACTCCCAAACAGAAGGTGAAGTTGAAGGTTACTGAGGAAAAGCTGTTAAGTTTGATGTTGAAGTACAATGGGGGGCGACCAAGATCTGAGGTGATCTTTTTTACCTGATCTGATTTTATACTACTTTCTATAGTGTAGTTTGACCACTTATGGGATGGTTTTTCTGTCGGTTTTCATTCTACAGACAAAACTTAAAAGTGCCATTCAGTTGCAAGATTTGTTGGATGCCACACGAATGCTTGTTCCTCGTACTAGGTATCACTCCACATTTAGAAGTTAATCGATAATGAAAACCGACAGAAGAAACGGTGACAGATACAAGTTTTAAATGTTTGGTATAGTTGCTTTCTAAATGAAATGCTTCATCAATTTTATAGACCAGGTCGAGAAAGTGATAGTGAAACAGAAGACTTTGAGCATGCGGAAAAGCTTCGTCAAGTCAAAGCAGTGCTTGAGGAGGTATTTACGTTTCTCTTTCAGTTGTGCATATTTTATATCAGTTATCCAGCTGTAATATATTTATCTTACTATGTTAACTTATGTTCATCATGAATGTTATGTGCTTGCAGTGAATTTAGTTCTCATACACAAACTGAAAGTTATTAGAAAATTTTGAATTATTTTTACCCACCATAATGGGAGTATTGACTTTTGTATAAATACTTGGCATTTTTCCAAAGAAAATAAATTAGGCTTGTGATTGATTGTAATTCCCCAACTTGGGCTGGGGCAGTTTGTGTAAAATGAAGCCAATGATGCTGCGTGTGATATCAGTACTTGATTGTTATGTCCTTGCATGCCTAAACATATGGATAAACTTTTATAGAAGATTGATCTGATCCTCAAATTCTTTTTTCAGTGTTCTGACTTTGGTTTTCTTTCTTTTTCTATATTACATGTCCAGGGTGGACATTTTTCTGGTATATATAGGAAGGTTCAACTAAAGCCACTAAAGTGGGTTAAGGTTGCAAAAAGCAATGGTGAAGGGGAGGAAGAACGACCTGTTGAAGCTCTCATGGTTCTTAAATATGGGGGTGTTCTTACACATGCTGGCAGAAAGCAGGTAATGTTAATCCTTGGATCATACGTCTGTTTCTGTTTTTCATTCGTCAGCGCATATGAGCAATTCTGATAGTATTGTTGATGAAAAGTATACTTGGGTGAAACTATTGCTTGTAACATATTGTATAACTCTGCGAGCGCTTCTGCTTCGTTTTGAGGTTGTGTCGGGCCTTAAAGTAAATTTGGGGAATCCGAGATGGTACATGTGGGCCAAGTGAGACATATGAGTAGGTTTGCAAATATTCTGGATTGTTAGGTTTCTTCTTTGCTGATTAGTTACCTTGGGCTTCCTTTGGGGCTACGTTCAAGGCTAGTACGGTTCGGGATAGGGTGTTGGAGAAGGTAGAGAGAAAGTTGGCAGGTTGGAAGAGGTTGTATTTGTCAAAATGGGAAAAAATCACCCCTATCAAAAGTATGTTGTCTAACCTTCCCACATGTTTTCTATCTTTGTTTCTCATACCAATTGGTTTGGCTAATCAATTGGCGAATTTATTTCGAGACTTTTTGTGAGGAGGTATAGGGAAGGAATCTAAGTTCCATTTGGTTAGTTGGGATAAGATTTGTACTTCTTTAGTTCTTTGTCATGTGGTGGGTTGGGATTTCAGAAGTTAAGAGTATCTTTTTTTTTTAATAAGTAAATGATAAAATCGATAGAATAGGCAAATGCCCAAGTACACAAGATGGTATACAAGAAATAAGATCTATCTAGATCGTAGATGGTATGTACGATATAAGAAAATCATGAAAATGAAGGCCATTGAAATCTACAGCTATGGTCCATAATAATAAAGTACGAAAAAAGAAAGATCAAAGCTCTTCCAATGTCCATTCCTTATCTTCGAAAGTCCGATCATTTCGTTCTCGCCAAAGGCACCACATAATGCAGATAAGGATCATCTTTCACACTGCTTTGAGAGGTGGTGCACCATAAAGAGATGTCCAGCTGGCCAATAACTTAATCACTGTAGCAAGCAACCCAGTTCAAGTTTACTGGACTGAAAACTTCAATCCACAGGTATTGAATTGTCTCACAGTGTAGCAGGAGGTGATTCACAGACTCTCCAGATTTTTTGTATATACAATACCAATCTGTGATAATGACTCGGCATTTCCTCAAATTATCAGTGATGAGAATCTTGCCAGTGCAGTTGTCCAAGTGAAGAATAGTGCCTTTGGGGGTGGGGAGGGGGCTTATTCCTCCAAATTTGCCTTTAAGGAAAGTGAGTACTTGGTAAAAGCGTAAGAGATTTATAAAAGGATCAAACAATGAAAACACCCTTACTCGTAGGAGTCCACCAAAGCTTATCGGCTCGCATTCCATTCGGCTTCATTGAATATACAAGCCTAAAAAAGCCTCAAAGCTGTCAACTTCCCAATCTTGAGCTGCTTTATTGAATGTAACATTCCATTGAACTTGACCGCTCGATCAGATCATGAGATCCGCTACTGAAGCTTCTTGATCACATGTTAGCCTGAATATAGATGGAAATGAGTCATTTAGAGCTTTCTCCTCACACCAAATGTCCCTCCAAAATTTTATCCTCGAAGCCTCACTCAACATAACTTTAGTGTGACGAGTGAAACCCCCCTAACCTGGTCCAATGTGTTTCTATATCCACACTCCATATGCCCCGCTCACCTCTTTAGTACACCATCTCTCCAAAGACCACCATGTTTGCAATCTAATACCAATTTTCATAAGGTGTCCGATTCCATATTATATCTCCATAGCTATTTTTCAAGTAGGACCCGGTTAAAAAATATAATATTTTTTTATACCCAGACCACTTGATGACAATGACCTGCGCACTTTGTCCCACCTGATTAAATGGAACTTGATGCATCCCCCATCTTGCTCCATAAGAAACCGCTATAGAGTTTTTCAATCCTTGGCATCACAGAAGTTGGAATGGGAAAGAGAGACAGAAAACAAGTTGGTAAATTGGATATGGTATTTTTGATCAGAGTCACCTGACCTCCTTTCAATAAATATAATATCTTTTATCCTGCCAATCTTTTTTATTTATTCTCAATCACTGTATCCCAAATTGATACGGCTTGTGAAGCTGCCCCCCAATGGTAATCCCAAGTATTTCATAGGAAGAGAAGCAACCTTGCATCCGAGAGTGGTGGCCAAATACTGAGGACTGCTTACATTCCCAACTGGCACTAGTTCAGATTTATCAAAATTGACTTTCAAAGCTGAAGCTGCCTTGAAACACAACAAGAGAACCTTCAGCGCCTTGAATTGGTTTTGATCTACCTTACAAAAAATTAAAGTGTCATCTGCAAATAATAAATGAGGGAAAAATAAGACCCTTATTGTGGTTGCTAACAGAAAATCCCGCCATAAAACCATTTTGGACTACCGTTGAGAGCATCCTACTAAGAGCCTTTATTATAACAACAAAGAGTAGTGTAGATAGAGGATCTCCTTATCTCAGACTCTGGGAGCTATTGAGAAAATCAGCTGAACTGCTATTAATCAAAACTGAAAATTTTGCAGTTGAAATACATCATCTAATCCATTTGCACCATCTCACCTAGGGGTGCTCCCTGCATATGCGGATGCGGGGCACCCCTTTTCCGCCCCTCGCCTGGGCAGGGTGGGAAAATTTTCCCCCATCGGCGCCCCCAAAGAGCGGGGGCGGGGTACCTTGCTCTGCCAGTGGGGGGCGGATTTGGGGGGGCCTCCGTCCGCCCCCCGAATCTTAATCCATCAACACTAAAATAAATCATCAAAATAACCAAATTACCAACCATCTATTAACTCATTCACACTAAAATCATTAATCAACTATTTATAAAGTTACAAAAAACTCGGACTCGAATAAGAGAACTTTGATTTTCAAACGTGACTTGAAAATCGGCCACGAAGCCGTCGTTGCCATTGTCGAAGTCTTTGGATTAAAGAGGGGCTTTGTTGTCATCATTGAAGACTGGAAACGTGGTGGGTTTCCAAGACGCAATGTTGTTGTGAGAGAGAGAGAGAGAGAGAGAGAGAGAGAGAGAGAGAGACGCAGTGTCGTTAGGTATCGGGGAGGGACTCGAAGGTAGAAGACTGGAAACGTGGTGGGTTTCCAAGACGCAGTGTCGCAGAGAGAGAGAGAGAGAGTGTGTGTTAGGTATCGGGGAGGGACTCGAAGGTAGAAGAAGGGGGGGTTTTAAACCCAGACAAAATGGTTTTGTCTGGGGTTTAAAAAATTAAAAAATCACTAAGCATAAAACGACGCCGTTTTATGCTTAGGGTTTTTTTAAAACCCAGACAGTGCGTTTTGTCTGGGGTTTTAAAACCTCCCCTTCAGCTTCTTCAACCTTCGAGTCCCCCCTCTGCCCGAGACGTAACTCACTCTCTCTCTCTCACTGAGCGTCGTCGACAATGGGAAACGGCGATTCCTTTATCATCGGCAGTGGATGTTTGTTTTTTCAATACATTATACATGTATGCATATATATATATATCTATGATATATAACGGGACGAGGTAAATTGGGGGGGGGGGGCAACCCTAGTCCACCCCCTGCATCTGCTTACCCCCTGGGAGTAGGGCGGGGACCCCCGTCCCCTGTCGTGCAAGGTGGTGAATCTGCCTCACCCAGACGGGGGCAGGGCGGACTACGGTCCGGATCCCCTGCCGCCCAGTCGTAATCTCACCCCAAAACCACATCTCTCCAACAAATAGATAAGGAAGTCCCAATTTATATGGTTGCGTGCCTTTTCCATATCTAGCTTGTAAATGATTCCTACAACCCCTGCCTTTAGTCTACTATCCAGGCATTCATTAGCTATAAGGACGAAATCCAGGATTTGACAACTCTTTACAAAAGCATTTTGCGGCTTTGTGATGATTTTACCTAAAGCCTCTCCAAACTGGTTTGCAACACGTTGGAGATAATTTTGTACACCCCATTTATAAGGCTAATGGGTCTGAAATCTTGCACCTCAAATGCACTGCTCTTTGGTATCAATGTAATGAAGGTAGTGTTGAGATTTTTCTCGAACTTTTCTACCAAAAATAATTCGTGAAATACCTTCATTATATCCTTTTTCACTATTTCTCAACAAGTTAGGAAGAAGCCCATTGGGAAACCATCTGGATCTGGTGCTTTATCACTCGTCATTCTTCTTACGACATCTTACACCTCTACCTCCCCAAAAGGTCTCTTCAACCAAGACGCGGTCTGTGATTCGATAGAGTCAAAACCAAGGCCATTAGGTTTTGGCCTCCTTTATTAGAGTATCTTTAATAAAACATTACTAGGGAACCCCTTGTCAAATTGGTTTGAATACCTCTCAACGAAAAGTTTCCTTCTTATTAAATAGCCCAAAGTTCCCTTAATTATAGCCTACAAATAATATGTAAATAAGGTAACAATCTAAGTAAGGAAACAATCTAGATAGGAAAATTGTACAACAACCAAATGGTTTCCTATACATATATACATGTACTGCCATATATATATATATGTATCGTTGACATCTCCCCTCAAATTGATGATGGTTGATCAAGAAGTATCAATTTGTTAATCATAATCTGATGGTGGTGGCGAGACAAGAGCGTTGATAAAGACATTAGCAGTTTGGTGTTGGGTGAAAATGTGAGGAAGTGTAATCACGTGTTGCTCAAGTGCTTCATGAATGGAATGACAATATACTTCAATGTGCTTGGTGCGCTCATGAAATACTGGATGACAACGATCTGAGTAGCACTTGTGTTATCCGCATGAAGAGCAATAGGAGTAAGTTGCAGGATACCAAGTTCACTCAACAAACCCCAAAGCCACACAATCTTTGAACATGCTGATGACATGGCACGATACTCAGATTCGGTGGAAGACTTTGAGACTCGAACCTACTTCTTACTCTTCCAAGAAATGAGGGGATCGCCAAGGAACATGAACCAACCAGTAACTGAACGGCGAGTATCCACACTTACTGGCCCAATCAGCATCACTACAACCCATTAACTATAAGGAATCCCAATAGAAAATAATAACCCTCTACCAAATGTACCCTTGAGATAAGGAATGATTCGTCATACTGTTGCTAAATGAGATTGTCGAGGGGGCTGCATAAACTAACTGATCTATTGTACAACAAATGAAATATCTAATTGGATAATAGTCAAATATTTCAAGCTCCCTACTAGCTGCCGATACAGGGATGGATCAGATAATAGTTCACCTTTTTGTCGACAAAACTTTAATTTGATCTCCGGAGGTGTAAGTACTGAGTTCCCAGACTGAAGCCTAGCCAAGGTGAGAATCTCTTGGGTATACTTGTGCTAATGCAAAAGCATACCATTGGGACAAGAATGCACCCTGAGACCAAGAAAATAGTGAAGTGGGCCAAGATATTTTGTATGAAAGGTAGTCTTGAGATGATGTTGTAGTTGCTTAATTAGCTCAGAATCAGATCTTGTGATAAAAATATCATCCGCATAGGCTAAAGGTGCAACAAGTCCAGTGGCAATTCTCTTTAGAAAGAGTGAAGAATCAAACTGACTTCGATTAAAATATTTCAAGCTCCCTACTAGCTGTTGATACAGGAATGGATCAAACCATGCATGCAGTGCTTGCTTAATCCATATAGAGACCACTTCAACCGAAAAACCTCAGTGGAGGAGTGAGTGAACATAACAGGAGGAGGAGACATATTTTTTTTCCTTCAAATCTCCATGTAAGAATGCATTCTTCACGTCCATATGTCGAAGAGACCATCCTTTAGAAGTAGCTATAGCCATAATAGTTCGTATAATAGTCATCTTGGCCACAGGTGCAAAGGTCTCATAATCAAGGCCATTCTCCTTGCAATTTCCAAGAGCCACTGAACATGCTTTATATCTCTCTATAGTGCCATCATGTCATAGATTGATGGTATATACCCATTTGGATCCAATGAGCTTTATTATATCAGGACATGGGACGATGTACCAAGTGTGGTTGTCATGAAAAGCTTGGAGATCTACTTGCATAGCTTGCTAGCAACAAGCTCGTGTGGTAGCCTGAGAGTAAGATTTGGGCACAAAGGTAGTATCAAGAGTAGCCCGATGAGTAATATGTAAAAACCCATACCTTTTCGGGGGACGTGAAACTCGAGATGACCGTTGAGGTTTAGTTGGATGGGATCAAACGTTGGTTATGTGGCAGGAAGGGGCAATGGGGGCTGTGGGCAACATCTTTGGTACACAACCCTTGCTAAGTGACTTAAAGCTTCCAAGAGTAAAAGACACATCATCAAAAATAGGAAGCTGAACAGAACATGAACAGAAGCAGAATCACTAAGAACACATGATTGGAAGAAATATTGGCTTTTAAATAAAACCACATTTCAAGAGACACAGAGCTTGTTAGCATCCACATCATAAAACACAAACCCTTTATATGTGTTAATATACCCGAATAAGCAGCTTGAGCAGAAAGTTTGTGACGTTTAATGGATGGTGAGTGAACAAAACAGACAACCAAATATATGAAGAGAATTATACTCGGGAGCAACACCAAACAAACGAGAATACAAAGAGTTAAATTGTAAATTTTGAGAGGGTAGACGATTAATCAAATAAACAGCTGTAGATAAGGCTTCTACCCAAAACCTAGGAGGCATGAAATATTCAATCAATAATGTACGAACAACATTTAAAGGATGATGATTCTTATGCTTAGCAACCCCATTCTGTTGGGGGGTGTAAAGACATGATCGTTGGGAGAAAATACCCTTGGTTTTGAGATAATACTTAAAACTCATTGAACATATATTCCCCTCTAGAGTTAGAACACAGTGTCTTAATACAAGCAGAAAATTGGATTTCAAGGAAAATAACAAAAGCATGAAAAGTGGAGAACATATTGGTTTTAGATCGAAGGAGATATATCCAAGTGAAACGACTATAGTAAATGATGGTCACGAAATACTTATATTGAGCATGAGAAAGTATGGGACTCACACCTATACAACAGTATGAATAATCTCAAAACATGTGGAAGCCCGACTTCCATGTTAAGGAAAATGTAAAGATTTGCTTTTATCAAGTTTATAAGAACTACAACCAGAAGAAATTAGAAACTGAATCTTTATTCCCCAAAAAAATCGTGTTTCATAAGATGAGTCAAAACAGTAGAATTGAGATGTTGCAATTTCTTATGCCAAACATTACCATTATTAGCAATATCAGTACAAGCAAAGGAATCAAAACTAGAAACGAAAAATTTAAGAGGAAATAGACGTCCCATTTTAGGCCTTTTCGCGATCACTTTTCCCAACGCTTGATCCTGCACATAACCATTACGATCAAAGTGAATTTCACAATTATTATCTACCAGCCATCCAACAGAAATTAAATTCATAGATAATTCTTGTGACACATACATTATTGAAAGAAGGCCCTAATTTTCAACTGCAGTGATATGAAGGGTACTACCATTGGCTATTTGAATATGCTGGTCACCCTTATACTTATGAGCATCATGCAAAGCATTGGTATTTTCAATCATGGTTGGAAGCGGCAGAGTCAACCAACCAAGGAAAGGTAAACAGTTTTCCCTTACCTTGAAGGCCAAAAGCAGAGAAAGCAGAGACAATCATCTGTTGGATCATCTTGAGTGTAAGAGTAGATGAAGAATCGGCTGTAGGTTGCTGCCCTTAGGGGTGTGCTCCGACTCTGACAATCTCAGAGTCAAAAAAATGTTCCAACTCCGACTCTGAAACACTGTCGGAGGCCGACACCGATCGGGGAAGTTCGGAATTCCGAACCCCGATCGGAGTTCCGATCGGAACTCCGAATTTTGATTCCTTTGGCGAGTTCGGTATGGGCCAAATTACACTCATTCCGAAATCAAATGATCCCAATTGGGCCATACTAATTCCATATGAGCTCATTTGTTCAATTAAGATGTATTTCTTGTGAAGAAATAACCATGCTTACTTAACATGTATGGTAGACTTGGCAATTGGCAAGTAATCAATCCATCAGTCATACAGCTGTCTGACGTGCACGATCTTTGATAATGGAGCCAAATATTTGAGTTTCCCGCATAATCTCTCTAGGTTTACCGCGCATGGATAGAAAGTAACTTCTTATATTTTAACTTGCGTAACTGTGTTTAATGGTTGAAACTGATTTGAGATAGAATACTTTTTTTTTAATAAATAATAATAAATTAAGATAATAAAATAAGTTTTATGAGATCTATTTCAAATGAATTTTAATATATTTTAATATTATAATAAATTTAGATATATTTATAAAATTTTAAAAATTTATGAATTTTGTATATAAAGAAATGTTGAAATAAAATTTCATATGTAAATAAGTTTTGACTTGAGATGAATTTAATGATATGAGAATTAAGTATTTAGATACTAGATTCAATTGAGTTGCCACAACTATTGATCTATTTAGGTTTCAGTTTTCACTACTAATTAGTCTTAGACAATTAAACAAAAAATACAGAGTAGTAATTACAATGCTAATGCCTGCCAATAACGTTATAGCTTTATACAAAAAATAGTTCAGGACTCTAAACTATTAATACAAAAAATAATACAAAATATAAATTAAATTATAACTGATAGTCTGATGACTCTAATTCAATGGGACCTGTATCGATGTTACAAAAAAAAATAATAATAATAATTGCTGCAGCAAAGTAGTTTGTTGTTGGAACTTGTACGGAATCGTACCTGAAATTAAGATAAAATTAAAATGTATTATTATATAAAAAAAAAATTAAAATTAACCAAACATGAAACAAGTAACTATAAGTTAGAGAAAAAATATACGTAACCGATAATTGCTCCATCAGTCATCGGTAAGTATGGTAGGGTTGATAACTAAATCTGTGAAATCATAAACAGTATAAGTTTAAATTTAAATAGATTTATGAAAATGAAATTATAAAAAGATTATTGAAATAATTTAATAATTATATAAATTTTGTTACTTTAATCATTTAAAAAGAATTAAATAAATTAATTTAAGTTTACCTGACTCAAATCTGTAGCTCACGGCATCGATGCCAATGCTCTCTAGTCCAGTAGGTACATCATTGAGCCAGTTTTGTGTGCAAACGAGGGCCTCCACGGTTGACGGTGACAATGAACTCCGGTAGGCATCCAACACCCGACCTCCAGTGCTAAATGCCGACTCAGATGCAACCGTAGTGATAGGAACGGCTAGTACATCTCGAGTAATGCGAAAGAGAATCGGGTACTTGGGTGAATTAGTTCTCCACCAAATTAAGATCTAAAATTCCTCACTAGGCTCCTTGACCTCTACCAGTAAATATCGCTCAACCTCATTTGTACACTGCAATGGATTTCTCGTTGACCGTACATGAAACGACATCGTGACGTTGAAGCCTCGGGATCGACTGGTTGCACTGGCCTGACTCGAACGAGCATTTGTGGCTGGTCCTGAGCTCGAACTCGAACGTGAGGTACCCATGGCTCGTGAGGATGAAGCAGGACTACTGGCATTGTAATGGGTGTACAACTCGTTCAAATCTGCCTTGAGTACTATGATAAACGCCTTAGTCTTCACTGCTCTGAGAACCTCTGTTGCCTCCCATTCTACCACTGCCAACTTCAATCGGGAGTTGAGGATCGATGCTATGAACAATAATCTATTTATTTTCTTAACTTACCCTCAATATTTATCATATTTGGACTGCATCTGTGATGCCATACCAGATAACAATCCACTCGGGTTAGCACAACTTTCTTTCAAGTGGTGGTGTAGCATGGAGATCTCGCTAAACCACATGTTTGCCGTCGCATATGCGGATCCAGAAACCCGCATCGTGATGTCATAAAAGATTTGTAAAAATGTGACAAACTCGGATACATGTTGCCAATCGATGTTGTCTGGTGGACTGTGCTCCCTTCCATCAGGCTCCAGCAGGACACACCTCCATCCTCAAATCTCCAGCCGCTCAAATGCCTTCTAGTACTTTAGTGTCACATCTAACATCAGATATGTAGAGTTCCATCGAGTGGGAACATCCAAGCACAACATCTTTGAAGACTCAACCTCAACCTGTTCTGCTATTGTCTTGAACTTTTGCAACTTTTGGGGAGAAGTTC
Source organism: Platycarya strobilacea (assembly GCA_036898215.1). Classification (NCBI taxonomy): domain Eukaryota; kingdom Viridiplantae; phylum Streptophyta; class Magnoliopsida; order Fagales; family Juglandaceae; genus Platycarya; species Platycarya strobilacea. The sequence continues at coordinate 2,892,343 of CM072546.1, forward strand.
TCGCGTACCGCACAATGTTGCGGACTTTCTTAATAGAGTCGTCTACATTTTTCAACCCCTTAACTGTTTCATCATTAAAAAATATCTAATTATCATAATAATATAAAAAATGGTACTATTTTTAAAGACTTTAATTATAAAAATATTAAAATACAAAATACAAAATTAAAACCAGAAAGACTCACCAACAATAAGGTTGATTATATGAGCAATGCATCGAATGTGGATATATTGGTGATTTTTAATCACATCTTCTCTCGCCCTCGTATTTCGGATAAACCATTCGATGACGATCTCATTGGCACCGACATTGTCAACTGTAATGCATAATATTTTTTGGATGCCCCAATCAACCAAACAATCATCCATCTCAGCTCCTATCGATGCACCCTTATGGTCAACTATTTCTTTAAATCCAATAATTCTTTTTTTAAGATTCCATTCACTATCAATGTAATGTGCTGTGATACACATGTACAAGGTATTCTGTACCGACATCCATGTGTCAGTCGTAAATGACACTCTCTGACCAGTGGTGGAGAACATTTTCTTCATTTCTACCTTTTCCCTCAGATGTATCTTCATACAATCTTGCATCACTATATAACGGGATGGGATTGAAAATCTTGGCTCAAGCAGTTTCACAAAATGCCGGAACCCATCCTTGTCAACCGTGGTAAAGGGCATCTCATCTTTTATAATCATCATCATAAGCGCTTCACGAAACATCTTCTCATTGTATTGAGGACAACTAGATTCCTTATCTGTGTTCCTGTCCCATCAGTGGCTGTAGAAGTCTCGTAGCTAAGATTAGTCTGAGACCCACCTGCGTCTGCATTTGATAATTTATTACCAATATTAGTCTTAAATGAAAATAAAATAGGATCATAATCACAAAACTAAGTAGCATATAAAGCAAGACACTAACCTCTTGATGCCATCCCCTTCGCTATGTGGTAGCGCTTGCAACCGTTTAGATGTGCTGAAAGGTAAGAAGTGCCTTGCCTTTTTGAATGACACCCAATTCGAGCGCCACAATGATTGCACTCAGCCCGTGGGTTATGGGGATCCCCACCCTCAACCTTCTCAAAATGTTTCCATGTCCACGATCTTTTTTTATTTGACCGTGGACGGGGTGGCCTCACAGCTGCAAGGTGTACTGGTACATCCGGATCCTGAATCGGATCGTCAAGGCCCATCTCCTCCTCTATGAACTGGTCGGAATTTTCCACTTTCAATTCTATATCGACTGGAAGTGGAAATCCACTGCTAGCATATGAGGTTTGTGCTCGAGTGGAGGGTAGCCGACTACGGCTCGAAACTGCAGCGTGGAGCGCCGAAAGATTCCTACCATCCAGATTTGGAGCCTCATGTGGAGTCGGAGTCCTACTAGCACTGCGTGAGGGATTCATTTGTCTGTAATTGTAGACCTAGAATTCAAGTATAACAATATAAAAAATGTTAGTAAATTCCTAAAAATTATAATGTTATAGTGTAGCAAAATACAATATTAGAAAACTGTTATTAGGTGAAAGTTCATGACTTGTACTGAATAGAGAAATTTGTTTACTAAGTGGGGAAAATGCATATTTCTCTATGCCATATTTCTCATGGCCCACCCAATTGTGATGCACATGTATATTGCTTCAGCAAACCAACCAAGAATTAAATCCAAAATGAATAAAAAAAAAATTAATAAATTGGATTAAAAAAATTAAGAAATTGGATAAGATTTTGTGGTCTAGCATGTCGATATCTGAGTATAAGTTACAACTTACAATAACAATTTAAAATGAAACAAAAAAAAAAATTGAAAAAATGAGCAACCAAGATAATTGGTCAAAACCTCACGATAGAGCAAACTGCTAAGCTCAATTGGCTGGAAAGAGAAAGAAAACCAACAAAGCATAGGGTCCTTGATTACCAAGTATATACATGCATACATAAGTACATAGATACATAGTTTTTTTTTTATGAGTAAAATATTTCTAAGTGTTTACACACACATTTATTTAATTATCAAGAAATCATCCAACTATTGCAATCAAAGTTTGAAGTCCTGACCCAGTAATCTAATTTTCTCTACAAAAAAAAAAAAAAAAACTTGTGGAATTGAATATACGCATCTTGTTTGGTGAATGATGATGGTTTTTAATGGCAAATAGCTAGAATGGAAAAGAGAGAAAATAAATACTCTAGAAACAAAACAAGGCACATTAGAGCCTTCAATGATGTAATTATAAACTTTTATACTCTGAAAAGTGTTTGAAAATTACTTGGAAAAAAATGTTTGAAATTGGAACATAGCAAGCTGTCAAGCATGTAGGACATAGATTAATATAATTATCTCAATTATAGGAGATGGCTCATGATTAGGATGCTTACTTGTAATAATCCATATTAATTTTAAGCTAATCATTATATGTTGTTTTGGCTTTGCTAATTCCTAATTAATCTCTCTCTCTCTCTCTCTTTCTCTTTCTCTTTCTCTCTCTCTCTATATATATATGTATGTGTGTGTGTGCAGCTTTTTGGAATAATATAAGTAGTAGATAGTTCCACTTCTCATTTGCCTAACTTTGTAACTAAAGTGTGGCATCCCGTTGTGTTTCAATAACTTTATAACTAAAGGTGTTGGACGGTATTATCACCTAATTATGCTTTGGTTCCTTAACACCACGAGTTTCCATTATTAATACTTCATGATGTGACCAGTACTCGTAGGATGAGTTGATCTCTCTCTTTCCAAGCTGTTCTAATTGATGATTTGATCTATTCTTGGCAAAAATTATTAATTAGAGCGGGTTTGATTACATAAAATCAAATTATTTTATTTCATCTTATATAATAAATATTTTATAAAAAAATTAAATTCATCTCAACCTATCTCATACATTTAAACAAATATTTCAATATATTTATATTCAAACACATGATCTCAATATAACGTACAAACATTACTATTTACATATAAGTTCAAATCATCTGAGATCGCGTCAATATTCAAACACAGCCTAAACTTCATTTTGTAAGTACGTGACAGAATAGGTAGTGTATTTTTTTTTACCTACAATATATATATATATTGTTTTTTTTAATAAAAATGATCCAAGTTTGAGTAAGCCTTCTTGCTGAGTTTTATATTCAAATAGAATAAATCCCGCAGAGAAAGATGAGAACATGACATTAGATATCAGTTTGGCAATGCAAGTGAAATAGTTTGCAATGAATTACTTGTCTGAGGAAAAACAATTAGCGCATCTATCAAATTAAAACCACCTTCTGCACATGATCAAATACAATCACATCATCATAGAGGTTGCCACAGACCACCTACGATTCCTCAGCATCGGAGAGGGCGATATTTTAGGCCAAATTCGAGTTTTTTTTTCTCAATGACATTTCATCGAACAGTTTACACACACTGTCAATTTACACAATATAAACTCAAATTTTTCACAATATAATAGCATACACAACTCACAAGCCAACCAATTCAAAGAATCACATTAAAATAACACATTTAATTAGTTTTAATTAAAAATCCTAAATATAAAAGAAATTACCTCAATTAATCTCGGATTTGCAGATTTGTAGGGCTAGCTGGCGTCGGGCGACAATGTAACGCAACGGCGGTGTGAGAGAGTGAAGGAGGAAGCGGCGCTAGCTACTGGAGGTTTGGAATCGCCGTTGGAGAAGACGAGCAGCGCTGCAGGGTTCAGACTTCGGAGTCTCGGCCGTGGACGGGAGAAAGAAGAAGGAAGAAGAAGAAGGGAGAAAGAAGAAGGAAGAAGGAGAAGGAAGAAGAAGAAAGAAGAATCGCTGGGGTTTAAGAAACCCAGGACTAGATGACGCCGTTCCTATTTAATTGGAACGACGTCATTTAGCTAAATCTAAAAAAACAAAAAAGAAAGATGCAAAACGACGTCGTTTTGCATCTTTCAAAAAAAAAAAAAAAAACCTTCGGAGTTCGGAGTCTGTATTCGGTATAGAAACTGACTCCGATTCCGAAATCCGACTCCGAATTTCGAAATCCGAATTCTGACACCGATTGGAGTCGCAATCGGAGCGGAGTTCGGACGGAAGTTGGAAATTTTGCCCACCCCTAGCTACCCTGGAGCAGGAACAAGGGGACAACAGCTAAATTGGACTGGACAACAGTGTGAAATACTTGACCTTGTCGATTTTGAGGTCGCACACGACAGTCTTTAATGATATGTCCTTCCTTCTCGTAGTAATTGCAGAATTTCCTGCTGCAATGCTTTGCAATATGTCCAAATTCTTTGTAACTGTAGCATTGTATTTGTGTTTTGGATCTTCCTTTCCCTTGAGTAGCATATGCAACATTAACCATCTCGGTAGTCACAGTTTCTTGATTAGGCCAAGTTGAGTGGCAAGACGTTGCTCTTCTCATAATAATTCCCCCAAGCACACATCCAAGGAAGGAACAGGTTACGGTTTATCAAACCAGCTCACGCATTCTCAAATTCTGGTTTAGCTTTATCAGAAATTGGTCTCTTTGACTCTCAGCATGGACAACTTGCAGTGCTTCTAAAGCTTCCTTGGGAACTTTACAATAAGCTATCCCAGAATATTCACTATATGTATTAAGAAATCCAGCATAGAATTGTTCAATAGAAAGATTACCTTGTCTGTAGTTGGCAATTTCTAACTCTACTTGAAACTTCCGAGCAGTATTGTCTTGATAATAGACTCGCATGAAACAATCCCACATCTCCTTAGCAGTAGTAAACAAACGAAGATTGTTGACCATATGTGGTTCAACAAAACTTAATAGCTCCTAAACAATCTTGGCTTCTTTGTTGGACCATGAACTAAATTCTTCGAGATCAGCAGGAGCTGTAGAAAGGTCCCAAATGACCCCATAGTTCCTTCCCTTTCACAGATATCCTGAATTGAAATTTCCAGCTTGCATAATTCTCAAAGCGAATTATTGAGTTTTTGCATGATATGACTACCACATAATAGATATTGTTCAAAACCAAGAGTCGTCGATAGCCCAAGATCACCAGAAAGTGCTAACCACAGAAACTACTGGAAACACCAGAAAGCGCTGGCCCAAGAATAGAATTGCCGACAACAACAGAAAATGCTGGCCCAAGAGCATAAATTGCCGAGAGCACAAAAAAAAAAGGCTAGCCCAAGAACAGAGACTACCAACAGTAAGAAAATAATACCCCAAAAAATTTATATTGAGGGCTCTAGTACCATGTTAAATTGGTTTGAATACCTCTCAGTGGAGAGTTTTCTTCTTATTAAATAGCCCATAATTCCCTTAATTACAGCCTGCAAATAATATGTAAATAAGGTAACAATTGAAGTAAGGAAAAATCTAAATAGGGAAATTGTACAGCAGCCTAGTGTCTAACAAAATGGTCTCCTAATAGATATTGTTCAAAACCAAGAGTCGTCGATAGCCCAAGATCACCAGAAAGTGCTAAACACAGAAACTACTGGAAACACCAGAAAGCGCTGGCCCAAGAATAGAATTGCCGACAACAACAGAAAATGCTGGCCCACGAGCATAAATTGCCGAGAGCACAAAAAAAAAAGGCTAGCCCAAGAACAGAGACTACCAACAGTAAGAAAATAATACCCCAAAAAATTTATATTGAGGGCTCTAGTACCATGTTAAATTGGTTTGAATACCTCTCAGTGGAGAGTTTTCTTCTTATTAAATAGCCCATAATTCCCTTAATTACAGCCTGCAAATAATATGTAAATAAGGTAACAATTGCAGTAAGGAAAAATCTAAATAGGGAAATTGTACAGCTGCCTAGTGTCTAACAAAATGGTCTCCTATACATGTATATTGACACCCCTAGGGCTTGGCTCAAATGGCAAAGGTCTTGGCTTGGGGGTATGCTTCCCCTGGTCTAAGGTTCAAATTCCCTTGGGTGCAAACTATTTTTAGGGGCCATCGAGCTGAGGACTTTTTCCCCTTGAATTACCCGAGTGCACTTGCTGAAAAATCCTTACCGAGGACCTATGCACCCCCGGAATTAGTCGGCATGTTGAACTTGGACACCTAGTGCCAATAAAAATAAATAAATAAAACATTACTAGGGACGTGATTGTGGAGGTATCATCAGGAGTATGACTCTTTGTGGAGAGTTGTGATTGATTCTAAATGTGGGAGTGCCTTTTTTTGTTGGGGGGGTGGGGGGTTGGGGAGTTTTATGGAGGTAAGAGGTACTTATGGGGTGGGGTGGGGTGGGGTGGGTTGGGGTGGGTTGGGGAAAAAGATTAGGAGAGGTTGGGATGCTTTTGTAAAACATGTCATCTTTGTGGTTGGGGACGGCTCATAATCCATTTTTGGCATTATCCATGGTGTGGTGGTAGGGCTCTTTGTGCTGTTTTTTCAGCTTTATTTTTGTATTTCTCATTATCCTGGTGCTTCGGTGGCTGAGTTTTTTATTTGGTTTGGAAGAGTAAGGTGCCTAAAGGTTGCATTCTTTGGCTGGTTTGCTTCTTTAGAGAAGATTTTGACGTTGGATAATCTCGATGAATTAATTGTTTTGGATTGGTGTTTCTTAAGTAAGAAATCTGGAGAATCAATGGATCATTATTACATTGTGAAGTGACTAGGTTGTTATGGTTAGGGTTGTTCACCCGACCTGATAGTGATTCAGTACTGATTAGCCGATACCCGACATTCCGATTGCCCGATTATTAGAAAACCCACAACCCTAGCTCGCTAGCGTAGTATCGCAACAGCGCACAAAGATTCAAAATAAGCCAAACCCATATCAAATTTTCCCATGTGAACTCAAAATAAAGTTATTTGGAATGGAGAACTCAAAATAAAGAACCCAGAATTTTATATACAAAGTAGAAGGGTGTTGACAAAGAGGACTAAAAAGATGATTGAACTCTTGGAACAATTCAATATAAAAAAAAATACAAAAGAACTTTACGAAATGGCAGCAATATATATAGCGAGAAGTATTGAACCCAATTTGGTAGAGTTTTTCATTACCCCTGAAAACAAGATAAAATGCCAAATCCAAAATACTTTTCTTCCACTTTCTTGGCAGCCAAACAAGATATATGCAAAATATAAATGTAAAACAAGTTGAAAAAAGAATGAAATGGTAGCATACATATAAGAAGAGTCTAAAGATTAGAAGGCAATGGGAGGGAAAGATTCTCTGCGCCTCCGAAATTGGGCGCAAGCTGCTTGGCGACAGAGATTGGATTTTCTCGAGAAAACTAGAGGCTGAACTGGAGTCCAAAGTCGGACACTTTAAGATTGCCGTTCCGTCGATGAGGAGATCGAGACAACGCCGGTGGAGATGGAGATCGTGTAGAGAGAGAGAGAAGAAAGGGATGTAAATCGGGGGTGGGTTTATGAGAAAATGGTGTGAAATAGGTTTATTTCGGCTTAGCAGAATAACGGGTGGGCATGTAGTGGAATAATGGGTCGGAAAAACATGTCAGTATGTAGTGGCATAACAGGTCGGGTTGGGTCGGGTTATTTGTTCAGCTCTAGTTATGGTATGAAGCGTTCAATAGGTGTGGTATGGCTTGGGTGATGCCTAGGAGGGTGGTGGACCTTTTTGCATGCTGGAGAGGGTTTAAGGGGTAATGTGCAAATAGCCACTGTTTGGAATATGATCTCTTTATGCCTTGTGTGGTGTACTTGGGTTGAGAGGAATGGTTGATGCTTTCAAGATAAGGAACATTTGGTGGATGAATTTAGACATTTTTTCTTTAGTTCCTTATTTCAGTGGGCTTCCCCTATTGTATTTAATGGAACTAGTGTCCATGATTTTCTTGTTTCTTTTTTCTAGTTCCTGATTTGTAATAGGTTCAGTTTTTGATACTTCTTGTGCACTTGGCTTTGCCTTGTTACTTGTCTCAATAAAATTTTCTTATTCATAAAAAGAACATATTTTATAACCTTTTCGTCTAGTCTCTTAGTTCTTATTTTTTCTTCTGTCATTCTTTGCAGGCTGAGGAACTGGGTAGATACTTCCGAAATAACATGTATCCAGGTTATGTTGGTGGATCTTTGACATTTTTTAAAATAATCTTTTTACAACTTGTTATTTTTTTCAATTTCTTCGTAACTCGCTCAAGCTAACTTGATGTATGAAGAGGCATTTGAGTGAGTCAATAGTTCTCTTATTATTTTTTGCACAGCCATTTTTTTTCCCTACATGCAGTTTAAAAGTCCTTATTAAGCCAGAACTAGATCGTGGATCAAGCAGGACATGATTCAGATTCATGAGAAATCCAACTGTTTTGAGTTAGCTATCCTTACCAGGAGCCAGCAATGCTAGTTCCTGCTTGAATATAATTTGATCATGATGTGCTTAATTGCATATCACCTTTGGTTGGTGACCATTACATTAGTCCACTTGTCCCTTAGATACTGTTCCCACTTATTTTCTAGTTCCAATTACTCAATAAATACTTTGGGGATTCCTTTTGTCTTGATGATCGCATGCCCTTGTCTCAATTTGACATCAAACCACAGAGTTTATTGTCAGATTAATTGGTGATGCTGTCATGTTTTGAAAATGTGATACGAGTCAAGCACCTGAATTTGTCATTCCTTCTCTAGCAATTTCTCATCCCAGATTCCCAAGTAGTTTCGACTAAGTCAATGGTTTTTTACATTGTATCAAAAGAGTTACCAGCTTTAAGTCTGCTAGACCAATTTTATGCAGTTGACTCGACGCTATTGTTCTTGCATTTGTGTCCTGATGAAGTTTTATAAAATTGCAGGAGAAGGTACTGGCCTACTTCGCCTCCATAGTACATATCGCCACGATCTTAAAATTTACAGCTCTGATGAGGGTCGTGTGCAGGTATAGCCATAGTAGCGCTTGAATGACTGTGCAGTTGGAAATCTATGCTTTTATAATTTTTGTCTTCTTTTAGTGCTTTACTGTCCCCAAAGTTCCTGACTGAACTACCAGCATTATGATCGTTGACCCTCGACTTTGGCATCATTTATAATTTACACTAAGGTATTCATTGGCAGATGTCTGCAGCTGCATTTGCCAAAGGCCTCCTTGACCTAGAAGGGCAGCTAACACCAATCCTGGTCTGTAGCCTTTTTCTCAAGGGTGTTTTGAGTGCTTTTGGGAGTTTAGGTTTTAAAACTTTATCTCCTCTTTCAAGGTTTCACTTGTAAGCAAAGACTCTTCTATGTTGGATGGACTTGACAATGCCAGTATTGAGATGGAAGAGGCCAAGGTTTGTTTTACTTTTACTCTTGAGTATGCATGATGTTTTTGCTTATCTTACTGAGGTTATCGTTATTATTTATGTGGCAAGGATGGTTTATGCTGCATCTCTGTGCCTAATTTAGCATTTAAGATAGTCACACTAATAGGAAAACTTTAAATGGGCCATTCTAATCTTTGTTACCTGGATGGCTAGCATCTGCAAGGTCAAATAGGCACCCCTGTGATCCTGCACATCTTTTCCCATAATTTATGATCATATCTAGTCACCATATGAATCTATAAGATAATATAACCTGTCATGGATTTGAGAAATAGCATTGGATCAGTGACTGCAATGGATCACAACTTTTTAACTCCGGCTTGAAGGGTTGAAGAAATTCATCAGTAAAGTAAGGCTACCATATTTGTCTCACTAATGGAAGAAGGTACCTTAGGCTCATTGCCTTGCATTACTGTTCTTAAAAGCGATTCTTTTCCATTACTGGGATTAGGATAAACAAACTTATTTTGCTTCTGGATTTTGGCATTCTCAAAGATTGGAAGCATCATTGTGCTTTGTTCTGATCGTACAATGATGCTTTTCCATGTCTATTCCTTTGATCTTTGCAGACTAGGTTGTATGAGATAAACAAACTTGTTTTGCTTCTGAATTTTGGCATTCTCAAAGATTGGAAGTATCATTGTGCCAGGTTCTTATCCTACAATGATGCTTTTCCGTGTCTCTCCCTTTGATTCTTTGCAGACTAGGTTGAATGAGATAATAACTTCTGGTGCAAAGACAGTCCAAAACGACGAAACATCTGAATCCCCTTGGATGGTTGATGGAGCTGGGCTGCCTTCAAATGCATCTGAACTTCTTCCCAAATTGGTAGTTACATTGTCTCAGTGAAACCATGTCTCACTTCCCTTTTTTTCCTCTTTTTTGAGATTGAGTATGTTCACATCATTTCATTTACGCACATCTATGTGACCATTATCAAAACGGTACATCCTCTAACATGATCAATGGATCCTACTTTGGGCTCAACTTTATGTGAGGAAGGAGTGTAATAGAATGACTCCTACTGAACTTTCTTTAGTGACAATTTTTGTTATGCTTTAACCTTTGGTTCTTTTATTTTCTACTTTTATGTAGTTTTATGTTTTGAGCTTGTTTTGCCATTACTACATTATTTTGAGTTTGCACCGGCAGTGTTCTTTTTATACATGTTTTTTTTTTGTTTTTTTTTTAATTTCCGGGTTTCAAATACATTGATAGAGTACATAAATGCATCTCGAGTTCTATTTTGATTTTGACATCACTACATATTATTAGCACTACTAGATCAATCAAAATTTGCTTCTTGGTTACTTTTCTATTGTTATATTTAATTTGATGTTGCATTATCACAAGTTAAGAAATCATATGTGTCATCCTTATAGGTGAATACCTTTTCCAGAAAGCTGGAGATGTACTGGTGGTGTTTGAGCAATTTTCTGTCTTCTGTGTGCATTTTAGTAGAGCTATATAATTATGTCATGCAATATATTGTCAAACCCGACACAAAAAAATTCGAATCAAGCAAGAGTCATGAACCTTGCTCTTGATACCATGTCAAACCCGGAAAAACACAGATTTTTGGAAAAACTGGCTATATTGGTGCAGCCATCTCCTCTTATATATTAACAAGATACGCTATACATCTATACTTCGTAACAGTCCCTAAGATTTAGCATCTATATGTACAGCTAGTATAACAGAAAGATAAAGATACATTAAGAGAAAGATAAAGACATGATTCCCAATTATACACATTAACATATATTACTGATGCTTATGGGGTAATTTACTAATTTTTATAGATTCTTGTCAAATTGTAGCAAGATATCATTGTGCCCATGCATTTGAAAGTATTTTACATCCTTTATATATTTACTTTTTGGATTATTTTTCTCATGATTAGGTAGAACTGACTAAGAAGGTCACTGAACAAGTAAGAATACTTGCCAAGGATGAAGACGAGGAACTAACTGATGTGATCCCACCTTATGACCAAGCAAAGGCACTTGGTAAAACAAACATTGATGTTGATCGCATTGCTGCTGGGTTACCATGTGGCAGCGAAGGATTCCTTTTGATGTATGCTCGCTGGAAAAAGCTTGAAAGAGACTTGTACAACGAACGCAAATTGTAAGTGTTTGACTTTACTGACTTAAATGTGGTTTTCTTTGGAGTGTAAACCCACAAGCCATCATGTGCATCATATTCTCATATAGTGATATGAACTGTGTCAAGTTTTTGAAGTATAAAAATTTCTTTTGGAACCTCAGCTGTTTTATTTTTGTCAATTCGGTATCTGGAACATGTGACTATTACTTGATAAACTATTTGTAATTTAGAAGTGAAAGGATTATTGAGTTTTGTAATTGTTGAATATGATAGACTCTCAAGTTAACTAACATGGTGAATTATCTTGCAGGCGGTTTGATATAACTCAAATTCCTGATGTCTATGATTCGTGCAAGTAAGTCATCTATTTCAAATCCATTGGATCCAAGCCGTAAGAAAGCGTGACATCACTTAACACACATATTTGTAATTTTTGCACTTCAAATGGAAATATTATCGTTAGTATTGTTAATTTTGTTTACTTTGTTCCTTAATCTCATTCTTTTTGCCTTCCACCCCCTTTAAGCGTCTCTTTCGTATATGTCCTGTGTACTTGGGCTATGCTTATCATTATTGATCAATAAAATTCTTCATTACATAATTATTTCCTCCATATATAAAGAAAGGTTATCAACTCAAACGGAAATATGTATGAAAAGGACAAAAAGTAAAGTTAATGCACTATGCAAAGGTATAGTTTTAGTGTTAAGGGAGTTTTTGGATTTTTTTTTTTTTATATATATGTTCAAATTAACTTTTTATTTTTTGTTTTTAAGGATGAAGCAAACTAATACCGAAATATTAAAAGTATGATCTGAGTTACATTATAGCAATGTATATGAGTGCTGGGATTGTAAATTATTTAAAGAAAAAATTATTAACCCATCTTTATTGTTTACTCCTCTATTGGATTTATGAGTAGTCCATAGAATTCTTTCTACGCAACCTATGCATGGCATGTTTGTAAACTAGTTACTTCTTTTCTTTATGAGTAGGAATATGCATCAAAACTAGGGTTGCAAGTCATTTTTGGTCTGTTCAGCTGACCAACAATCTGAACTGGATCTACATGGCAGTTATAGCATAACTCAACTTTTGGCCCTGCTGATTCGAACTTGACATCTTGGCATGGTTGTGGTGAAGCATAAATGTCCTTTCAAATAGTTAGAACCTTCTCATCAAAGATTGTTGGTTCCCCTTATTTTTATTTGTTTGAAACAAGGCAGTATCACTTAATAAAAAAAACTCAAGTTGATCATTTTGTCATGATTGAAAGTTTATAATTGCATCCCCTAAAAGAGAATTTCATGTTGTTATAGTTTGCGATGTGTTTTTATTGACTTTCTGCTTGGCAGGTATGATCTCTTGCACAATGCACATCTTAAGCTAGAAGGTTTGGATGAACTCTTCAAAGTTGCTCAGGTAACAGGCGAAGTTACTTTTGGCATCGATTAATCTTTAGAAGGAAATATATATATATATTTGTTGATATGATTGCAAATATTCATTACTTTACCATGGTAGACTTAAGGGATACTGCCTTTTACCTGTAGAATAGCAAAAAAGTATAGTCTGCAAGACTTATCACTCTGGTGTCTATTTACCTTCAATCCTAGAATTCCTGCTTCCAAGAGCTGTGCATTACCGCTACCGAAAGAAATTGATCCCCCTTGTTTAAAAAGAAAAACACTTGGTGGTCCCATAGTACAAATTTTAAGTCAGAGTTGTGGGAGAAATAGGTTGTAGGAGGACTTAAACCTCTTGTTACTATCCACTTTCTGTGTTATGCATATTGAATATTTGGTGAGATCCACTCATTATCACGGATATGCTAAAAGTGGTCTGTATATATTTGCAGTTACTTGCAGATGGCGTCATCCCAAATGAGTATGGAATCAATCCAAGGCAGAAGCTGAAGATTGGCTCAAAGGTAGCCTGCCTGCTATGATGCCCCTCAAATTTACACTTTAAACTATAAATTATTGATCAGCTATCATTCTTTAGTAACTAACAGAATGTCACCTTCAACCATTCTACCTCAGAAAAAAAAAGAGAGGAATTACCCACCCGTGGGTAGCCCAAGGGGTAAGGGCAAACTTGTGTGCATGAGCCCTATGCCACAGGCTCGATTCCCCCCTGGAATCAAACTCTGATTTAAGTGGGAGGCCATGGTGGTGGGTTGCTATGCTAGTCTCTGCAGGGGTTTAGGTTTCATTGGTGAGTCCTAAGGGTTATGCCGTGGGGTGGTTTTCTCGTCATTAAAAAAAAAAAAAAAAGAGGATTTTATTTTTGTGCAAATTATGTACTCATGTGCGTTAGAAAAAGAATTATACCCATAATACAAGCACTTTACACAACATAGAGTTCCATACTTTCTTCCACTAATTTCTAACATAGTGGCAAGTAGTTAAATTAGATGACACCCCAAGAATTCAAAGGCATATCGCCCTTCTCTTTATTTTTGTTTAATCATGTATGTTTCTCTGAACAGTGTGTCAATCACTCAGTCACTAGGAAAACAAATATTATGAAATTCTAACAAGCAACATGAGATGTTTAGGACTAATTGGGAGCATCAGAAATTAGTGTATATGACTACAGGGTTAATCACATACATTTATGGAAGCTTCTGGACATGTTTAGCAATGTGTGGTATCTAGGATATTGTATGCATCGGTGGCCCAATGTTATTTGCCAGAGGCGTTGCTGATTGCACATGTATATTATGGAGAATTTGCAATGCCTTTTCAGTTTGTTGCCTGTGCAGCCAGTGTGGCAGATTCAGATGTATGCAGCAAAAGCGCTATGCTATTTGCAAGCCTTTATTTAAGACACCCCTACACACTGTACTTGTCAGCCATGTTGGCTAAAAAAATCCAAAAGCTCAAGTGCTTAACATGACAAAATCAAAATGAAAATTGAAAATTAAAGGTTCAAAATCAAAGTTGCAAGTCTGGAAGCTCTCTGCCCTAAAAAACAGAGAACAAGTGTATTCCACCATCTTTGGATACCGATATCAACTCCTGCTGCATTCTGCATCTCTCATTTCCAATGTCTCTACCCTAAATGCACCATGTCTTCCCTAATTGTATCCCCCCCCCCCCTCTCTGACCTAAATGCCCCATCTCTGCCCTAAATGCACTAATTGGCTTCTATAGATATAAAATAAGTCTGGGTGAAGTCTCTGCATGTGTTGGATCTCCTTGCAAACTGGCCAGACATTGTGGGAGAGATTTCTGTGCAGCAGCTATGAAGATGATGCCCTTGTGCTTATTTTGGTGTCTTTGTTTAGAAAGGAACGGGAGATGTTTTGATAATCGTGTACGTTCACTAGAAGAATTTAGGGAGTTTTTTCACAGCACGTTTTGCTTTTGGGTGAAAAATCTTGTAAGAAATGGGAATGATCGTAATGTTTTGGGCCTTGCCTATTTACTTGGAATAAAATTTATCTTATTACTTATATAAAAAAAAAAGGTCCGGAACAACCAAAAATTGAAGAGTGTAGCCACTAATATAAATAAGTCAGGAACTCCGAGCTGTCTTGCAGACCTTTTGCCTTTGCTTGCATCTGGGGCTCTTCTTGGTCAATATTGCTTCTTGTACATTTACATTCTTATCTGATATATTTAATTTCTGTGGCTGAAATGGTTACAACTTAATATTATAATTTGCAATCCAGATTGCTCGCCGTCTGTTGGGTAAACTGCTGATCGATCTGAGGAATACTCGTGAAGAGGCCATCAATGTTGCTGACCTTAAGAGCAATCATGATCAACATTCTCCATCCATGAAAACCGAAAAGGAAGACACGGGATATCAATCAAAGCTTTATGTTAAGAATGATGACTTGAGAAGAAATAGCACTACAAGCAATATATCAATGGAGCAGGATGATGACGATGATAAAGAGACCAAATATCGTCTGGATCCAAAGTAAATATTTGAATATATATATTGTTTTTGTGTTATTCTCTTAGTCTCTTAGCTGCAACTTATTATATCAACTTTTTAACCTTATTTTCTTTAAGGTATGCAAATGTCAAGACACCTGAACGCCATGTGCGGACACGACTTTACTTCACATCAGTGAGTATAATATTTGTGTTACTCTTTCCCCATAGAAGCTCTATCTCTAATTCTCTGAACTGCAGAATTATGATTCAGGTGTCTTGACAAGTGCAATTATGATTCAAACAAGTGCAAAAGAAATCCTTTATATCTAATATAGGGCTAGGGTAGGATCGAAGAAGTCTTGACTAAGATTTTGTTTGCTGTACCAGAAGTAGCTGGTTAATCTGAACTGTAGAATTTAATGGGAAAAATACCCTAAGGACCCTCCAACTACCAGACATTGTACACTTTGCATTCCAAATAACCAAACTACCAAAATCGCCACATTACGTCTCCAACTATCAAAAATTGACAAATAGTGCCTTTGTCCCGTCTAGTTGCTAATGGATAAAAAAAACATAACCTAATTTTGACTATGGATCCAAATAGGGCTATATCAGTGAAAGTCAGCTGAACACCATGGTTGGTGAAAGCCTCTTTAAGAAGCATGATGAAATCTGGAATGGGGGAAGGGTACACATTGCAGCTTTTAAGTTGCTTGAAGGTGTAATGTATCAGTTTTAGTCGTGGTAATGTAAGACATCTGGTAGTTGAAGGGTGCAAAATCCTTTTTCCTGAATTTAATAGGTGTATCAACTTTCATTATCTTACTGCTTTATTTATTGTCTATGGTGTTTGGCCTTCATTCAAATTGACTTGTATTGTGATATTAATGCATTGGTGCAATAATAATCTCTTTCAAGGACTTCCTTATAGCTTTTTAATGCTCCTTTGTTATAAATACTGACATGGAACTTTAAAATAGTTGGGTTAGAATGAAAAACCTTTAGGGGAGGTTCGGATACACACTATCCAAACCTCCCAAGTTTAATCAATTTTCCCAAATCTTTTCGTTCTAGTTCTTTCCTTTTACATTTTTCTGGTAAGCTTAATGTCTTTCCATTCAGGTGGAGTGAGCTGAAAAATAATTAATAATTATCTGCAGTTATTTTATACTAAGAAATAATTAATAATTATCTGAAGTTATTTTTACTAGTTCCTTATGTCTTATGATGTCTATACAATTTACGGTTTAGCTCATTGACTGATACTTACAGTTTGTGATTTATTCTTTTCAATGACAGGAATCTCATATCCATTCTCTTGTGAATGTCCTCCGTTACTGTAACCTGGATGAATCTCTTCAAGGAGAGGATAGCCTTTTTGTCCATAATGCTTTGGATCGTTTATATAGAACCAAGGAGCTGGACTACATGAGCTACATTGTGCTGAGGATGTTTGAGAACACAGAGGTAGGTAATATTGGGCATGCCCCCAAGGAGAAGCATTTCTTTTTGGTAATTTTAGTTCCTTTTGCTAAACAGTCAACACTTAAGAGCCTATTTAATAGATCCTACATGGACTAGACCTGTTTGACTTATAAACTGGTGTTCTGCACTTTGATCTGGATCAATCAGGTAATCTGGTGATTAACGAAAGTGGCACCTGCCAGAATCTTGTGTTACATTCTTCCTTCTCATAAATCCTTTCTTAGATTAACGTGCAAGTAATTAGATATTTGCGGCTTCATTATGCTGAGCACAATTATTCTTGAAATGAAATTACAGGTAGCCTTGGAAGACCCAAAAAGGTTCCGCATAGAGATGACTTTTAGCCGTGGTGCAGATCTATCCCCCTTGGAGGTAATGCAGCTTGAATTATGATAAAGTTTTCGTTGAAGGGACCATCTCAAAAGGAGCTAATGATGGACATGCTCACCCTGTGGTTGAAACTTGAGTTATAATATGCTAATATAAGGATTGCTAGGGATGGGATTAAAAATGTTTGTTCATCCAACACTCTTAATACTGTTTATTGGCAACAAACCTGGTTAAAGTTAGATTAGTTTAGCAACTTCATGGACATATCTGCCCCCGATAACTTTGGGCTTCTTATTCCTGTGTTGGTAACATAAATATACAGCTAATCTCTGGTTTCTCTTTTCTTGGCAGAAAAACGACAGTGAGGCTGCTTCATTGCACCAGGAGCATACGCTGCCCATAATGGGTCCAGAAAGGCTGCAAGAAGTGGGATCATATCTCACGTTAGAAAAAATGGAAAAAATGATTCGCCCTTTTGCCATGCCAGCAGAAGATTTCCCTCCGCCATCAACTCCTGCAGGATTCTCTGGCTATTTCGCAAAAAGTGCAGCGGTGCTTGAGCGCCTGGTAAATCTTTGGCCTTTCCATAAGCATGCAAATTCAAACGGGAAGTAACAAGTACTTTCATTTATATTATATTATGTGTCCAACGCCCCCCCCCCCCCCCCCCCAAAAAAAACCCCTTTTCTCATTCATTTGGTCCTTCCATTTATGCATATTGATATTTGAATAACTATGGTTGGTTGATTGGGTAGTGAGTTTTGAGTTTCTTCTAGAGAAAATTTTGCAGTGGTCCGACAATTTTCAACAAGAATGTGTTAGAAGTATCCATCTTGGATGAAACTGACGGGCATTGCTTACATCACTTTTTTGTAATTTCCTCATTATTCTACTAATGCAAATAAAAGTAATCATCAGCTCAGTACCTTGTCCAGGTGCTAAAGTCTACATTGTGTTAAAGTCCACAATGAACTATTTTATTAAGTTCTGATCATACATGTGTGGAGAAATTGCTATAATATTCTTCTGTTAGAGAACGATGGGATTTTTTTTGTTGTATGTGCTGGGCTAACAAGACTTCCAGGGATCTTGAAGGATCAAATTAACGCCAATGGTAACTAATTCTGCTTTGAGATGAAGGCCAAAATGGTTGGGGCAGGGAGTAAACTTCAAAAAGGAGAGGGATTTTGTAAATGAAAATGAGTTGGATAGTGGCAGTTGCCTGCTGAAGTGGTTGCTTGCGTGCGTGCATTACCTGCGGTGATGAGATGACATGTTGCAGAGAGCCAAGCTTTGGTATCAGATATCAATACTTCGCCAGCAATGCCCAAGAGTTCGTCGTATCATACGCCTTACAGAAGGTCATGTTTTCTAGCATCTGATCTGGGTATAGCTGGTTCAATTTCTGGTCCCTGTAGGTAGGTGATTGTAGCGAGCCCACTAAAATTGTATTCTGTAAAGTGATGGACTGATTCGATAGAGTTTCTTCTGGAAGTATTGGACCCTTTATGGGCCTAACTCGTTACAACTAACTCCAACTAACACTAGACAGAAACTATCTGCACTCTGTAGACGCCGCCGTTAATCCCTACATTTATCTTCCTCGCTCTTACTTGACAGAACACGGAACTCATCGGTTCCACAGTGATCTTGTTCCACACAATTCAATAAGCTTCGGGTTGCTTCTGGTCCCATATCTTCACTTCAAGCACATATCAATGGTCGTCAGGGTCAATCTTGAGTCAAGATTATAAAAAGGAATGCCTTCCTCTTTTTTCTGTAGCCTACTTTCCGAGTCGAAAAGAAGGTATCCCCACACCCTTTTCTATATAAATCTGCAAAGCCAGGTTTGGTCCAACACAATCATGTCACGCAGTCCCCCTCACTTACGGATTTTATGTTGTCATGGGGCCCATAGAGTATTTGCCTTTAGAACTTTGTGGGGTTTGCTATCCCCAGACCCCTCTCCCTCCGACTTTTCATCGACAGGTTGAATCATTCTCCAATATTAATGCGGTGGTGGGGTTTAAGGTTTGCTCAAAGCCTATAAAAAGGGGCCAAGGGGTGGTAGTATTTTGCAGAGATTTCATTCTTGTAAAGTCTAGGCTATAAGTTTCAGCAATAGTTTTGGGCAAAAGAAAACGTGCAACTTAATTCGTGGTGGACCTACATCACTGGTGTGACAGAGATAAATATTATAATAATATTTATTTTGTCAAAATGCACATTACGTAAAAGTTACACCATGTAACAACATAACAAGGGGTGGCCACTGCCAGCACTGCTAAATGCACATAGGTGGCGCTAGTAATATATTTCTTAACAGTTCAATCTTATCTAATCTTTACTTCTCTACCTAAACCCTCCTTCAATATCATGTTACTTGCCCAGCACAAGCGCCACAACCTGGTTAGAAGCATTAACGGCAGTACGAGACAATCTATATCAAGTAATGCATCTTCTATATATTTTCCAGAAATTCCAAAGAAAGATGGTTACTCTGGTCACCCTAAAGTGACGAAGATACTTCCTTGCTGACAAACGAAAGTGGGTGGGGAAGACCTATCCTTCTATTTCCAGGATCTTACCATTGGTTTTCTTCTTTATATCTCTTCTTTCTTTAGCTTTGCTTTAGTTTTGGATCATTTAATCTGGCTTTGTTGGCCATTTCTTTGACCTAGATTGATATCCAGGGACCAGGTAGATAGATATAAAAGTTTGATCTAATAATAATGCCCACCCCAGAATGATTTTTTCTTCAAAACCTAATACTAATATATTTGCAACATTCAATACGTGTTCAGGTGTTAGAAATCTTACCTATGGGTTATCAGAATGATTGGGCTTAGTTGAGGCTTCCAAGTTATGAAATCTCATCACTTGTTACAAATAGTGAAACAACTCAGCTGTTTCAAGTTTAAAACAGAACTTGAAGTACCAGTCGAACTGGCTTCTCTTCCTTTGAGTTTTCTCTCTCGCACCTCCCTCCTCCTCTTCCCATTTCCTTTTCTTTCTCCATCTTCCTCTTTATTTTCTTTCCATTCCTTTTCATTGCTCTCTAGTTTTTCTTTTCCATTTTTCATTTTCGTTTTCTCACCGTCCTCGTTTTCTTGCGGCCCTCTTCTCATTCTTCTCTGTTTCTTCTTCTTTCTTTTGTTGGTTTGTGTTTTATTTTGTATTGTAGGGACCATGATTGTTGGGAGGGGATTGGTGTTTTGAAAGTCAATAGATGCGATGGCTTTCGACGTGCTGGACTTCACACGCGCCCTGCCATAATCCTTTTAGAGCGTTGATCTACCGGTCGCGGTAGAATCGTGTCGATTAGAGTGGTGCGTGCTTCACATGCACTTTTCACAATGGGCGGTTGCTCTTCGTGCGCCACCATTTGAGGGGTCCATCACATCCACACGCGAGGCCGTAAGGTCCAGGGTACTGGCATCAGTCGTCCAGCTCTTCTACAACACAACAGCAGTCCCCTATGTTGTCCATTTAATTTCCTCTAAGGTTGAAACGGATCATTAGGATTTGGTTTTTTCAATTTAGTTTTAATTCCTATCTATTAATTTTAAGAAAAATTAAAAAAAAATCTAGTCTCTAAGACTTGTAGTATTTAGAATTTGTCCCTTAGTCTATCTTAATACGGAAGTAGGATTTGGTAGGCTAGTTGTTACTTTGTCTTAAAACATAGTTATGGCTCTCTCTCAAACGATGTTCTTGAGAGTTGTGTGGTTAGGATTCGAAAATATCAGTCATTTTTAGTGTATTAAAGAGTTACAAATCGTCGTTTAGTTAACTTGTAATGTATGTTTCAATTTTGTTTGTAATGTTCGAGATTAATAAATGAATTACAATTTTTCTTTTAAAAAAATGGTGAGATAGCTCAAAAAATCATTTCTTTAAGACAAAATTTAGGGATACTATGATTCACTGATGCACTTTTATCAGTCAAATGTAGACGCAGTAGTGGTGATCATTAATTTGGGTTTTTGGGTACGAGAAACGCTCTTCATGTTGGAATGACCTCCAATACTTGTTTTATCAACCCTTTAATCTTTTTTTTTATCATTTTTTAAAACAATGGTAGTTGTAGTAAATGTGCAAATTTGTACAATCATTTTCAACAAAAGTGAATAAATATGAGATTTAATGAAAAAATATATATAATTTATTCTTTTTTAAAATAATTGTATAAAATTTATGTATTTTACGATTATATATAATAATATTATTTTTATATTCTGTCTTGTTACTTGCCCGTGGTGTAAAGCAAATCTATATGATTGGTGGGAGCCGCATATATTATTAGCAATGATTTAATATGGGGACGTGAATTATTGGTCCAAGGGGTATCTAGGGAGTTCTTAAGCTTTTTCCAGTAGACTGTAGAAGTCATACAAAATCTGGACTCGGATACTGCGGCGTAGTTGTAGGGAATTTCTTTCAAAAAAAGAAAAAAAAAAGTTGTAGGGAATTTACTTGAAAATTGTTAATATGGCCATTTATTTTGACATTTTAAGTATTTTAGTTTTTTTTTTTAATTTCTTTTACTTAATAGTTAAGAGATTGATTAATGTATTGATAATTTTTTTATATTTTTTAAAGAGATGTTTAAAAATGATATAAATATATATAAAAAAAATATAAGGCTAGTTTTATACTAAAGACAAGCATGAGAGATACTATTCTGACGGTAGAGTGGTACCGCTCAATTTACTTTTCTAATTTGCAGCGCCTACAAAATGGATGCTACACTTTAAAAAAAAAAAAAAACAATAACGTTTCGTATCTCTGTCATATTTAATCTTCACCCTTTTTAAGAAGGCACCGAGAGTGGGTGCTAGGTGTATAATTTTTTTAAGGGTGATGTTGGGGACTGGTTCGGTTGTCGGACCAGTCCGGCTGTTCCCAGCGTCCAAAGCAGTCTAATTAATTTTGAGCTGCTTGATGATGAAAAACACATGAAAATAAAATAAAAAATATAATTAAATTAAAAATTAAAAATTAAAAATTAAAAAATATATTAAAAAAATAAAATGAACAAAACATAATAAAAAACACAATAAAAAAATAAAATGAAGATGAATTTATGAAAGATTCGGCCATGGAGCAAACGGAGCCGCCGCCGGCGGCGGTGGGCGACACCGCCCCAGCCATCGAGACCGGCGGACTCAGGCGAGCTCACCCCTACGACGGTGAGCTCCGGCAAGCTCCGGTGTGCCCCCGGCAGCCTTCAACCCGTTTCGGACCCGTACGCCCACTGCCACCGGGGGCGGCGGGGCTGTTTTCATGGAGGGGGGCAGCCCGTCTGCCCCCCAGGTTCTGTCTTTTTTTAAAGAGTTGTGCTATTATACTTATATAATTTGTCCACGTAGTGTGTCTTTGGTGCAATTTGTATTTTTCTATTTTTTTATTTTTTATTTCAAACATTTTTTAAACATGTTTAAATATTTTTAAAAAATAGAAAAAAAATAGCAATATACTAAATTCATTAGAACATATTGGTTTTGACAAATATTGTGCAATAATTGTATTTCTCTTATCATTTTTTTTTCTCTGTATGATCCATCAATCCTTGGGAGCCTAGGGTGTGAAAATAGGTGGATCCTAAAAATTCCCTCTTTTAGGGTTGCATGATTTCAGTAAGATTCAGACGGTTGCAAGGGATCCATACGTCCTTGACAAAAACCATGGGATGTTTGATGTTTCCAAATAATTACTCATAAAATCAAGCTGGTCTAAAAATTTCCATCATGTGGAACAAAAAACAGTGGTCAGTCCAACAGTTGCGACGGGGAAAGCTGAACTAACTCGTGTCCTCAAATTTACGCGAAAAAATGAAGAAACTGTTATAAAACTAAAGAAAGAAAACTACTATTGCAAAAGAGAAATAAGAAATTCTCTCTAAAACTCTTAAGAACTGAAACTTTCTTTTTCTCTCTATATTTTCTTATGAATTTCATTACAACTGAAACCCATATTTATAGGCGTTGAAGTTACTATATAAGTTACTATGCAAGTCACTATGCAGAATTTAATATAATAGTAGTGGGGTCATTCACATAATTTAGTGGTGGGATAGGGGGCGGCGCCGTTCGTTCATTTACATTCATAACACTCCCCCTTGAATGACCACCCATAAGGAATCTGCCTCGTTAAAACCTTGCCAAGGAAAACCCAGTGGGAAGAAAAACCAATGGCGAAGGAAAAAGAGTACAGTCTCTTTATGTATCCACAAGTGCTTTAAGATTGCCTCATTAAAACCTTGCAAAGGAAAACCCAATGGGATAAAACCTTTAGCGAAGGAAAAAGAGTACAATCAGCACAAGTTTTCAGGACTTTTACTCCCTCTGGAAAGTGCATGACAATAGTTTTTGAGTCTTCACATTTTAATATTCTGCACAATTTTCTTGAATATCGCAGTTGGTGATGTCTTCGTGAATAAATCTGCGAGGTTATCACTTGATCGTATATTTGATATATCCTCCTTTGATTTGAGTGATACAAGTAGCATTATCTTCGTATAAAATTGTTGAGTCATTGATCTCAGCCAAATATACTCTTGACTTGTTTCATGAATTGCAATAATCTCCGAGTGATTTGAAGATGAAAAATAATATCTGGTTGACAAACTTAATAGAAATCTGATACCTGCAATAATACTTAAACTCCCCCTGATAATATGCGTTAGTGTTTCAAGTAATAAGTAAATATGATTTCAGTATATATAACAAGTTTAGAATTCAAACACGATCTCCAACTAAATAGTGCATTAAAGAGAGTATGATAATATTTTCATCTAAAATTTTCTCTCCCTCATTCGGCGTTATTAGGAAGAACTTGTTTATATACGGCGGAAATAACATTGGAAACCATCTATGTATGATAAAAGCTGTAAAAGCTTTGAGATTTAATATTATCAGTTCGGCGGAAAATCAAATCCGCTTGATATTGTGGACAAACGAGATCTTGAAGATATTTGAAGATTTCAGGTTGTTGTTGTTTAAATATAACCAATTTTACCATTGGTTTACTCCAGCAAAAAGATCTCGCATTCCTCATAGATTCAGTTGTTGTTCATCCAGAACGATATTATGTCTGATAGAAATTCTAATGTCCCAGATTTAAACCATGAACCTTTTATACCTCAACCACTTATATTTTCTCCTGAGACTGTAAATACCATGATAGGAGCAGAGATATATTTATCTAGTAAATTTGATCCTGAAATTGTTACAGCATCAAAAACCCTCAGTGCTCAATATGCTGCTTCTCTTACAACCATGTCACAGAGGCTATTGGCGAGAACGAGTGAGGTTGATCATCTTAAAAATCAAATATCTGAGTTGCATCAAACGCTTGCAACTAAAGATAGAAAAAATAAAGATTTAAAACAAGAAAACAAGGAGCTGAAGAAATTTGTAGACTGGTATTCTCGTGACCTGAAAACACGAGTAGAAGAGCTGGAACGAGAAAGAGCTCAAATACAAAGTCAACAACAGCAGCTAACGGCAGAGGTTCAGCGTTTACAAGAAAATAGGGATAGCTGTAATTAATCTCGCTGACTTTTGAAATTATGCATCCAGCATATCTTGTAAAGTGAGATTTGAAGAGATGATGGTTTATCTTGTTCTTATTTCCATTTCTATAAGAACCGTCTTTAGCTTCATTTAGTACGCATCAAATCTTCTTCTCATATCTATAATTCATCTATACTTGTATTCTTATTCTACAAATTTCCAATGGCTCATCAATTTCTTTTTACTATTTCTCACAATCAACATATGAGGTATCCTTCACCTCAATTACAAGTTGATCATGCATCTTCCGCAGGTGTAATGTTGCAGCAAACAAATGATCTGGCTAATAAGTCAGATCGTGAAACTGTTTATGAGCTGGTGACTCTCGGCACCCGATACTCCTCCTCTATTGTTGGATTTTCCAACCGATTACAATCCAAAAATCGTGAGATTGAGGAGCTTAACGAGAAGGTTTCTGTACTTCAACGACTCGTTCAAGAGTCTGACAAAAAAATTGCAGACTTAAAACAGGAGAATAAGGATTTAAAATCCTTACTTGCCTATTCATTTCGACTGCCTAATCCTTTAGATAAGGATGGTATGTTTCTTTATGAAGAGCAAATGCATTTGAGAGATGAGGCTAGAAGTCTCAAATTCTTGTAACTCATCTATGAATTGAATAATAAGATCTTTCCTTTTCAAATGCATTCCTTGAATTTATAGCAACCCTTATAATCTTTTCAAGAGTTCTAACAAGGTAAATCATCAACGTAAACTGCAATAATGACGAATCCGGATTCTGATAAAACACATGAATATATAGGATTATTCTTAAATCTTTCTTTCAATAGATATTCGTTGATTCAATTATACCACATGTGTCCGGATTGCTTTAACCCATATAAAGATCTTTGAAACTTTATAAAGTACATACTCCTAAATGTACTTGGATTAGATGCTTCAAGTATCGTAATAATCTAATGATGCTTATAAATATGCAGTGACCACATTCATTAACTGCATATCTAATCCTTTTGTAATAACCAAATCAATTAAAAATATGAATGTGATTGCATTCATACCAAGGAAATATGTTTCCTCATAATTGCTCGGGTTTCTACTGGAAACCTTGTGCGACAAATTATACCGCATAATTTCATTTCGCATTACGCTTTCGTATAAATACTCACTTATATCTGACAAATATTACACCCTTTGGTGTTTGGACAACAAGTCCAAATGCATCTCGCTTCACTAGCGAGTTTAATTCAGTTTTAATAACTGCTTTCCATTTTGGCCAATCATTTCTACGTCGACATTCTTCGACGATTTTTGGCTCACTTTTTTCATTACTTCTGGTAATATCAAGTGTTATCATATATATTGTCGACAACAGTTTTATTTCTATCCATAAATTTTCCAGTACTCATGAAATGTATTGAGATCTCATTGTTCCTCTCCAGGGAAAAACATTTCATGAAACACCTCTACAGGAGGTTCCTCTTCAGGAGGTTTATACTCTTCAGGAGTTTTCTCTTCAGGAGTTATACTCTTCAGGAGTTATACTCTTCAGGAGTTACATTCTTCAGGAGTTACCTCTTCAGGAGGTTTCCTCTTCAGGAGGATAATATTTTATATAGAAAATACGGTCTCTTCATGAGCACCGATTTTTATTTTTTTTGTGCACCAATAGGTTTTCAACGTTTCAGGTGTATCTTAGACTCATTTATTGCTGTTTTAACAACTCGTCCTTCAGGGACTTCAATTCTTGCTTAAGCATTAACAGCAGTAATATATGATTTTACAACACCTTTAGTGTAAGTAAATACATCATGTAATTGATTTGCAACACTTTGCAGATAAATAATCCTCTGAACTTCTGGTTCACATTTATTTGTAAGAGGATCAAATTTAAACAGGACTTTATTATCCCAAGTAATTTCTTGTCGTGCTTCAGGCACCGATATTTCATTATTTCAAAACATGATAAAATATTAATAAGCTTATATATAAAAACTTAGTATAAATAAATCAAGTGCTTGGCCGTACAACAGGTACGTGACTACTGTTTAGTCATATTACATCTATGACAAACATCTTCATCTTTTTATGAAGAATTATTCTGAGGGCCTTTACCCTTCTCTGAGTTTGATCACTTCTGGTGATACGATATATTTTTATCATCTTTAGTGTTGTCGCTTTTGGGACCAACACTTCTATAATTTTTCTACCACGTTTACGCCCTTAATTCCCGTTCACTTCTGGGAATTGTGTAAATTCGATATCATTAATAGGACGTAACTGGTGTAACAAAAACTCACTATTTAGCTCAATCATTGGAAGACAAAACAAAAGTTCAGAATATTTATTGAACTTTCACTCTCGATATTGCTACTGCAGGAGCACATTCGAGTTATGAAAAATAATATCTTTTTTTATATATCATCATCAGTGACATTTTCACTGTATAATTTTAATATTGAACTTATTTTAAAGAGTGCAGAATATTCAATACCACTCTTAAAATCTTGCAACTTCAAGTGCAATAAATCATAATGATCTTTTGAGAGGATTACATCTTTTGGTGCTTATATCACTCTCTTAATTTATTTCACACAGTAAGATGATTTTTCATCATGAGATACACAGCATGGTCCTTCAGGGACACATGGTTTTCTTCTATGATTGTATCTTTCAAGTTCATCTTTATATCCAAATAGATCTCATCAAGGATCTTGGATAAATAACATTTTTCAGAAATGTCAATAATAATAAATCTCAATATTTGACATTATATTACAAAAATAAATCTGTGAATTTAAGAAATATATTCACATTATCATGAGAATAAAAATAAAATTTTATCAAGTAATATTCAGAAATATTACCTTTAATATTTATCTCAATGACTGCAAATAATATATTGAAAAACTTACTTGAAATAGAAGACCATTAACTTCAGTATCGGTAGAACCTTGTGCTGATAACGTGCTATAAAACTAAAGAAAGAAAACTACTATTGCAAAAGAGAAATATGAAATTCTCTTTAAAACTCTTAAGAACTGAAATTTTCTTTTTCTCTTTATATTTTCTTATGAATTTCATTACAACTGAAACCCATATTTATAGACGTTGAAGTTACTATGCAAGTTACTATGCAGAATTTAATATAATAGTGGTGGAGTCATTCACATAATTTAATGGTGGGACAGAGGACGATGCCGTTCGTTCATTTACATTCATAACAGAAACTAACTAAATACTGAGGGAAAACAAAGGTAAGGTAATCTGAAGAGCCAATGCTAACCAATTCCATAGTACGGCATAGGCTTTCAGCTATAAGGTTGCGTCGGACAATTGATTTTCCTAATTGGCTAGGACAAAACATGATGAGCGCCAGTACTTCAACCACATAACACAAATCGAATCGAGGGTGAAGATCAAGTAGCTAGACTGAAAGATCAGGATGACTGACTCCCACTTTAATGATGCCAGAGTTTGAGTTCAAGGGGGACTCTTCAAAATTCTACGTCTTTGAAGGCAGGGCAGGCCCCTCTGCTTGGCGCTTGCGTGTTTGGGTGTCTTTTTCAAATTATTGTGTTTTTATCTGTTCCTAGTCAAACATGATCACCATGTAACAGATGGGAGACTATTAAGGGATGTTTGGTTTGAACCCACATGGCCATGTATGAGATACGTATTCTAGTTGCTGTTTTGGACTGGACGCCGTATTGTATAGTTGGTAGATAGGCATATGCATTAAT
Organism: Platycarya strobilacea; assembly: GCA_036898215.1. Classification (NCBI taxonomy): domain Eukaryota; kingdom Viridiplantae; phylum Streptophyta; class Magnoliopsida; order Fagales; family Juglandaceae; genus Platycarya; species Platycarya strobilacea. The sequence continues at coordinate 2,920,705 of CM072546.1, forward strand.
TAAAACCCACTGTTAATGGAGATTGATCGTGACAAAAAAAAAAAACCCTAATTTTCTTCTTTATGCATGTTTTGAAGGATTAGTTCCTTCTTCCTAATTAGAGACTCTTATTACATATTAAGTTTTCATAGTTCCGTCCTCATTGTATTATCAAAGTTTCTTTAATTTGTATATCTTTATCTTTATATATATAAAGTAGCTATATAACATAAATTCTTATTTTAACGAAAATTCTTATTTCTCCGTTAAAGTTAATACTTTCCGTCAGTTTCTGTTAAAATTAATATTACATCTAATGAGAATTACCGTTTTAAACACAATTTATTAAATTTATTTACTAAAATAATGTTCTTGACATTAAAATTAATTCCACCTCTTTAACTTTCTACAATAGTAAACTTTTCATTTAAAATTCATTTAACATCTATTTAATACCACTTAATATTTTAAACACAATTCATTAAGCTTATAAATAATACTAGAAATTTCTATTTTAGAATTCCTATTTAGGATATATTTTTTAATTTTATTTTATATAAAATAAATATAAAATAATAATAATAATATAGAATGACATAATAATAGTATAGAATATATAAATATAACAATATATATAGAAATAAATTATTCATAACAATTTATACGTTAGAGAATTTAATTTTATTCATGAAAATTTTATTCCTATTATATAATTAATAATTTAATTTTTTTTTAAAATAATTTATAATTTTAAAATGAATGCATTATTTATTAAATTAACTATATATATGGTATATATAGTTAATATACGGTATATACAATTTATTATAATTATATTAAATTGGTAATAATAAGTAATAAATATAATTTATATTATATGTTTGATATTTATTTGAAATATATATGATTAAATAAATTTATATAAATCATAAATTATAAATTATAATATAACATTCTTATATAAATTATAAATGTTGCCCAGATGACTAACACAAGAGGGGGGGTGAATTGAGTTGTATTTAAAAAAATAACAATTATAAATCAAATATATAATATAAAATATAAACAAAATATGAAACAACAATAAATATAAATATGAAACAACAATAAATATAAAGAGTAAGAGTAAGAGAGAAGCAAACTCAGTATGTTAACGAGGTTCGGCCCCACTGCCTACGTCCTCGCCTCAAGCTACCTCTTGAGAATCCTCAAATCCACTATTCAATCTCCTTTAGGTGGAAATAGAAACCTATTATACCTTTGAGCAGCACCGCTCCAAAGAATTCGTGTAGAACACCCTCTACACTTCCAATCACCTTACACTTGGTGATTTAACTACTCTCCGTGTAGAACACCTTCTACACTTCCAATCACCTCACACTTGGTGATTTAACTATTTCCCGTGTAGAACACCTTCTACACACACAAGGGTTATACACACCCTTTTACAAATATAAGAGTTGATAGTAGGTAGACTATCAAAGTACACTCCTCAATGAGTGAGATAAAAACAATACAGCGCAACCTATATCTCTCTCAACAAGAACAAGAATTAAGGCTCAAAACTTTAGAAAAGAGAGAATGAGAGCTTTGAAAAAATGATGCAAAACTTAGCAATAGATGTGTAAGCTCTTATTCTAAATTTTGCAAAACTCAAGTGAGCTATTTATAGGCAAATGAGTTTTCAATTTCAAATTTGAAAAGATTCCCATGTCAAAAATATCATCATTCACTTTTCAAAAATTTCAAATCTAATATTTTTACTTTTTGCATGTGACAAAAGGAGCACATTTTACTTTTCAAAAATTTCAAACATAATCTTTTACTTTTTGCATATGACAAAAGGAGCACACTTTTCTTTTCAAAATTTTTAAATAAAGACATCTACCTTTTGCATAAGTCAAGAAAAGCATCCACCACTTTTGAAAATATTCAAATAAAACATTGTTGCCCAGATGACTAACACAAGAGGGGGGGTGAATTGAGTTGTATTTAAAAAATAACAATTATAAATCAAATATATAATATAAAATATAAATAAAATATGAAACAATAATAAATATAAAGAGGAAGGGTAAGGGTAAGAGAGAAGCAAACTCAGTATGTTAACGAGATTCGGCCCCACTGCCTACGTCATCGCCTCAAGCTACCTCTTGAGAATCCCCAAATCTACTATTCAATCTCCTTTAGGTGGAGATAGAAACCTATTACACCTTTGAGCAGCACCGCTCCAAAGAATCCGTGTAGAACACCCTCTACACTTCCAATCACCTTACACTTAGTGATTTAACTATTCCACGTGTAGAACACCTTCTACACTTTCAATCACCTTACACTTGGTGATTTAACTATTCCCCGTGTAGAACACATTCTACACACACAAGGGTTATACACACCCTTTTACTGATACAAGAATTGATAGTAGGTAGACTATCAAAGTACACTCCTCAATGAGTGAGATAGAAACAATACAGCGCAACCTATATCTCTCTCAACAAGAACAAGAATTAAGGCTCAAAACTTTAGAAAAGAGAGAATGAGAGTTTTGAAGAAATGATGCAAAACTTAGTAATAGATGTGTAAGCTCTTGTTGTGAATTTTGCAAAACTCAAGTGAGTTATTTATAGGCAAATGATTTTTCAATTTCAAATTTGAAAAGATTCCCATATCAAAAATATCATCATTTACTTTTCAAAAATTTCAAATCTAATATTTTTACTTTTTGCATGTGACAAAAGGAGCACACTTTACTTTTCAAAAATTTCAAACATAATTTTTTACTTTTTGCATATGACAAAAGGAGCACACTTTACTTTTCAAAATTTTCAAATAAAGACATCTACCTTTTGCATAAGTTAAGAAAAGCATCCACCACTTTTGAAAATATTCAAATAAAACATGCACAAGTGAAAGATGACAATCAATCATCTTAATATTTTCAAAATTCAAACATTTAATCATGTCATGCACATGTGAAAGATGACAATCAATCATCTTAATATTTTCAAAATTCAAACCTTTAATCATGTCATGCACATGTGAAAGATGACAATCAATCATCTTTCAAAATTTTCAAATTTAATTTTCAAAATATCATGCACATGTGGAAAATGTATTTTAATGCTTTATGATAAAATATTAATTTTGAGCCTTAATCCTAATTTTGAATTTTTAAGAGATTTACAACATTACTTTATGATTTTAATGTGAACTTATTCCCTTCTTGCTCATGCTTGCTTCCTTGATGTGCTTGATTATATTGTGTGGACAACTTGAGCTTGAGACTCTTTTATTCTTTGGATTCATTTGTTATCATCAAAATCCATTTGTAGATTTACATGAAACTTGAAATCTTGGGTTCAACAATCTCCCCCTTTTTGATGATGACAAATGCTTGATAGAACCTGAATCCTGTATTAATACTTAAGCTCCCCCTGAGAATGTGCGTTAGTTTTTCAAGCAAAAATATAAATATAATTCCAAGCATATATAACAAGTTTAGTAATTTAAATAATGTTAATGTTCTAGTCTAAAACTTCTCCCCCTTTTGGCATCATTAAAAAGGAATCATAATTAGATCAATAAGATATATTCCTGCAATAACCAATAGATAAATAAAACGCTGCGTTAGTAGAGACTGTAGAGAATTCGGTGCGTAGCCACACGTGTTCGACAAAACTTGCAAAGGCTGGAGGCCTAGTTCCGGTAATTCGGTGCGGAAGGAGATTTTGTAAAGAGCTAAATAATTGAAATCACCCGTGCCCGACAAAACCTGTAAAGGCTGGAGGCGTAGCTCTGGCAATTCGGTGCAGAGATTTGATCCGCTTGATGTTGCTGAAAAATGAGATATTATCATGATTTGTAAGTTTGTCTTGTTCTTATTTCCGTTTCTATAAGAGCAATCCTTAACTTTATCTATTTCGCATCAAGCTTTCTTCTTATCTTTGCAATTTGCTTGCATTCTCATTCTACAATTTTTCAATGGCTCGTAGAATTTCCTTCAGTGCTTCTCTTGATCAAGATTTGAGGTATCCTTCACCTCAGTCTCAATCTATTTCTGCATCTGTCGTGGGTGCCATGAAGCAACAAGAGACTGATTTAGTTAATAAATCAGATCATGACGCCATTTACGAGCTTGTGGGTCTCGGAACTCGATACTCATCATCTATCGTTGCGTTTTCTGTTCGGTTGCAGTCCAAAACTCGCGAAATTGAGAAGCTTAACGAGACTGTATCTGTACTTCAACGACTTGTTTATGAGTCAAACAAAAAAATAGTAGAATTAAAGCAACAGAATAAGGATTTGAAATCCTTGCTTACTTCTTCATTTCGATTGCCTAATCCTTTAGACAAGGATGGCATGATGATTTATGAGGAGCAAATGCATTTGAATGATGAGGCTAAACGTCTCAAGTTTCTGTAGGTCATTTAAGATAATGAAATAAAAGTATCTAGCAGATATCCATGGCATGCATCATTCCTATTTCTCTTCTAATCATGCATAATCTATCTTCTGGTAGGGGTTTTGTGAAAATGTCTGCCAATTGATCATGTGTACTAGTGAATTCTAATACAATATCGCCCTTTTGCACATGATCTCTAAGAAAATGATATCTAATTTCAATATGTTTGGTCCAAGAATGTTGTATTGGATTTTTTGAAAGATTTATAGCACTTGTATTATCACATTTGATTGGAATGTGATTGTACATAAGTTTAAAATCCTCAAGTTGTTGCTTCATGTAAAGAACTTGAGCACAACAACTACCCGCAGCAACATATTCTGCCTCAGCAGTAGATAGTGCAACAGAATTTTATTTTTTACTAAACCAAGAAACTAGTGCACGACCTAAGAAGTGACATGCTCCACTAGTGCTTTTTCGATTTATTTTACAGCCAGCATAATCTGCATCTGTGTAGCTGATTAGATCGAAAGATGTGTGCTTAGGGTACCATAACCCTAAGTTAATTGTACCACTAAGATATCTAAGAATGCGCTTAACTGCAATTAAATGTGATTCTTTTGGAGATGATTAAAAGCGTGCACATAAGCACACACTAAACATAATATCTGGTCTACTGGCTGTCAAATATAATAAGCTACCAATCATACCTCGATATACCTTCGAGTCAACTAGTTTACCGGTTTCATCTTTATCAAGTTTAGTGGATGGACTCATTGGTGTTCCAGTTTCCTTAGCACCTTCCATCCCAAATTTCTTCAGCAATTCCTTAATATATTTCGATTGATTGATGAATGTCCCACTTTTTGCTTGCTTAATTTGCAATCCGAGAAAGAATGTAAGCTCTCCCATCATGCTCATTTCAAATTCTTCCTGCATAGTCTTAGCAAAAACTTGGCACATATTTTCATTAGTAGCACCGAATATTATATCATCAATATAAATCTGAATCAAAAGAATATCATCATTTTCGTATTTAATGAAAAGAGTTGTATCAATTTTTCCTCTTGAAAAGCCTTTTTTAATCAAGAAACCACTAAGTCTCTCGTACCACGCTCTAAAAGCTTGTTTGAGTCCATATAGTGCTTTTGTGAGTTTGAAAACATGATTTGGAGAAATATGATTTTCAAAACCTGGAGGTTGCTCAACATATACCTCTTCATTTATAAAACCGTTTAAGAAAGCACTTTTAACATCCATTTGAAAAAGTTTGAAATCTTTATAACAAGCATATGCAAGTAGCATTCGAATAGCTTCTAATCTTGCGACTGGTGCATATGTCTCATCATAATCGATTCCTTCTTCTTGATTGAAACCTTGGGCTACAAGTCGAGCCTTATTTCTAATAATGACTCCGGACTCATCTTTCTTGTTTCTAAAAACCCATTTTGTTCCAATAATAGTATGATTTTTTGGTCTAGGAACAAGTGTCCAAACATCATTTCTTTCAAATTGATTAAGCTCTTCTTGCATAGCTAGAATCCAAAATTCATCAAGAAGTGCTTCATCAATATTTTTAGGTTCAATCTGAGATAGAAAAGCAGTATGATTGCAAATATTTCTAAGAGATGATCGAGTGCTTACACCTCGTGAAGGTTCCCCCAGAATTTGTTCCACTGGATGATCTTTCACAAATTTCCACTGTTTGGTTGCATCTTGTATTAAATTTTGATGATCTTTCCTGATATCTCCATATTGGACTTCCTCTATTGTGTTCTCTTTGTTGAGATTGAGACTTTCCGTATTATTTATACCTCCTGTTTCTTCATCAATAGATTTCTTGGAGAGTAGAGAATTAGATTCATCAAATACTACATGCATAGATTCTTGTACAGTCAAAGTCTTTTTATTGAATACTCTATAAGTTTTACTATTAGTAGAATACCCGAGAAAAATACCTTCATAAGATTTTGCATCAAACTTGCCTAAATTATCTCTGTCATTTAAAATAAAACATTTGCATCCAAATACATGAAAGTAACTAATGTTGGGCTTTTTCTCATTCCAAAGCTCATAGGGGGTTTTATCTAATTTAGACCTTAGCATAACTCTATTTATAACATAACATGCAGTACTTACCGCTTCAGCCCAAAAATAACTAGGCAAGTTGTTCTCATTGAGCATTGTTCTTGCCATCTCTTGAAGAGATCTATTTTTCCTTTCTACTACCCCATTTTGTTGAGGAGTTCGAGGAGCAGAAAAATTATGCACAAAACCATTTTCATCACAAAATGTTTCAATATTTTTATTAACAAACTCTTTTCCCCTATCACTTCGGATACTTGAAATAGTATAACCCTTTTCATTTTGAACTCTCTTGCATAACTTGGTAAAAGCATTATGTGCCTCATCTTTATGAGTAAGAAAGATGACCCAAGTATATCTAGAGAAGTCATCAACAACAACAAATGCATAATATTTTCCTCCTAAACTTGCAACTCTATTTGGTCCAAAAAGATCCATGTGTATCAGTTGCAGTGGTCTAGTAGTGGAAATATGTTTCTTGATTTTAAAAGAAGTTTTTGTTTGTTTACCAAATTGGCATTCACAAATTTTGTCTTTAAGAAAATTTACTTTTGGTAAACCTCTCACAAGATCATTTTTTGAAAGTTTGGAAATAAGTTCCATATTGGCATGACCTAGTCTTCTATGCCATAACCAATTAGTTTCATTTTGAGCTGAAAAACAAATCGCATCTTGTGAGGTAATTTCTTCAAAATCAATTGTATAAACATTGTTACTTCTAAAAGCAATAAAACAAATATTACAATCATAATCATTCAATATAATGCACTTATCCATTTTGAAAGTAACTGTAAATCCTTTATCACATAATTAACTTATGCTTAAAAGATTATGTTTTAAACGTTCAACAAGTAGAACATCTTCAATTATAAGAGAAGACTCATTACCAATTTTACCTATTCCCACGATCTTCCCTTTCGAGTTGTCTCCAAATGTCACGTGTCCTTCTTCTTTAGATCTAAGATCAAAGAACTTAGTCTTGTCTCCTGTCATGTGTCTTGAACATCCACTATCTAAAAACCATTTATTTTTGTTCGTGGAAGACATCATGCACACCTATAAAAATAATTAAAATGATTTTTCTTGGTACCCAAGTTCTTTGGGTCCTATATTTATTAGTATTAGAAGAAATAAGATTTTTAGGTATCCATATGGTCCTAATAGTCATTGTATGTTTTCTTCTAATAGGACAAGCAAAATAATTATGACCATTTCTATTACAAAAATTACAAATAGCATGTGACATATATGAAGAACTTGAGTGATTATAATAGTATCCTTTTTTAACAAAATTATTTTTATGAAAAGAATTTTGAATATTGGACTTTGATGTAGAAGGATTATCAAAGAAGTTTTTATAAGGTTTGTATTTTTGTTTTGGCATATATCCCAAGCCTGCCTTATCAAAAACACATCTTTGACTACCAAGAAATTTTTCAAAATTTCTTTTTCCATTCGTAAAGTTTTCAATAATATTTTCTAAATCAGTTTTCTTTTTCTTCAACTCAAAATTTTCATCTTTCAAAACAATATTTTCTTTTCTTAAAATATCAATTTCGTTTGTTAAAGAAAAATTTTTCTTTTTCAAAACAGTATACTTAATACCCAATTTTTCAAATTCCTCATATACTTCTTCTAAAACATTTTGCAATTCTTCATATGAAGGATCTTCAATATTATCAAAATTTGTTACCTCAATGTCATCTTTAGCCATAAGACAAAGATTTCCTGATTCTCCATTGCTTGCTTCACTATCTGAGCTACTTGAATCATCATTCCACGTAGCTTTCATTGCTTTTTTGTCTTTGTTTCGATCTTTCTTTAGCAGAGGACAATCTGGCTTGATATGACCGGGTTTATTGCATTTATAACAAATTAAAGTGTCATTTTTACCTGAATCTTTCTTGGAAAACTTATTAAAGGATTTCCTTGGAGGAGTTTTATTTTTCTTTAAGAACCTCTGAATTCTTCTTGTTATCATCGCAACTTCTTCATCTTTGTCGTCATTTTCCTCATCTTCATCACTTTCACTTTCATGTGGAACAGCTTTAAGTGCGAAGCTCTTCTTTGACTTTTCTTCTTCTTCTCCTCTTTTCAATGTGTACTCATGGGTGATAAGTGACCCGATGAGTTCATTCACTTCGAGCTTCTTGAGATCTCTAGCTTCAAGAATCGCTGTCACCTTTGATTCCCAACGTTTTGGTAGAGAGTTGAGAATTTTTCTTACTATCTCCACTTTGGAATAAACTTTGCCAAGAGCTGTCAAGCTATTTATGATGTTAGTAAAACGAGTGTACATACTAGAAATAGATCTATCATCATCCATCTTAAACATTTCATATTCATGAGTAAGAATATAAATTTTTGATTCCTTAACTTGAGAAATTCCTTCATAAGTAACTTCCAAGTTATCCCAAATTTCCTTTGCTGTAGCACAAGTCATTACTCTATTAAATTCATTACCATTGAGAGCATTATATAATAAATTCATAGCAGTTAAATTCAAAGTATAAAGTCTATCGTCTTCACGATTAAACTCTTCTTCTTCCTTTTTGACCTTTACTCCATCAACTACTTTTGTTGGAATATAAGGTCTATTTACAATACATTTCCAGATTTCTCGACCTTGAGCCTGAAGGAATATTCTCATTCTAACTTTCCAGAATGAGTAATTGTCTCCACAAAAGAGTGGAGGCCGACTGCTAGATTGACCTTCACCAAATGAAACTGCAATGTTAGCCATAAGATCTTAACTCAAAAAATAGTTAATCTTATAATAGAGCTCTAGCTCTGATACCACTTGTTGCCCAGATGACTAACACAAGAGGGGGGGTGAATTGAATTATTTTGTTCTTTACAAAATCTCCTTCCGCACCGAATTACCGGAACTAGGCCTCTAGCTTTTGCAAGTTTTGTCGAACACGTGTGGCTACGCACCGAATTCTCTACAGTCTCTACTAACGCAGCGTTTTATTTATCTATTGGTTATTACAGGAATATATCTTATTGATCTAATTATGATTCCTTTTTAATGATGCCAAAAGGGAGAGAAGTTTTAGACTAGAACATTAACATTATTTAAATTGCTAAACTTGTTATATATGCTTGGAATTATATTTATATTTTTGCTTGAAAAACTAACGCACATTCTCAGGGGAAGCTTAAGTATTAATACAGGATTCAGGTTCTATCAAGCATTTGTCATCATCAAAATCCATTTGTAGATTTACATGAAACTTGAAATCTTGGATTCAACAAACATGCACATGTGAAATATGACAATCAATCATCTTAATATTTTCAAAATTCAAACCTTTAATCATGTCATGCACATGTGAAAGATGACAATCAATCATCTTTCAAAATTTTCAAATTTAATTTTCAAAATATTCATGCATATGTGGAAAATGTATTTTAATGTTTTATGATAAAATATTAATTTTGAGCCTTAATCCTAATTTTGAATTTTTAAGAGATTTACAACATTACTCTATGATTTTAATGTGAACTTGTTCCCTTCTTGCTCATGCTTGCTTCCTTGATGTGCTTGATTATATTGTGTGGACAACTTGAGATTGAGACTCCTTTATTCTTTGGATTCATTTGTTATCATCAAAATCCATTTGTAGATTTACATGAAACTTGAAACCTTGGGTTCAACAATAAACTATATAATTTAATTTTTCAAAAAACTCATATTATTTCTTAAAAATTATCACATAACTTAAAAAACATAAATATTTTAATATCCTCTCTTTTGAGGCCGTACAAAATAATACAAATGTTAAATTATCATTTTGAAATTAAGAAAAATATCATATCTTGAACTAATATTTTATTAAAATTTTACTCAAAATTATCTCAAATAAGTTTGATAAAAGTATATATATATAAAATAAATTTGGTAATCAGAACGTTGCTTTCCCTTATCTACCATTCCTCTCCGGCTTCCAGCTTAACCTAACGATTGTAGACTTTGAATTAGTAAAATGATTCTGTAGTTCTAGTCATGGAAAACATTATACATATATGTTGTACCCGTAGTATTAATTAACGATTGTATTCTTTTATTACCATGTATTAGGACTGATTTGACGGTCGCAAAAATCTTCCAGTTTTCCAGATTATTAACTTTGAAATTGTATTTGTCTTCAGTTTGCGTCTCTTTCTTTCAAATAATATTTATGGTTTTCGTGACTTGTACTACACCAAAGCCACACGCATTAATTACTGTATAATTCAGCGAAATTAAAGTATATGGACTAATAATATATTTTCATTTTCTATGTTTTGGTGAAAAACCATGCTTTTCCAAGACTTCTATAATTTCAATGACAACAAAACGAAAACAGTCTGTGGTTGGCACTGGCAGTCATCACATTCCATCGTCTGCTTAATTTAATTAAACGTGGTTGTAACTTTGTATCACATCCACCAGTTTTGGTTACGGCATATAATTCACTTTTCTATATTTAAATATATATATTTTTTTTTTTAAATTTCCTACTTTACATATATGTGAGAAATAGCAAATGAACAAATAAATATATAGAGTTTAAATTTTTAAAAATGTTTGTTCAGATCTTAGAACTTGAAAAAATAAATATATTAAAATAATAATATTATTAAAAAATAAATTCAACTCAATTCCGAATATACCGACTGGCTGATTCAGGCTTCGTTTGTATTCGAATGTGAGCTCAGCTCATCTCAATTCATCTTAACTTATCTTCATTTCATTATTATATTTTTATAATTTTTTATATAAAACATAAATTCCTATACATTTTTTTCAATTTTCAATACATTTTTTTCAAATCCCAATATACATTTTTTAAATTTCAAAATAATAATAATATTAAAAAATAAACTAAATTCTTCTCAATTCATTTCAACTCATCTTATCTCGAAATTCAAGCGACGCTAACCTGATTGTTCTATTGCGGGCAAAATTGTCAAAAAAACGAGTGCCAGTGCTGGGTACTTTTTCTGATGTTGTATTCAGATTTTCTCAGTACTGGAACGGATGAATCATAAGAGCGTACCACCCGCCAAGTACATAATCTACTTCGAGTTAAAACTTGTTAACCCGCAGCAAAAGGACGACAATCGTGTCTAGAAAGCTGCCACTTTAAAGGTTAAGAGAGAGAACATTGGTGAGATAAGACACAGCGGCAAGAGAAACGGACTACTCCGTAGAGAGATGACACGCAGTGCTCTGTTTTTTCATTGATTGCTCACACGGTGATTTTCATGCTCTTCCAGTTTCTACTTCCATTTGTGACAATCAAAGGGGCTTGCCATGGATAACAAGGCTGAAGTTTTGGAGCCTGTGCTAAAAGAAACCGTGGATTTGGTACCAAAGCAGAGCAAACCATCTCTCTGTTTTTTTTTTTTAACTATTCTTTTCTCTGCTTTGTGTCTTCTTACTCTTGGACTTACGTTTTCTGTTACTCTTCCTTTAGGGGCTTCTATTTTCGAATTAGAACTTTGTTTCGGTGCTTTTGTTGCTGGATTGTGATTTAGGCTTCTGGGTTTGTGATGACTGTTATGATTTGTTGTTGTTGTTGTATTACGGGTTTTGGTTTTTCTTTCAAAATGCTGTTTTATATTTTTCTTTTGAGTTTGTAATGGAATTACTTGGATTACAGGAGAACGTACCAATTGAAGAGGTTTTTCAGACGTTGAGGTGCAATAAAGATGGTCTCACAACAGAGGCTGCTCAGGAGAGGTTGGCCATTTTCGGCTACAACAAGCTTGAGGAAAAGAAGGTACACCACTTCTATCCTTTATTCTCTGTTTGTTTCAACGGAAAAAATATTCGAGAAATTTTTTCGTTTCAGTTTTAAGCAAAAATGATATTTTTCTGGTGTGAGATATTCAGTTTGAAAGTTTCCAACAGTTTAGCTGAAAGGAAAATAATAGGTTTTTCCTATCTTTACTCTGGGTTTTGCACCAAGACGAACTAAAAGGAAATTCTTCGAAGTATCTACGAATGGAAAAAACAGAGATCAATTTCCTCTTATATTGTTCTCATTTGGTTTTGGTTGTTTTCACATTTTGAATTCACAGGAAAGTAAGATATTAAAGTTCTTGGGCTTTATGTGGAATCCTCTGTCATGGGTCATGGAAGCTGCAGCCATAATGGCTATTGCGCTAGCCAATGGAGGAGTGAGTGTTCTTTTTTCCTCTTCTAGGGGTTTTTTCTGTTCGTTGCTGAGAAAGAAGTCTGATGAAGTGAAGAGAAATTTAAATTTCCCAGCTTATATTGAAGTAAAATTGGGGTTACCATCCTTTCAGAAAAAAATGCTTCTATTGATGTTCTCATGGTTTACTAGACCTTTTTTTAAGGCTTAAATAGGATTCAGTTGATTTAACGTTTGTTGTCTAGAGTGCCGAATAAAGATTACTTAAGTTCCTTTTTTATCCCGATCTCTTTCCTGCAACTTGTCTTCGACTAGAGAATTCTTACATTTTAGAATTTCTTAACGGCTGCACATTTTGTAGGGAAAACCTCCTGATTGGCAAGATTTTGTTGGGATCACAGTTCTGCTGCTTATCAATTCAACTATAAGTTTTATAGAGGAGAACAATGCTGGTAATGCTGCTGCTGCTCTCATGGCTCGTCTCGCTCCCAAAGCAAAGGTATTGGTTGGATAAGTGCATTCCTCTCCTTATTCTATATGAGTCTGGGTTATGTTGTTCTATGAGTTTTCTTTTGATTCAGTGTAAATTGATTCTTATATGTAATTGATGAATGTGTACTCTTTTCTGATTATGTCATCTGTGTTGGAATTATTTCAGGTCCTTAGAGATGGGAGGTGGATCGAAGAGGATTCATCTATTCTTGTTCCTGGTGATATAATTAGTGTCAAGCTTGGAGACATTATTCCTGCAGATGCTCGTCTCCTTGATGGCGATCCCTTGAAAATTGATCAGGTAATTTTCCCTTCAACCTTCACTATTGTGTTTGCTGAAGTTGGGTCAGCTTGTTGAGTGGAACCGACCTACTCACTTATGTTCTGTACTTGGACTTTTAAGTCTGCACTTACAGGGGAGTCCCTTCCTGTGACAAAAGGCCCTGGTGATAGTGTTTATTCAGGTTCTACATGCAAACAGGGGGAGATTGAAGCAGTTGTCATTGCTACTGGTGTTCATACCTTCTTTGGAAAGGCTGCTCACCTTGTAGATTCCACAAATCAAGTGGGGCACTTTCAGAAGGTAAATAGGTGCAAATGAAAGCAAATTTATGTATTCTAAAACATAGTTACAATAGAGAGAAGAAAGTTAAGATTTGAGAGGAAAATAAAATGGAAAAGAAGCTAATGCAAGAAATGGGAACACTACAGAGGAGAGGATTTGGGGAGACTATTGACAGCTATCTTGTATGGAAGTGGTGCACATTGTGATATATGCATGTGCTTAGCATGGCTCTTTCAATTTTTGCTCTTATGCCACTGAGTAGTTCTTTCTTGTATCCTAAGCTTTTCTCTGCATAATGTTAGGAACTACTTTAGTATACCAATGATAAGTCATTCTTTTCTTTTTTTCCTTTTTTGAGGGAAAGAGGTAATTTAATTATTGTAGGTCAAAAGGAAAATTCTGGTTTGCTTTCAACCATGTGAATAAAATTTTACTTGCATGGTTATTTGCTTTTACCAGACAAAATGTGATTGATAACCATGTTTGCACCTGTACTAATGAGAAACACGGTTTACTGGCAATTTGAAACTTGATATTAACCGTTTTTGTCCTGCCGCTACTAGATTAGTTGTTTCTGTTTGTATCTGAGAGAGAAAATCCTTCTGTTACCTGCATGATAGGTCCTGACTGCCATTGGGAATTTCTGTATATGTACAATTGCTGTGGGGATGATAATAGAGATCATCGTCATGTTCCCAATTCAACACCGGCCATATCGTCCGGGAATCGACAATCTGCTGGTGCTTCTTATTGGAGGAATTCCTATTGCCATGCCCACAGTTTTGTCGGTGACTATGGCAATTGGATCCCATCGTTTAGCTGAGCAGGTTGGTTACAATAGGCTTTAACTGATCGCTTTTAGATGGTTAACCGTTTCAGTGTGTATGGCCTATGATTAATTATTATTGCAGGGAGCCATTACCAAAAGAATGACAGCAATAGAAGAAATGGCGGGGATGGATGTGCTTTGCAGTGACAAAACTGGGACTTTGACACTGAACAAGCTAACTGTTGACAAGAATCTTATAGAGGTTGGTAAATGGCTTCTCCAGTTTGTGGTTGCAATTTAAACTTCTTAGATTTAATGCTGGTTAAAATATTTCATTTGAATAGGTCTTTGTAAAGGGAGTAGACACAGATACTGTCGTTTTAATGGCAGCTCGAGCATCCCGAGTCGAAAATCAAGATGCAATAGATGCTGCTATAGTGGCAATGTTGGGTGACCCAAAGGAGGTATGTATAGTATTACAGGCACATAGGCTAAAAAAACTGAGTTGGATGTTTTCTGCCTGCCTTTACTACGTTAGGATGATAGGTGAGCTTTGTCTAATTTATCAGATTTTGTATTTGTTATGTTTGCTTATGCTCTTGATACATAAAGGCTAGAGTGGGTATTCAAGCGATCCACTTCCTTCCATTCAACCCAACCGATAAGCGAACAGCTCTAACATATGTTGACAGTGAAGGTAAAATGCATCGGGTCAGCAAAGGTGCACCAGAGCAGGTAAGATAATTAAAAATATTTTGTCTACTTTGATTTGTCTGGAATGCTGAATAAAGTAATTTATGGCTGCGTTTTTATGACTAGATTTTGAATCTTGTACACAATAAATCAGAAATAGAACGCAGAGTCCATGCCATAATAGATAAATTTGCAGAGAGGGGATTACGTTCTCTTGCGGTAGCATATCAGGTAGTGTATCATTCATGTTATTTCTTGGTTTTATCTTCTTTTCATTTCTAATGCACTTTACTTGTGTTATTATTCATGATCATATTGGCAAGTTTCATTTTTATTGCGCAGGAAGTTCCTGATGGAAGGAAGGAGAGCCAAGGAGGGCGATGGCAATTTATTGGTGTCATGCCCCTATTTGACCCACCTAG
This sequence comes from Platycarya strobilacea, assembly GCA_036898215.1. Taxonomy (NCBI): domain Eukaryota; kingdom Viridiplantae; phylum Streptophyta; class Magnoliopsida; order Fagales; family Juglandaceae; genus Platycarya; species Platycarya strobilacea. Next base: position 2,936,258 of record CM072546.1, read on the forward strand.
ACATGATAGTGCAGAGACAATACGAAGGGCACTGAATCTTGGGGTAAATGTTAAAATGATCACAGGTGTGTATTATTCATAAAACAATATTATGTGAATGCTACTTCTGATTAGATTATGGGTAATACCTTAGTATGATTCATGCCTGGTAAATATCAAAGCCATAATCTAACTTTACGGTTGTGTATACCAGAGAATGAGGCAATGAAAGAGATAACTACTTTAATCTAGTGTAAAAGCTGTAATTAACTCGCATACCATGCAAAAAGTGTGCAAGGAGGGAATGCTTTTATGTTCCCTTCTGCATCTTGAACCATTAGGTTTCTACCGTATATCACTTCGTAATCCTTCTGAAGGAAATTCAACGCTAGTAATTCAAGCCAAAAAGATGATTCAGAATTTGTTCTTTGGTGAACACCTGATTGGCAGTTATTACACATTAAGTGTGGCTTTGTTTGTACGTGGTATTCAGGGTAAACCTTTGTCCAATATATGTACGATCTGTCATAGACTGCTTATAGCAAGAGCATGCAGTTCAGATTGTAACATTAAAAGGGTGCTTATAGATTTTTTTGTACCGCTTAACTGCCATTGTCTTGTTCTTGCTTTTACATCAACTCATATGCCGTTGTAATGCAGATGATAACTAGCTTTAATCGGTCAATACTGCTCATAAACATAAATCATCTTCTGGGACCTATATGATATTTTTCTCTGGCACGTGGAAATTTTTATGGCATCTACCATAGCAGTCTTGTTAATTGGATCTCTAATCTTTCCGGTTTTCGTTAGGCGATCAATTAGCAATAGCAAAGGAAACAGGACGCCGCCTGGGAATGGGAACAAACATGTACCCTTCCTCTGCATTGCTGGGACAGAACAAGGATGAGTCTATCGCAGCTTTGCCTGTTGATGATCTTATTGAAAAAGCTGATGGATTTGCTGGTGTTTTCCCTGGTATTGTATTTTGTTTTCATTCTTTGACAGTTTTTTTCCCCTAAATTACAATGAATAACCTATCACTAAGTCTCAAGTCCAAATACCATTGCACCCAATTCAGCTACTAGTGAAAGGAAGCTGGATCCCCTAAACTCTGCTGGGGAGACAGCTTGACTGGTTCATGTCTGTAACTTCTCGTGTTCTTCATTGATTTATGCCAACAATTGTTTTTGTAGGATTCAGAGCACATTTCTGTTCTTTGTTTATTTAACTGCGCCCAATATTTTATACATACAGAGCACAAATATGAGATTGTGAAACGTTTGCAAGCTCGGAAGCATATCTGCGGGATGACTGGTGATGGGGTCAATGATGCTCCTGCTCTGAAAAAGGCTGACATTGGCATAGCTGTTGCTGATGCCACTGATGCAGCTCGCAGTGCTTCTGACATTGTCCTGACAGAACCTGGTCTTAGTGTTATAATTAGTGCGGTACTGACTAGTCGGGCAATATTCCAAAGGATGAAAAATTACACGGTGAGCTTGTATTTTGATTAAATAGAGCATTAAACAAATCATGTTCAGAATTAGTCAATAACTAGTTGCACAACAGCCCAATTTGATGGAAGATAATTGTTTACTCTTAATTTTGTTCAAAACCTAATTGTAGAGTTGTTTGAATGTGACCTTAGATTACATAGTAATTATTATTTATTGACCACTTCCTTGTTGCAGATTTATGCAGTTGCCATTACAATCCGGATTGTGGTAAGTATTATGCTGTTGTCTTCAGGATATTGTATCTGGAAAATGTTTTATATTGCCCCTTTTTCTTTGAGCTATCTGACTTTGTTTTTTTTACTCCACTGTACAGCTTGGTTTTATGCTACTTGCACTCATATGGCAGTTCGACTTCCCACCATTCATGGTGCTGATTATTGCTGTCCTTAATGATGGTTAGTTTCCTTCTTTTTTAGGGGACGTGCTACGCTCTGAGTTCCTTATTTTATCTAATATGCATATAGAAATTTTTATGGTTCCTTCCTCCGTTACGAAGGGATTAATATCAGATAAAACATTGTTTTCCATCTCTGGGGACGAGAATTGGTATCTCCATTGTACTAACAAAGAAAGAGGAGTTAGCATTATGACATGCAGGCTTGCCATGCAGGTACCATTATGACAATATCAAAGGATAGGGTGAAGCCGTCTCCTCAGCCTGATAGCTGGAAGCTGGCAGAGATCTTCACAACTGGAGTCATTCTCGGCAGTTATTTGGCTATGATGACAGTCATCTTCTTTTGGGCAGCATATAAGACAGACTTCTTTCCAGTAAGGCTCTATCTTTTAGTCAAATGAACACCAAATTTGTTGTTCTTTCCTGTAAGACTATCTATTTCTTTTGCTCGATTTGATTCTTATTATGCAATACACAGCGTACATTTGGGGTTTCAAGCCTTCAGCAGGAGGATGCAGATGACTTTAGAAAGCTTGCCTCAGCAGTGTACCTGCAAGTCAGTACGATTAGTCAGGCTCTCATATTTGTGACACGATCCCGGACTTGGTCTTTTTGTGAGCGACCTGGATTTTTACTTGTAGCGGCTTTTGTTCTTGCTCAGCTGGTGGGTGAAACTGCTGGTTTTTTCATTGCATTTTATGACGAGTAATGCTAAGTACAAGTTTTAATTGTAGAAGTCCTGTAAAAGCTTTTCATAATAACATGGGCCTAATCAAGAAAAAATGAGTTTTCCGCTTTTTCATGATGTGGTCTCTATTTTTTTATAAAGGGCTTGCGCAAGATTTGTGTGTTTGGAACTTGTATATTATTATTTCTCTATTTTTACTGACTGCCTACTGATATATGGGAAAAATCAATGACCTTTATCAAATTTTCTTGCATGTAGGTTGCCACACTGATTGCTGTTTATGCAAACTGGAGCTTTGCTGCAATTGAAGGGATTGGATGGGGATGGGCTGGTGTTATTTGGCTCTATAACCTAATCTCCTACTTCCCACTTGATTTCATCAAGTTCTTTATACGATATGCCCTGAGCGGGAGGGCTTGGGATCTTGTTATTGAGCAAAGGGTATGTATGGACACTGTTTCAAGTCACGTAATTTTTTAAAAGGGTTCCTCCTTGATTCTTTGTGATGGAGTTCTATGTATAATGCAGATTGCCTTCACAAGGAAAAAGGATTTCGGGAAGGAAGAACGGGAGCTCAAATGGGCACATGCACAAAGAACACTCCATGGTTTGCACCCACCTGAAACCAAAATGTTCAGTGAACGCACAAATTATACTGAACTTAATCAGATGGCTGAAGAGGCCAAACGACGAGCTGAGATTGCTAGGTAAACGCCATTATTACAATTGAGATTGTGCCGCGATTGAACATGATATGAAAATGCATGTGATATGCTACTTTTATTTTTTCTGTTGCAGAATCAGAGAGTTGTCGACACTGAAAGGGCATGTGGAGTCGGTGGTGAGAATGAAGGGCCTTGACATAGACACAATTCAGCAATCATACACTGTGTGATGGATCATACACTTATGCTATAAACCTTCAGTACTGTCAATGCTTGAGACAGAAAAGCTGTAGTTTGTAATCCTAATATATCATCATATGTATTTATATTTGCCAGCTTCCTTGTATTTTCGGTTGCTTTCCTTTCTATCCTTTCTATATATGATAACCAAATAGCTACCCTAACACATTTGATTATAGTCATCCATTTATGATCTCCTTCTGGATCAGAAAAAATTTGTTGACATGACCAGAAAATTAGGCCCCTTGTCATCCTCTTTTATTACTTCACATACCATTTCTTGTAATGTTTATAACTTTACTTTCTTGCATTGTCACGATTGTATTGAGGAGTGATTGATGGTATCTTCATTATTTCTCTATTAATGTTATGATATCTCCTCATACAAAAAAAAAAATATAATGCCTATCTTGATTAAAAACCAAAGGGTTAAGATTCCAACCAAAAGATTATGAAATGGAATTTATCATTTAACATTGAGGTAACCCCAGCTACCAAATCCACAATAATAATAATAATAATAATAGTTGTAATGGTAGTAGTAATAATGGAAAATAAGGGATACAAACAGAAGGAGATGATCATAATCAAGAGGAGGATTGGAGAGCCCTGTGCTTCTCGATCTTCTTCTCGAGCTCATCCTTCTTGACACCAACCACCCTGTCCACTTCCTTCCCTTTCTTCACCAACACAAAAGTCGGCATCGCCTGCACCTGAAACTCCTGCGCCACATCCTGTATAGGCCAATCCCAATCCCCCAAAACCAAGCAGAAACTCAATAGTCATGCATACCCTCTGAGATTTAGGATTTGTTATTTTTTTAGGAAAAGAAACGGAATAAGAATACGCACAGGTAATTCATCGACGTCGATCTTGGCGAAGTCAACGTCGGTAAACTTGGAGGCCATGGCATGGACGGCTGGCTCAATGAACTTGCAGGGCCCACACCAAGATGCAGCGAAATCTATTACCATCTTTACTCCGTCAAACAACAACCCAAAAACGAAAAAGAGAATCAGATCCTAAAAAACACCGATACCATCTCAAAAAAGGAATATAAACTAGAGAGGAGAGAAAGTGAAAAACATATGCATAAGTAAAAATACAAGCTGGGAGGAGTCTTTGGAGTTGTTGAAGTGTAATTGCCATCTGGCGGAGGAGTGAAACGGCATAACCCGAGATGGGTCGGATGAAGATGGTGCTGCCTCTGCGATTCCGCCGCCTCCCAGCAAGCTTGATACTATAGATCCCATTCTCTCTCTATCTTTTTATCTCTCTCTCTTGCCCGTTTCTTTTATTTTTTATGGAGAGTTGTTCGTGGTTTTTATGGGGGAAAAAACAATCTCTTATTATTCATATAATTTTTATAAATCACACTTTATTTTATTTTATTTTTTATCAAATATTTAATATATAATAATAAATAAAAAAATAAATTTAATTTAAAAAAAATAAATTCAAAATAAAAATTATAAAAATAATTAAAAAATAATGTGTAAAAATTGAAAAATTATGGAGAAGTGCACAAGGTCCATCGTAGTAGTTTTTTTTTTTAGACTAGTACATCGCAGTAGTTGGAGAACGGAAATTGTTTGCACGCGCTTAATTTTGAGCATTAGCACTAGCCTAATTAAAGTATAAATTTTGATTAGGAAATTTATTTTTATAAATTTAATTTTCAATTTTCAATAATAGTAAATATTAAACTCTCTAAATATATTATTACTCTATTAAATTATTAATTTTGATTTTTTATTATTATTTTACGATATTAACATAAAGTAAAATCTAAGTAGTAAAATGGTGAAAGTCATCTCAATATTGATTCACAAACTTCTGAAGTAACTATAATAAACCAAAGTAAGATGTAAATTTCCATTTGATATCTATTTGTATGCATATTTTTTAGGCATTGCTTGAATTTTTGGATCAAGTAGAAGATGTCATTTCTGTTGAAGACTTTTATATAGTAACATGGAAATATTCAAGCATATTCAACCAAACTTCATAACAGAGATGTAAATGGAATAACTGTCAGACTCACGCAGTAGAAATAATGGCAATGAATTTAGCCTGTCAATGTAATGTTTTTTTATGTCAAAATAATATTTGGCCAATAATTTGGACTAATCAGATTTGGCCAGTGAAAATATTGAGATGACTAAAAATATTGTAGTTATGTTGAGTACATTTTAGTCATTTTAGTCAATTTTTATGCAATCTACTGATCTAGTTCAATTTTGATCAAGATTTAACTAAATTGATTCCTCTACTGCTCTAAGATGGTAGAATGATTACCCCCCACCAATCGGCAATCAGTGACCTACAGCCTACAAGCGTGGCCAACCCTCTATTTGACCTCGTTATGGCACACTGAATTTTGTCGGTTATATTCTTTTTTTTTTTAGAATTTTTTTAATCCCTATACTAGTGATATATATTTCAAGATATGTTCCGTTCAATGGTGAATGGTAAATGTCAAAATATTTTCGAAAGAAATAGATTGGCTAATTTAGACTTGATTTGTTTTAGGAGATAAAATCAAAAACTTCAAATTTTTATCAAATTACAAAATAAAACTAATATTAAAAATATATATTACAATAATATTTTATTCTTTTTTTAACTTTTATTTCATCTCATCTTATCTCTGAAAACAAACAGAGTCTAAATCATGAAGCATCCCATTCTCCCGTCCTTTGGAACGAAGTCATGTGAAGAATTTTTTTTATTTTTTTTAGAGTTCTAATTATTGCGAAAAAAAAAAGTTCATTCAGTCATATTATTAATATTTACCCTTGAAATTAGAAAAGGCATGTAACTCAATGTGTTAATGTAATTTGATAAAACTTATGACAAATTATAATGTTTTTATGGTTCAACTCATGTGAAATTGAAAAATAATTACACAGTTAAGAGTTAGGTCTAATAAACCAAAAGAGCACAGCAAAATGTGGTGCTATATCTTTGAAATGAATCGAGGACATGTAGTTGGATAATGTATCGTCCTATGTTATTGAAACTCTTGTGCCCCTTTCCTCGAACCTTCCAGAATATCTATAGCTTTGTTCTCCTTTTGTCCAAAATCCTCATCTCACAAAACCCATTCTCACATTATCGTAACCCCAAAGTTTTTTGTTTGTTACCGATTTAGAATGTTTAAATTTTCCACCATGACATGAGGGATATTTGCTTATTTACCCGTTTTCAAAATGGCCTCAATTGGACTATTCTTATAACATACACACCGCGTGTGCTAATTCATCCTATCCTCATAATAGCAGCTTCCTTGAGGTTCCCTTCCAAGATTTCAGGCATGCATATTTTTAACGTTGTAAACAGACAAACAGATAGACATGAGTCGTGACAGACGGATCGAAGGATTGGTTGGTGGGTAGTAAATCTCCCCTATAAAGGCAAATAGCGGAAAGGTGAGCAGCTACTAATGTATAGCTTCATTGTTCATCTTTTCCTTGCTATCGGACGAGTGAACTCAGCCATCATTCAGCTGTAGATCAGTATGTGCCAGAAAGGAGGTCCCAACTAATCACTGTGACCGCAAATTCACCTATTTACTTGGTAGGCAGCGGCCACCGTGACAACCGTCACCATAAAACAGGGTCGATAAATTAATGAGAAATACTTCTACAACAAATGAATTATATAAAAACAAATCTACAACTGATTTGACTTGATGTGGTACATTAGAATGTAAAATTATTTTTATTATAAAATAAATCTAATAAATCACATTAAATCATGTAAGTTTGTAAATTCTACTTTGTGTAATTTTTTTTTTTTAATATCTGTAGCACTTAAGGAGCCGAAATTACAAAATTGGATCCCTTCCAACAACCAAAGGTGATGGAACAAAGCTCTAGTAGACATATAAGATTACAAAGTGCCACGTTATGATACCAGACCTCACTCAAAGGGAACCGGAACACCTTGCCTCTTGTTCACAATAGCCATTGCCAAATACCGGGTACCCATTCCAATAGGCACCTGTTCTTCAGGTCCCTCCCAGAAGGGGGCTTCACCCTCGCCCACCAGGCGCCAGTATCCTGTCCTGAGGGACTCGGCTTGTTCATCTGTGCAATTCTCAAGTAGAGCTTCCACTCGGAAATTTATCCCAAGAGCACCAAGAAACTGAGACTGAGTAACTGGGCCATGGACAGACACATCGCCTGCAAAAGGTTTAAAAATTGGACTTTATCTTCAATTTTTCACTTAGAAGGAAGTGGGTGGGGGTGGGGGTGGGGGTGGGGGTGGGGGTGGGGATACTACAGGTACCAACACAATGGGGATATGAACCTGAAGCTTCCTCAGCAGAGCGTCTGATGGAAGCAAAATCAACATATGCACTAAGATCAGCGGATCCAGGGTCATCCAAAATGTTGACAAACTTGTGTTTCCGAATTGCCTGACATATGTGGGATTGGACCAATGAGAGGGGAGAAAAAGAAATATGCACGTAATAATTTGAAAGCTAATAAGAGGGAAGAAAAAGGAAAGAGTAGAGAAGCAAAAATATTCAAGCAAAAATATTCACACATCATACAGTTAGCTTGATAACTGCTGATAGACCAACTATGAATTACACATCCCCTCATACAACTACAGTACCGTAATACAGAAACAGCAAGTTAACAGACCTGCAGACTATCTGAGATGACTGCATTCAGTCCATAATCAATTATAAGAGCCCCTCCTCCATCAGAACTTATTCTCTTAGCAATAGTTTGAGTCAATTCCATTGACTTGGGGCAAACCTCAATTTGATCAAGCTTTGCTAACTCTTCAGTTGCAGCCCACTTGCAACGCTTCATTAGATAGAGAGTTGCAGGCGTAGGCTGTGGAGATAGAACAAAGCGAAACCTGACCGATATTATGCAAAAACAATTATATGACTTACCAATTAAACCTGCAGAGAGAGACTACTAATCAGATTAAGTTCCATATCCTTACGTTGAGTCTTCTGCCAAATCAACCATCTTCTCACACCAGCCATGAGAAGCCTTCTGTATACAAGATTATTGCAGGATGAGAGTAATTTAAGCCCATGCAGTGACAACATAAAATAATGTACTGGTATACAGTAGGGATGCTTAATTTGAAAGTTTAATGATATTAACTTATTAAGATCTGAAACTTTGGAAGGCTATCATGGTACTTCACCTAAAATCAACTGTGGCATCTCATTTGGTTTGAAAAGGGGTGCCCAAGCATAGCTTTGTTTCTTGGCTGGCAATTCAAATCAGATAGCTGTTTTCTTCTGGTTGCAGATTTTTTTTTTTTTTGCAGCAGTTTAGCAGCTTTGATTAATTTGCTGCATATTAACGGCTAGTTTGTTCCTTGGTGCTTGTTTACTTACATATAGAGGAACTCTTTCATCAAATACCGAAATATGGAAATCTTCATCGAGGCAACACATATAAATGGTCCCATACTCGAGAATGTATATCCTGTGATATCTTCCTTATCCTGAAACCAGTTAGGACTTAGGAGTCCATATAACTCTTCAAATTTTTGCTTTGTTTGAAATGCCCATCCATGACTTGTACAATATTTGGGTACAATAAATATAAAAAGAAAGAAAGAGACAATTTACATGGTTTGGCACTAAGGACTACTTTTGGGGGTGAAATCTACCATGCATGATGATCATTCAAGGTTTCTTGACTCTCATGCTCTCTATTACAGTGCTTAAAATGTTGGAGGAGAGATTGGAGAAGATGACGATGTCTTGGAAGCTTGAAAAGTGGTCTCCCTCTGCTGGTTGGTATCTCTCCCTTTGGTCTAACTACTCCCTTGTTTTATGTCACTTTCTTGGTCAATTCACCCAGTGCCAAGGGATTGCGTAGAGCATAAACCAAGTTATTATTATAGATTGCATGGCTAAGTCTATTTCCAATTATTCTGAACTTGCTATCACGGACGATTAGTTTGTTACATATAAAATGGACACCAGCCGATGACACATTGTTGATTCAGTTAGTTCATAAGGATTAAAATCATGACAAGATGAACCAAAAGGAAGTCTTGTACAACGCGTAATAACAGCCAATAAACAGGCAAGACTCTCATAAAACAGATTAGAATGACAAACCTGAAATTGGTGAACTGGTAAGGCATCATAAAATTCATGGGCAATGATAATAGTAGGCACTGAAACAAGGTAGAAGAGAAAAAAATTGATCAGAAAGGGAAGGAAAAAGATTTGTCACATTTTAACTATTAAAATGCAGGAAAATCAGACATTATTGTTATAATGTACCAAAGATAAAACCACAGTTGATAATTAAGACATGTCGGCCACATGATGATAAAGTATGGTCAACTCTTCTGCAGTAAGTTAACGGCATTCAGCATTTAATAAATTTAAAGCACGTTATATGTGTGTCACTATCATGTCAGTTAAATTGCTTCAGCAAACTGCTATACCATTATTGCTTTCAGATCAAGCATTCTAGCTGTTAATAACAATTCTAATTTAACTTTTTTTTAATAACAATTCTAAATGATTCATAGAGTTCAAATTAAAACAGTAGCCACTAATTAACCGCTGAATGACCTTAACCCTTTGCCCAGCAGGATTGAAATTGCAGTACAAAATCCACAAGGACACTAACAACTAACAAGCAACAAAGAAAAAAAACAAACAAAGAAAGATCTCTTGAACATCATATCCTCATAAATTGCCTTATGAAATTTCATAACAAAGATTTCTCTAGGGATGGAAAATTGGTATCAAGAGAAAGCCATGTTGGCATGCTTAAGCATGTGTGAGTGAGAGAGATAGAGAGCACAGTTTGAGAATCATTTTATTCAATCTCCACAAGAATATGTACACACGCGCATTTCTATAAACATTTATAGATGTGTGTGTGTGTGTGTGTGGGTGAAAGAATCGTCTTTCTACTTGCACACACTATTTTGCGAATCTTCTTGTTTCCATTGGTACATATATAGGAATACATTCCATACCTCCTGAAGGAACCTGCTCTAGTGCAGCATGCCATGTCACAGGAGCTCCAGCCAACAAGCTGAAAGTCTTTTTGTCAACCGTGCCATCCATATTGTTTTCATCTTCACATTTTAAGTTGCTGTATTGAAGCTTCTGTAATGTTGGGCTGCATTCTACCATATGTATGTTCAACGATTGGACGAAATGTTTAAATTTTGAGGCACCCTACAATAAAAGCTACAATTCTTCAAAACTTGAACCCACCCCTAAACAGAAGAAAAAATAATAAGCAAGGAAGTGAAGACAGAATTTTCTTATCTCTAACAACAAATAGAAAATCCAAAAAAATATGTATGATGAAGAATGTGGTCTCATACACGAAGAAAGTCAGCCATAAGAGTTCCTCGTCCAGGACCCAGCTCAACTAGGTTCACTTTATTTGGCTGTCCCATTTGCTCCCACAAGCACATGGCCCAAACCCCAATCATCTGAGATTATATAAGCAAGACATGAGAACTCATTCTTCTTGATTGAGCAAATATTCAAAAATCAAAGTATCTTAGAAAATACTTTTTAGTAAGAATTTCATTTCACATCAGAAACACACGATACAAGTACACAAAGGAAGGCAACTTGAATAATAATGCTCTTCGCTTTAATGAGTCTTTAAAAATCATTAGAAGATTAAGAGAACAGTTCGGAGTTTCGTAGCAACCAAATTACCTCCCCAAACATCTGGCTTACTTCAGGAGATGTTATAAAATCACCGTCTGCTCCAAAAACATCCCTATTAATGTAGAAGCCAGCTTTGGGGTTTGTCAGAACTTCCTCCATATACTCAGCAACTGAGATTGGCCCACCACGGAACTTGATAACAGAAAAGAAACACGGTGTTAGACCTCAGGCATGTTTGTCACTAAGAGAATTCTCAAATTTCTGAGAAATTTGATATTATGGCACATTTAAATGCCATGTGGAAACAAATCATTCCTAGTCTATGAATAGTAGAATGCTCCTATCATTGTACAATGGAAGTGTCCACAGACATGGCAGGAAACAATATTATGTATGTTACAAAAACCTCTGCCTCAAACTTCACAATGAAGTTATAAACTTGAAATTTTGAGTTTCATAGGACATCTCCATCTCATCTTCATTGGTATGGCACCTTTTCTGGCGAAAATTTTATTTTTTACACATAGCACCAACATTCCAGCTCTATCTTGGATCCAACTAACAGCACAGTCCCGCACCAATTCCTTCATTTCCAGTATATAATGTACATTGGATATCTCAATTAGATTCCGGCGTTACGAAACCCACTTCAGTTTGTAATATTATTTAGAGACTCCATATAACAATAAAAATAAATAAAGGCATCCCCCGAGCAGCAATACTTACATTACTAAAAGTAACATATAAATAAAGAAAAATGAACGAATTGAACCTTGATGATGCTTTTAAGGTGCTTGATGAGCTCGGAGTCGGAAGAAGGCTCGTGAGAATGCTCTGCCATTCAAAATTCACTTACTAAAAAATTATCTAAGAAAAGGAAATAAAGAAAGCCTTTTTACTAATCGCGTTCGTGAAAATTATTTACCAGGAGAATTGTAGAGGCCGGAGCGGTCGATGGAGATTGTGGCGGCCGGTGGAGAAGCGGACAGGTTGACATCGTTCTCTACGTGTTCGACGGAAGTACTGTTTGGGACTTGGGACGATGAAGTAGAGCACAAGAACCGTGTTATAGAAAGCGAATAAGCCGCAGGTGGTGGCACTCGTGAGGAGAGCTGCGGAGCAGAGTAGTAGGCATGGGATGCCTTACGATAAGAAGTGGGAACTCGCAGAAACAGACGTCTAAACATTTCGTGATCTCCGGGTTGATCTCCGGGGAAGAGCGACAACTTATATCCGCTCTGCAAAATTATTGTTATTTTATTATAACAATTACCGTGCCTTGATAGATGGGGATGTAGCTCAGATGGTAGAGCGCTCGCTTAGCATGCGAGAGGTACGGGGATCGATACCCCGCATCTCCATTTTTCTTTTTCTATCACCACCTCTTGTGTATTCTATTTTAACATTTGTTATTTCGTTCCGCTTTAAACCGTTTGTTATTGGACTAATTTGTAATTATTTATAAAAAAAACTTGCGATTGTCCACAAAATGGGGCACTCTGGTACATTCATGACCTTCACTCTTCAGTTAACATTCTACATACACACTCATGACTCAAAGACCAGGAACGTTCTTTTTTTACAGTAGTAGCTGGGTGGGGACCGAAGATTTTTTGCCATTTTTTCCTTGAGAGTTAGGGTCGGACATTTTTTCAAATGGGTGGCATATCCTGGTTTCCATCGTCACTGACTCTCTCCCCAGGGCGAGAAAGCTTAGGCGATGTTTTGTCATCCCAGATGAAGTAGACATAGAAGAGGAAAGAGCTGGCCGCAATTGCAACGCCAAAGAGAATCAAGGTTGCAGCCCAGTGAAGAAACGTGCCGAATTCACAAGCAAAGCCGAACAGGATGGCGCTCGCGAAGACCCAAATGTTGACTTGCAAGAATTTTTTCTTAAACGAGTTATCGCTCGGAGGCAACTTGTTAAGCTTAGTGTGACAGTGACCTGACCAAAAATAGGCAAAGTAAACAAAGATGATAAAAGCCATGATGGGTCTGTCGTTATTGCCATATGCGCGATACAATGTGCCCAGGCAGCTAATTGTGAGGTTCAGAGAAGCCAGTTGGGGAATCAGAAGATCATTGAGGTTTTCATCGCTGCCATTGGTGTTGCACCTGTTGCAATGAAGGGGAAGAGTATGTTTGCTTCGAACATTGGGGGACATTTTGCGAGGCGGCATAAGTTTCTTTTGAGTATTAGCAGCAGATGAAAGAAGCAGCAAGTGGCGGATGGTTTGGCGGTGAGACTGATTTGGTTCCGGTGAGTTCATAGCAGTCCCCTAACAATAAATAGAGACGAACCTGGAAAATTACATGTAATTTCTCTTTAACACCAAAAAAAAAAAAAAAAGAAGAAGAAGAAGACTCGCGGAAGTTGCCGTACTCTTTCTCACCTATTTCCCGAACAACTCCTGGAAGAATCATGCGAGTTGAGTGTCGACGACTTTCACGCTTCACCTTTATCACTTACCAATAAAAAATAAAAAGAACAAACTAATTTCATCTCGGAAGTTGCTTGGAAATTTCCAGGGAGGACTGGGAACCGAGTAAATGTTCGGTAAACTTAATGGAAAAATCTGAAGGTAGGCAATTTAGGGTACCGATTGCGCACCAACCATCCACCTGATTTAATGAAACGATTCGTTTTGAAGGAGATTTCATATGGCGTGATTCAACACCATCTTTCCTCTTCCCCTTCGCGTCCTCCTCTCTCTCTTTTCTTCTCCCCCGTCGCCAAAGATCCTGCTCACTATTTTTTTTTTTTTTTCTAAACAAAGGCCATCCCCTTTCTATACTAAATAAAAGTCTGCATATTCCACCCAAACAAAGGCCATTCCTTTTAAGTCGATCAAATTTATTTAAATAAAAGGTTGTTTTAGTTCATCCGCTTGGCTATGGAAAACCTTCGTGAATATTCCACCCACACTTATCTATCCCCAAAAAAAAACAAGACAAAAGAAATAAAAAATAACCTCAGATTGAAGAATGGAGTGGAGTGGGTGTACATAAGACTTTTTGTATGGGAGAAAAACAGCCAAAGCTTTGAACTTTTTGTATTTGTGCGCAGAGAAATATATTTGGGAGAGATGAAGGGATTGAGGGGCCTGTGTTGAGGAAGGGAGTCGAAGAAGCTGACGTATTTCTCTGTGTTTCCTCAGATCGAGTTGAAGCTTGCCCAAATCACTGTATTTCTCTTCTTCGGAATTTCTTGTTCGTGTTTCTGTGTTTCTCTTCATCAGATTTTCTTGTTCGTGTTTCTGATGTGTTTCTCTTCTTCGTGTTTGATTTCTTCTTCTCTTCTTTTCTGTTTTTTATTTTTTATTATTTATTTTTTTAAATATATAACATTAGGCATCAGACAATCAACGTCCACATCGAGATGGGGTACGCATTTCGTTTCCAAAATCGTACTCCTCAAAATTAATTTATAAATCCAAGTAATTTATTAATTTACTCTCATTCGTTAAAAAAATAAATAAAAGACTATTACTAAAATTTAATATTTAATACGAATGTCACATTTATTAATTTTTTTAAGAGAGTTTACGAAATTTGCATATAAGATTGTAAATATTATTTTTTTATTATAATATTTAAATAATAAATACTTTTTGTAAAAAAATATAAAATATTAATAATATAACCTAATATTTTATATTTTTTTACTTTTATAAAATCTCGTTACAAACCTATCATTTTCTTTTGAGTTTCATTATATCAAACATTAGACATTTTCTTGTGTTAATATGCAAGATAAATAATTTCCATGAATGTTATTTAATATGGTGCGAATATGTCCTATGATGTTACTATTTTTATGAATATTCTATCAAACAATGATTTGTTTAGTCCAGACTTTAAATAAATATATGTTTTCTCACCGAAATTTAAGTTTTCATTCTCTTCTTCTTCTTTTTTTTTTTCTCGTGAATTTTATTTTCATGTTTGAAACATATAGAATTGAGAGGGACAGCAAATTACAATAGCAGCAGGTGGTTTAACTCTCTAATAGCAAAATAGAACTTGCCAAAACCCACTACACCGAAACCCAACCCACCCTTTTCCACCGAGTTCTTGGTGTCAAAACCAGGTTAGCAAGTAGATCGACTGCTGTCGTGCTAACGGAAAGTTTTCCGACGGCCTTTTGTTTTCGTTAGGATCATCTGGTGGGTTTGTTTCGAAGTTCCTAAAGTTGAAATTGTTCGCCATTTTTTTTCGAAAAATCAATTTGAAACATAGTACTCAGAGCAAGCTTAAGTTGTTTCACCCTTCTAAGTTCCCATATAGACTTGGAAAGAAAATATTCAATCCACATATCCTCCGAATTCCTCACTCGAGATCTCTTACTCTAAAATATTATCTCGTCTTTAGGAAAACAAAAAGAAAATCTCTCTTGAAAGAGGTATGAGATTCTGCTCATTTCCTCATCTTCCTCTTATTTCTCATTTTCTTGTGTTTTTTGGGTTTTTTTTTTCTTGTATTTTTTTAGGCCAAGGTAGGAGAAGTGGCATTAGGACTATTTTCTAGTGGCTCCGACCACCACGCGGCCCACCATGAGATTCGCCAACCATCGATCTATCAAATTATTGAAGGACGTGCCAAGAGCAGTGGAATATGGCTCTCACGAGCGGATTGAAGTGCTCACAATGTCTTCATGCGCCACCATCTCCAAAGAGCTCCACTGCCACCACTCGGTGTTTTTGGGTTCAACGACGTTGGAAGTTGAAGGGTTGATGTGCTGGTCTCCCCTAGGGAGACACGTGCCACGTCAACCTTTTTTTTCATTGTTTTTTTTTATTTTTCAATGTCTTTCTCTGTTAGTTTTATTGGTTTCTCCAATATTGAATATCGAAATTACATATTTTTCGATGTATTTCGATTTTTCCATTCTGTTGGTTTCTTTGTGTAATTTTCAAGTTTTAGTTTTTTATATTTAATAATTTGGAATATGATATTCTTTAGGCTACCCTCATCCTTTTGAGGATGTAAGTGATATATTTCTCTCTTCTTTTTAGAGAAAGTATGTGGGTTTCTCCCCTCCCATTTTTTGGAAGATAAGGTTGTTATACTCAATTTCTTTCACGGAAATAGGTTTGTAAACTGTCAAATAAACTTTTGCTTTGTTTGTAGAGAGTTTCTAGAAGTTTTAGATAATGGTCATCACAAAGAATTTGTGTGCGAAAGTACTCCTAATAGTCGACAGTTTGGCTTGTAACCAATGTCCTCCCTTTTATAGGTCACGAATGTAATTTTCATTTTTTGAATGGAATGAATCTTTTTTCATTAAAAAAAAAAAGAGAGAAAATATTCAATCCCAAAAAGTGAGAAAGATTCAATTAAAATAATGCAACATCATCTGAGGAGGTTTCAACCAACCAACACACCCAGACCACTTGGGTTCAAATCACCCAACCATAAAAAAAATATCAAACCACTGGGTGAAAGAGATAGAGATCAGAGAGACTAATAATTTAAAACCAGTTGCTTGAAATCACCAAAAAAAAACTCAAAACTATTTCAAAGCACATAACTTCAAATAACTACTAGACGACAAAACTAAAAAAACCGAGCAACGGTGATGAAGCCATAAAATTTTTTGGAAAATCCTAATTGATCTCTAATAACGCTCAAAGAATAACGTGGTAATTGTAGTTCAACTTTGAGGTATCGATTTCATAGAGAGACAAATTAAAAGAATAGTAGGATAGGAAAGAAACTAAAAATATATATATATTAAATGATTAATGATAAAAGAAAAAGTGATTTTAAATGAAAATGAAAATTAAACTAAATAATTAATGGAAAAAGTAATTAAAGTTGACGAAGAGTTGAGTGTCGGGAATCCCTTGCACATATCTGGTATTTTAATTATTTTCAATTCACTGATAACTCAATTGAGAATTTAATTCCGTAATTCTTAATTAGAAGATATAGAATTACTTATCACTTATAAATTACATAAATTGATATTCACATTAAGAAAACCCAACGACGACAATATACCCAGGAAGCAATATTGCAACAGAGAATTAAATCAATATAAATAATCGATGAATCCAACAATAATTAAAGAAAAAATTCATTCAATAGAAAAAACATGATTGAATCTATAAACGGAATAAACTCTAAAATTATTCAAAAAATAAAACATCAATAATATATTGAGAATGATAAAACAAATAGTTTTAATAAATTAAAATCAAAATACATGAATTAAAAATAAATTAAAAATATCATTTAGTGTACAAGTTCATTCATAACCTTACATGAAAATTTAGTTATCCATAAATAGAATGGATAACAAAAATCTCAAGAAGAAAATCATCTAAACGGTGGCCATTCTTCTTATTTCCATTCGTCGGTGTACATATGTCGCCGCCTCAGGTCTCGTTCCTACGGCGCTTTTCTTCAAAACATATAAATATATATATATAGGTGCTGAATGTCATGCAGGTCCGTTGGCATAATGTAGTGCCGTGTAGCACTTGAATTGGATTGCCTTTTTATTTAATTGGAAAACCAAATCCTTTCATCCTTGAAATGTATTACAGATCCCCCACTCCAAAAGCCTATATACATATATGTAGAGTACAAACAAATTATATGGTGCGGCTCAATTAATTGTTGAACACATTTAAGCGCAATTGAGTTGCCATAGCGCTCATTTGATCTTTTCCACTCCTTTACACTAACAAAGTAAATAAAAATAAATAAATTATATTAAATAAATAATAAAATTAAAAGAAGAAAAATAATGCATAAAATCTCAATGTAAATAGAAATCAAATTTAATAAAATAAGTGAAATCTAATCATTTCTATTTTCATTTTTTATAATTTAATCAAATGTTAGGATATTTAAAGTGCACTTTCGTACACTCATCACACCCCCAACTTACTCATTGCTAGTCCCTAACAATTTTTCATGCAAAAATGATGAAAGAGACCAAAGAAGATCACACATTAAAGGCTATCAAGTCACACTTTTCAGAGTCACATATCACAGCAATCTTAAAAACTCAATAGTCTAATCATAATTAATCCACTTATAGCAATCCATAGAGTGTGTGTGTGATCCAAACTATATCCGTCTAACCACAAACCGTGACACATGCAACATCAAAAACATCTCAAGCAAAAGGTTCAACTCCATATATCACAGGTGAATTGTGTTTCGTATAGGGGATCTCTCTATAGAGTTGACAAAGGGTGTACACACACCCTCATAGGGAATCAGACAATTATGTACAAGCAATAAGCAAGTATTAATCTTATGATAGGAATACTAACAATTGAGAATTTCCACCACTTATTCTACAAGCATACTTAGGATCAGAACGATCAACATAAAAATGTTGTAGCGTGGCTTGGGTTAGGGACTATATGAAAAAAAGGATAAACACAAATTCAAAAACTTCCAAATACATACCAAGGGAATTTTATTAAATATCTCAATAGACTATATTTTTCACCTGATGCACTTTTCAACTTTTCAGTCAAATAATAATTTTCCTTCTTCTTCAACTTCTGTATCTCTTTTTCTTTTCTTTTCTCTTTTTTTTTCAATCTCTTTGTTTTTTTGTTGTTTTTTTGTTGTTTTTTTGTTTTTTGTTTTTTTTACTTTGAAGCTCACTCAATCGAACATTTTGCACTTGTATTCTTTCCTTTTTTTTTCTTCATTCGCTCTCTACTTTTTTTTTAAACAAAAAAAAAATGTAAATTCCACATGTAGCACACACTTGGAAGCAATAAGGGTAAGAAAAATTTGTATATAAGCTATACTCCAATGTGGAGGAGTATGGATGATGTGAGCATATGAAAAGAAAAAGTCTATATATGTTTATTGGCTCAAAATTGGCTAATAAGGGTCTATGATGATAAGGGTTAGCTTAAAAGACTCAAACGTTGATCCTAAGTTGACCTTTGTCATATCTCAAGTATATCTACCATCTTACCACAAATCATGTAATGATATTTTAAAAAGAAGTGTCCAATTCAACAAATCAATAAATGCTTATCACAATTTTCTGCATTTGTAGGCTCTCAACCTCTTCCAAAGTTCACAAGAATACTTGAGCAAAATAGTTCTCTGGCTACATGTGTCAAACCACCATCTTACCACAAAGCTTGGATACATGCATTAAAAGTTCTGTGAATACCTCAGCAAAATGATTAAGATTGGTTTGTTGAATTCATCAAAATAGCCATGAATGAGCATGAATATACATGTAAAAAGGTACATGTGTGATGCATTTTTTTTTTTTTACACATGAAAATATGCCACAGAGTTCCAACAAACATTATTCTCGCCTCCCAATTTAAATGAAACATTTTCTTCAATGTTTAACAATCAAAACTAAATGGAGGGTACAGAAAATGATAGAATACACTTGATGTAGGACGTGGAATGACTCGCTAAACACTAGAGATGGCAAACTGAAATAACAAACTGATACTAGCCTACAAACAAAAATAAAGAAAACCAATAGCAACCAAAAAGAAGAAGAAAAGGGAAAAAAATAAATGAAAAACAAAAACAAACAAAACAAATAAAATGAAAACATACCTGCCTGGTGTGGTCAAGGTTGATAGACCAAGTCCACAAGTGGAGTCTCTTCCATTTCCGGAACTTCCCTATCAATTAATATTTTAAGGTACTGACTATTTACTTTAAAAATCCTACCATCTTTAGGATCCTCTATTTCTACCGCCCAATTTTCAAAAACATGCTTCACTACAAAAGGATTAGTCCACCTAGACCGAAGTTTTACTGGATGCTTATGGAGTCTAGAGTCATATAAAAACACTCAATCATTGGGTTTAAATGTTTTTCTCAAAATATTTTTATCATGAAACGCTTTCATTTTAGCCTTATAAATTTTAGAGCTCTCATAGGCATTATTCCTCAACTCCTCTAACTCGGTCAATAAAAATTTTCTGAACTTACCTGCTTCTCCTATGTCAATATTGAATGCTTGATAGCCCAATAGGCTCGATGCTCGAGCTCCACAGGTAAATGGCAAGGCTTTCCAAAAATAATTCTATAATTTGACATGCCTAAAGGAGTTTTGAAAGCTGTACGATAGACCCAAAGTGCATCAACTAGTATCAAAGACCAATCTTTGCGATTCGAGTTTACCATTTTTTCTAAAATTTGTTTAATTTCTCTGTTTGCAAGTTCTACCTGTCCACTTATCTGGGGGTGGTATGCAATAAAAATTTTATGTACTAGCCCATATTTTTTCATCAAAGCCTCAAAAGAATGGTTACAAAAATGTGTACTCCAGTCACTAATAATAGCACGTGGTATACCAAACCGAAATAATACATTCTCTTTAAGAAATTTAATTACCGTCTTATTATCATTGTTCCTGCAAACTGATACTTCCACGCATTTTGACACATAATCCACTGCAACAATAATATAGTGATATCCAAAAGAAGAAAGAAATGGTCCTATAAAATCAATACCCCAACAATCAAAAATCTCAATTACTAAAATTGGGTTCAAAGGCATCATAACAATGGGACATAGCTCCTAATTTTTGGCACCTTTCACATGAACGACAATAGATGTTTGTATCCTTAAACAAAGTGAGCCAATAAAATCCACACTACAAAATCTTTGCAGCGGTTTTCTTCATTGAAAAGTGGCCTCCACAAGCTTGGGAGTAACAAAATTTCAAAACGCTAGCAATCTTTTTATCAGGAATGTAACGCCTCAAAATTTGGTCAATGCAGTATTTAAAGAGAAGATGGTCATCCCAATAGAAATCACGTACTTCAGTCATAAATTTCCTCTTATCCTGAGCGCTCCAATCCATTAGTATCTCACATGTAGCCAAATAATTCACAATATGAGCAAACCATGGTAGAGCAGTAATAGAAAGTAAATGCTCATCGGGAAAATCATCTATGATTGGCAGATGGTCAGAAGTTTTCTCAAATATGAGCCTCGAGAGATTGTCAGCCACTACATTCTCCACTCCTTTCTTGTTTTTGATGGTGATGTCAAATTCTTGTAAAAGTAAAATTTACCGTTTTAGTCGTGCCTTAGCATCCTTTTTTGTAAGAAAGTATTTAAGGACTGCATGATCTGTGAAAATAATAATAGAAAAACCAATCAAATAAGAGCGAAATTTATCTAAAACAAACACTACAGCTAGCAACTCTTTTTCAGTAGTTGAGTAATTCATCTAAGCACTATTTCAAGTCCTACTGGCATAGTAAATAACAAAGGGCTTCCCTTCCCTTCGCTGTCCAAGAACAACACCTACAGTATAATCACTAGCATCGCACATAATCTCAAAATGCAAGGTCCAATCTGGTAGCTGCATTATGGGTGCTGAGGTAAGCTTGCCAATTAGCATTTAAAAGACCTTTTGACAAGCTTGTGTCCACTCAAATAGGGCATTTTTAACTAGGAGGTCACATAGTGGTCTGGATATAATGGAAAAATTCTGTATGAATCTCCTATAAAAGCCCGCATAACCAAGAAATGATCTCACATCATTTACTGTTTTAGGTATAGGCAACTTAAAAATTAATTCAATTTTGGATTGATCAACCTCTATCCTTCTGGAAGAAATAATATGCTCTAAAACAGTACCTGAAGGTACCATAAAGTGGCATTTTTTCCAATTTAAAACTAGTTCCTTCTCCTCACAACGAGTCAACACTTTCTTTAAATTCAATAAATATGCATCAAAAGAGGATCCAAAAATAGTCAAGTTATCCATAAAAACTTCCATGCTATTTTCAATCATGTCACTAAAGATACTCATCATGCAACGTTGAAAAGTGGCAGGTGCATTACACAATCCAAATGGCATTCTACGAAAAGTATAAGTACCAAAAGGACAAATAAAAGTGGTTTTATCCTGATCTTCTAATACAATTTCAATTTGATAATAACCAGAATAACCATCCAAGAAACAGTAGAAAGGATGATCAGCCACACGCTTAAGAATTTGATCAACAAAAGGGAGAGGAAAATGGACTTTTCGGGTGGCGGCATTTAATTTTTTATAATCAATACACATTTGCCACCCAATCACAAGCTTGGTAGGGACTAATTCTCCCAGATCATTCTTCACTACTGTAACACCAGACTTTTTAGGAACAACTTGTGTCGGACTAACCCATTTATTATCAGTAATAGGGTATATGATTCTTGCGTCTAACAATTTTAACACTTCATTTTTCACCACTTCTTTCATAGTGGGATTAAGCCTACGTTGTGGGTCTCTACGAGGGCTAGCTCCTTCCTCCAAATTAATTTTATGTGAACAAATTAAGGGACTAATACCTTTTATATCAGCAATGCTCCAACCTAAGACTGACTGATGCTCACTTAGAACCCGAATTAATTTCTCACTTTGAGATTCAGACAATTCAGATGAGATTATAACAAGAAATGTATCACCTGGACCAAGGAAAACATGCTTCAAACCCATAGACAAAGGCTTCAATTCAACTTTGGGTGCTTCCATGCTTGAAGGAATCTATCTGTCTTTCACTTTTCTCAGGCAACTCCTCGAACTTCGATTGCCATTTCTGTGTGCCATAATCCCAAGTTCTGTTGAAAATAAAACAAATATCAATTATATCAGATGAATCAATAATGGAATCAAACTCAGAATTAACCAGAAAATGCTCAACGGGATCAAAATCTTGAGTTTCCAAAACTCTTCTATCCATCAGTGAATCAATCATCTATGTCTGGTGGCACTCATCATCTTCTCCCGGTTGTTTTGCAATATGGAAGACGTTCACCTCCAGAGTCATGTTTCCAAAAGATAGCTTCTTGAGCTCATTCCTGCAATTGATAAGAGCATTAGCAGTGGCAAGAAAATACTTACCTAAAATCAGAGGAATTTTAGAGTTAGTATCAATAACAGTGGCAGTATCTAAAATCAAGAAATCAACAGGATAATAAAATTTATCAATTTGAATTAAAACATCCTCTACTACCTCTCGGGGTACTTTGACTGAACGATCAGCCAATTGCAATACCATAGTAGTTGGTTTGATTTCTCCTAACCCCAGCTGCAAATAAATAGAATAAGGTATAAGATTCACACTGGCTCCTAAATCTAGCAAAACTTGCTCAAACTCTTGATTTTCGATGCTGCATGCAATGGTTAGGCACCCGGGATCCTTGTACTTGGGAGGAATCCGTTGTTCAATCAAAGTACTAACTTACTCTATTAAGAACGATGTCTTTTTCACATGGTATCTCCTCTGAACTGTACACAAATCCTTGAGAACTTTTGCGCAAGTAGGAACTTGTTTAATTACATGCAAAAAAGGGAGATTGACTTTTACCTATTTGAGATTCTCCAGGATTTCATTGTTAGGATCCATAGTTAGCTTGCTTGATTTTAGAGTTTGAGGGAATGGTACCTTAACATAGCTCTTTGTCACCTCTGATTTTTTGGGTAGCTCGGGAGCACTACTATCTTGATCCTTCTCCACATCCTCCAATTTATCCATTGTTGGGATGTGTGATGAGTTACCACTACGAGTCACAATGACATTCATATCTTTCAAATTGTCTTGTGCCATGTGTTGACCATGGGGAGTGGACTAAGTTTGAGAAGGAAACTTACGCTACTCAGTCACACTCAAGGAGCTCATCAGTTTTGACACTTGATTCTTTATCTTTTTATTTTCTTCCACAACCTGCGTAATCAAAGATTCAAACTTTTGGTTAGTCTTATCCTGTGCTTCAATAAAAGCATGTAAAGTATCTTATAAAGGACTCATAGAAGATGTAGGTGCATGATATGGTACATGATATGATCTAGTGGGTTGTGCAGGTGGTATAGGTAATGCAGGTAATGCAAGTGACTGATTTTCGGACTTCCATCTAAAATTGGAGTGATTATGCCACCCCGGATTGTTCCTCATACAACCCTCTCATCTCATAAAATGTGGGACACTCTTGAATGAGGTGATCTACCCCTTCACACACAAAACATGGCTCAGAAGACTTTGCATGATTAGCCAAGTGTGCTGGCTTCAAGTCCTTAGCCTTTAGCAACTCTAACTCCCTAGTAAGCACCTCAACCTTAACCTTCAAGTTGTCTTCTTCCCTGAGATGGTAAATTCTACCACCATTTTGATTACTTGTAGGTCGTGACCTATTTGAGCTCTCAGTCGCACTATGTTCAATCCAAGTGTGAGTTTTTTCAGCGAGCTCATTTAGGTATTCTATAGCCTTATTAAGACTTGTCTGCAAGAACTCACTATTACACATCATCTCCACAAATTGACGCTCTCTAGGTGTAAGTCTCTCATAGAAGTAACTCACCAGACGTCAACTTTCATACCCATGGTGATGGCACATACTCAATAACTCCTTAAATCTCTCCCAAAATATATATAAAGTCTCGCTGTCCTTGTGTGCAAAAATGGAGATCTGTCTTTTTAAAGCATTGGTCTTATGTTGAGAAAAATATTTATTAAAGAAAGCCCGAGTCATATCATTCCACAACCCAATGGATCGTGATCTCGGCGAGTATGGCCAACTCTTAGCTCTATCCTTCAAAAAGAAAGGAAATAACTTAAATCTCACAATGTCATTAGTTGCATTTTGACTATGGAAAGTCGCAACTACCTCCTCAAACTCCCTAATATGCACATATGGGTTTTTATTTTTCAACCCATGAAAAATGAAGAGTAGAAATATCACTTCTGTTTTAACATCGAGCTAACGCGTATTGGATGAAAACATTATGCATGATGGTGTGACTGTGCATATAGGGTGGAAGTAATCCTGAAGAGTCTTAGTGGGTTGATTCTCGTGTTCACTCATATTTTTAGAAGCAGAATGACTATCAAACAAAGGATTAGAAAAATTAGATACTGAATTTGACTCTATCATAGGCCTACAAGCAAATCGACCTAATGTGTCTCTATACCTATTATGCATGCAAAAAAAAAAATGCAACACAAAAAAAGAAACTATGAAAGAGAAAAATAAAAAGAAAATAATGTAGCAAATAAAAAGAGGAAACGGAGTTACCACCTTTACAAACTGCTGAAAAAAAAACTATATAATAATTCTTCTACCGTCTCTCCGGCAACGGCGTCAAAATTTGATAACACTCAAAGAATAACGCGATAATTGTAGTTCAGCTTTGGAGTGTCGATTTTACAGAGGGACAAATTAAAAGAATAGTAGAATAGGAAAGAAATTGAAAAAAATATTAAATGATTAATGAGAAAAGAAAAAGCGATTTTAAATGAAAATTAAACTAAAGAATTAACGAAAAAAGTAATCAAAGTTGACGAATAGTAGAGTGTCGGGAATCCCTTGCACATATTTGGTATTTTAATTATTTTCAATTCACTGATAACTCAATTGAGAATTTAATTCCATAAATCTCAATCGGAAGATATAGAATTATAAACCCAAAATTAAATCAAATATAACCTTTTGGAAAATCACTCATCACTTTTAAATTACACAAATTGATATTCACATTGAGAAAACCCAATGACGACAACATACCTAGGGAGCAATATTGCAATAGAGAATTAAATCAATATAAATAATCAATGGATCCAATAATAATCAAAGAACAAATTCATTCAATAGAAAAAGCATGACTGAATCTATAAACGAAATAAACTCTAAGATTATTCAGAAAAGAAAACATCAATAATATATTGAGAATGATAAAATAAAGAGTTTTAGTAAATTAAAATCAAAATATATGAATTAAAAATATCATATAGTGTACAAGTTCATCCTTAACTCTACATGAAAATTTAGTTATCTATGAATAAAATGGACAACAAAAATCTCAAGAAGAAAATCATCCAAACGGTAGCCATCCTTCTTATTTCCGTTCGTCGGTGTACATATGTCGCCCCCTCAGGTCTCGTTCCTACGGCGCTTTTTTTCAAAACGTATAAATATATATATATATATATATAAATATAGGTGCTGAATGTCATGCGGGTCCCTTGGCATAATGTTGTGTCGTGTAGCACTTGAATTAGATTGCCTTTTTATTTAATTGGAAAACCAAATCCTTCCATCCTTGAACTGTATTGCAGATCCCCCACTCCAAAAGCCCATATACATATATGTAGAGTACAAACAGATTATATGGTGCGGCTCAATTAATTGTTGAACACATTTAAGCCTAACTGAGTTGCCATAGGGCCCATTTGATTTTTTCCACTCCTTTACACTAACAAAGAAAATAAAAATAAATAAAATAAAAATAAATAAAATAGATAATAAAATTAAAAGAAGACAATTAATGCTTAAAAACATCTCAATGTAAATAGAAATCAAATTTAATAAAATAAGTGAAATCCAATTATTTTTATTTTCATTTTTTACAATTTAATCAAATGTTAGGATATTTAAAGTGCACTTTCGTACACTCATCAATTCCCATAAAAATTATTTGTCTGTGCTTTGATACACTTGCGATGATTGTGCAGGAATTAGATGTGTTCACCCGAACCGTTCCGACCCGATAAGCACTATACTGACCTAACCTGAATTATTTCTTATGTCGTACTCGATAGGCCGATTACTTAACTCGATAAGCCGAAAGGCCCGAAACTATCCAGAACTCTCCTAATAGGCACAAAACTCTTCCAAATTATGTTTCTATAGCACATAATTCTCCTAATAGGCCCTTTTTGTTATGGATTATCGTTTCATTAGCATTCTCTGTTACATACGTCAATTACCCTTCCCACCATTACGAGTCACAAACTACCACAAATACTCCATTAACAGGCCCTAAATAGCTTCTAGATAACGAGTCCAAAACAATTATATTTTATCATCATTTGCCGATCTAGACCTGTTGGCATTGCAGCTACTCTGGCTCTTGAGCTCCTGAATATGTTGTGAAGATTCCTTTATGAGTCGACGATAGACTCTAGAGGACAAAGGCATCGAGGCGAGATCTGTATTCTATTTTCGGTTATCGGGTATTACCCGTTTCCAATTTCACACCTAATGAGTCGGGTAATTTAGGTCGGAAGAATTCGAAAAATTAGTCGAGTCGACAATTCAGCTATTTTGAACAACCATGGCATAAATTGTTCATTCAAATGAAATAAAGTTCGAGTTTTGGAGGTTTTACCTAAGGCACTAGAGTGATTGTTGGAGTCCTTCATAATGAGCTTCCAGTGCTTGCCAGTCTTATTGTGGAGGTAAAAGTGGAGATGGAGGGGGTGAAGGCTCCTCCATATGTGAGAATCATAGGGTTGGTCTCTGATGTTGCCCATTCGGAAGTTGGGTCGGTGTTGACATTTGGATCCGATGATATCGGAAGAAGCAATTAAAAGAAGTCCACCACCAACACCATTGAGCTAATTCTCAACCCAAGCAACACATATTGCTTGGTATAGTCCTGCATATGGTAATTAAAATAAATTGCTGATGTGTCCAAAAGTTTATTAAGAAAAAAGTTTCCAAACACATTTAAAAGTAACGGTTTAACCTTTTATAAGACGGTTATTGTTAAAATAGTGGTTGGCCGCCTTTACAATCACAATGCCGTCATAACTCAAACGGAACTAGTTCGGATTGACGTTCCAACTTCCAAAGGATCTGCAAAGTCTATCCGACGTAACAAAGACTCTAGCAACACCCCTTGTGAATAGCTAACAGGCATTACGGAAAAGAACAATGATATCCGTACGATTATTTTTATGATTATTTTATAATTTATAGTGTAAATAAGTTTTTTTAAAATCATTTTTTAATATTTTTTTAACATTCTTAGTTATTAAGAAAAAAATAGAATTTTATTAATATTTACATTCGACCAAATAAAATTAAAAATTAAAAATTAAAAATTAAAAATTATAAAAAGATTGTAAATTAGGAGTAAGAATATCATTTTTGTAGCAAAAAAACTTTATTAAGACGAAAATATCGATGCGAAATAAATGGAGTTACCGTTTGTGACTTGGGCAAGGGCAGTAAACCCTAAACCCTCAGAATCGCTTACCGATTCCTCGATTATTGTAGCGATACGCGTCGGTAATGAAACCCGCATCGATCACACCCGAGTCTTTTGCTCTCCCCAAGGCTCCACTTCCCGGAACCTCTATGCAAAGCCAGAAAATCCAAACACAGTAGGAAAAGGAGTGATGACGTTTAGTGCCGCAACCAAGGGGACGCCATCGACTGCCGTTTCGGCATCGGCGTTAAATCTTAGGCAGGTGAAATTGGATAGAGAGAGTGAGCTTAGGATTGAGGTCCCTAACGACACATCTCTCAGGCTCCGACTTCTCACTGGCACAGCTGAGATCTTCGGTACTGAGCTCCCCCCGGAAATATGGCTTAACTTCCCTCCCAGGCTTAAATTCGCCGTAAGCTTCAGTTAGTTTTGCAGCATTTTCACTCTCTTAAACCAACATTTTATGCCAATAGCTGATGGTTTAGGTTTTTGCTATCAAGTATAGTACGAGAAGAATGCTTCAAGCTTGCGAATTGTTTTTCAGCGAAATTGGCTTTGAGAATGCTTCGATAACGTTCAATGCTTTGCGTTTTGTTCAATTGCAAATTGATTTGGGCATTCTTATGACGATTGTTAACATTCTAAAGCGTGCTGGTTTTTTTATGCTAATCGATGACCCTGCATGCGTAAGGTTCCGTACACCCAGATGTTTATAAAGGCCATCATATCAGTCACACCTGATATGGTTCTCTTGAAAATTATTGAATGTTTGGTTTTTACAAAAAATTCGTTAGTTCATAGTAGGCGATTAATAAAGTGAATGAATTTTTTTATTTTGTCCCGAGGTAATATGCTATCCCGCATTTTGTTGAGCAAAACTCAAAGTTAGGCTTTAAATGTCAGGTTTTTACGTGGTATGGAGCCACAGTTGAATTGGATGGAAATACAGAACTTGATTATACTGCAGATGAGGTATGAGCTCGTGCTCTGCATGTTTTTATTGTTTGATTTGTTTTTTCTAGTTTGTGAAAGTAATATTTTCTTGTCATATACTCACAAAAAAAATATGTTCTTGTCATATAAAATAAGATCACTTTTTTTTTTTTGATTACTGATAAGAGTATTGCTATCTTTGATTATTAGACACCCATGGTTAGTTATGTAAATGTTCATGCCATACTGGAAGGCCGGAGAAACCGTGCAAAAGCATCATCATCCAATGACTCCGATTCCTCTCAGGTATTTTTTTCCATTGTCGGTACTACCAGACAGAAGTTTTCATTATTATGCATACTTAATTTGTGACAGTTCCAAATCTCTCTCTTCCTCCAATGTAATTTAAGGTGGGAAAGAGGAAGGGAGGGAAGGACCAGAAAAGAGACAGAGAGGATCAACGTACCATCTCATCAAATCAACTTTACTAACTTATTAGTATGTCTATATACTACTTTTGATTGTTGTTTACTGATAAAAATATATATACTACTTCCGAGTGGTCCAGGGACCCAGGGTGATTGTTGTGGGACCCACAGATTCTGGCAAGAGTACCTTGTCAAGGATGCTTCTTAGTTGGGCTGCTAAACTGGGCTGGAAACCTACTTTTGTGGACTTGGACATTGGCCAAGGATCAATAACGATTCCTGGATGCATTGCAGCCACCCCAGTTGAACTACCTATTGATCCAGTTGAAGGAGTTCCTCTTGATATGCCCCTTGTGTACTTCTTTGGGCACGCAACTCCTAGGTAATCAGAATCTGTTTTCTCTGTTGGTTATCTGCCTATTAGATCAATCCTCAGTTGGTTTCCACATACTAATAACTATTGCATGGCCATTTTTTG
Source organism: Platycarya strobilacea (assembly GCA_036898215.1). Taxonomy (NCBI): domain Eukaryota; kingdom Viridiplantae; phylum Streptophyta; class Magnoliopsida; order Fagales; family Juglandaceae; genus Platycarya; species Platycarya strobilacea. The sequence continues at coordinate 2,966,173 of CM072546.1, forward strand.
AATGGGTTGACTAGTTTTGAGAATATCCAGATTTATCAGATCTATAAATATTATCTTTTTTGCAATAACACTTGTCAAAATAATTTTCTTTGCAGTAACAATGTAGATTTGTACAAAGTTCTTGTGAAGGAGCTTGCTAGAATGCTGGAGAGACAGTTTTCTGGCAACGCTGAATCTCGTGCTGCAGGCATGGTGATCAATACCATGGGATGGATAGAAGGAATGGGCTATGAGGTAAGTGAACTTCAAAGGTTCTGCAGGAATGTGTGTAGACCACTTTGTAATGCTTCTTTCGGTTTCTAATACGTGGAGCTGTTGTTTAATTATCTCTGATGTTCTGAATTTTGTTGCAGTTGCTGCTACATGCAATTGATACATTCAATGCCAATGTGGTCTTGGTCTTGGGCCAGGTAGATGCCTATCTTTTGAATTTGTTTCCAGTAACAGTCCGAGTGCCATCTTGCGAGCATCATCTTATTGAATATATGCTCTTTTCTTTTAGAGTATGTCTGTATGAACCTGAGAAGTTATGATTAGTTGTGATAGTTCATGTCTACCTGTCAAGTCCAATAAACATACCACTTATAAAAAAAAGTCCAATAAAGATACCTGCCGCCAAAATTAATGTATAGGACCATATACCTTGAAATTGTTTTTACACTTATTTTGATCATTTTGGCAGATGAGTATGTTCTAATTTTCTTCATTAGAAGGGTATCTAGATTATTAGCAATCTACTTTGTAGTGCTCTTTTCAGTATCTGCGGACTTTTTGCTGAATTTATAATATTTTTTAAGATTTGGACAGTTCTTTTTATAATTCACGTGCAATGCTCTAATTATTGACAATCTACTGAAAGTTTTGGAACATTTCATACTGGTCTTGAGATAGACATAATGCATGAACTATTCTCGTGTACTTGTTGGATGATATGCTCTTCTGTCTCTGCTTTTTGCCAATACTCAACACCAGAAACTTTTTCTAGACAAAGATATGGTAGTTTATAACATGTGGCTTTTTTTCTGGAATTTGTATGTGAAATTTTATATTCTCTTAGTGAACTCATATTCTGCTAAGCTTAGGACCCTGAGCTATTGCCCTTGCTTTAAATCATTTCTTGATATTAAAGAAATGGAACCTGTTGTTTATAGTGCATCTCAGACTTTCCTTTCAAGCTTCATGCAGGAAAAACTTTGGAGTATGCTCAGAGATGTCCTGAAGAACAAGCCTAACGTAGATGTTGTTAAACTTCAAAAGTCAGGTGGTGTTGTATCCAGGAATGCCAAAGTTCGCCACAAGTCCAGGAGTTGTAGGATAAAGGTAATAGCAACCTATAGTTAATAGTTAACTGACTTTTATCATATATCTTTTTTCCTTTGTTTCTTTGACTAAATGAGGTCTTTTTGTACTTGAACTTTTTGACTTTATGTAACTACAATGATTGGTTTACTCTTGATCTATTTTGTTTATTTTAGTTCACAACATTTTAAAGAAGGATATCCCCTCTATCGTCATGTTGTTTTTAGTGGGAAGAAAATGACATAACAGATTTATATGTGGGGATTTAAAGAAACAAAATAACTCAAGGTAGATTAAGTAATATGTTCCTTTTTATAAGAAAATAACCTATTCATATAGTAATATGTATCTTCTTATTTTAACGTTTCGTGTCAATGTTTCCTCTTATTGATAAGGCTGTCTGATTTTTCTGCCAGGAATATTTTTATGGCCTGGTGAATGATCTCTCCCCGCATTCTAATATTGCAAACTTCAGTGATTTGACCGTGTATCGAATTGGGGGTGGGCCACAGGCCCCGCGCTCAGCACTGCCAATCGGGGCAGAGCCTGTTGCAGACCCGACAAGATTAGTTCCCGTCAGCATCAACCAGGACTTGCTTCATGTAGTTCTTGCTGTTTCGTATGCCAAAGAACCTGATGAAATAATTTCAAGGTAACTTCAGCGGAAATACCTTGAACTCAGAGAAATCCGCTTGATTAGGATATAAGGGCATTGGGCAAGAATGTAATAGTCTTAAATTAGTATGAATCAATTCACTTGTCTGATCCGAGAATATAATTACCTTGAAGATGCAAGATAATTCTTTCACGTGGGTGCATACAGAAAATGCTTACTACATTTATCCTTTTTGGGTGCAGTAATGTTGCTGGCTTTATCTATATCACGGACATCGACCCTCAAAGGTTTGATTTTGAATTAGAAGAATTTTGCGGAAATTATGGTTTTATATGGCGCTAACTCTTATTATCTTCATTACAGGAAGAAAATCACATACCTCGCACCGGCGGCAGGAGAACTCCCAGGCAAATATTTGATAGTGGGAAGCCTGACATGGCTTGAAACTTGACTAGAAACCTGACTCATTTTCAAATTTTGTTTTTGTGAATGAAAGCTCGCATGATATTCTTAGGCTATCCTGTGGCCAAGTGTGATTTTATGCTACCTTTGCTTTTCTGATCAATCCCAATAAAAGTTCCAACCGGATCCGAGCGCAATTGGCACACTAGCCACTTTCTTCTCTATGTTTTTGTTTTTGTTTTTGTTTTCTCCTTACGGAATGCTTTGCTGTTATAAACTAATGATAGATTGGACAATAGTTGTGGTTAGTAAATTTATTTTCCACAATTTTATTAAATCCTTCCTATATTTAATTTTTGCTGTTAAGCATTGTATTTGTGCTGTTCTGAAGAGATTGTCCAGATCCTCACCCCCTTTTTTATACCTTAGATAACTGTCCAATAAAATTATTTGCTTGAAAAAAGTCTGCGGACACACACACACACATATATATATATATATAATATTTTTGGTTTCGTGTTCTTTAAGTTCCAATATCTTATTGTAAATCATTCCATCCTATGACATGCAAAATGCATTGTATCTAATCATTCATCTTCTTGACTAAGAGTGTCAAGAGTATATAATATGTATGGTGGCTGTATGATACATATCTGGGGAAGGCTATATCTGTCAAACATGATCCCAGCCGCAAAAGGGACAGCTTTGCAAAGATAAGCTTGACGACGAGACAACGTCATGTTCCATTTATTTGCTTATATTATTAAAGACTTACTCTCACTTTCATCCCTTAAAATAAATTTGTTAAAATATCCAAATTTCCAACTCCTCCAACCGGGGGCGATTACTGGGAAAGGAGCGAGGATGTTGAGGCTACAGCAGCTGGAGACGCAATTTAAGGCTAACCAAAAGGATCAATGTTAAAAATTCAATGTGGGTTGAAAAATGCACCTCTCAGATAATTTGGATTCGGTGGTTTTTTTTTTTTTCCTCATAAATACGATCGTTTTGGCTCTCCATTGGTCAGCCTTTTGCACCGCCTTCTGAAATTCACCCAATTATACTGATTAAAATATAGGATGACATAAGGGATGAAAAATGAATAATTACATACCAATAAGTGCAGAGAAGGTCTCCTTCTTCCTTCTTCCTTCTTTTATATAAATTTTGAGTAATACCAAGTACAAATTCTAAATATACAAGTTTTATATAAATATTTTTTTTTGTAATAATGTCGATCTCATCGAGAAAAATAAATTTTCACATGTTTTTATGATGAGATTTACTTTTTTTATAAATATTTGCACGGGATTTTTACATTTAAAACTTGTATATGTTATTTCTCTTATATTTTATTATATTTTATCGTAAAAAATTATTATTTGACGCAAAATGACCAAACTGAGGAAAGTGTCGACTTTTATATACTCTGTTTAGCATTTAGGATACTGGATATGTTTATGTCAAGAAGACCAAGTCACCTAAGGTTACGAGAAAAAAGGAATACGTGCCCGCCAGCAAAAACAACAAATGACTCAGATTATGAGTCAGTAGTTAACACTTTCTTTATAGTCATCTGGTTAGCTTCATGCAGCAAATTGGTCAGCTTCAGTTTGGCTTTGTTTAACTTATCATTGGAGCTTCTATAAGATAAAAAAATACTCTTATAAAACAAAAAGCTCCAACGAGGTCGAGTGACAACGTGGCATAACGTCAGTGCTGGTATAGGAATCTAAATCTGGGCAATCTTTAAAATATGGAAACAAGTTAAAGAAAACAATTTATTGAAGTAGTACTTGGGATTTGATAACTTGGGAATATGCCAAAGGTTACTGTTTTCGAACAGGAACACCTCCATCACCCTGTCTCTCTCTTGCCCGACCTGCCCACTTTTTTGTTTCAAACTGCCCGTAGTTGGAACTCTTTCCCTCTTTCTCAACTCGCAAGCACCCCTTCTCTTTGACATGTCCCCTCTGTCTCCCTCTCTCTCTCTGAGGCCATTCTGACCAAATTTTACAACTGGGTCAGGGTGAGTTTTTCAGTTATTCCTGATATTTTCGCATTGTTTTGCGGGTAATTGGTTTATGATGCATTTGATGGATTTCTATGATTTGAAGTGAGGTACTTTGAAATGGGTTCTGCATGCGGTATCTGAAGATCTTCTGGATTTTTGGGGTATGAGGATTTGATTATAAGAGTGCGTGGAAGATGGCTTTGGAGTCTAGTGCAATTAAGGAGAAGGTGATTTTGGATGAGGGCAAGTCAAAAGGAAGGAATAAAAAAGATAGGGGAGAGACAGAGACTGGGTGTTGGGTGAGTACGGGCAGGTTCTTTGGGAGTTTCATATTTTCAAGAACAAAGGTTGATAGCTCTGCCAATGGCCCTGCTGCCCGTTTTGGTAATTCTATTTTTGCCTTGTCTCGGTTGGTTGTATTTGCATAAGCATTTCTCTTGGAGTACTGATTTTAGTTTCGAATAGGACTTTTTTTGTTTTGTTTGCTGGATAAAGTGAAGATGCTTGATAACTTTTTTTGGATGTAGGGATATTAATTTTGCCAATTCAAAACTTTGTGGATCTAAAAAAGTAATAAACAAATAAGTCTAGGCCGTAAAGACAAGCATTTTTCAACCAGTCCCGCCTAATATTGTATGTTTGCAAATGGTGGGAACTTTGCAGATTTTAATAAGATTATGTTGTTTAATCAGCAATAGTATTAGAAACAATTAGGCCCAGTTATGAAAAGTTTCCTTTTTTTTTTATTGTTTTCTTTGAATTTGTCCCTTTGACATATGTATTTCAATTTTCTTATTGGTATTCTGTTATGATCATCAACTTTGTTGGTGCATATTAACCTTTTTTTGATTTGGTTGCTTGATTGGGATTAGTAAATATTCTAGGAATGAACTTGCATAAATTTGGTTCTGTGATGGCATTATATCATGCAGAGGGTTACTCTATGTACAACAAATATCAATAGTCAATCATTCATTTAGGTCTTTGTCTAAATCAGCAGTGAGTAATTCTACGAACGAGAAAAGCAGAGACCAACCAGTTGCTTCATTAGAGTCTTCAACAATGACTAGTAATACCGGAAGTACTTCATCCACTTCAAAATTGAGTTCTACATCAACGTCAAAATTGAGTATTTCTTCCACAATTAAATTCAGCCAGGAGCTGAATGTTGCTTCAAAACTTCGGAAGTTCACATTCAATGAGCTGAAGTTGGCGACGAGGAACTTTAGACCCGATAGTATTCTTGGTGAAGGTGGTTTTGGTTTTGTCTTTAAAGGTTGGGTTGAAGAGAATGGCACTGCTCCTGTGAAGCCTGGTACTGGACTAACAGTTGCTGTCAAAACCCTCAACCAAGATGGACATCAGGGTCATAAAGAGTGGCTTGTATAGTCCCCCTCTCTCTCTCTCTCTCATGTATTAATTGATTTTTTTTTTCTCTCAGCTTTATTAACGTTCCTTTTTATTTGCATCACAGGCTGAAATTGATTTGCTAGGTCACCTAAGCCATCCTAATTTGGTTAGATTGATAGGATTCTGCATTGAAGATGATCAACGGTTGTTAGTTTACGAGTTTATGCCTCGTGGGAGTTTGGAGAACCACCTTTTCAGAAGTACACAACAAATCCATTATTTTCTTAATTATGTTTCCTTTATATTCAGATTAGACATGATTTAAATTGAAGTTTGTGGAGAACTAGCTCATAATGTAGTTGCATTTAGTTGTCAGTGGCAACATTTTGTGATGAAATTTATACTTCCATTACAAACACTATATTTGTGATTAACTGTTGGATGATGATCTGTTTAAACATGAAGTTAAAGAAAACAGGGAAAAAACTTCCAGTTGCAAGTTCATATACCATCTAATGTATGATTTAGTGAAAGTTTGCTCCTTTCGGGACAAGTTTTTTCTTTTTTTAAGAAGTATATATAAGTGGGTTAGTCATAATATCAGTCACCCTCAGATTAAGAAGGCTTGATTTGTCCACTTCAGCTCTGGCTTAGTTGAGAAAACTGATCCCATCCTCTATTTGGAGTAATTGCATTAATGGGGGACAGTAGATATGGTGCACTTGACAATTTGTGTTTTCTACTCCCGATTTTTAATGTCAGGCAACAATCATGTAAAATGCCACAGGGTCCCTGCCTCTTCCTTGGTCTATCCGAATCAAAATTGCATTTGGTGCTGCAAAGGGTCTTGCCTTTCTTCATGAAGAAGCTCAACGGCCTATCATTTACCGCGATTTCAAAACATCTAATATTTTACTAGATACAGTATGTGACTAAACTATGCAATAGCATTGTACCCTGTATTGCTACTCTGTTCTAAAAAATAAAATAAAATGTGATTTTAGGAATACAATGCCAAGCTCTCGGATTTTGGACTTGCCAAAGATGGTCCTGAGGGTGACAGAACTCATGTGTCAACACGAGTTATGGGAACATATGGCTATGCAGCTCCAGAGTATGTCTTGACCGGTGAGTGTGGATAGAATAAGTAGCTTGACAATACTTGGCACTACTGCTACTTTACTACTACTGGCTGGTGTTGGTCAGTGAGCATGATATGATGTCTGTCATATATGAGGATATATGGAACTGAAAATACTTTTGTTTCATTTTATATTATATGTTGTTACCAATTTTAAAAGCATTAAGTAAATGCCATTTACTCAATCTATTCTTGTTGACTGTTTTCATATGCTCATTGGACAATGACTTCTGGTTTTGGCCTTGGTCTTCCATCCGTTTCATGATGTATGGGTGACTCCCCCAAAGGGTAGTAGAGCTATTGGGTTGTTGGAGAAGTCAAAAGGTAGTTTGGTCCATGAAGCATTGAAGTTTGGCGGATGGTTACTTTATGCATGATGTGGTGCATGTGGAAGGAATGGAATGTATGCAACTTTGAAGATTCTAAGAAGATGGTGGATGAGCTTAGATCCATTGTACAAAAGAATTTCGTGTTTGGATGTTAGCTCAGTGTAGTCCTTATTTTTTCTAGTTATCCAGACTTTATTACTTCTTGTTCTCCTTCAGCTCGTTGACCAACTGCTTCTCTTGTATGCATTCTCATTGTGTGTAGTTTGAACTTCGTCTTTCTGTGCTTTCGATAAAGAAGACTTGAATAACAACATCAGGAGAAAAGAAACACAGCGGAGATATTGGTCTGTTGATATATCAATATGGTGCAATGTGTTCTTAAGTTCCTATGGCTTGTGTACAGTAAACAATTATCGTTTAATATGTGCTGTTGTATTTATTGAAGATTTTGAGCAGTGCAGTTCCTGGACAAATTCCCTCTAAAAGCAGTTTCAACTTCTTAAGGGCTGATTTGCTCCTTTTTTCCCCTGCTAAGCAAGAGTTGGATTACTTTACCAATATAAATCGGACAGTGCATTTCTACTATTAGACCTGATCATGTTTCTTATTTTTATGCACTTTTGAGGTTTTAAAACCGTGTTGCTGTCATAGATTCTGTCTAAAAGATATGTCCTGATGAAGCTTAATTCTTGTATGGTTCTTGCTTTAGGACATCTGTCATCAAAGAGTGACGTCTACAGCTTTGGAGTTGTCCTTCTTGAACTGATGACGGGCAGGAGATCCATGGACAAAAGAAGACCAAATGGAGAGCAAAGCCTTGTTGGATGGGCACGACCATTTCTTGGAGACAAGAAGAAGTTGTTCCAGTTAATAGATCCTCGCCTTGAAGGTCACTTCTCAATCAAAGGAGCTGAGAAAGCTGCCGAGCTAGCCGTCCACTGCCTTGGCCGAGACCCAAAAGCCAGACCTATGATGAGTGAGGTTGTCGAGGCCCTAAAGCATCTGCCGAACCTCAAGGACATGGCCAGCTCTTCCGCTTCCTTCAAGACCATGCAAGTTGATAGAACAAGGTCCAACCAAAATGTTTCGAATGTAATTGGAATGCAGGCAGCATCCAAACCAAGGAATGGACATCCGACTTCTCCATACCCTCATCCTGTCCAATCACCAAAACCAAATGTTACAGAATCATAGAATCTGTTTTTTTTTTTTTTTTTTTTAATTTTCTCTGGGTAATGATATACATCTTGAATTTGTATATTCGATGAACCTCCCTAGGGCATCTTTGGTTCTATGATGTAGGGTCTGTCTGTGATGCCTCTTGAACAATAGAAATGATTGGCATTGGCTGTATCAATACAAGTAATAGGTCACAGTATTAAATCAATGTCGTATGATACTTCATGGTGCGTCAAAGACCTCATGGGGATCGGATAAAAACCACTCTCTTTGTTGAAAACTAGGATCATCAATTTTCATAATTTGAAGCATGAATACTTTCTAGACACAGATCGTTGAATGCAACAGGTTCCAAAATGTGTTCCTCTTTGCAATATATGGAGAGACAGGGTCACAGAAATGGAACCATGAACTCCGAACCTTTGGCATTTGCTGGGTCGATTGATGATAGACTGATCCATATATCTAGTGTAGCCAGCCATTCAGTCATGACAAATCAATGCATATAACCAATCATGCTAGTTGTCTGAGAACTTTGTAAGAAACTCTCAACCGCCATTCCTGTTAAAGTCACTCCTCTTTGAGGGAATCCGGGGACCATATGAGTTTTATAATATAATCTCAACAGCCAAATTATTTGGTGACAGATCGTCGATCTGTCATGAATCATGGGTAGCCAGCAATGAGTTGGCCCATTACCCAATCCATAGCCTCTTTTTTTTTTAATCATGGTGCATTATCTTTGCCATATCTCGGAAGGAAAATATTTATACACAATATTTTTTACAATATATTCTATAATAATTTGTTAAATGAGAGATAATTTTATAAAATATTTTATAAAAATAACAAAATTTTATACAAACATCCTCATCGTACAATATTATTGTAAAATATATTATCTATACTATGTATATCAATACTCATCTTGGAAAGACGATGCCCCGAGTATTAAGGACATTTGTTTAGGCAATGATTGGCTCGAGAGAAAAGAGAATAATTCAATTTTTAAGGTATGAAAGATGGTAAAATTATTTTATTTTCATAATTGATGTAGAGTATATCATCTACATCTTTTAAATAATTAAATTGTAAAAATTAAAATTTAAAATTGATCTATTAGATCAAATTATGCTATAAATAATGCATACATTTTAAAAATGCGTATAACTAATATTTATAATGAATAGAACTAGTATTTTATATAAATAATTTTTGTAAAACTCAAGATTTCAAGTCTCGTATCTACATATAAATTTTAATAATAACAAATAAATTCAAAACTCAAACTTAAGTTATCTACGCATGAAAAGAGCTAAACACATCAAGAAACCAAGCATGAACAAGAAAAAAAACAAGTCTACAAATAAATTTTATAGAGTAATTTTGTACATCTCTTAAAATTTGAAATTGAATTAAGGTTTAAAATTAATATTTTATTATAAAATATCAAATTACATTTTTTACATTTACACATAACTTTATTAAAATATTTAATTTCGAATTTTTTTTTTTCACATATGCATAAAGATTTGAATTTGTAAAATGATTGATTATCATCTTTAACATGTGTATGTGTTGTTTGAAAATTTTAAAAGGTGATTATGTGTTTTTTTGACAAATATAAAAGATCGATAATTTTATTTGAAAATCTTGAAAGGTGGTTGTGTATTTTTTTGACATATGCAAAAAGAAGATGTTTTAGTTTAAAAAATAAACCATGCTCATTTTGTCACGTATGAAAAATAAAAGATTAGGTTTGATTTCTTTGAAAAATGAATGAAATTGTTTTTGACAAATATAAAAATGAGAATTGTTTATCTGAATCTTTTGAAAAGTGAATAGTGCTCTTATTTGACATGTGAACCTTTTAAAATTTGAATATGAAAATTAATTTATCTATAAATAGCTCACTTGAGTTTTGTAAAAATCACAACAAGAACTTACACATTAATTGCTAAGTTTTACATCATTCTTTCAAAACTCTCATTCTCTCTTCTCTAAATTTTATACCTTAATATTTGTTCATTTTGAGAGAGATATAAGTTACATTGTATTATTTTTATCCCACTTATTGATGAGTGTATTCTGATAACCTATCCACTATCAGCTTTTGTATTTGTAAGAGAGTGTGTATAACTTTTGTATGTATAGAATGTATTCTACACAGTAAATAGTTGAATTATCAAGTATGAGGTGATTGCAAGTGTAGAGGTGTTCTACACGAATTCTTTATAACGATGTTGCTCAAATGTGTAATAGGTTTCTATTTTTACTTGAAAGAGATTGAATAGTAAATTTGAGATTTTCAAAAGATGGTTTGAGGCGAGAACATAGACAGTGGAATTGAACTTTGTTAAAATATTGAGTTTTCTTCTTCTTGTTTTTACTATCTATATTTCTTACTGTTTTGTATTTTATTTATATTTTATATTATTTATTTGATTTATAAATATTAAAATTTTTTATAATCCAATTTATCCTCCAATTATATTAATGATTAAGACAATAATTTTAATAATATAATGATTGATCTTTTGTGATAAAAACGGTGCGATAGCCACGTGATAATCTTTCTGTAAAAGGTTCGTGGGATCCACCAAGGACAATATCGTCACGCTCGAAAAAATCTTTAAACGCTCGGTCCGCCTCCGAAGGAAACCATTCGAGAACGAAAGGAACCACTCTCCGCCCTCCGCACTCCGCACTCCGCACTCCGCACTCCGCCTCTCTCAGATTCTCTACATGGTACATACATGCAGCATTTGAGACCATAAGATAAAGCTTGAAAAGCACAGGTCTCTCTCTCCCTCTCTCTTCGCGGTAAGCTGCAAGGTATAGCTGTAATTCTCTCAATTTTCACTTCGTGTTTGGTTCTGGAAAATCGTAGAATATGCAGATGAAATTTACGAATAGTCACTTTCGATTTAGACTTTATGCTAGTTATTTCAGCAAGCAAACGGTACGCTTAGTTTGTTTTGTTAAGATCTTTGCATTTATGTACTTTCTGGTTTGAGTTTTCTGGTTTTGATTGTGTACTTGAATGCTATTTTCTAATTGTTCCTTTTGTTTCGGGGAATAAAAAGTTGTTAGTACCTATTCTACTCGTTTTGACAGGCTTTGAGCTGTTTAAGTTGTTGTTTTCTCGGCTCTTTTTCACTTTTACTCTTTTCCTACGCTTTCTCCAGACCATAACTTTGGGCTTCAGTGGCTGTATTTTTTGTTGGTTTCAATTATGTGGAATAGGTCAATTAATTAGTTCTTTCTGTGTGGTCGTAAATATTTTTTTTGTTCTCGGTGTGTGTTCCTAATAGTAACCACAGTTCGGTTGTCGAGAAAACAGAGCAAGACAACGCAGAACGGAATCAAGAAATAAAATTGCTCGGTGAACTCTGCACCCCCACAATTTTTAATTGTAGACTTTGATAGTGCTGTTACCGTGTCGCAAGTACGATGAATATACGGAATAATCAAAAGAAAAATCAAGAGAAAAATAACATGAAAATTTAATGTGGTTCTGCAGTGTGACTACATTCACAAGAGTGAGCGGTGATAAATTTACTATATCAAAAGTAGGGTTAATCATATATACTTATACTAACTCTAGTTAAACGGACGTATTTAAGAAAAAATACAAAAATACCCATGTACCACACAGAGCATCTGCATCTTGCCACTGTACACGTATCACATATGAGCCATATATTTCAACAGATAGGAATAATCACATCAGTTCGAAAGAGAACAGTGACGTAACTTTCTTTATTTCCTAGTACTTAAGAGTTCGGGGGAAATATATTATTTCTAAAAGATTATTTTTTACTTGTCTTGATTTCTCTGTTATATACTGTGTGTGTATACATGTGTATAATATTATTTGAATATAAGTAATCATTGTTAGTCTAATATCGGACTAATATAAATAAATCTATGGTTTTTGTGCAGTAAATAGTAGCTAATGCTTAAACAGAAGGATTTTCTAGTAGATTCATAAGGACATTGCTAATCAACTTGTTATCTAGGAGTCATAGATCCTTTTCTTATGTTTAAGTTGTGATGTTAGCATACTAGATTCACTAGAACTTTCCTTTATTGTATTTCTTCCGAACGTTTATTCAGTCATTGAACTGAAGTTTAGGAGAAAATCGGATTGGATTTTTCATCCAAACTTCCTTTACGTGAAAACAGTTTTAGTTTCATTTCTTTGTTTATGTCAAGAATACCATAGAGTATTTGAAGGATCTAGGTAATGCATCCTCATCTTTACAATAGCATTTGTAGTTTCTAAAACAATGTAGCTTTTCAATAATATCTAGGAGTAATTTTGCTTTAAAGTTTTGAAAGCCAGACTTTCTGAAGCAAGGACTAGTATCGAACATTGTTGGCATTTCATAGAACCTTTTTCTAAAAGTTTTTCTTTCATATTTTTTTGTTTTTAGCTAGGTTTTTGTTTTGTTTTTCTTTTTTTGTTCTTCTTTAGTGAAACTGGAGTTTAAGCTCTTAGTCTGTTTCTCCACTCCCCCCATGATGTAAAAGTATAACTAGAAATTTTTAGTCTCAAATCATATATAAAAATAAGGTTGAGATATTAGATATTGTAATATAAAAATTTAGCATGATTTGGCTTGGATACCCTAGGAAGTTATAAAATTTTCTTGATTTTCTTAATCCAGAATGTGATATTGGGTTAGTGCTCTTTAGTTGAATGAATTATAACTCCTTTTGTAAGTTGTACTTGCAGAATTTGAAGTATGGGGCAAGCATTGGGCTGCCTTCAAGTGGACCAGTCAAATGTAGTTGTCAGGGAACACTTCGGAAGGTTTGATGATGTGCTTGAGGCAGGGTGTCATTGCTTGCCTTGGTGTCTAGGATACCGGGTAGCAGGTGGGCTCTCACTGCGTGTGCAACAACTTGATGTGCGATGTGAGACGAAAACTAAGGTAACTTCTATACTTCCACTTTCCTGAAAAGATGTGATTTGAATCTCATGTACATCCTCGTGTGATTGTGTATTTTGTATTTTTTTTTAATTAAAATTGAAGTTTTGTCTACCATACAGGAATGTTGATATCCTAAGATGTGAAATGGGAAGCAGTAGTTTTGGTTCAAATCTCTAACTATTGTCTCAATGGTTTGCATTTTGCATTTAGTTTACACCTGTCTTGCCTCCTAAACTTCAATTTGAATAAGACTTGGTTACTTATTATATAGGGGAGATATGTTATGCCAATTCCTCTTCCTCTTAAATTTGGATAACTTAATCTCATTTATTGTTGCTCAATATTGGATTTCAGGACAATGTCTTTGTCAATGTGGTTGCATCTGTCCAATACCATGCCATTGCTGAAAAAGCAGCTGATGCTTTCTACAGGCTTTCCAATACCAGGGCGCAGATCCAATCCTATGTTTTTGATGGTATGTAAAGCACTGTTTAGCGCATCAGCAATGGCAGTTATTGGAGCAGAAAAAAGAAAAAGAAACTGCACAGTTTTGTGCTGCAAAAAATATTGTGAATTGTCTGCTATCAGTTTTTCTTTGAAGTTAGCTACCTTTAATGTGAAGAGATAACTGTTGGATGGTTGGTAGGTATTTCTGCATTTGCTACTCTTGCTGCTAATGTACTTCTTTTCTTCAGTTATAAGGGCAAGCGTCCCAAAATTAAACTTGGATGCTGTCTTTGAGCAGAAGAATGACATAGCAAAAGCTGTGGAAGAGGAGCTGGAAAAGGTGACATAATTTTCTACTATTAGAAGAGAGTGCATGAACTGTTGTAAATAAGGTATACCAAAACTTACATTTGGAAACTTCCATTTATACTTGACAGGCTATGTCTACCTATGGGTTTGAAATTGTCCAGACCCTTATTGTGGATATTGAGCCAGATGTTCAAGTGAAGAGAGCAATGAACGAAATAAATGCAGGTAGTTTTTGTAAATTGTTTTTAAGAAGGATTCACCTTTATAGTTGTGCATGTAATCATGTGCAGGGTTCATGCACTAGAATCTTTTAACTAGGCGCACCAAAATAAAATAAAAAACTTATGTACTTCTATACTCTTGTCATGTTATATGCATGAGGGCGCATGACATTTGAGTTTTCCCACAACAAATTTTGGTTGCATTTCTTCATTATTACTCCCAGCTGTGGAGTATCACTCCATACACCTTGGCTTGAGATAGTTTTGGTTCGGTAGCAATTTGATCATGTGCAATATCCTATGGTCACACTTAAAAAAAATAAATTGCTTCTAATTATAAGGTACTCATAAATTCCATATGGTTTCCAATTCTCTATTTTATTACTATGTTTAATTATGTAGTGGCTGAATCCTTATACAATGCCTTTCACCTTTGTTACACAGCCGCTAGAATGAGGTTGGCAGCTAATGAGAAGGCAGAAGCCGAGAAAATATTACAGATAAAGAAAGCTGAAGGAGAAGCAGAATCCAAGTACTTGTCAGGGCTGGGCGTAGCTCGCCAGCGGCAGGCAATTGTTGATGGGCTGAGGGAGAGCGTACTTGCCTTCTCAGAGAATGTGCCTGGAACAACTGCTAAGGATGTCATGGATATGGTGCTTGTGACTCAATACTTTGACACTATGAAGGAGATAGGGGCATCCTCCAAGTCCTCCTCTGTTTTCATCCCGCATGGGCCTGGTGCTGTGAAAGACGTTGCTGCACAAATTCGAGAGGGTCTTCTTCAGTCCCGCTCTGTCCAAGACTCTTAAGGTTAATATACTACGCTTTGATTTATATTAACCTGATCAAGCGGTAATAATGTCTTGAGGATATTGTACGTGTTTAGAAATAAAAATAAAAGTGCTGAATGATATTGTAGAACTGCGTGTAATTAGTCACGATGCTCGTTGGATAGGTAGTGTATTCTTTCACTCTGAAATGTTCCTCTTGAAAGGAAAGTACACTTCCACCCTGAGTAACACATGTTTTATATCTTACAGTACTCAAGACACTAATATGTCACATTATTAAATAATAAAAATTGCAACATGCACAATCAATTAAGATTTGATGATGAAGATGTTGCCACCTCACTTATTTTATAATAATCTCAACTACAACGAGGTGGGTTCGGTTCGACCAAACCCTCCCCTTATTGTAGCTCTCGCCGTCCCCAGTGGTGGTGGTGAAACCATCGACCTCATTGGGATCAGAGGGAGTTGGCGACCCTACCCCTACGATAGCGAGTTCCAGAGACCTTAAAATCGAAAATGGTTCTGGTGGGCGGCAACGGCAGGGACTGGGTGAGACTGAATTTTCTTTCAAAATTCATCTTCATTATATTTTTTTATTATATTTTTTATTATGTTTTCTTCATTTTATTATTTTATTGTATTTTTTATTATATTTTCTAAATTTTATTTTTTTATTGTATTTTTTAATATTTTTTTATTATATTTTTATACAAATTATAAGAGTTTAGAGGGTGGGTTGCATTCACGCTGGGATGTAGCCCAACCGCACCCTAGCGTCTCCCATTTATTTTTTAAAGACCAAAATCTAAAGGCAAGTCATGTTAAATGGTCAAGGGCTGGTAAGTGGGAGAGAGATAAGATAGAGTAACAACATAAATAATAAGACTGTTGTTACAATAATGTTATACGAGGAATGTGTAAATATTATGTAATTGTTTTAAAAAAAAAGTATAATCTATTATTAAAAAGTTAGTTTTTTTTTTCAATTTTTTTTTTCAGCTCTACATTTATTTATTTTTTAAAGCAATTGTGTAATATTTATATATTCTACAATTATAAATATAATTTCCCCTCTTATATGCTCTCTAATTTCTACCATTTACTTTGTTTTCTTGATGTGACACTATAATGTAGTATCACGTGGCTTATTAAAAAAAACTTAAAATAAATATTCAAAACAAAATGACTCATTAAAACACAAAAGAGAAAATTAAAATTTTAGATTCTTTTTATCGTTTGTGTTTTATATTCTTTTTAATAAGTCACGTGGTATCATATTGTAGTGTCACATCAAGAGATATGGTGAGGAGTATAAATTAGAGATCATAGCAACATTTTTCAAATAATAAAAATAATAATAATAATAATAATAATAATAATAATAGAAAAAAATTACAACATTGCAATGACAGAATAGAGAGAGGGCGGGAATAAAAAAAAAAAAAAAAAAAGAACAATAACAATAATAAGGGAATAAATCACAGCATTGCAATGACAGCATATTCTCTATATCATGAAGTGCAAATGGGGGGTAGGATGCAAGTGCTGCACAAATTCATTCCAGTTCTTCAAAGTGAAAAACAAAGGAATAGATAAAAAGCGGGGTTGTTGAGCGAATTGGTTACAGGTCCAAGTTCACTCACCTTTATTTCGGTCTACCAGAGAACCCACCCAGAAACATAACCTGACCCACATGCCACTTACCAGTTCTGTCGGGCCATGCACCACAATGCCACTTAGTCTTGTCTGACAAATTGTTGCCTTTCAAATGCCTCTTAATCAATTTAATATTGCTAAAAATAAATGATGTGAACACAATCATGATCATCGAATCTTAGTAGATAACACGTATTCTATTTTTTTTTTTAATTATTTGAAAATATAATGTAATTTAAAGAATAAAATAAAGTTATGCTACACTGAAACTCAGTAGACATACTCGATGATGTGGAGCTTTTTAAGTGTAGCACAAAAGAGATAAAAAAAAGTAAAATATAAATGGTGTGAAGAATACGGGGCTTATGTAGAAAAATATAAATCATCTGTTAATTAAAGGGTGAAAAAAATGTAACGTCCTTGCTAGAAAAATATTCAGAATGAAATAATACGCACTAACCATCCATCTTGCATCGTGGCTTGTTACGAAGAGTGCTTTAGCGTCATTCAGCCTTTTTTCTTTGACACGTACAGTCTCCTCCAGCCATTTAGAGGAGGAGACAAATTGAAAGGTCTAAAATAAAGCGTGATATACTAGACACTCATCACGTTACTCCAAAGAGCGTAATATCCATCTTGAGTTTGCTGAAAAACAAACCACAAAAGAATCGGAGCAAAATCAAAACAGCCATTCATCCCCAGTTGAATGAGTGGCGGGATTGTGGGAACTCAATTCGTAAATTGGTTTGTAACACCATCGAATATTTATTTTACAATTCAAAACCACCGAAAGATAAATTGAAAGTTACAGCCATAAACACTCTTCTGTCCAAAAAGAGAACTATTCTAAACTCCTCATACCTACCTGAATGCTCCACACAATAAAAGGGCAGGATACTCATGGCTTGAGAGCCAGAGCCAGCCCAACCTTGGCGCTCTTCTCAATGGCCCTAGTATCTACCTCCCCAGAAATCGTGAAAAGTGACTTAGGACGCCATTCGTGCTGGAGAAGAGCACTAGTCTTGCCAAGATTATTCACCCGTGCCTTCACTGAGGTCAATGAGTCTAATGCATGCTGTGTACCAACAGTGATTGTATTCTCATTGGTTGAAAAGCTATGAGTAATCTCAGCACCAACAGATGTGTTGCTCAAGGGATTCACTAAATGATAATAGGACGCATTAAGGGTATCACCTTTGTCATTCCTGTAAAATCAATAAATGCTCATCATATAATGCACCAACAACCCTCATCCTCCCCAGTCCACAAAAGAAGGAAAAAAATTATGAACATTGCGTGCAAGGTCTACCCCAAAAAATGTGTAACCACTAAGTTATTTGAGCTAATAATAATGACAATCATCACAACGGTTATGATGGTGCTGATGCTGAGCATGGTTTGTAGAAGCATATAGGCACATGCTTTTTTTTTTTTTAGGTAATTGCAGCATTTGGGATGTTATCCTTGCTTAAGATTGCACTCACTATTGATGATCCGTCTTCGGTCCACCGGGGATGTTAAGAAGTGAAAAAAATCAAATGTTTAAAAGAATAACTCACAAAGTCAACGAAGCAATCAAGTCTGCATTGGTGAAGCTCAATCCAGCATTGTATTTTGTGAAGTCCCCAGTCTTGCTGTCAAATGAGAGATCTGCGCCTAGTGCAACAAGATTAGTTCCTATGACACCAGAGAAGTTAACAATAGGGTTTGCAGTCAACCCAACGCTGGTGCTTATCCCTGCATGGTCATGAAAATATTGGAGTTCCACCTGTTACATAATAGAACACAAACATACCAACAATTTCAATGCTTGTGTCCATGATAGATTATCTCAGAATAAAAATTAACATTTGAGAAGCTAGCAACAATTGGATACAGATTCCATTTTGATTGGTAGATATAAGTTAAAATCTCTTTATATAAAATTAATATTACAGAGCTTACCTTGCCAGACCTTTGATCAGGAACCCTTACACTGACAATTGTCTTCAGACCAGGAGCCGGTTCATCAATTGTAATGGTTGTGAAAAGCTGATCATGGCATGAGGTTTTAGTGACACAATAGCCCATTGAAGAAGACAAACTTAATCTCTTTCGAGCACAATTTTTTCACAGATTCAATCATAAAAAAACCTTACATTTATCTAGGTTATTTAACAAGGTAGAACAAAATATTTAGTAATTAAACTGATCAACCACAATGATGAGTCCAACAACAATAAATGCAGACTTCACAGTATTCCAAAAATAAGCACAGAAGGAGGATTCCTAGCATCTTTCAGTTATCTATAGATGGGCAGTTAAAACTCCTCACAATCTTTTGCAGGGCAATAAGTCCACATATCGCTTTTCAACTACCCTTTCCTTAGCAAAATTACAACAAGCACAAGAGAAAGACCAACATATAAACTCTGAAGAAATTAAGGTCACTAATAAAAAAAGTGCAGATTCAACATTTGGTTTCCGATGACAATCAGGTCCAATCACAAGTTATGGCAATGCAAACAGAAAAACCCTGGAAATAAGAAAGAAAGTGTAACTGAATTGGTAACTTGAGCTTACATTGGAGTTCGTGTCCACTTTGATGTCAGTTGTGATGTTTTTATTCTTCAGTTGGGTGTTAACATCAGCTAAAAACAGATCTCCTTTCTTTATTCCTGATGAGGTGATAGCCTGAATTTAAAAAAAAAAAACAAACACAGGACAAAATAACACAAAATAATGTATTAATGCTTGGAATGTAAGAAAAAACTCTGAATCTCATACTAGCATACATACACCTGCGTTCAGGTGATGAAAATAAACAAATACATAGATCAAAATTCACAAGAGTAAAAATTTACCATAAATACTGATAATGTTTCAGTGTTTCAGTAGCATCATCCATAAGTCACAGGCAAAAAGGTAAGGAAATTCATATAATATCTCGTAAGGTCCTACTTAAAACAAGAAGTTATAAAGAACTCTCAACATGAGTCTATAATGCCGTTGGTTCCATCAAAACGTGGTTCATGCAAAGAAAACCCAGTACGAGCTACTGCAATCCACACGGGGAAAACATGAAAGAAACAATAAATAAATAGATAAAATAACTATAAAATCTGAAAATATTAGCTAGAAAATCCATCACTAACACAATATAGAGCATATATCTTCGGCCCGAGCCATTTAGGAAGTCTAGTAAATCAAGAATTGCATTCAACAATAAGTTTTAGAAAATAACAAAGACGCGCGCGCAGATATATAAGTTATAAAGCCCTAAAAATTTAATTACAGAATGGTCAAGACCAAATAGAGAAACTTACAACTCCAGTGGGAGAATAGGTAGTGATGGTGAATTTGTGGTCGCTCTGATAATCCTTGTAGAGAAGATCTAAACCCCCAATAAAATTAAAACAAAAAACCTCGAAACAAACAACAAAACCGTAACATAATCAATATTATATACAAGAGCAATTACCTCTGGCTTTCTTGCCGATATCAGAGTAGAGGCCAGGACCCTTGGCCATGGTTGAGCGAGAAATGGAGATCTGAAACTCGTAGTAAAAGGCGAAGAAATAGATGGGATGGCTCTCACTCTCTGAGCGGTGTGGGTTTAGGGACTGATTATATATGTTGAGAGACCGACCATATGTTTTTCCAGAATATATTTCAGTTTTTCTGGACAGAATGAATAAGGGCCGTTGGATAGGGATATAAAACGGTTTTTTGGTGATATTTCGACCACCTATTTTACGATTACTCTATTGCTAATTTCGGTGGTAATGGCGACGTAACCGCCGAAACGAATTAATTTTAGAGTAACGTTGGATACAAATTCAAAATATATAAATTTTGTGTAGATTTTTTTTTTAATTTTATTAGAGCTTACTAGATTAAAAACATTTGTATGTTTCTTTCGCCGCATGAGAATTTTTATTTCTAAGGCAACAATGTGTTAATGCCTAATGGAACACTAATTTGCACCTAGTTTATCAAATTGTCTACTAATATAAATATATAAATAGATCTTTTTCAACAAGAAAAAAAAAAACACTAAGTATTAAGAGATATATACTTAGTTTGGATTTTTCAAAATTTCTATTTTGGAGAAAAAAAAGTACTATCTAGTTTCCTATTTGAAATAAATGGTCCAAAATGGAAAGAGATATAAGGTATAGAGAAATCATATTTGTATTTGTAAAGTATGCAAATGTTATCTAATCATTTTGAAAAAAATAAATAAAATGTGATATTTACATAAATAATAATAATAATAATTTTTTAATAGTGAATCTCACTCTTTTTTAAATAATTTTTCAAAGCGATTATACGACGTTTACGTATTCTACGATTACATATAATATTACTCTTTATAATAATTCATGATTAGCGAAGGAAGCATTTTGGAAGTCAACAAAAATAGAATTGCTCACAATTTGTTAATTTCAAATTAATGAGGCTGTAAAATTACAACTACCCGTTACTCACCATCCATTAGTTTGCTAATTTCAGTAACAGGTACAATTTATGTGTTCTGGGGAGAAAATCATCCACATCACATGTCAAAAGGAAAACTCTCTTCTTCTTCTTCTTCTTCTTCTTCTTTTTTCCAAAAAAATGGTTAATACTTCTGCAATCGGCAGTCCATCTTTAGCAATTGATTGTTTCCTGGTTTATAGATCTATGTCGCAGCAATTCCTGGTTGTGGAGTTATGTTGCATCTTTCTAACAGCATTTTTACAATTCTAGAAGGAAGTAGTAGGCTAAAGCTATTGGCATGGAAATTATTATTCCAAAAATTACCCTGAAACAAGAACATGATCCAGATATCTCAGATTCTTAGATAAAAAACCATATGCAGAATTTAACTTAGATATGAGCTGAATCACTAATTACCCGGTGCTCAATATGTCGGGATGCACGTTATACTCTTTGGCAAAAACAAATGGAACAATTCCTTGAGGAAGTGCTGCCTGCAGCATTAGAGAAAATTTGGTAATCCTCCTTGGCTGATTGTACTCATCTACTCGTTTGTTTTCAGAAAATTTTTCAACCCATCTTATCTCATTTAATCATTATAATTTTTTCAAATTTTTACATAAAATAATATAAATAATTCAATATTTTCAAATTTCAAAGTAAAATAATATTAAAAAAAATATGCTAATAATATTTTATTTTATTTGTAATTTTTATCTCATCTTATTTTATCTACAAAAACAAATGAGACAACTTTAAACTATAGTGTAAGTACCTGCACAATAGCCTCTCTAAGGAGTTTGCCCCTTAGTCCAACGGCAGTTGAAGGCACTGCCATTAGGGCAGGCCCCACCAAGAACTTCATTCCCATTGCTACCAATGCCAGTCGGGTTCCACATGGTATTATGCTAGCACGTGATGCCATGAAAAGACCTGTTTAAGTAATCCAATTGAAGAAATTAAAAAATGATTCTCTACAGGTCTTTCTTAAAAATTTGTATGGCACATAATCACAACATGTGTTTTCTCTTACCTAAGCTGAACATTGCCATGCCAAGTCCCCCTTTTGAAATCATGAGGATCGATTGCTTAACAATTTCTGGCATTTTTACTCCCCACCTGCAAGAAAATGTCAACCGCATTACCCTTTTTGAGAATTAAAGATGTTGTCTATAATGAGAATTATGTCTTTGTTGTAAGGTCCTGCAAAAGCTTACTTGAAGTGTATGCTTGCCCAAATGAGACCTGTTAAAGTTGCATGTGTATTGGGGTTTCTGAAAAGCTTCTTCCCCACTGTCAATAGAATGATCATAGTTTTGGTTTTCGTTGTTGTTCTGGTTCTTGCTTCCTCCTCTTCTTCCTCTTTCTCTTCCTCTTCCTCTTTTGTTTGTGCTTCCTGGGGGGCTTCTGTATCAACTTTATACAGCAACAAAACCCACTTTTTACTAACTTAAATGTATATAAGCAAAAGTGAAAACCACAAAAGCATGATTTTGTAATATCATCACAATCATTAAACTCACAGCCATGGCATACACATGTTGATGTTATAGGAGTATTTCACAGAAAACCCTTCTGGGAGATTCTAATACACAATTCAATTGAAGTGAAGAGAGTTTAACTGGAGAGAAGAAACAAAGAAAACTGGAACTTAAAAGGGCCAAGGAAGGTGGTTTGTCTTAGGTGTCTATAGTTTACTAGACTTGATTGAAAGCGGCTCATCTTTTCACATTTAGGCAATTCAAATTGGAATTCAAGAAAGAGGGTCAGTTTCATGCTATTAAAGTTATTTATGTCCTATGTAAGTGATGCTTTGAATCACCATCCTTCAATTGAAAATTCTGAATTCCTACCTGGGGCTTCTAATGCTGGTGTTACAGGGGCTGCCTTTGCGGCACTGAGCTCAAACAGAAACAACAATATATTGTACCAAATCAGGCTTTGTAAGACAATTATCTGGGAAAGGAGAGCAGGTGCTTCTTCCCCATACATGGCTTTCAAAAGTGGAATTCCCAAGATCAGAGTGTTAGGAAGTGTTGAAAGAGAGATGCCAGTTATGATCCAATTCAAGTCTCCTCGAGAGCTGACTTTATTAATTGCTATGAATACCAGAAAGGCAAGTAATTTCTGCAATAAGTCGGCGGATATGAGTTGAAGGTTCATTTTGTAGGGGTTGTTGGCAGAGATGACTTGAAACGATAATAAAGGAATTGAGTATTTTGCCACAAACTTGTTTATCCCTGCACATTGATCTGGAGTGAAAAGCTTCCACCATTTCACAGAGACGTAAGCTACTATCATGACAACATATAATGGAACAGCTGCTGCCACAACATGATAAACATCAGACACAGAAATCATTATAGTACAAGGTCTGTTGTTGGATTGAAAAAAAAAAAATCACACAGCTTGGAACTGAATTATATGAATTCTTTCTGTTTTAGTTTAAGCTTCCTCAGAAGTTGTCTTATTTCCGATAACGCCCTTGAGTTGTCAATGTTTGTGTCAGGATGCGAACATAGTTATTGCCTTTTTACATAGATTACTTTAAATTGTTGCGTATGCTTTGTGATGTATTCTAATGTACTTTTGGTATATATTTCTTTGCCTGTTTCTGATTGTTAAGTGTCACTGGTGGACATAGTTTCGAATATAAATATCAGGGCATTTTTGTCATCTTGAGTCAAAAGGTTGATTCCATATTCAGATGTTCTCGTTCTTTCGGTTCAGTGGTGGTTCTTTAGGCAAAAGATAAATCTATAGGCTGACAAGCTAGCTATAAACCTTACCCATTAGGCTTTAGAAATTTTCTTACATCTAAACACCTTTTCTTTTGGTTTTCCTTGGTTTTTTTTTTTGTTTTTTTTTCTTCAAGCAAATAACGGTTTACAAAAGAGGGGTTTTACAGAAGGAAGAACTGGAACCTGGAGGGTCTTTCTCAATGCATGGTGCTTCTTCTTGATTATACTGGAAAGTTTGTATCGTGCTAGGTATTTTAACTTATAAGGATTGATTGCTAGCCTGTTTTTTAGGGGGGGGTTTGGGAATTATAGGGAGGAATAAAGAGTGAATTGCTAGAGAAGTAATCAAGGAACTGCGCTATAACAGTGATAAGGAAGAATTTTTGCAGATTTTGTCCAAAGTATTGAGAATAAGTGTTCTTGGGAATTTGCTTTTTAAATTGTGAGATTTTACCCAAAAAAAACCAATGCTTTAATTACTTTCTGCTAATCGTCTTCCATGAGACCAATAACCCATCTAACCCAATAACCCATCTAACCGACACATTCAAATTTCAATGCCAAATCAACAAAAGACAAACATATCATGTAAATGATTGTTTTTGTAGAGAAATAAATTTCACATTATTTATAGATAAGGTTTTTAATATACTTATAAATAATGTGTATATCTCTCTTGTTTAACCGATTTTATAAAATGGGTTAGGTTCATGAATTTCTACATGATATTAGAACATACTACTGGACGAAAGATGGCTCACACTACTTATCCCATGACAAGGATCAGAAAGATTACTGGCCTACAAATGAGGGAGGGTATTGATGAATAAATTATCTATTGTCTGTGGACAAGTCTTAGGTATGTTTATAAGTAATATATAAATTTCTTTTATTGAATTGATTTTATAAGATGAATTAGACCCATGAATTTCTACATTTTTTTCAAAAGATATTGATGAGTCCTTTTCAGAAACTTAACTGCTTTTTAATTTCTTTTAATCCGTCCTCTCATGTGAGACCAAACAATCCAATCTTGCCGATATGTTCAATGTCATCGACCGTCAAAAGACAGATATAATGTCCAGATTGCTTTCCCAAGCTGGATACAAGACAAATTCTTTCACAAATGTCAAGTGCTTTACTTTCTTCAGTCAGTCTTCAATGAGAGCACACAATTCAATCTAGTTGATATATACGATGTCAACACAATGTACATGATTTGTTTTACCAAGCTGGATAATGACAAATCCTTTTAAAATGTGAGTACACTTCGAGTAAAGAAATATGATACTTACCTTTGGGAATGTGTAGATGTCGTACAAATATTTTTTTTAAAAAAAGTGAATAAGTACGGGATTCACATAAAAATAATTAATTTTTTAATAATCGACTCCACTTTTTTAAAGCGACTGTACAGTATTCCCCTAACTATTATCTTAATTATCCCATTTTGCTATGGTGTTTAATCTCATTTTAGCTTCCACGAGTTTGTTCATGTTGCAATATTAATTACCTCAAATGTGTACAATTAACAATCTGCAGTTCTACATGTCATCATTATCACACAAGATTGACTAACAAGTTTAGTGCTGTTTTTACATGCATCTCTCGAATTAAGCTAATCAGCTGGCATCATTATCCTCACGATGCATATATTTGCAATGGCTATTTTTAGTATAGGGTACCTCCAATACTACTACGTTAAAATTCTCGTGCATTCAAAATCTATATCTCAGGCCTCCAGAAGAAAAGAAAAAACCGTGCAGTCAAAGGGTCAACGGAGCAGTAGGCAAAAATTGGAGTGGTCAGGGGTTGCATGGTGATGAGCCCATACGCAAATTTCGACAATCAAACAGTTGGAAGAGGATGGCTCTCCATTGTCTACGCACCTAATTTTAGCTTCCTTGGTTTGCTATTTAATCACCCTCCAAATGTGTGTTTGGTATAAGTTGAACCGAGGCTATGTTGCCAGCTTAAAAAACTACAGCAGCCTTGGTTCGATCATATCTGTTAGTATTTTGGCAAGGTCTGATCCCGGTGCACCCGAGCCGGCCGATTCAGAATTCCAAGACCTTGGCCAATTACTAACGCAAAGCAAAAAAAAAGAAAAGATTACATATCTATAGAAATGGCGGCAACTAAGTTAAGGCTCGTTTTCTTCGTTTCCTTGGCTGTGTTGATTCCAAGCCTCCAGGCCAACATTGGTGAAATGGACGAGTTTTGGCAGAAACGAGAAGTGGAATCGAAGAAGGCTGCCCTCGAGGCCTATCAACCAAACCCTGAAATGGTCACCCAGGAATTCAACACAAAAGTTAACGAGTAAATACGATAGCTATATATTATTTTAATTAACGCAAATAAAATTTTAATATTCGTTAGATGGTATCTACAAATAATAGTTATATCTATCCAAATTATTTATTTATTGTTACAAATTGCAGTGTCTTGGAGGGGAAAAACAGCTCAAGGAGGCACCTAGGGAAATACAGAGGCCCATGCAAGGCCACCAACCCAATTGATCGATGCTGGCGGTGCAGGAAAAACTGGGCTGACAAACGCAAGAGGTTGGCAAAATGCGTCCTTGGTTTCGGCCGGAAGACAACCGGAGGCCTGCACGGCAGATTCTACATTGTGACCGATTCCTCAGATAACAACGTGATGGACCCAAAGCCAGGTACTCTCCGACACGCCGTGATACAGAACGAGCCCTTGTGGATCATATTCGAGCGCAGCATGGTGATCAAGCTGTCCCAGGAGCTGTTGATGACCTCTGACAAGACAATCGACGCCCGTGGTGCCAACGTCCACATTGCCTATGGTGCTGGAATTTCTATATTTCTTGTCAGGAATGTGATTATTCATGGTCTTCACATACATGACATTGTTGCCACCGGAGGTGGAATGATTAGAGACTCTGTAGAGCATGTTGGGATTAGGACCAAGAGTGATGGAGATGGGATTTCTGTCTTTGGATCCTCAAACATTTGGCTCGATCATCTTTCCATGTCCAATTGTCAGGATGGTCTTATTGATGTCATTCAGGGTTCCACGGCCATCACCATTTCAAACGGCCATTTCACCCGCCATAACGATGTAAGTTTTGATCTTTTTTTCCTTTTTCTTTTTACGTTTACATGATATATATATAGATAGATAATCTTCGTGCATGAATATTAGAGTATGATCAAATCAATTAATAAGTAATATTGTGATGGTGCATGCATATATATGCAGGTGATGTTGTTTGGCGCAAGTGATACCTATGCCGGTGATTCCATAATGCAAATCACGGTGGCTTTCAACCATTTCGGAAGGGGATTGGTGCAGAGGATGCCAAGGTGCAGATGGGGTTTCTTTCATGTTGTTAACAATGACTACACTCACTGGCTTATGTATGCCATTGGAGGTAGTCATAACCCCACCATTATAAGCCAGGGCAACCGCTTCATTGCTCCACCCAATCTTGCAGCAAAGGAGGTATAATCCTAATTTATTGGAATTTTGTTTCGCAAAATGCACTCTTATATACGTATATTGTATGTACATTTCCGAATTCCAAGCACACATTAACACTACTACCGAATGTTTCTTTTGGATGTTTTAGGTGACCAAGAGGGACTATAACGCCCCAGAAAGCGAATGGAAGAGTTGGACGTGGAGATCAGAAGGAGATCTTATGATGAATGGAGCATTCTTTGTTCAGTCAGGAAACCCTAGCAGGAAGAGGAAATTCAACAGGTTGGACATGATCAAGGCGAAGCCAGGGACATTTGTTACTAGGTTGACACGCTTTTCAGGTTCACTAAACTGCAAGCCAGGCCTAAAATGTTGAAAAAAATGTTTTAAAGAAAGAGCTATCATGCTTTATATGAGTATAAATGGAGCTATATTTTTAGAGAATGACTTGCAAAACTTTAAAAAGTGAGAACATTTTCCAAATGCGTGTTTATGTTTCAATTGACCGAGAAAAGAGAGCAAAAAGGGGGCGGAGAACCGAGAGTGTGTGAGAGGTGGGAGAGTAGGACGATGGGAGGAAGACGAGTACCAGAACAATTCTAATAGGTCACTTTGTCTAGAGAATTTGTTGGTTTATTTGTCTACTACATTTATTTATTCAGCTACTTGTACAAGTGGAAGATGTTCTGTAAAATATTTCAATGAACAGTTTGAGACAAAACAAGACCTAAGGAAATGATGATAAAATCTGCAACCTCAAAAATCCCTTTCGGGATTCGAAATAAAACCAACAGGAATCTGATTCTTTTACGATTAAAGTGGAACACAGCACAGAGATGGCAATTTGGAGACAAGAATTTAGCAGTCTTGTAGGACATGCTCCAATTTTATCTTCCTCGCTAGTTTCCCTTGCGCCAAAAGCCTTATTAAGTGCTACATAAGACTCACAGATCTAAATTGCAATATGACACTGTTCAGTAACATAAACACAAATCCGAAGATCATAAGGTTGCTAGTGGCTTCATACCTAACTGAAAGATTCCTGCCTTAATTTTTTGCATATAGCATCTCCAGTTAAGAAAGAAACTAGGTGAGTCTGCCACAGCACCATTCTAATTCTGTGTGTAATCGTTGCTGCGACCATGGTTGTGCTGCCTTGACATCCTCTTGAACATGCATAATGTAAAACCCAAGAAGCAGAGTGCTTTACCAGCCACTAGGTTATGACCCAAAACTTTAATGTTCATGCGCGCAGTACAGTGACATGTTTTAAAGCATCTAGAACTTCTATTCCCAAGATAACTATTTTTTTATCGGTCTATTCCCAAGGTAACTACTGCAAGGGGAGTTCATTACCCGTTTAGCCAATCAAGGAAAGCGGGATAAAAACCTTCCGACCAGATATGGCATAGATACATAGTCAAGGATGTGAAAAATATCCTGCACTAACATTACAGATGAGCTGACTGATGTAACATTTGGACAATAACTGAGGATAACATCCACCATCCATCCAATCTACGAGCTGTCAGATTCATTCCCAGAATCTATATTCATTGGTTGCTGGTTCTTGTAGCCACTAATTTCCTCCCTATAACGTTTTTGGTCTTGACGAGCCTTTGCTTCATATGGTTCTTTCTCCTCCGCTGTTTGGCACAAATGGAAAAGTAATTTGACTCAACATGAATAGATAATACAAGCTGTAATCGAAAATCATATGGAGATAGATCCTGATCAAGTTCACGAAAGAAATGAATTAGTCAAGTGTACCTGTCATCTTTTTCCACTTATCTCCAAGTACTCTCCCCACATCTGTAAACACAATACCAGGGTTGCTTTTCTTGACATTCTGTTATCAGATCGATTAGCGTTAGCTAAAAAAAAAAAACATGTCTCATGCATAACTATAGTAGTTGCATGCATGAAGAAAAAACATAAAAGACAATTGCTGACTACCTTATGAAAAAACTCAGGTAAATCTCTCTATTTTTGCATATCAAAGTCACAGATTTCAAAAGTCAGTTCACGGTAAAACTGGCTGATTTTGGGTAATATCACAGGCAAGGACTTAAGAGTCAGGTTCGAGCGAGGATGAAGATGTCGGTAGAGGATGAAGAGTCAGATATCAAACATTGAAAATATGCACTCAACGAGAACCAAAATAATTGAACACATGTCGGTAGAGGATAAAACTGCCCCAACTAGGAACAACTTCTCCCCAAGCCCACACAACCAATCTGTCCATGCCAACTAATTATATTTTTCTTAAACCTGCTTTATACTATTAAAGACAATACAAGCACCATAATGTAGAACAAAAGTCGCCCCAACTAGGAACAACTTCTCCCCAAGCGCACACAACCAAACTGTCCATGCCAACTAATTATATTTTTTCTTGAACCTGCTTTATACTATTAAAGAGAATACAATCACCATAATGTAGAACAAAAGTCACCTCTCTTTCCATTTGTGAGAAGAACATGAAACCAGACATTGCCCTCTTTGGTGCATTTGGATCCTTCTTCTTTTTCTGTTTTTTCTTCTTTGAAGCATCTTCATCTCCATCTCTAGATTTCTTCTTAGAAGAAGTTGCCTTGGAAGATGAAGCCTCTTTTCTGGATTCCTTTTTCCCAGGCTTCTGAAAATTTGGCACTCATTTGATGTGAGTAAACAAAGGAAGAAAAGAAAATGCTTGTTAACAAGAGTAACTGAAGAAAATCTAATGGTAATCCTCCAAAAATAAAATGAAAATAAGAATGTTTTGCCTCTTTCTCATCTCCACTTTCGCTAGCATCAGATTCCTCCTCTCCAGAATCATCGGTTGGAGAACCACCATCATCTTTCTCAATAACAAAATCTTCATCCTGCAAGAAGCTACCGTGTTTATACACACTTGTGATAAAGCATACAAAAGACATGCCTAAGCAAAGAGCATACCAAGGTCCAATAATGCATAACCAAGAAGTAGGAACACAAGCGGATAAGCATATTTTTTTTTTTTGCAAGAGCACACAAACAACGGATAATAGCACTTAAAGAAACATGCAAACCCAACATGAGGGCGAAACAATTGGATCCATGAATACTCAAACAATTGCGAGCAAAGGCTAATGAATGCACAAAGACAACAGCACGGATA
This sequence comes from Platycarya strobilacea, assembly GCA_036898215.1. Taxonomy (NCBI): domain Eukaryota; kingdom Viridiplantae; phylum Streptophyta; class Magnoliopsida; order Fagales; family Juglandaceae; genus Platycarya; species Platycarya strobilacea. The sequence continues at coordinate 2,996,667 of CM072546.1, forward strand.
TCCCAGCTACACATGATAGATAATTAGAACATGTGCAGACCATATACAAAGAGAGAGAGAGAGAAGGGGGGTTACTATAAGCATCAAGATCCCACATATTTCTGCCAAGACCATAAAGGTCAAAATCTAGTAAATGCTGTGAAATAGTGAAATATATATATACTAGAAAAATTTCAGCCATCTGAAATTTATCTACAGGTTTATGAAAGATCTTCCGCTGCCAATAAAAAAACCGCAGGAAAAAGTAAATTAAAAAACGAAAACATTAATAGAAGATCTACCTCTTCATCACTATCATCTCCACCAGCTAGATTCTTAATGCGCTCCAGATGTGGATCAACAGCATCATCTTCTTCATCCTGAAGAACACGTGCTACGCCATCTGTAGTTTGGAAACCTCCCAGGTTCATAATTTTCAAGCCCTTCCCACTGCACAAATAGCCAAAATGTGAAAATTTGAAGATGGCCTTAAGATTCTATCCATTAAATGATATGATAAATTTGAGTGACCTGATGAAGTCAAAAAGATTATGGTATTCGTTCCTCTGGATGTTACGAAAAAGATGTTCTTGCTCGGTTTTCAGTCTTATAAGAAGATCAAAGTAATGCATATTTGAGCCACCAGCAGCATGCCTCTCAAATTCCACATACTCGATCTTTTTTTTTTTTATCGGCAAACAAAATTTTATTGATCATAAGAAATAGGAACAAGGTCAGTCTCCAAGTCATGTCCATCACAAAATCAAATCCATGATTTGTCAGCACAAGTTAAAAGAACAGACCTCTTCATGAAGAATAAGCGTAGGAGGTTTCGGTAGAAAGAAGAAACTCTTTTCAAGTGGATACAGGACTCCATCTTCAGCCTTCAGTGATGACTTCACCGCATAACCATCTTGACAGCTACGGAATTTTCCTGGTTTAGTAACTTTGGAACCAGACAAGCCACGCAATATTGTGGTGAACACTTCATGAATGAGTCCCTATTTGTTTAAACCAAGCCATCAGAGAAGCTCATGTGAATTCAGCAAGCCCAGGTCCCGAAAACTCAATCACAACTACTAAATATACAACTATTTTTTTTTTGGGACCCAAATACACAAAATGACCAAAAACAAACAGTGCCTAATGAGCTAATAATAAGTAGAGAGAGAGAGAGAGAGAGAGAGGAGTAAAGCACCTTATAAGATGGTTCTAACTTGTCTTTATATTTGGTGTTCAATAGATCTTCACTTATTGACAGGGTGTTATCCACTACTAAGTCAGTTTCAAACTGTGCAGGAATGAAGATGAGCAAATAAGTGCATGATAGCAATAACAGGAAACCCGTAGTAATGCAGCGGATCTGACAAATACCTGCAACACTATATGTGGGTACAAAGTTTGACCTTTACGGATTGGTGGATCAAGGGTAACAACAACGAATGTATGTGGCTGGTTAGACTACATAAACACAACTAGCAAATATAAGTTTCGACAGATAACATTAAAGAAAAGAGAGTCAATGTATTAGTTGAAGGAAAATCATAAAAAACATGATTTGAATGCATTGATCACTCTCATATTAATCTCCAAAGCCTCTGCTGAAAGAAAAAAATGTACATTCAAACATTCTAATCAGTTCTCATAAAATTATTTCCATAAAGAGAACCTTAGGAAGCAAAAACAGACGAACAACACTGCTGTATTGAATCTTGAAATCATTAGCCTGTCCTTGAAGTCGTAAGAATGACAGATGAAGTTCAACATTATATCGCCCCCTGCAAATTAGCCATATATAAGGCAAGGAAATAAAACTGAAGGGCATACCAAATAATATGGCATGTACATAGAAGTGAATGGATACTGAATGAGATATGTCCGTTTGCAAAAGTAAACCTAGGTGTAAGGATTGCAATGCCCTCAAAGGTAACCACAGCTTCTTCACCTCCAGCACCAACATCTGCCATTGACATGATTTTTTCACGGAAAACCTGACATAAAAAGATCCAAGTTAACAATCCTAAGCAAACCACCCAATTTTATTACAGAAAAAGAAGCACACCTGAGCAGGAGGACGATTCTCATCACCAACAAATTGGGTGTTGGAATTAGGTATGTGAAAACTTATCTCCATCAATGAATCTTTCTGTGACAATAACATAAAAATGCTCAGAAACATTTAATATACGATCAAACAAGAAGTCTAAAATTAAAGCATTATTGCTGCGTTGTCTAATATTATGGTAAAAAGAAAAGACAATCTTTCGGGCCCAAAGTAAAGCTTAAATTTGAATGGATAGCAATGTGTTCATGAACATCAAATTAGTGAATACTCAACTCAGGCAATGAATGTAAGAACAAAATATACCCCCACAAACCTCATTAGCTCCAGTTGTATCATCCACATGGAATTCTAAGATGACATCATTTTTCCCTTGAAGTTGAGTTTGTGAGACATCAGCCAGAGATACCTCAAATGCTTGCTTTGAACCAACCAAAAAACTGAGTGTATTACCTAAAAATGGTGGAAGAGAAGAGCAAAAATTATTTAATCAAGGCAGCCTAGTAGCCTAACTACAGATGCAATCAAACATAAGATAATCAACATATTTTTCATTAGCTAGATAACTGTATTCTCTTTCTATTGCACTCTGCTTGCTAAGTTAGAGATGCTGCAGGATTGCATCCAGAAAAGGGTTCTGAGATTTTTTTAGAACATCATGGAGCCACCATAAAACTTAGCATAAGGAACTGGAAATTCTAGCTAATTATGACTAACTTATCCTGTGTACTTGGCCTATGCCTTTTTCTACTAATAAAGCTCTGCTTTTTCTTCAAAAAAAAAAAACGAAAAACAAAAACAAACAAACAAACATATTGGATGTATCACAAGATTGTAAATGCATCACATTTTTTTTTAAGTAAAATAACATTTGATTGAAACTAGTAAATAGCATAGCCCAAGTACACTTGCAAATTGCAAATGCATCACATTTTAATTAACAAGATTGCACAAGTGAGATTTTAATTTTCTAGAAACACTCTTACTTATATGAAAATAAAAAAAAAAATTCTAGAAACACATCAGGGTGCAGCCTAATAATCAGGGCAGGCTAGGAATGATGGTAGAATCAGACAGCCTGGGTTAGATTTCATGTAAGGAGTTCCCCTAGGTTAGCTAACATACAGCTTTAGCAGGGGCTCATGTGCTTTACTCTCTAGGGGTCAATCCGAAGGGCTTTGCCTTGATGAGATTCCACATAAATAAAACATATATATATATAAGTCTTTAAGCTAGCCTACAGAAAATAAATAAGAAATTATCTTAAAAATAGGGAAACGCTCTTGCAAGCCATATCAAAGGCAACATAACACAAGATGATCAATATAATATATATACCCGAGCAAAATTACAAGCAAACATTGGAAAGCATCATATCAGATAGAGAAACTCAATTTAAATCAACAACTTGAATGGAAAAGAATGCAGCTAACCATTTAAATCAACTTCTCCCCAGTTACGCCCACTGACAGAAAGTTGCTTCTCCTCTGGTGTTATACCACAAGTGTTTTCAAAAAAATTGGTCAAACTAGTGACATCCTATAGGCAAAGCACAAAAGAAAAAAAATAAGGATTAGCTACTTCTGAACATTTTTTTATAAGCAGTGCAAATTTAATTGAAGGCACAGAGGGGCGGAACAAGGTACATAGGAAGCATAAAAGAGTATACAACCAACTAGCAAGATAATCCAAACATTTTAAAGCATGATTTAGGCTCCATTTGGATGTTAAGTTGGTCTTATCTCACCTCATCTCAGCATCCAAACACCACTCAAACATAAACATTTTTCAATTTCAAATCTTAACATTTTCATTTAATTATTATTTAATCATTACAACTTTCCCAAACTTCTAAACAAAACATTAAAAAAAAAAATCAACTTTTTTAAATCCCAAAATTAAAATAATATTCTAACAATATTTTAACTTTATAATATTTTTTATTCAACTTTTTATCTCTCCTTTCCCAAAACCCCATAAAACATTTTAACTCAAATAATTTCACTACTATTCACAAAATATTTGCTGGCATTCACAGATTTCTCATCTCATCTCATTTCATCACAACATCCAATCGATGCCTTAGAGATATTCCTGCATTATAGTCAAATGAAACAGCCATTGACATGCAGCATATGCATTGAGCAGGCAACCAATTAATCAGCTAGTTTTTTTATCAGTCAATAAGAATTTTATTGATGAAGATAGGCATAGCCCAAGTAGATAGGACATATACAAGATACCTAAGCCAAGTTAACACAAGTTATAAAGCAGTCATTTATAGCATTCACTGAAAATTAGTTACAGAATACATTGACGCTAGTTCAACAGCATCTAGGTGCATGTGCGTGTATGTGGGGGAGGGGGGGGGGGAGAGAGAGAGAGAGAGAAGATAATAACCTGGTCTCGGAACCCCGTGAACTTATAGAATAATCCGTCTTTGATACGGACACCAAGTTGATTTGTCCTTGGGACCTTCATCCATGTCACCCCCATGATGTCAGCTTTATCAACCTCAATTGCCTTACCACCCCCTTGTTTCTTCCATAAAATCCCCCCTGAATATATCTTAAGTTGCCCTGGATTCTGCATTCCGAATACGATAAAATTGGGACATCTAGTATTAAAAAAAAGTGCAAATTTTTCTTTGGGAGTTTTTTTTTTTTTTTTGGGGGGGGGGGGGGGGGGATTAACGAAGTATAGATTTGTTCAAGCTAGAATAATTGAGTTTTACAGAATGCGAAAGAGGGGCATGATCAGAAACTGAACAAGCTTCTTAAGTTTTTTCCTTCTATGATAAGTACTCATAAGTTTTTTCTTACTACGATTAACTGCTCTTAAAACACAGCTGACAGCATACAAAAGTATTTAAACTTTTCCTGCCTTTAATAACCAATAAGTTTGACCAAACTCAGAAAAGCTGAGTCAATTACTATAAAGTGGCCTGGAGACCATGCAGACCACGCAAAGTCAGAACCAGCAGCAGGATTCCAACTATGGCAATATGGCTGAAAGAGAGATGCTCAGTACGTCAAAAGGATGAAAAATCAACTTGTCGACTTGGAGGCAATGGTTGGTTTTTTTTTTTTTTTTTATCTATGAAAATAGACTTGCTTTCAGCTGGAAGCAACAAGGCTGTAAGGCCCAATAAGAGAAAGTCTAAGTTAGGCTCAAATCCATTAAAATCAAATAAAGGAAAACACAAAGCCAGTTTTGGCCAGTCTCTATGACCAGATCCAAAAGAGTGTGGAGGGTCAAAAGGAAAACAGGGTCATTCGAAATGGGTTCTACGTCGAGTATCGGCATAGAGACAGTCGAAATGGAAATCCCCCAGCCACAGGTCAGCATTCTCCCCGTAGAAATGATGGCACCCTCATCGGAGCTGAGTGTAATGCCAAGGCTTGAGGGAGATGTAGAGTTTGACAAAGTGGCACAAAATGGGTCGTAGGGGGGTAACGCATCTCCAGTTCTCATTGAAGAAACGATGGCACCCACTTCAAAGGTGAAGGCAATTTGTGGGTTTGCCGCCAACCCAGAACCTCCAATAATGACCTTGGGCTCACCACTCATGATAGAGAGAACCAATTTTTCGGTATCTCTTCAGGCATTGTGACAGTAACAAGGGTGTTGTTGAGGACGTACGACATTTGAAAGCAAGGAATGGTGTGGAGGAAATTTTGGGCTTGTCGTTGGTGCCTTGCGAAGAGGAATGTTTAGGGCCTGGTGCATTGTTGGGAGCCAAGTCTAGGGAAGATGTTGTCGCATTGACATCTCTTCCTCCATTAGTTGGTTCATCATCAAATTGGGTTATGCAAAAGGTTCACGAGATACAATAGTGTGTGGGGTTTACATGTAGAGGATTTGACAACCAATTCACAACACTACTCACCGCTTGAGGCGGATCGCTTATTTGAAACGAAATCAAAAGATTTAAGTAGAGCAAGAAGTTAAATATCTTACTTGGGCGATTAATTACGACACTAAGGGAGGTAGTTCAAGTCAAATGAGAACTAGAGGAAGGGCAGGAGTGTAGGTAGGGGAGTAGTACCGATTTCAGGTGTAGTATATAGAATATAGCTTCTAAGGGAGTTCCGGGTGTTATCTTAGTCTTGTGAAACGTGAAACAAGGGGTTGGGGTAGTTACATTGATTTGCTTTGCTGTGGGGTGGAGTGTTTTGTCCAATCGGGCTTGATGTATATTGGATGGAATTACGGGTCATTAGGGGTACTCTATTTATGAGGTAGGTGTTCTATATTGTATACACCCAATGTACTTGGTTACACCTGTTGATATTAATAAATTCTTTACTTCTAAAAAAAATTACTATAAAATTTGTGAGTTGTGATCGCTTAGGGTTTCAGATAAAACAAGATTATAAGATTTCGTTTCTTATTCCAAAGTACAACTAATCAAACAGTTTAAAACCCAATTCGTCAAATAAAGTGGAGAAGGAAAAGATATAGAGAGAATTAAGTTTCTTAATTGAAGACGCAGAGAAAGTACTATGATAGAATTCGGAAGTCCGTTGTACTGGGCAAGGCCTATTCTTTGATTAATAATAATTTTTTTTATGATAAGTTTGATTAATAATATTTGTTTACTTATAAAAAAAATAAAAATAAAATAGAAAAAAGATTCGAAAGTCCGTTGTTTATATTGCAATTTCACATAATACATTAAAAAACAAAAAGCTTATGTAGAAGTTTCGAACGATGTAATTTTGAAATAAGTTTTCTAAAAGAAGGATCCCTAGTCACAATAGTCATTTCCCCCCACAATCACCCAGCAAACAGTACAGACCAAAACCAGTGTTTTGGCATCAAAGCCGAAAAAAATAGAAAAAACGAAATTAGGGTTCCAAGAACAACAAACTATAGCATCCAGATTAATAAAGTCCCGAATCATCATCCCGACTCCTCCTACTATCAGCGTAAAATGAAGCACCAAACTAAACATAGTTGGTTCTATTGGACAAGGAACTAGGGCGCATGAAATTAGGGTTCTGAAATAGCATCGAGAAAGAGCGCCATATCGAAGAAGGAAAACCCACAGATTAAGCTCAAGTACATGAATCAAGATGAATGGCAGTGAGCCAGAGAGAGAGCGAGAACTCACAGTGCCTCCACGGCCTCCGAGAGAGATATTGTTGAAGAGGTGGCCGTCGGTCATGACTGAAAATCGAAAGCAAAGCGAGCTGTAGAAATGCAAAAAGAGTGCGAGTGTAGGAGAGAGAGAGAGAGAGAGAGTCTCCTGTTAGGAAATGAGAGAGGGAGGAAGGGGAGGGGATTTATGATTATATAGAGGTCGAGAACGGTGCGTATCGCTATGACGCAGTTAAGGCTTGTGGCGCGAATGAGGGTATGATTAGCTGCGGGCGTATCTACTTCAGTATAAATTTTAGGTAAAATCCAACGGCGTGGCTAAAATACTTTGACCACTTTTTTTTTTTTTTTAGTATTCAGATTTCGCTTGAAATTAATAAGGACACAAAATTATAGATTACTTTGTATTTTGTAAAACTACAATATTTGAGAGCATAAGCAATGGATTAATCTTTTTTTTTTAAATATAAATTTATACGCATATCAAAAAATTTTAATTATATTATATACTTTCAAAGAGTTACTATATAAAAATTAAATAAAAAATATTTTAATTTCCTTTTCTTTATTTTTTTTCTCATTTTTAATTAAATATAAGTAAAAATTTTATTATATGTACAAATTTATATTTTTTTTAAAAAATATAATGTATCTATTACTAATGCTATGATTTCTTCATATTCATCAAGTAAACCTGCTCTCCTATAAAATTAAAATTTAAAAATTTTAAAAATAAAAGTAAACCTGCTCTATTTCATCTTTCCAAATTGAAGGGCCGAGCAATGGCCCATATTGTGCCCAAAAAGCCTATGAATTTAAGGTGAAAAGAAATAGGAAACCGGCAGCAGCAGGCATCACAGAAGAAATAGAAACCCCAAAAGAGGCCCATATTACCGCCAAAGTATTACAAAAGAAATACAACACCTAAAAGAGGCCCATTAGAATAGAACCCCATGTTAAACATAGAAGCCCGTGTATTTTTATTTTTATTTTTATAAATGAAATAGAACCCCATGTTAAACATACAATTCCATGCAACAAATGTCATATCACATAACCCTTGGATATTTGATTTTATCAAGTACTACAATATGTTGTATGTATTTCAATATATGCAGCATCAAATGTTGGTGAATGGTTTAACATGTTATGGTCTTTACCAGATCATGCACGCAATCAACTGAGCTTTTTTGTAACAGGTGAGCATAATATTAATGAGAAATTATACTTGTAGTAGCCAAGTACCACGCAATATTTATGAAAAATGAATAAATACAGAATTCACTTGAAAAAATAAAATACATCTTTTTTTTTTAAGTAAGTATACAATACTTACATAATTTATAACTATATATAATATTACTCCGATTTGGTAATTCATAATCATGAAATCTACACCACATGGTGATAAGCAAAACATAATAGGCTTTTCCACCAAGATATTGTTTTCCTCCCTTTTCTTTTTAGTTTTTTGTAAATGTTGTATTGCAAAACCATGAGATTAGAGCTTGCAAAATAGGGGGAAGTTGGAATTATAACTTATAACTCATAGCACATGGTGCGAGCTGTTTTCAATAAAATAATTCAAAAAATATATATTTTAGTCATAAAAAATTTTATAAAATAAATTTTACAAATTAATGTAATTTTATGTGATTTATTAGATTATGAAATTATTTTTATTATAAAATAAATTTAATGGATTATATAAATTTATGAAATTAATTTTATGAGGTTTTTTTTTTTTGTAAGTGTAGCAATCCTCTGATCCACATGCACGACACATGCGTGCAATACTTGATAGATCAGGACGCAAGAATATACATTATAGAAATCATGGACATATTGATCAAAAGAGCAGACTCTACTACACTGCAATGGCAACCTAAACAAAAGTAAAGTAAACAAGGCGAGGAATCCAAGAAGTTGATTGATGTGCATGTTGTTCCAAGTTGTCGTGTAACCACTAACCATGGTATTGTATCCATTATGTCCAGAGAAACGTGCAACAGAGCAAAGACATTATGGAGTATTTGCCATGGCCGTTTAATTTTCCTGAAACTTCCATAATCTTATTTATTTCATTTTTTTTATTTAATATGTTTTGTTTTCAAGTGGGTTTTTAGCGCGGGTGAAAGTCGCCATTGTAGACTGTCACTGTTTGAGGGGAATAGTACTAGTACTGGTCATGCCTCCCCAACCACACAAACGTAGAAAGATGCACTTTTGTGCTTGAGAAGGCGATTATACCTAAGCAAGGTGGGTTTTTGTAAAGAAAATTTAGTATTCACCAACTCTTAACTATCATATGTTTATAATTTCCTAATTTGACTTGATTAAATAATAATAAGTACAAAAATAATAAGCAACGTGAATGGTGATAATTACTTAAAAAGATAATGAATATAAGAACTCACTTTTTTTTCTTTTCATCCAAGATCTAAATATGAGTCCGACTAAATTGTGTTGAAAAATTTTGAGAAAGGAAAGAGAATCCGAAAATTTATCAAGACTTTGAGGCGTATGATAATACTGTCTTTAAGACAATATTTACCCCCACTTATAAAGAGTTTGTTAATAGGTTTCTAACAAATCGTCTCCAGGATACAACAAAACCACGAATTTTACAAGAATTCTACAAATAGCAATTTTATATAATTCCTAGAGTTACTATTGAAAATGACAAAAACAGAAGGAGATTAAGAATGATCGTTACTAGACATATCTGTCACGACTATATTTATAAAGAGTGAAGAGGTATGTGTGAAAAATCACGTCTAGAGGAACCTAACCATTTTTCGCTCGAGTGAGGGTCGAGCGAAATTACTGTCTGACCTCTTGCTCAAGCGTTATATCTGCCGAGTATCAAGCGATATCTCGGTCTGATTCTCACTCGAGCGACTAGTCGAGCGAGATCAAGTGAGCAACGGTAAAGTCACGTACCTCTTTGGTTGAGACGCATTTGTCCTTTAGACAATGCATCCATTCAATTTCGCGCTCGAGCGAAATGTCGAGCGAATATCTAGCGAGATCACTGCCTAATTCTCGCTCGAGCGGTATATCGAGCGAGTATCGAACGAAGTCTCGGCCTCGCCCTCGCCCTCGCTCGAGCGAGTATCGAGTGAAGTCTCGACCTCAAGTTCAATTCTCAACCATTTCCACACATTTCATCCCTTCAACTTTATATATATATATATTACAACCTATTCTAACAATCCCCCACTAGATTGTAATTTATATAATTAAAGTTCCGTTTCACTATTAATATTATCACTCATAAAAGAATGTATCTTTCGATTTAAACATTTCCTTAATGTAATTGATTCAAGGTTATGAAAAGTAGTTGGTGGCTTAAGCTTAAACCAAAACTCTTTCGTTCAGAACTGGAACCAAAACACAAAAGATAATATATCTTTTTTCAATAGAATTTCACAATTTTTTAGCATTATTATGGCCTTGTGCTACAATCTGGTTTAATGAACATTTACAAGAGACAAATCCAGATCTCTTGTTGAAGCGGCAGTACTTCTATATTCATATAGGCGAAGTTTCTCTTAAGTCTCCGTTATAAAGATACTTCTAAATTTGAATTTCGTTAAGAGTATAACTCATCATCTTCAACGTAACAGTCAAGCACTTTCCATCCTAAATGAAATTTTGTTATTGCAGTTCTTTACTAATCACAAATCAGTAACTTGTTTTTACCCATTAAACTCTTTTAAGAAAATCTTAAGAGTTGGGTTACTATTATTGGTGATTCTCTTAAAATGGATTTAGTCTCATACCAATGGATGTGATCCTTACTAGTTCTCGCGACAAATTTTAGTAAAAGGATCTGCCAAGTTACAACTTGACCTCACATAAATAATCGTTATGATCCCATCAACTACTAATTGTCTAACATAATCATGTCTCAGACTTATATGTCTAGACTTTCTATTATACACTTTATTGCATGCTCTAGACATAGTAGTTTCACTATCACAATATAGAGAAATAGCTGGCATAGGTTATGAACACAGCTCTATTTCTAATAACATATTTCTAAGTCATTCTGCTTCTTTCTCTACTGCTGCTAAAGCTATAAACTCTAATTCCATTGTGGAATGAGAGATACATGTCTGTTTCTTGAATGCCCAAGAAACAGCACCCCCACCAAGAGTAAATATCCAATCTATCGTGGATTTATTATCACTAATACTAGTGATCCAACTAGCATCTGAATATCCTTCAAGAACTGCTGGAAATTTCGAATAAAAGAGTCCTAAACCAATTGTCCTTTTTAAGTATCCAAGGACTCTACCAAATACTTTCCAGTAGATTACATCAGGACAACTAGTGTATCTTGAAAGTTTGCTCACAGCAAAAGCAATATCTAGTCTAGTACAATGCATAGCATACATCATACTACCAATTGCACTAGCATACTCCAGTTATGCTACTACTCTTCCATAATTCTTATCCAACTTGACACTAAAGTCAAAAGGTGTATTAGCTTCTTTTATTCCTAAATGATTGAATTTAATAAGCACTTTTTCAATGTAATAAGATTGACACAATGCATAACCATCGCTATGCTTCTTCACTTTAATGCCTAAAATGGTATTTGCTTCATTAAGATCTTTCATTTTGAACTTTGAAGTCAAGTACTTCTTTGTTTCACAAATATCTTCTAAATTAGTATAAAAAATTAGCATATCATCAATATAAAGACAAACAATAACACCATATTTTTCAATTAACTTTGAATAAATGCACTTGTCAGCACTATTGTGTTTGAAACCATCAGCCAATATAACGAAATCAAACTTTTCATGCCATTGTTTAGGTGCTTGTTTTAGTCCATATAATGACTTAACTAATTTACAAATTTTCTTTTCATTTCCTGGTAGAACAAATCCCTCAGGTTGTTCCATGTAAATTTTCTCGTCAAGTTCACCATTTAAAAAGGCAGTCTTTACATCCATTTGATGCACAAGTAGATCATATATAGATGCAAGAGCAATAAGTACACGAATTGATGTAATTCTCACCACTGGAGCATAGGTGTCAAAATAGTCTATACCTTGTTTTTGATTAAAACCTTTGGCAACCAATCTTGCTTTAAAAGTATGAATAGTACCATCAACATTGTACTTCCTTCTTAATACTCATTTGCAGCCAATAGCCTTTGAGTTTGGAGGTAAATCTACTAGTACCCAAGTATTATTAGATAATATTAAGTCCATCTCATCATTTATTGCTTCCTTCCAAAAGGCTGCATCTCTAGAAGTCAAAGTTTCTTTAAAACTTTTTGGATTATTCTCCATGTTTAGAACAATTGGTATTTTGTTAAGAACTGTATTTAAGTCTCCTTCCACAATGAAAACTAAGGCAAGAGTTGATACGAAATCAGTACCAAAATTCTTTTTTTTTCTAATTCTCTGACTTTGCCTTTGCTCTTTTGGTAAATCCAAAGACTTTTTCTTGATTTTATCAAGAGATTTATTCAAGTCAGAGTTAGAACTTTTAGTTTAATTGGATTCTGATATTAATTCAGAATCACTGTTAAATTTATTTTCAATAAATTCAACATCTCTTGATTCTATTATAATATTTGAACTCAAGTCCAATAACCTATATGCCTTGGAATTTTCATTATATCCAACAAACATACTTTTTAATGCTCTTGGTCCTAATTTAGTCCTCTTTAGATCTGTAACTCTGTAAAAGGCTAGATACCCCCACACTTTAAGATAACTTAAATTTGGTTTTTTTCCATTCCAGAGTTCATAAGGTGAGACTTGTAGTTTCTTAGATGGTATTCTATTATGTATATGGCATGCTTTCAATAATACCTCTCCCCACAAATTAAGAGGCAATTTGGCACTTAAAATCATAGCATTAACCATATCTATAATAGTCCTATTCTTCCGTTCTGTCAAGCCATTTTGTTGTGGTGTGTAAGGTGAGGTCATTTCATATATAATCCCATGCTCTTCACAGAATCTAGAAAATTCAAGTGAGAAATATTCTCCACCTCTATCTGTTTTAAGAATTTTAATCTTCTTTTCCTTTTAATTTTCTACTTCTGATTTATACCAAATGAACATATTATAGACCTCATCCTTACTCTTCATTAAATATACAACAGTATATCTAGAAAAGTCATCTATAAATGTAATAAAATATATTCTCCCTTCTCTAGTTAAAATACCATTTAACTCACAAATATCAGAATGAATAAGTTCTAATATTTGTTAATTTCTGTTAGCAGTAGGAAAAGGTTTCTTAGTCATTTTTGCTTGACTACAAATTTCACATTTTGAGTCAACTACATTTTTGTAATCTATCAAACCATGCTTTGACATATATTTCATGTATTTAAAATTCAAATGTGCTAAACGACTATACCACACAGAAAAAGAATCAAGCATATAAACAGAATTTGTAACTTCTTTAGTAATAATAATATTGAGTTTGAACATCCCATCACAAGAATATCTTTTGTCTATGAATACACTATTCTCAGACAAAATTAATTTGTCAGACTCAAGGATAGCCTTAACGCCCTTTTTACATAGTAAATTGGCAGACAAAATGTTCTTCTTAATTTCTGGAACATGATAAACATTAGTGAGTACAAGTTTCTTTTCAGAAGTAAGTTGCATCTCTACATTTCATTTTCCATGAACTTTGACTGCATTGTAATTCTCCACAAGAACTTGTTCACTATCAGCAGTCTCAACATAATTCTTGAATTGTGTTTTATCATTGCACACATGCACTGTAGTACCGAAATCAAACCACCAATCAGAATTATTTGCAGTCAAAGCAAGATGCACTTATGTTATCATGCCAATTTCCATTTCTTTTACCATCGCAACAATTTCCTCAATTGCATTTGCAACACTTGAACTGCTACCATCATCTTACTTCTTTTTTTCAAGAATCTGCACTCACGAATATAATGGCCTTTCTTTCCACAGTTGAAACATTGCCTATTTTTCTTCATTTTATTGGTAGAAGAATTCCGTTTGAAGGTGTTTCCCTTCTTAGGCTTAAGAAAATTCTTTTTCTTTTCATCACCCTTTTGCACATTGTTTACATTTACTTTAGAATCAAAATGGCTATCATCACGAATTCTACTCTCCTCTTTAATTCGTAGATGCTTTCCAATTTGTCCTAAAGTAAGTTCTTCTGTCATATGCAGAAGCTTCTTCCTGTAATTATTCTAACTTGATGGGAGTTTTGCAATAATTGCTCCCACTTGAAATAATTCAGGAATGACAATAAACAAATCACGAAATTTGTTGACCAAAACTTGCAACTCATGCATTTGGTCCAACACAGACAGATTATCCACCATTTTAAATTTAAAGTACTTCAAAATAATAAATTTATCAGTACCAAAATTTTCTATCTTATACTTCATTTCAAGAGCATTCCATATTTCCAGAAGTGATTTCATAGTAGTGAATAAATCATATAATCGATCATAAAGAGTGTTAAGAATGTGACATCTGCAAACCAACCCATCCTCCTCGCATTTCTTCCTCAATGCCTTGACAGTTTCAGAATCTTCTAGAGTTAATGCAGGAATTGGCTTCAAATTTGAATCCAGTACATAGAAGATATTCAATGCAGTCAGAAGAAATTTCATCTTGTCTTGCCAACGAGTAAGTTAGAGCCATTGAATCTGTCTAACTTCACGAAATCTTGACTCATTACTTTGAAAGTAGCGGATTCTGAACCTTCTTCCATTCAAATATCGTCTTAAAATTGTTGGAAAATTTTGAGAAATGAAAGAGAATCCGAATATTTATCAAGACTTTGAGGCGTATGATAATACTGTCTTTAAGACGATAATTTCCCCTACTCACAAAGAGTTTGCTAATAAGTTTCTAGCAAATCGTCTCCAGAATTCGACAAAGCCGTGAAATAGCAATTTTGTAGAATTCCTAGAATTACTATTGAAAATAACAGAAACAGAGGGAGATTAAGAATGATCGTTACTAGACATGTCTGTCACGACTATATTTATAAAGAGTGAAGGCATGTGTGAAAAATCATGTCTGAAGGAACCTAACCATTTCTCGCTCGAGCGAGGGTCGAGCGAAGTTACTGTCTGACCTCTTGCTCAAGCGTTATATCTATCAAGTATCAAGCGATGTCTCGGTCTGATTCTCGCTCGAGCGACTAGCCGAGCGAGATCAAGTGAGCAACGGTAAAGTCACGTACCTCTTTGGTTGAGACATATCTATCCTTTAGACGATGCATCCATTCAATTTCGCGCTCGAGCAAAATGTCGAACGAATATCTAGCGAGATCACTGCCTGATTCTCGCTCGAGCAGTATATCGAGCGAGTATCGAGCGACATATAAAGCGAGTATCGAGCAAAATCTCAGCCTCAAGTTCAATTTTCAACCATTTCCACACATTTCATCCATTCAACTTTATATATATATATATATATATATATATATATATTACAACCTATTCCAACAAATTGTTGTGACACAATAATCTGTTTTGCATGTTTTAGTACTTGTTTGGACAGAGTACATAGAATACCTCTAAGAGCGCAGAATTAGAATTTAGAATTTAGAGAGGAGGTGATTGACAAAATTAGAATGAAATTATATGAGTATTAAAATTTGAAAAAATAATTTCAGTAAAAATTTTGAACATATGAGTATTAGGAGGCTAATTTTAATAAAATTTTGAATATATGAGAAGAATTATATTTATATACATGCTATATTAATTATTTTTTTAAAGTTTAGGGGATATGTGGTTCCGCCTTTAAATACCTCATAATTAGGTGAATAGTAATAAAATAATTTGAGATAAAAAATAGATTTTATTAGATTTTGACAAGTGATAGAGAAAAAAGTTGAATAACAATAATATTAAGTAAAAAAAAATGTTTGAATATATTTATAATATTATTTTTATTTTGAAGTTTATAAAGTTATATTGTTTTTGTTTTTGTTTTAAAGTTTGTAAAAGTTGTATTAATTTTTGTATTTGGATAATTTCTATATAATAATTAAATTAAAAAATTAAAAGTAATTAAAAATTAGAAAATATTTTATATTTTAATGATATTTAAAAATAAAATTATGAGAGGTTGTCATCTGTACATCCCAATATCCCATAAATCTCTACCATTCGTCAAAACTTTGCTTGCTCTAATTATGGCCCATGTATTTCAGAGACCAATCATGTCACTGGCACTTCGAATCAAAACTTCGGAATGCATCATGGCCAAGCTTTTCTTCTTTTGTTTTTACCTTTTTTGTTGAATTGAAAGAAGATTAAGACGATTATACTGCATAAAACTCCTTTATTACATCTAAAATGATGCCCAACCGGCTTAGAGAAACAACGACAAATACCGAATGAAAGCATGGTCGATTCTGGATCATTTATGCTGGCAAACAACGTATGGACATTCCAAGTTTGTCTCAAATTGCTTGAGATCACCGTCTCCCTTGTTTGGACTCGAATCACAGTTGTAGCCACAAAAAACAAAAACATATAAATAAAGCCAAAAAAAGCACTCCAACTATATATATGCATAACTACTCATGGCCCAATTAAGTAAGCCACTGCAGGAGGAAGAAACGGAGAAAGAAAGAATCAAAAGGAGGAGGATCCAAGAGAAGATCATAATGGAAACAATATCGAAGGTGAAGAATGAAGAGAACGGACGAAGGCGCAGCGCCATGTCAACGGCGGCAGATGTTGATCAGGCTCAGGCAGCAAGGTGTGTCAAGAGAAGGCGAAGAGACCCAACTGCAGTACTTGCACTTGGTAATGACGATGACAACCAAAGTCTGCAACAGCAACAAACGGATCAGACTTCTACTGCCACTACTGTCAAGAGAAGTTCGAAATTTCGTGGAGTCAGCGGGTAAAAATATAGGACTTAAATGGTTGATATTGGATAGTTTTCCTCATCTTTCTTTAGTTTTTAATTCGATTAATCAAACTGTAACTGAACAGACATCGATGGACGGGTCGATTTGAAGCCCACTTGTGGGATAAGCTCTCTTGGAATGTAACCCAGAAGAAGAAAGGAAAACAAGGTAGAAAAGTGTTCACTCTAGTTTTTTTTATTTCTTCTTTGCTTCATTTATTTCTTCTTTCCAAGATCATACTGATGGCTTTATATAAATTCTTTGCTCCCCTTGTGGGAAACTTCTTATCTGAAATTTATCATCGGCGCTGAACAGTTTACCTTGGGGCTTACGACGAAGAAGAATCTGCCGCAAGGGCTTATGATTTAGCTGCACTGAAGTATGGGGGACATCAACTTTCACCAATTTCCTGGTAAGAGTGATCAGTACTGTACGTGTCCATATCATTCAACTTCACTGAAATGTTTTGATGATTAGCTAACATTAGAAAATTGATCAATATTTAATACTCTTGATTCTCATTACAGATATCAGATTATGATAAAGAGATTGAGATAATGCAAACTGTGACTAAAGAGGAGTATTTGGCCTCTTTAAGAAGGTAAAAGACTCGTAAATATTATTAAGAATAAACTTTGATTCTCTACCATGGCCACTTTCCCTAATTATAATACCATAAATTTTATCTCTCTCAGAAAGAGTAGTGGCTTCTCCAGAGGTGTGTCAAAGTATAGGGGAGTTGCGAGGTGATGCTCTTGATGATAATTTGGTGAAACCAACTTCTTTACACTAGTTTTCGAGAAACAGCCGTTAAAATGGTTCTGACGAGTAATATTATATATATATATATATATATATATGCAGGCACCATCATAATGGCAGATGGGAAGCAAGAATAGGGAGAGTTTTTGGAAACAAATACCTTTACCTTGGCACTTACAGTTAGTTGTTTATCTCTATTTCGAATACGATGCAAAAACTAGCTAGCTGATTTCTGAAATAAGAATATGGTCATAGATGTAGCAATCTCAAGCGCCATAAAACTGACAACAGGCTCCATTTGAATGTTGGGATGAGTTAAGTTCTTTATAAATAATATTGACTTAAGATGATAAAATAAATTTTATAAAATTCATCTAAGATGAGTTTAAATATATTGAAAGTTAATATGAGTTTAGATATATTTATAAAAAGTTGAAAAAAATTATACGCTTGTAAAGAAATTTTGAGTTGATATGAGTTTAATAATTTAATATTTGAATATTTAGATGTTAGACTCAATTTAAAATTAAATTACACTCAATTAATCTTAGTTGAGTCTGAATTTTAAAACAGAACGTTAAAGTTTTCATTTACCAAAGGCCTTCCTTGTCTCAATTCAGGTACCCAAGAGGAACCTGCTCGTGCTTAAGATATTGCAGCAATCGAGTATAGGGGGGTCAATGCTGTGACCAACTTCGACTTGAGTACTGTTGGGATCGGCGGAAGCTCACAAATAATATAGAGACCAGAATTTAACGTGGTTCGGCCAATTTAGTCTACGTCCACACACACAAAAAGGAGAATTTGTATTAAACAACAAACCAATTATTTACAATGGTTTCTCTCTTCTAATCTCTCCAACGGACCTCACCTCCGACTCTCTTCTTCTCATTACAATCTTACATGTATTTATAGGAGAAATAAATAATGTGAATATGTAATGACGGTGAAATTCGAAATTCCGGCGGCCTACATTTTCAGGCGGCGCCTACCTTCCGGCTGCTTCTATTCGGTGCCTAACTTCATCTTCCAGAAGCCTCCAGCTTCTTCATTTGCATGTGTTGACTTGATTATTCCAACAATCTCTCCCTCAACACCAAATAGAGGATGTTCTAACATCTTTTAATTTAAGGTGTCTATTCAAACTATGTCTTCACATAGCTCTTGTGAGATTACCTTTGTTAGCATGTCGTCAAATTCTCTTTCTCATGGATCTTCACAAGTTTCAATAGCTACTGATCCATCACCTCATATATCCAATGATAGCGAATCACATTGTGACCCAAGTCAAAAGCTCTTTTGACTTTCACAATACACTTTGTACTCCTTGTTTGAACCATGTCTCTTGGAGAAACCGCTTTAATCACAACAACTCTTCCGTTGTGAATAAAGCCACACATGCCTACAGTCTGGACTGTCTTAATACAGCTCACCCTGTAAATGTGTAAATGAATCTTGATGTAGATCTTCCATCAAGATCACCAGCCGTATCAGCTTAACCTTCCAAGACTGGATCAACTCCCCCATAGTACAAAGTTGATGTACCTTTGCGGTACCTGAGAATCGACTTTACTGCTCTCCAGTGTTCTTTCCCTGCATTTGAAAGAAAACGGCTCACAACTCCAACAGCGTGAGTGATGTCAGGTCTGGTACAAACCATAGCGTACATTAAACTTCCTACTGCTGAGGAGTACGGTATTGTAGCCATTTCTTGAACCTTTTCTGGTGATGAGGGACATGAGCTTTTGCTCAATTTGAAGTGATTAGCCAGTGGAGTACTGACTGGCTTTGCTTTCTCCATGTTGAACCTTCGTAGTATTTGTTCAACATATTTTTCCTATGACAGCCATAGCTTCTTTTTCTTCCTGTCACGAGTGATCCTCATGCCCAAAATTTGCTGGGCAGGTCCTAAGTCTTTCATCTCAAAGACTTTGGAGAGATCCTTCTTTAGCTTCCTGATAATGGATGGATCTTTTCCAATAATCAGCATGTCGTCAACATAGAGCAGTAACATCACGAAGTCACCTTCTGAAAATCTTCGGATGTAAACGCACTGATCTGCAGCAGTTTTCTTATAGTCATGACTCATCATGAATGAGTCAAACTTCTTATACCACTGTCTGGGAGCCTACTTCAAACTGTAAAGGCTCTTTTCCAACTTTCAGACCAAATGTTCCTTTCCAGGAACTTGGAAGCCTTCTGGCTACTCCATGTAAATTTCCTCATCAAGGTTGCCGTGAAGAAATGCTGTCTTCACATCCATATGTTCAAGTTCCAAGTCAAGACTTGCCACCAATCCGAGTACCACTCGAATTGAAGTCATCTTCACAACAGGTGAAAATACCTCATCAAAGTCGATTCCTTTCTTCTACTGGAATCCTTTGATGACCAAGCGAGCTTTGTGCTTCACCTGCTTGCCATCATTTTTCAGCTTGAACACCCATTTGTTTCTCAGTGCTCTCTTATCGTTTGGAAGTTCCATCAGCTCATAAGTTTGATTCTTCTGTAACGAGTTCATCTCATCCTGCATAACCTGCATCCATTTGTTGCTATCTGGATGAGATATTGCCTCCTGGAAGTTTTCTGGCTCCCCCTGATCTGTAAGAAGAATATAATCTGATTCCGGATATCTTCGTGACGGAATCAACAATCGCCCTCTAGAGGATCTGTCCTGCTGAGGTTGATCACCTGACAATTATGGAAACTCTGCAGTTTCTGATGGAGAAGGCAACTGCTCCCCCTGCTCAATAGTGGTTTCTCCGTTGTCAGTATCCTCTTCTTCTTCTAGGGAAACTTCCTGTCTATCTTCAGTGTTTGAAACAGACTGAAGTGGTAGTGAACTCGGAGCTGGTTCTGGAGCACTTGGAGTTGTTTGTTCTGATCCAAACATCTGGTCTTCATGGAACACTACGTCCCTGCTTCTGATGACCTTCTTCGCTTTTGGATCCCATAATCTGTATCCAAACTCTTCATCTCCATAGCCGATGAAAAAACATGGAGTAGACTTTTCATCAAGTTTCTGTCTTTTCTCCTTGGATACATGTGCAAATGCTTTGCACCCAAATACTCTTAGATGAGAGTATGAAATCTTGCGGCCTGACCACACCATCTCTGGGACTTCGAACTGCAGTGGAACTGACGGTGTTCTGTTGATCAGGTAACAGGCTACTTTTACTGCTTCACCCCAGAATGGCTTAGGCAACTTTGCCATACTCAGCATGCATCTGGTTCGTTCCACAATGGTCCGGTTCATCCGTTCTGCTACACCATTGTGTTGTGGGGTGTAGGGGACACTCTTCTCGTGTCTGATGCCATGTCTGGAGCAATATTCTCTGAATTCTCGAGAAGTATATTCACCTCCATTGTCTGTCCGAAGGCATTTCAGCTTCTTGCCTGTTTCTCTTTCTACCATGGCATGGAAGTTTTTGAATTGCTCAAAAACTTGATCTTTCCTTTTTAGGAAATACACCCACACTTTTCGTGAAGCATCATCAATAAAAGTAACAAAATATTTGTTACCTCCAAGTGATTCAACTTCAAAAGGACCGCAAACATCAGAGTGTACCAAGCTCAATAACTCTGATCTTTTTCCAGCAGATGTCTGGAATGAAACTCTATGTTGTTTACCAAATAAACAGTATTCACAAGGATTGAGGGCAATACCTTTGTTTACTGTAATCAATGCTTTCTTTGCAAGCATAAACACCCCTTTTTCTCCCATGTGGCCAAGACTCCGATGCCACAAGTTTGGTGATGTATCATCTTCAGCTACATTGAGACTGTTTGCACATATTTTAGCACTTGATTTGTACAAAGTACCATAGACATGTCCCCGTGCAACGAGCATTGCTCCTTTCTTCAATTTCCAAGCATTGTTGCTGAAGATGCTCTCGTAACCCTGTTGATCAAGGGTTCTTATAGAAATTAGGTTGAGTCGAAGATCGGGTACGTGCCGAACGTCATTTAGCACCATAGTACAGTCAACACTGGTTTTTATTCTGACATCTCCAATGCCCACGATCTTTGAGAAACTCGAATTTCCCATCTTGACTGTATCAAAGTCTCCTGCCTTGTAAGTACTGAAAAAATCCTTACAAGGAGTGGCATAATAGGATGCTGCTGTATCTATTACCCACTCGGTTTCCTCGCTTGAAACTCGTTGGTGTGTGCGGCCACTGAGATGCCGCTTTTGAGTTTCAAGTTGACAAGGCGTCTCATTAGTAATGCCTTGTTCCGAGCAATTTTTGTCTGGTACATGCTTTCCAGCTTTTTCCATAGCTGATAGGCATCCGTTTCCTGTGCAACATGATGAAAAACACTATGGTCAATCCACTGCCAGATCTGACCAATAGTTTTCTTATTCAACTTATGCCAGTCTTTTTCCGCTACATCATCTGGTTTTACGCTTTTCTCTTCAATTGGATTGAAGAGATCTTTACAATTCAGGAGATCTTCCATTCGAGGTCTCCATAGTGCGTAATTTGTAGATGTTAGCTTGATCATCGCACTTGCTCCCGAGTCCTCCATCAGTTCGGCTTTAATCTTTGATTTGAGTGACCGTTTCTCAATGTTTGGAGTTGAATCTCAACAAAGGGAACTCACCGTTGCGTCCGGAACGGTAGAAAACCTTGGAAACAACTCTTATCTCGTTCCAAACCGATCAAAATTGCGCCGAAAACCTGAAAAATAAGAAAAATGAAATATTCCTTCGTCTGCCGGAATATTCCCCACCGTCCATCGGAATATTCTCTCCGGCCACCGGAATATTCTCTCAGTCACCAGAATATTCCTACACCAGAATATTCTTGCCGGCGACGGAATATTCTTTGTGGTGATGGAATATTCTTCCGGCGACGGAATATACCGACGGAATATTCTTTATCCGTTTGGTTACTGTAGCGGGTCGGAAACCGGGTCAAACCGGTTCGGGTCGGATCACCCGGATTTAACGGGTCGGAGCTTGTCTTCTTCACTGCGCGCGCGTGTGGCACGTGGGTCCCGTGGCCGTCGCTGAGTCGGCGCGTGTGGAGCGTGTAGCTTCGTCCGGTGTCCGTTTAAGATGAAATTTTCACCAAAATTTTCGTCTTAACCTGAGGAACCTGATGGTATCCTCTAAACTTGATTTCGATCAAGTTTAAAAATGGGCCTCTCACGAAAATTCACAAATCCGGCCTCCTACCGGCTCTGATACCACTTGTTGGGATCGGCGGAAGCTCACAAATAATATGGAGACCAGAATTTAACGTGGTTCGGCCAATTTAGCCTACGTCCACACACACAATGAGGAAAATTTGTATTAAACAACAAACCAATTATTTACAATGGTTTCTCTCCTCTAATCTCTCCAACGGACCTCACCTCCGACTATGTTCTTCTCATTACAATCTTACATGTATTTATAGGAGAAATAAATAATGTGAACATGTAATGACGGTGAAATTTGAAATTCCGGCGGCCTACATTTTCAGGCGGCGCCTACCTTCCGGCTGCTTCTATTCGGTGCCTAATTTCATCGTCCAGAAGCCTCCAGCTTCTTCATTTGCATGTGTTGACTTGATTATTCTAACAAGCACGTATATAAGATGGTTAAAGCCAGGAGCAAACGCCGCTCATGAGACACAGACCATCACAGACCCGCAGACTTTGGCATCCCCAATAAATTACAATCCAAATGAGGAATCGAAATCCCCCTTCCTTCACAGTAATCCTTTGGTTAACGACTACATCAACTCCCCCCAAAAGCAAGAAATCTTTCAAAGCAAAAATCCTTTTAACGCATGCACCAAGTCATCATCCTCTCCCACTGCACTAGGCATCCTCCTTCGGTCTTCAGTATTCAAGGAATTGGTCGATCGAGAAGAATTCAAATATCTCTGAAGAAGACACTGATGGGGACGAGCCAAAGAACCAAGCACAGATCGGTAGCGACGATGACTATGCAGGGATCTTTTATGATGGAATTGGCGACATCCCATTTGTTTGCACTTCTAATAAAGACAGAATAGAGTTGCAAGAAAGAGAACTCCACTTCCTTTTCTAAATAGGTCTCTATGGAAGAGCATGACCAAGACCAAGAGTTGATTATTTTACCAGGGAGTGTTGTACAACAGCCGGTTGCTCACCATCCCCATAATATCTTTCGATCTCTCAAGTTACATGACCGGTTTCTTTCTTTACAAGTTTAAAATAAGTTGTTTGACTATTCAACGCGTTTCAAGCAAAGGAGCTATTTTGGGGATGAGTAGCAACCGGCTCATGTTGAATAGGATTATTGTTTGTACATTTCACTAGTTGGTTACCAAAATAAATCAAAAAAACCGAAGAAACACAAATGCATATCGCATGATTTCATCACTCTAACCTGTAGAGCAAGAATTGCTCACATGCTAATCAGCTGTTTAATCTAGGCATTTACTTTGGCAGAGCTCACTCACTATATGGCAAGTTGGCAACCATCTCATCTGATAAGTCTCTCTTCAAAGGAAAATTCTATACATCATATTATCATCTCATTGAATAAGATGTGACATTTATTACTATTGAATTATCATTTATTGATTACTTCTTTATCACAAATGTGTCATATCTTAATTAGTAAAATAAAAATATAATGTATAACACTACTCCTCCTCAAAATAGCATTCAAATCGCACCATTTATGCACGAATTAGCTATAGTGTAGGAATGTATCAATCCATACCTTATGATGCCTTAGAGCACTAGCAGCATGCTGTAGCCAGTCCACAACATCTCTAAAATTTAGACTTAAACTTCAAATAATGTCTACATTGGTCTAGCTATCCTACCGCTATCTTAGAGTTTTGCTATAAAAACCTGGCTATGTTTGGCGTGTCCATGTTCACACCTCCATCCATTTATTTTATGGTGTTTTAATTAAAATAAATCGCGAGTGCCTTCATCCTCTCATTTCCTCGAAATATCTTCACGCGTTATTGCCCTTCTCTCACAAGGAAGCGATTGTCGTCGTCATCATCTTCTTCTCCTAGGCCGGTATTAAACTCTTCCCACTCTTCTCTCCCTCTTCGAATAATCTAGAACAGAGATTCTTTTTAGGGATTTTCGTTATCTGGGTTTATTTATCTAGGTGAGATTTTTGATTTCATGAGTTTACCTATTTCATTCTGATTTTTGAGATTTTTTTTGTGCAAATCGCATGGGTTCTTGGGAGATTTTGTTATGCTAATCTATTATACGTCGATGAGAAGGTGAAAAGGAGGAAAGCCGTGATCTTGTGGCTAGGGTTTCATGTAATTGGCTAAAGGGTGGAATCGAGTGAGAAGCAAAACCTAACTAGATCTTAGAAGCATTCTTTTTGAGTTCTAGGTTTACATTTTTAGGCATTTTTGTTGAGCTTTTGTTGTGCTAATCCACACTTGTTTACCTATTTCCTCACTCTTCACTCCCTCTTATCTCGATATTCAATTATTTATCTCCTGTTATTTATTTAATTTTTTCCCCTTGTCAGATTCCCTGGGTAACTTACAAGTAATTTTATAAAATATTTCCTGCTATAAAGTGAAAAATTGTTTAATCTTGAATAAATCAATTGAGAGAGGTTTTTTCCAATCTGGATACTTCATATTAGTACCATTCATCTGAAACTGATTTCATACAAATTGTTAGATTAATGATAGTAATTCTAAAACTGTCTTTTTAATTGCATGCATGGTTGAATGTTTCTCATGTATACCCTTAGTCTGTTTGCATTGATTTGAGTTTTATTATTATTGTTTATTTTGTGGATTGGAGACTGTATTTTTATGGACTGAGAGCTGTATTTGGAAAGTAATTGGATTGGGGTTGAGTTGGGTGATTCATTTGATTCTAGAGTAACTTTTCAGCAGGTCATTATAGCTGATAAGTGTATTGGCTGAATGTTTCTGTTGGTCTTATTTTTTTCTAGTCTTTCATCTAGTTTTGTTGGTTGTTTTGATCTTATTTTTCTGTAGTCTTTCATCTAGTATTTGGCAGATGACAATTTGGTGAAGTTTATTTGGTAGATGACTGTTCGACAGGAACATCTTTTTATTTGTGTTGTGAAGTTTTTTTTTTTTTTCTTTTGGTTCTAAGTGTAGGAGAATAGCAATAACTGGCAGATGACAATTTGGTGAAGTATCTATAAAAGTTTTTTATATATAAATTGCGTTTTATAATTGAGTTATGGAGCAGAGTTATGGAGCAACACAAACTTGTAGAAGTAGTCAAGTACCTTGGGCCGTGGTTTGGATCTAGAATGTAATCTGGACGATTTAGTGAGAAACCATGTTTCGGTTTAATGTACTTTTGCATAATTTTTGTGAAATAAATTTGTTTCAATTGAAATAAGAAACTTTAATATAATGTGGTTGTTGATTGATGAATTATAGTTGGCGTTTGGTTGGTACAATCAAGTTGTGCTAGTGTTTTAGAGAAGATATAATTATAAAAATATATTTCTTATGCCTAATTAATATTTAATACATTATGTGCATTTTCAAAATTATAAAAAAATATATATATCGGTTACTAAAATTAATATTTAATTTATTAAGTGTATTTATAAAATTAAAAATATATATATTAAGATATATAATATTATATTATTATTTGATTTTCGATTTAACTAGACTAATATGGATTTATTGGCTAAACCATATGGATTATAGCCAAGAGAGCAAAATTGCATTTCATTTTAGACTTAACTTTAGCAAGATCATTACTAGTGCTCTTACCAAGTATAAATGATATGAACAGCCAAAGATGTAGGGACCTTTATTTTCTGTTCATAGTCACCAGGCCAGGTCCCTACAAAGTATAACCCCTTTGTAAAGATACCAATTCTCCCGTCATGGCATTTGACTAAAATGATATGAACAGCCAAAGAAAATATATCATGAGAAACTAAAAAGAAAAGAGGTAGTGTTTAATAAAAAGCAACTTATAATATATCCGTTCTCGGTCAACCCATTCTTGTTAAACCCAGTTACGTATAGGGCATGACAATCTTTTTGACACCCACATTTTATAAAGCAATCATTTCCATCTCTTCAAATTATTAGAGCATTTAAAGCAACCATTTCCACTTTAAATAAAACGATACAAACATTCAACTAGTGTCTCCTAAGGTAGACACCAATGCCCAAAGCGAAATGCATTACAAACACCATTGAAACCCCATCGGACGGTGGAAATGACTAGCAATGATATTTTCTTTATGAGATGGAAAATACAGAAGGCAGAGCCCAACTATGGTGAATCCAGGAAAAGCATTAGATCATCCAGGAAAAACCCAAGTATGGATTTGAATCCAAGATGTCTACGACCACAACTCATCCCAAGCCCATCCACAAAAGCATCATGGCAATTCCTCCATGCTAGTGGTGACAGCTCTGTAGCTCGATTGAGCACTAGGCTGCACGATGGCTTGTGATTTGTGAGCAGTTATGACATGAATCATCATATGTGGGTGCCGGGAGGTAGACAATAACATTCGGACTTACTAGTTCCAGTGAAGACAGAACAAGGCAAATTTTTACAATGTAAAGGAAGAAATGTTAACATTCATCAAGGGAATCTTATCGGTTCTTATGGCAGTCACCTAGAAAAACAGGTTTAAGCATAAATGCATAACAAGCACAGCAGAATTTTCAACAGAGTGCATGCTGCTAGCATTCATCCGACAAGTCTTCAAATTACATAATGCAACTGATAAATATTAAGAACCAGGACGATAGCAACAGGGCCAAACTGCAGCAAATTTTTTAGTCAGCTGAATAGAAGTTTCTGGCTACCTGCTTACCTCTCTTTCAAAATACACGTTTTGTATTGCATTCAAAATACTAAAATCAGTTACTGTGGAAAACTTCAAAATTGCTTTCTCTTATTTCTGAACAGGTTGTCTCTTTTCGCATAAACGTAAAAGAAAGCCAGGACACCTATGGCAGATAAAGAAACTGACTTCCACGGAAATGGTGGGTCCTTAAAGCATACAAGAGATGCCTCCAGTTCCTTAGAAGCATGATAGACGAGATAGTGGATGGCATACATATCATGATCTGATGATCTCAAGTAGTATAAAGCCATCTCAAAATCCAAATGTGACAATGCAGAAACGGCTTTGTCCAGCTTGTACTTGAACAAGTTCCACCTTTGTATGAACTCAACATGATTCTGTTTAAGTAGCTTTCTATCTCCCCCATGGGCAGCAATGGATTCAAGAACGTCAACGGCACTCGTTATGCTCTGGTTCAACGATGTCAAAAGAACATTTCTCCTAGCTGCATCCTTCTGCACAAATGACAATGATGAAACCTCTGAGAACGGCCCAAACGGAGTCTGCCCTACACTCCATGTGTAATCCACCAAGGTACTATTATGCCTCGGACTCCACAGCAAATGGGTAGGGGACACTCCCCACATACTCTGCAGAATCGAACCAACAAGCGGCCGCTCAAGCTCCCTTGTATGAGTAAACACGTGATGACCATTACAACTATAATCACTCACGGTCTGTGTGTTCCTCGTCCTTACTGCAATAACCATATCTTTGAAGGCAACAGACTGATGATATCGGTCAAGCAATAAGTGAGTATTATAGTCCAAATCAAACACGTAAACGGGAAGAACCCGACCTAGTTCCTCCGAAATACCAGCCAACCTCCTAAACTCCTCTGCCGAATCCGTCAATATCTGATGCAAACGCTTGGAGTCCAAATACTCGCTCACAATCAAAGTATAATTATCAAACAAAAACCTCGCTGTGTACGAATTAATCGACCTCGAAATGGCAAAGGAGCAAATGGGGCACCCTGCAAGACTCACCCCATAAGTCTTGAAACTCAGAGACTGATCACCCAACAACAAACCCCCATCAGTAACTTCATCCATAAACGTCCTTTCAATCGCTTTCCAGTCTAAACCACTGGAATCCCTACTGCTCTCAGACCCATAAACGTGTATGAACTGAACTACCAAGGAAGCCTCGAAAGGAACAGGAATTCTCAAAGAGGGCACAAGAAGTACCTGGTAGGCGCTCCAAACAAGAGACGCCAGATCAGCATACAGAGCCTTCTGCGATTTGGGGCGGCCGTGGAGGGCGGCGAGTGGGTGAAACTCACCGCGGGGGAGAAGGCCTTCCCCAGATAATGCCGGGCCATAGTCGACAGGGCCGGCGGCCAAATCGATCCAAAGGTAGCGGTCCTTGCCTGTCCAGATGGTGCCCAAGCATTTGGGAAAGGCAGGGGAGGAATCACCGTGGGAGTAGGTGTAAGCGTAGGGTTTGGATTGGGAGCCCAGATTGAGCAAGTAGAGGTAGATTCCGTTGACGGGTTTTTCTTTCTCGAAGTCCTGCTTGATGATGGAGTCGACGGAGGAGAAGGGGATGGAGAGGAGGGAGGAACGAAGGGAGGAAGGGGTAGCCGAGATTTGGGAAGTTAGGGATTGGGAAAGTTGGGAAGCAAGAGAACGAGGGGAGAAGGATACGTCGAGGTGGGGGAAGTGATGGATGGAGAGGGAATGAGATTGATACTCGAAAGGGGAGATGACGTGATAGTGGTGAAGGGGTTGGGAGGCGGAGGAGAGGAAGGAGGAGAGGAGGGAAGGCGCGTCGGGAGGGAAAGAACCGATGAGGCGGAGGTGAATGGAGAGAGGGAGGGAAAGGGAGAGGAGAGAGGAGATAAGAAAAGGGATATGGGGTTGGGGGAAGTGGGAGGAGAAGGATTTTTTGAGGGAGGGAGGGAGGGAGAGGAAGGAGTCGTTGATGGCTTGAGGGTCGAGGCGGGATTGCTGGGTAAGGAAGGAGTCTAAGCCTAGGATTGGGGCCGCGGAGGAGGTGGTGGTGGAGGTCAAGAGGAGGAGGAGGAAAACGAAGACTGAGGTGGTGATGGCGGTGGTGGGCATCTCGGATGGTTGAGATGGTGGATTTTGGTGTCCTTAGTACAAAGGAAATGGAGCTTTAGCTTGGATCGGCGAAACCAACCGGGGGTTGGTCGTTTTGAATCGATGGGTGGCTGAGTGGAAGGAGTAAGCATCTGCTCTCTAGTCCCTGAGAGTCATGAGCTATTTCCACTCCTCCAACGGCTACAGAAACTGTTAGAAATCCAGGGTTCCGGCCCATATGAACTTTGAAGCTTAGCTAGAGCAATGAGACATCGGTGTGTTGGGCTTTGATTGGATTGGCACCAACTGACAACTAAGGTTTGAATGGAACTTGTTTCATTCTTGTTTTTTCTTTTTTCCTTTTTCATGTTCTGATTTAATACAATATGATAAATTATAAAATTATTTTTATTATAAAGTAATTCTAACATATCATATAAAATAATTCTAATTTACTTTTATATAATCTCTTTATAGTTATAATACTATAAGCAGAGAAGTGAACAGACCAAAAATATTTTATCATATAAGACGACAGTTATGTTTCTTGTTCAGAACGAATAGCTATATATATATATATATATATATATATTAATTCTGATTATCCATCCATCCCATTATATTAAAAGATTATTATTCTCACCACCCAAAAAACCCGGTATAAATGTATAATTAGGTACCGTTTTAAACTTATTTTCTGTAATTAAGGAAAATCCATCATTTCATGTAACCACCAAATTATGATTTTTATTAGAAGCATACACAAAAAAAATGAATAAAATTCAATTTCTCCTCACAACAAATACCATACAATAAGTTCCCCTCTAAAAGCAATATCTCGTCAACTT
Organism: Platycarya strobilacea; assembly: GCA_036898215.1. Classification (NCBI taxonomy): domain Eukaryota; kingdom Viridiplantae; phylum Streptophyta; class Magnoliopsida; order Fagales; family Juglandaceae; genus Platycarya; species Platycarya strobilacea. The sequence continues at coordinate 3,027,204 of CM072546.1, forward strand.
TTTACATAATCTCACAACTGGTATAGGTAAGCTCATCTCTGCTAAGCATTGGACGACGAAACAGGATGAAGACTTACAGAAGTTACGCAAAAGAACAACTTATTATAATTTATCTTATTTGACGGTGAAAATTTGACTAAAATATGAAGACAACACTGTCATGAACCCTGGACTTCTGGTTCTGAGCCACGCATTCTGAAATCCACATCAGGTTCCTTATCTCCTGCTCCCTCAATCTCATGTACGCGAAGAAAACACCATAATGGAACTGCATACAAGAGGGGAGAAGATATTACGGTGTGAGCAGACAAGCTTAGGAGATGAATATTTAACAAGAATTAGAAGACAGCAATGGCCGGAAATAACTAGAGAAAGTTGGCATTCTGCTCACTGCCATATATAGCTACTTCTTTTTTTCTTTTTTTTGATATTGGGGGGTGGGGGAGATCGAACCCACGATCTCCATTTTGGAGACGTGGGGCTTTGCCATCAGGCTATATGCCATTGGCTTATATATAGCTACTTCTAATGGAACAAATAATTGGGATAAGGCCGCTTGATTGCAAATATACCAACCTGCTGCTCAAATGCTAAGCAAAGCCTTTTCACCTCCTCTTCATAGAATGCCTTGTCTAGCATCTGGCTCTCTCCATAAGATAATTTAGAGAAAATAGACTGATAAGGAGGATAATTTTCCATAACGCCACGAACCTGAAATGGCAACCAAGCAAGGAACTTGAGTCACAACAACTAATAATTGAACTCACTGAACCGAAACAAGAAAAAGCCACAACAAATGACAGTAAGGTAATAAGGATTAAAGAATAATTCTTTCCCAACACATAAAAAGGAAAATCAAGTACTAATGCAATTACATTCACCCATTTCTATATTATACAGAGATTAGAACAAGTTCGTGAAACTCCCAAGCTAGTAATTGTTTTCCTATTGAGCATGGAGGAGGTCTAAATCCAAGAAGAATGATAAACACACAAATAGGTAGCAACTTGGAAACTTCTAAAGCTCAAGAAACTAGAAGACCAGAAATAAGCATCTATATGTTAGTGGATTGAAATAATCATTTTTTAATACAAAATGGCCAAACTATTTTATAAACTCAAAAGTACTTTGCCACTTCTTACAAAAATTACTTATCCAGCCCCCATAATTAAAAAAATCCTGGATTGTAAAAAATCAAAATAGTTACCTGGTCAATATCCTCGCAGATGGCAAGTTCCTCATGGCCATAGGGGTAACTGTTCAACGTTAGCCAACGATGTCAGACCAAGCCGAAGAAGATAATCATTGTCAAGGATTATATTCTAAAGCTACACAACATATTCAACGTTAAATTCCCATCAAGTTTCAGCAAAGAACTTACAGGAGACCAAAGTTAGAGTACAATTTTTTGCGATCATCTCGGGTGAGCTCAGTTCCAATGCTGCAAAAAGGTAACACATAATTTTAAGATTGGAATGATCAACCATGAGCAGCCATAAAAACCCAAAAGAATTTTAAACAAGTTCGTCAACAATAAAGGATACACCACAAGACCTGTAAAAATGTTTGTTCATAGACGATTACCTATTTATGGTGATATTGACAGCCCTTCTGTCAGCCTCAAAGGAGAGGAGGTCAGACATAATCTCTGCTGTGGCACCCCCAAGTTTCTATACCATTTCAAATTAAAAACACATAGGACATGCTGAAATCATTTTCCAAAATGTATATGAAAAAAAGAAGGGACATCTTAGTCAGCAATCAACACTCACCCGACAAAACCTGTAAAAATCCTCTAGGTATGCCTTGTAAAGGGTGTTCCTCATTATTTCAATGTTCATGTCATCCAAGTCCTACAAAAAGAGAGCCACACAATTTGAAAATAATGTTTGCCTCAAGTATCAAAAATTTATTACTATGTAATACTGATGCTACTGCTCTTGTCTATTAGAACTAAGTTATTCAATAATATTAATATGAAAAAAACATAACACGGGTTGTGACAATTACCATGAGATTTTTTTAAGTAGCAATTAGTATGAGATATTAAGAAGACGTGACTTCTTGTCCACATTACAGTTGCTGATTGTAACTAATCTCCAGCTCAGTGCCCTAATATTTATACCTTTATTTAACAACTAGAATACCAAAATTATCTGTTTGAAGAAAACAGGACTATTTGAAGAAAAGAGGAGTAAGTATTTGGCATTTAATGAAACACCACAATAATGTAGAGACACAATATAGAAGAAAGATCATAGGATGTCTACAAAAGAAAACTGAATAATAGGTGAGTCAATCAAGGTTACGATTCTGCACCTCTGATGTGATACACTCAGAGAAGTATGGGGCCAAGGGTGTGTCAACAAGAACCAACCTATAAAGCTCTCGCATATTCTGAGCAACTGCCAGGGTAGCAATGCTGAGAAGAACAGAAAGAAATCAGAAAATACAGAGAGAAATAAGAAAATACTTACATGAACACTTAAAAAGAAGGGGAAAGCCGTATTTCAGGGTGAATTACCTGTCAAACATGCCCAATGGATGGCATTTTTCCAAGAGCTCCTGAACATCTCTCTCATGCAAGGTTCCAGTGACAATGAGGACAACATTGTCAATCATGTGACCATATCTGAATGAAGCAGCAGATATACATGGGCTAACATAAGTTCAATACGTTTTCTTCTGTTGTAATCACAATAAGCTCAATTTCTCTTTTCTTGTAAGTGGGTCAAATACACATAAGTTTAAAGTTCCATATAGGTGACCCAAAACAAGTATTTTGATTATAGTGGTACATATATATTTTTTTGATAAGTAAATCGTGGTACATATATATTTTTTTGTAAGTAATGCTACATACATATATTTCCATTCCTCTAAACAAATCCACAACTAGTAGTTGATTCGTCAAATATGTAAGAATACACGAACTTAATGTTATCAACAAAACAAAAGTTCACATACGTTATATACTCTAGAAAGGTTGACAAGGGCTCTGTCGCTTGACATAACATGTGCTTATAATCCTCGACCAGTTTAAGAGTGCATTTCTCTACAATAGTTGTGGTATGCAGCGGGGAAGGTTCTGCAAGCAAGATATGAAATGTAGCAATTAGGGAACTTAAACCCAAAATAAAAATAAAATTATAACTTAAATATTTGCTTGAAAATTAAAAATTCGAAGTCATCCTTTCAAACTCAAAGCAGATCGATCTAGCAGTATGTGCAAGGCAGCAAAAAGTTCCCAGATTTTAGTGGAAAACGGAACTGCCAGATGTAGCAGCCGCATTTTTTAAGGAGTTCACCAAATTATCTCCTCGTTCATTTTAAAACACTTAAACTGTGAACAGGTAACAATTCTTCTCGTTTAACATTTTATTATATATGCTCTTTAACCATTCAATGTAAAACTCAGATTTTTCTGTAACATTAGCTATTTGTAAGACCCTAAGAGATTGTTATCGACGCTGCTGCCACCCTCCATAAATCAATAGCATTGCTCTAATCAAAGTATGAGTTACAAAAGTGAGGTTCTAAAAAAAAGATCCAGTTAATGCAACTATAAAATGTCCAAAATTCTAACTTTGATTCGTCCACCAAAGCCTTCGCTATTCTCAGTAACCAAACAGAGGTTTTGATCCCACGCCACTTGATTAAATTAAACTAAATGGGGGAGGGTTTCTGGAGGACAGGACAAAACGCACCGTTCTGGAGGTAAGGACCGTATTCGGTAGCGGAAAGGTGCATCTTAATGTCATCAAGAGTTTCGCACTGGCACAAATTGTTGTAATCAGCGGCGGTAAGCAGCCCAGCACGGTGCCCCCTCACGATGGCCTCCAAGTACCCAGAATGAACGTTGAAGGTTAGCGCTTCGAATCCGTACATTTCTTTCAGAAAACCTAAGAACTCAAGCAAAGAAGGAGGGAATTGCAGCGAAGTATAAGAGATGGATCTGAACGGAAATGCAAAATTTCTGAGCGGAGGAGAAGAGAACAACGTACAATTCAGAAAGAGCCAAAGAGGAGGAGGAGGAGTCGATCTGGTTCGAAGTTAGGCAACAGTAGAATCTCCAAACCACCCTTTGGCATTCGTAAATCGTATGTGGCCTGTATGATCCCACTGGAATGGAGCTGGTCTAGACCCAAACCCGAGCTTAAAGTGAACCATTGATGGGCTGGACCTTGGGCTAGGGTTTAAATTTGTAATCCGTCTTCGTTGTTCAATCAAGCAAACGAATCTAATCCACAGTCTACTTAAAAAAGGATGGGCTCTTTATAATTTAAGGCCCTAAAGAATATGCCTGTGTTTTTAATAAGAAAGAGGTTTTTAATTGAGACATGGCATTCAGTTTCAGAGTTTCCTTTCCTTCTAAAAGGGTTTGTACAGATTAGATAGAGAGGGCTTTCCTTATTTAAGGAAAGTTTGTAAATGATGTAAAGATCTTTGGGGTTAATTCTTTTATTGGTTATTGGTTGGTTATTAATTGATTGTTTCGATACTGGTTATGTGTTCTCAGGTATTTGTTTTGGAGAATAAGTTGTTATTTGGTTTATTTTGGATTTTGGATCTTGATATTAGGGATGGGTTTTATTGAATGTTTGTAAATTCCTAGTATTATTTGTTAGTTCTGCGGTATTTTTCTGTCATAAGTATAAGTGATTAATAAATTTGGAGAGAGGTCATTCTTAGACATGTAGCCGTAACTATATTGCAAAAAAAAAAAAGGATAGATTTTAAAATGTATTAAAAGCATAATATTGAAGTGATATTACAGAACAACTTTTGAATTTTTTTTTTTTTTGCTAAAAAAACAATATTTGATCTTAGACTATGCGAGTCTAATACTATAAAGTAATATATAATAGCAGTGTAGTATATAGATTTATTCATTATTTATTCTTTGTATATCATAATGGCGCTATAAAGTAATACTAGATATGATCTTAGACTATGCGAGTGTCTGAGAAAGTGGAATTCATCATTAAAATATATATTTTTTTATACGAGTTCTCACTTTATCTACTCTTTCAAAAAAAAAATATGTAAAGCGTGCACACTCTAAAAATATAAATATTATTTATAATAAATGATACCTTGTTTAATTTTAATTATTTCTTATAAATTTCAATTATTTAAAGCACAAACACGTAAGTTACATAAACAAAACTATAAAAAGATGCTTAACCATTGGAGGTGAGAATTTGTATACTCAAATTATATAGATTCCATAAAATCTATTTTGTAATTTTTTATTGTAATTTGATAATCGATGTGTATCAAGATTTATGTAAAAAAAAATTGAAGATTATGAGATTAAATTTTTTTAAATTCTTATTCAAATTTAAGTGTCTCATATAAAATAAAATATATATATATGTGTATAGGGTATACCCAATAATTTTTATCACCCATTTTCATATTTTTTGAAATATTTATATTTAAACTGAAAATATTTCAACTTTTACGATCCGGTGTGCGAAAATAATAGCCCATTCCATTCCCAAACGGCGATGAATGTGAACAGGCACTACCACGTGGCACGTTGCAGCAGTTAGGATGACATCATGACACAAAACCCTATAAGCTAAAACACATTCATGCATAATTACTGTAATTTATTTTATAAAAATATTTTTATTTTATAATACATATTATATAATATGTTGTAAAAAGTATTGTAGGTTTATCATTTCTCCATTATTTATTATTGGGCCTCTTCACATTATCCCAGAAATTCCATCTTTTTATAATAAATGAGAATAAGAAAACGAAAAACTTTAAATTTGTTTGGATATAGAAATAATTTTATCTTATTTTATTATTATAATTTTTTAAGATTTGTATATAAATATAATAAATAATTTATGTTTTTAGAATCTTAAATAATAATAATGAGCAATAACATGAGATTCTACTGTTAAGGCTCATTTGCATTTTTATAGGCATAATTTATTTTATAATTTTTTTTTCTTTTCTCATAAATAATAAAGAGGGTATGCGGACAAAATATATTTAATTTTTTTTCAAATTTTCTAATAAAAGAAAGATTATGGGATGCAAAGTGACCCAACCATCGATCCCATAAAATTAATGAATAATGATATTTTATTTAATTTTCTTTAAATAAAATATTTCAAATAAGACCTTAACCATGGAACAAAGGTTTCCAGCATATATAACACAACTTTCCAGTTTTCATTCCCCAACAACCATGCATCTCATGAATTGGGTATATGATATCAATGGTAGACAAGGGCCACCAGAGGGAGGAAGTGTTGGAATATTATAGGCCGAGAGTAAAGATTTATATAAATTTTAAATAAATTAATTATATGCAGTTTATTTGTAACAAATTATATTTTAGTATAAAAGTATAAAAGCAAGATTTACAAACTATTACCATGCTTAATATAAAGAATATTACATATAAAAATTTTAATTTATTATTAAAAATTTAATATTTTTAATATGAATTTTATATTCATACATTATTTTTTTTATATAGATTATGTGGAGCTTATACAGCAATTATCATTTCTCACCTAACATTACTCATTTGATAAGGAGTTACTTCGAGGCCAAATAACACTATTCTGCAACAAATCCACGCTCAAGTTTTAATGCATGTACGCCTTGATGTTTTCTGCTAAAGAATATGGCCTTAGAAACACACGTAGATGAGTATTACTACAAGAAAAATAAATAAATAAATAAAATTAATTATTTGTAATCAATTAACTACAAAAATATTTATTATAAATAATTTTTTTAAATACAATTAATTGATTATATATATTAATTTTTTGTAGTAGTAGTTCATGTTCGCCTTCTTGCAAACAATTTTTTTTAAAAGAAAGATATGTGAATGAGCTATATTTTATTTTAATTACAAGTAATTGATTATATATATCAAATTTTTTTTTTGTAGTAGCTGTTCGCTTTCGGATCATCACAAATCCTTGAATTTTTGTCCTTTAAATTGCAATTGTCAACATGCTTATCAAACCACCTAACTAATAATTGATTTTTTCCTTAGAACTGCTAATTAAGCCAACATATATATAATCAAGTGCATGGTGCATGCTGAACTAATTAACATGAGCTAAATTGCACCCAAAAAAATAAAAAATAAAATAAAAACATGAACTAAATTGAAAGTCAAGCCGCATTTATTTGGGTGATGACTAAGGCGGGCGTGCCCTTTTGACAAGTCCAGGGAATTACGTGCGTAGTATACTCATCATGTGCCAATTTTTCTTTTTTCTTTTTTCAGAATAAAAGATGGTTCTTAAGGCCAGAAACTTCTCAGAATATAGTTTCATAAAAAAATGATAAATGCATATCACTTTTTATAACATATTACACAAAAGTACAATTATGTTTCAAAATAAAGAGTATTTAATTATCTAGTAAAATAATTTATAAAAATAATTTCAATTTATAAAAATATCATTACTTTAAAATATATATTATAAAATATATTGTTGTGGATACCATTGCTCTCTGTCACATGCAGTACATCTTGAAAAAAGTGGGATTAGTACATAAAAAAATTCTGACAAATAAGTCAGGCTTTGAAAGTACCTACCATGCATGATGCATCACCACGATCGCATCACCACGATCGGCTGCGAAAGGGATTATCGACATTTTACCTCTAAAATTAGCAATGACAAGTCCGCCGCAATTGTCATATTTTCCAATGACAACGTACGCTCATGATTAAGCATTTTTTTTAAATAAATCAATATGATATACACATAAAAGAATTAAGGCTGGTTTGAATTTAGGGATAAAATAAATCAAGATAGGTTTAATTTATTTATTATTATTATTATTATTTTAAAATTTAAAAAATATATACTAAAATTTAAAAAATATGTATTAAGATTTGAAAAAGATATATAAAAATTTATATTTTATATAAAAAAATTATAAAAATATAATGATAAAATGAAGATGAATTTTAAATATAAACAAAACCTAAATGATCAACCTCACTAATATTTTTTAAAATAAATACCCGGTACTTACACAATCTATAAATTGTATTTATCGTTATTGCTTCAATTTATCTATATATATATACACACAATATTGCATACAAGATTAAAAAACATAAGTTTACCCAGGCTAATAAAAAGAAAGCGATGATTGATAGCGTAGAAAATACGTAAAAGGGTGATGATTGATAGCGTAGAAAATACGTAAAATGGTGATGATTCATATTCAAACATTTATTTTAAATTCTTTAAATATTTTCTTTAAAACAATTAAAATATATATAAAATTATTAAAGCATAATTTCTTAATCGCTAGAAAGAGAAAGAAAGAAAAGAAACCGGCCCCATCGGCCATCCGTAACTTTTGTGTGTACGAGAGAATATCATTTTCCATGAATAAATGTTATGTACATTAAAAATATAGAGCTGGCGTAGCTTGATGAACAGAGAGTGAAACGTGTCGTGTATTGTTGGCTGTGAGAGGTTCGTCGATGCATGGATGAGGGGCAAAATCTCTAGGTGCATGGCGCGTGTAATGAATTAAAGAAAATAAAATAATGAATTAAACGCTTGGAATTCCAATAATGCTAATTTGCTAAATAAAATTAACAAAATATTTTGTTGAAGAAACAAAACTCAAATTAAAGGATGGCATGCACCGCCTAATTGCAAACTCACGAGGGCACGCGTTGAACAATAATAGGATGATTAAGGTAGCTGGTGGATTTTGAACCAAAACATAGATTAGCGTACATGCATGTGTTTATTATTGTTTACCACCGTTTGCGATAGTATTAATGTTGATATAATCGGCCCCCATGCAGCCTACACTTTCTGTTGTGGTGCTTTCTGCTTAACGTTTACGATAAAAACACTTCAACCCCACCAAACTCGTTCGTCGGCTATTTACAAAGTTTTCGTTACGAGTTTCTAAAGATTTTGTGAACCTAATTAATTGCCAAATGTCCTGCGCGCAGGCATCGACAAAGAAAAACCATGCTTCGTGAACACTTGGGAACTTGTCGTCGATGTTTTGACCCCTACGTACCCTAGCTAGATAGCTTTTTACAAAAAATATATGCCATCTGATCAACACCCTCGACTGGGAAAAAAAAACACGTGTCTTACTGTTTCGTCCCTGATTTGGATCTAATTCCTGATGAAGTCAAACAAAGAGAAATTAATTTATGCCCATTTTTTATTTGTTAGTTATTTTAGATATATACTTAAAATATAATTGATCGATAAGACGTTTATGCTTTGAAATGCGCCTTATATATACTTGTAAAATTATTTATACGGACCAACGAAGGGGATGTGGTACTTGCATCAGTTGCATGATATGGGACAGACTCACCCCCACATTCAGTCTGCATTATGCAGGAAGAGCTTTTTCAATTTTATTTACATGCCCGCTCTCACTTTTATGAGATAAGAGTGGGGCCTCCTACTTTTTAGAGATGGGAGTGGAGTTCCACCCTCATGTCGGGGGAGGGGGTGGGAGATTTAAAACCATCATCCTGTCTACGTCTTCGTCCTCGCCTCCTCCCTCATCCAAGCTAATAATGCATTGTGTTTACAAGATTACAAATTAATTTTAGGTATAAAAAAATCTTAAATTATAAATTGAAAGTTAATTCAAAAAGAATTTAAATTCATTACAGTTGTATTTTGAATCCTCTTAACCTCCTAGATCAATTTTTATATATATAGGAGGCTAAAGTAATATATAATAGTATGTCATATTTAAACAATATTAGACTTAATAGTAAACGACAACGTTTTCTTGATAATATATCAGCAATATAAAGTATTATTTAAACGGCTGCATCTGAAGACGCGCGAACAACATAAAATGGTTAAGCTAAAGTGCTTAATTCCTCACAAAATATTTAATGTTTAATGATTAAGATCATGTAGTTCTTAACTTCAAAAAAGAAAGAGAGCTTTGGTTAAAAATCTCAATTTCGATCGTATAATTCGAGTAAATTTAAACAGATCCATGCAATGGGGGTGGAATTAATCCATATATTTATCAATTGCTAGTATTTCTCCTCATTTTATCTTATTACTTTTATCGTTCATGTATATATTTCTTTTGACAAATTTTTTGCTTAATAATTAAGAAAGTAATTATTAATGTATTTTGTATTTTTTAAAAATATTTAAAATAAATAACAAGAAAAAAAACTTCAATTTGCACTAAGGAGTGGAAAACTAAAAAGTGCATAATATCACTATTCATATAATTAATTGCAGAAGTAGCACTGATCATTTCCTTAATCCGGACCGGCTTGATCGAAAGAAAAAGATTGATGCCTTGTATTTGGGAGAGCAAGTACTATAAGAAAAATAAATTTTTGTAGTCTTTTAGTTATGACCAAATAATTATTTGTAGTTAATTTCAATTATAAATAATTATTTGATTAGAATTAATTAATTACAAATAAATAATTTTCTTATAATGAAGTATTTAGTACTCATGAAATAAATTTAAAAGTTACAATTCTCCATGTGCTATTATATATATAATCTTTGAATTTATCCTCAACTATATATGATCACATGACCATTATATAGAATTAGGAACAAGTTGGAATAGTTTTAACTCATAGAACAACTCATAGGCTATTTGAAAAAAAAGGAATAAAAACGGTATATATAAGACGTAAGTTTATAATAAGATGCCAATTTAGTAACAACTAATGCAAGGAATTCAATCAAAATTATTGGAGAAAGATACCCCCAAACGCTCAAAATCCCCATCCTCCCCCGAGGGGAGGGGGGCGCAACAAAGAAAGAAAGAAGCACAAATCCCGGGACATTAATGTGAGGATATTGACATTGGTCTCCTTTGGGAGAAAGAAAAAAAGAAGAAGACAGACGTTGGTCTTCCTTAAAATGGTAGAATTAACGTTTTGAATTTAAAGAGAGATGAATTTAATTTATTTTTAATATTATTATTATTATAAGATTTGAAAAAGATGTATTGAGATTTAAAAAATATGTATAGAAATTTAAAAAATGTGTGTAAAGATTTTTATTTTATATGAGAAATTAAAAAAATATAAAAATAAAATAGAGATGAGTTAAGATGAGTTTAGGCCTAATTTGGATGAGATGAGATAAATTAAGATTAAAGTAAAAAGTTAAATAAAATATTAATATAAAATATTTTTTAATATAATTTTTATATTAAAATTTGATAAAGTTAAATTATATTTATTATTTTATATTAAAATTTAAAATAAGTGTAACGATTATATGAAATGAAATAATTTTTTTTTTTTAATAAACAAACCGAGTTATAGTCCAAAAGGGATAACATTTTCATAAAGCAGAGGGAAATTTTGGATTTTTCTAATAAATAATCTTACATTCAGTCGTGTAATATATAAATATTATACAACCATTTTAAAAATAATTTACTATTAAGAAAATTAATTTTTTTTATATAAATCTTATATTTATTAATTTTTAAAAAAATAATTATATAATATTTATATGCTTATGATTATAAATATTATTTTCTTTTGTAATTGAGGTGGTCAGTAGTATCACGCCAATTTTTAGAAAGTGGGTAATTCCTTAAAAATTTTCTCGTAAAGTCCCGACATGTGAGAAATGCATTAAAAAAAAGAAGGGCAAAAATAAAAGAAGTTCAAAGGAGGGGGGGTGGGGTGATTGGATGACAATCCGATGTTGGAACAGCCCACTGGAAACCAAGCATGGCCCCTGGTTTTTTTTCACTCCCTCAAAAACCAACTCCTTCTCTCGCTTTCAGTAACCCTTGCCCATGGGCCATGTCCCCCTTTATATTCAGTCCCCCCTCCATCCGCTCCCACCATCTCCTTCACCAACGGAGATGCCAATTCGCTGGTCTCTGTCCTCCTCTTACCTCTCACCTCCCTGTACCAAACTCTTTCTACAATTACCTTAACGTATAGTTTATCAAGCTGTACCTCTCTTCTCTCTTCCTCTGTTTTCTCTGTCAATCGTTCGTCGATACCCAGATGCAAATTCTGCGTTTTGGGTAATACACATTTCCGCAAATTGTGTTCTGGTCAATACTCGAATCGCGATCCTGCATTTTCTAGAAGGTTTTTGGGGAGCCCATTTTGAGTTTCCGGTGTGAATTTGAGGTTGAATGGGGATTGAGACGACTCGGGCTGATCGAAAGGTTAATAAGGAGTTTATACGTGAATTTCCCAAGGCGACAAACACGACTTCGAAAAGCAAGCCGAGGAAGAGCCGGCGACGGCAAAAGAAGACGTCGCCGGTTCAGACGCTATTCCAGACTTGCAACGAAGTGTTTGCCAATGGTGGTACCGGGACTGTGCCACCCCATGAAGACATTGAACGGCTGCGAGCTGTTTTGGGTATGTTTTGATTCTGTATGATAGAGTAAAATTCTGTATTTGAATAAGACTTTTTCGTATGAGTGCGCCAGCGGGTATTGAAATTTGATCGAATCGAATATTATTTCTGCTGGCTTATCCATTGGTTTCTTGAGTTTGATTTGGCAGTTTCTGAGTCTGGTTAACTTTTCTGTTTCCTTTTGTCTCTTAAACATCGATATGTTTGGGTTTCGAGTGGGTATTTGCTTTATCTAGAGTTATTAGTTCTTACATCTATGACTCGGGGCAAACAATGTAATATCGTCATGATTTAAAAAAAAAAAAAATGTTACACGCCCAGGTAAGATCAGTTCCTTTCTGGATCGGTTATTTATCTTAAATCGTTACCATAGGATTTTGGGAATAACATTTTCCTTTTTGGTTTACGTTCCAAAGACTCCAAACAACGACTATGGCTTCTACAACGGGTCACTATCTGATCCCTAAAATGCCGCCCCCAAATTATGGCAGGATTCGGTACTTATTGTTATTTTTCTTTTCATGTTATTTTTCTAATAATGATTATCTGGAGTTTAGAAGCCTATGACGTATATATGATATAGTACCATAGGACTAATACCATGAGCTCTACTTATGCATTGCTGATATCAGCCCTTTACGTACAGAACCTGTGGTTTTCCCTGATCTTCATCTATTTGTCCTTAATTAGCCTGAATTCACGTCTGCAGACAAAATGAAACCGGAGGATGTTGGCCTCAGTCCAGATATGCCGTGTCTCCGCACACAAGGTGGTCGAAGAACCCCAGCAATAACGTACTTTAAACTCTATGAGAGTGAGAAATTCTCGGTATGGAAGCTTCTGATCTGAGGTGCCATCACGCAGTGACGACGAGACAAAATCAGTTTATCCTAGTGCATGGCTTTTTGCGTCCAAAGCCATGCACATGAACATACATTATTTTACCCGACTCTCACAAACCTTCATGTTTTCTATCATTGCAGATGGGGATCTTTTGCTTGCCGCCATCTGGTGTTATACCACTTCATAATCACCCCGGAATGACGGTTTTCAGTAAGCTTCTGTTCGGGACCATGCACATTAACTCCTATGATTGGGTGGTTGATGGCCCTACTTACACATCCGCTGATAATTTGAATCCTTCAGAAAGTAAGTCTTAATTCCTTTCACGTTATGCCATCCAAAGTTTCTCCTCTGGAGGAAAAAGGGAGTTTTGAATGACCAGTAGTACTGCGTGCTTATATGTTCAGGCTTCAGCCATTAGTACAAATCCTGTACTTGTCACTTGAGTTAATTTGGTGTTAATATACGATGCCAAAATCAGTCTCTTTTAAGAACGGGGGGAATTAGGATATTTATATTAGAACGGCACGTGTAAAAAGAGTAATGCTTAATTAAGAAAGGTAGTATCTTTTATCTTAATGCTTGAAGAAATGTTTTGGGCGCGATTTAACTTCAGCATCTTATTGAATGGGAAACCCTTCCGTCAGCTTGTTACTCTCTAATTGTACTTTCATTCAAAAAAGTTTTTTGAGTTAGAAATATAATGTCATTTTCAATGCTTTCCCTTCCTCGTTTTTGGAAAAAAGAATAACCATTTGACGTACGCACTTTATTAATTTTTGCAGTCACAGGCAGTACAGGCGCTGCTGCTGCTGCTCCTGCTCCTGCTCGTTTGGCTAAGGTTAAGGTTGACTCAGACTTTACTGCTCCTTGCAACACCTCTATCCTTTATCCTGCCGATGGAGGTAACATGCATTGCTTCACGGCAGTGACAGCGTGCGCGGTGTTGGATGTGCTGGGCCCTCCATATTCTGAACCTGATGGCCGCCATTGCACATACTACCTCCAATTTCCTTTCACCACTTTCCCAGGTAGTACCATATAAATATTGCTTCATGTCAGAGTTTAGTACATTAATATTGATTTCCTACAAAACTACAAACGGGGTTAATGCCTTTTACTTGATATGGATCAAATCTTGAATATTTATCTTTTTGTGAATTTCAGTTGATGGGGTATCAGTGCCTGAAGAGGAGAGGGAAGGTTATGCATGGCTTCAAGAGAGGGAGATCAAACCTGAGGACGTTTCTGTTGTTAGAGCAAGGTACAGGGGTCCAGAGATTGTAGATAAATAATCTCGCCCATCTACATGATCGCTTTCCCCAAGTACCCATGTTGGCGAATTTGCAGTAGGCTGAGGCCCGGTCGGAACCTTTGTTTTCGTTTGTTGCCTTGTTCTTTGTCGTTATTCTTCTCAATATATCTCTTTTCCAATTTTTTTTTCCTCCGACGGTCATGAGGCACTAGGTGCTCTTTTTTGTTTTTTCTTTCTTTTTTCGCTCAACAGTTTTTGTACATACTCAGAACAAAAAACATAGAAATTTCTTGGAAATTTGAGCATGAAAGTCACTGAGTTAATTGTCAGCATCTAGACTTTATGAGGGGTGTTACATCTCCCGAGGGATTTAGCCCGAAGATCTCCCCAACTGCGTGACGAGGTCTATTCCTTCTGTCATCTGATGACAATTAGCAGTATCTACTTTGGACAGGGTGGTGGTCATCCAGATTTGTCGTTACTGGGCACTCTGTTTTGTGATGGTGATCGGATGGAGCTGGTGTCTCTCTTAATTTCCTGTTGAAAGTCCTGGAATGTTTGTTTATTTGGGGACATGAGCTCGACGTAAAACTGCGTCTGATGTAGCCCTCTTTTGATATCGTTCGATTCATTCCGGTCGGCATCAATAAGATAGTTTGGAGTTTCCCGTGCGCTTTCAACGGAATGATTGCTGAGAAAAAGTAGACATGCCATATATGTATTAAAGGAATCTCAAGTTGTTTAAAAAGAAATTTGTGTTAGATTTTATATGTTAAATCGTCTCTATCTTAATAAAAAAAAATTTATAAAAGAAAAGTGCATGAATTTTTTTATAATATTATATTCAAATTTTTTAACAATACATTTTATCCATTAATTCAGTAAAATCTATTTATAAAAATACGATAGAATTTAACCTATAAATAAGGATTGTAAAAAAATCTTATATTATTCAAGAAAAAGTTTATGTTAAATTTTATATGGAGCATCTTCTTATTTTTTTAATAAGGCATTTTAAAAATGTGTGTATTGATTTCTTTATATATGTGGAAATTGAAATAAATTAATTAAGCTGTAACAATTTTTACTATAAGAAAAAAGGATATAAATAACCAATTTTTTACATTTAAAATTGGCATAAATAATTAATTTTTTTGTTATTTTTATCCATTTTAAATGCAACAAATTGATTATTTTTATTTATTTTTCTTTTAGTGTTTTACACTAGTGAATATTAAGAGTCGGTTTAGATGATGAGATTATAATTTATGAATAATAATTATGAAATTATTAATTGAAATTAGTTGAGATGAGTAACTCAATTTATCTTGTTTCTATATTCAAGCAAATCTAGTATCTCAATGTCTTGTTGGACTCGTGATATTGGTGGAAATCTAGAAGTATTTGGCATTAAAATTAAAGTTTTGAATATTAGTGAGTGTACTGGTCAATATATTAGAATGAAATATTTCGATTTCGATACGTTTCATGTACCGTTTCGACATAGTCTATCTATATAAAAAATTATATATATAAAAACATATATAAATTATATTTCAAAATAATAGTTAATATATGAATAAATTATATATATAAATAGTCTAGTTTAAATCAAGGTAAAATAAATAGAAATAAATGAAAAAAAAATTCAAAATCCGATTCGTCCAATACAACTGAAATACTGGCCGGTACGGTCGAAATAGCCAAAATTTGCAGTGAAATGAAACAACATATTTTTTGTATCGGTCAACTGGCCGATACGGCATATTTCAACCATACCGGCCTTACCGGTACGAAATTTAAAACATTGATTAAAATACATAAAATCAACTAATATATATTAAAGAGGATAAAATCGAAGTTAAAGATGGGATTTCTCTAATTAGTATATAGTGAACCAACAAATTTTTATTTAAATAGGGGGAATTAGAACTTTTATTATTGTTTATAGTGCAAAAATCTAGTTTTGGACCTAGACATGGATACCAGCGTGCTGCATTGCTAGATGGAGACAATTGGGATCAATCATCGATCACATGACATGGAACAATATCGGTTGACGAAACATATACAGTACTTATATATTTTGCTAGCTATGATTGTTACATCGATAAGGTATTTTATTTCGGACCATGGGGATCAATAATTAAGGGTGGGCAGCGGGTATCCGTACCCGCTGCCCCGCCCTTCATCCGCCTCGCTCCCGTGTGGCAGGGCAAATTGTCCTGTTCAGCCGGCAGGGGGCAGGGGCCCCCCGCCCTTGTTTTGCATGATAAATGGGGCCAGGGTCGGGAAGGGGTGAACCCCCGCCAGCAAATACCCTGCACCCGACCCCATTTTTCATAAATAATATAAATTATATTTAAAAAAATCTAGATATGATTTTTTAAAATATTAAGTTAGCAATTTAAATGGCGTCATTTTAATTACTAACTTAAAACACCTTCTTTATTTGGTTGAAATCACTCTCTCATTTCTCACTCTCGTCTCTCCAGATCAATTCCATTTTCCCCAATTTTCCAAGTGAACCCTAACCTCGTGATCTTGTCGCCACAACCTTGCCATGTCTTCGCGTCTCCTTGCTGTCATCTTGCCATCTTATTGTTGGCTCGTTGCTGTCTATCATCTCTGCCTATGGAATCGCTGTCATCTCTAATTCTCCAGTCTCCACATTTGTTACCGACTTGTCGAAGGTAAATCGTGACCATTTTTTTAGTTTTTAGAGTTTATAAAGAATGAGAATGGGATGATTAATAGAGATGGAGGATGAGATTGTGACCTGTTTGTTGTGGAGGTTGATTATACATGTGTGATCATTATGATGGATTGTGATATTTGAAATTTGGATTGTGATTTTTGAATCTCTGCTCACCACTCATTTTTCTCTCAAGGCCCAAAAGCTTAAAAGGTGGAGAGCGGACGGTTGGATGTCCACTCCAGCCCCTTGTTGCCGAACGGGGTGCCCCGCCCTCGCATAGGAGGAAGCGAAGCACGGGAGTGCAAATGGGAATCCCGCCCATGCGGGGGCGGGGTGCAGAGGGAGGGTGGGCCCACCCCTGTAGGGCAGGTAGCACCCCTATTGATAACTTACCGATGATGGATGAAACTAGTGTAAATAGACTTTTTCTAATTTTTTTTTCTTTTATTCTAATAATTATTATTTTTGTATATTTTTGAATATTTTTAAAATATTAAATAATATTAATACACTAATAATAAATTTCTTAATAAGAAAAAAGAAAAAAGAAAAAAATACAATCGGTCCAAACAACATATTTTTTTTTTATATTAGAATATTCTTATAATACCAATACTATTTATTATTTTATCATTAATTCTCACCTAATGTTTACAATTTGTTATTAATATTCACTATTATTTAATTATTTAATTAATAATTTATTATTATTTATAAAATATTTGAGATCATCTCATTATACAAAGGCAAATTCACAATGGGCCCAATGGGCTATAGAGGGCCTCCGCAATCTTATGGGCATAATCTACGAACCGCTTATCAGGCTAAAAAGATGCACAAGGTAAGAAACAGTTTTGAAAGGTCCTCCGGGAGGATAAATCCTCAATGGACAACGGTTCTTTCCAATGGCAATGGCCCAGTGCGTAGCGTTGCCCAAGCAAACCATGAAAAGTGAAGACGCCGACATGACGTAAATTATACGTCCCAGATCGCTAGACAATGGTCAATGGAAATAAAGAAATTTAAATTATTCTACAAAATCTTTCGATTAAAGTTTTCATATAATTTTTTTCATTTAGTGTTTAAAGAAATATTTTATAATGATATTATAAATTTTTCCTTTTTTACAAAATAATTAAAAATATATAAAAAAAAATCAATAAAGAGAAATACTTCTCAAACAAATTCATCAGCCACCACTCTGAAAAGTAATTCTATTTTGCTTTCTTTTATTTAGGGCATCTTGGCCAATTACAATCTTGTG
Organism: Platycarya strobilacea; assembly: GCA_036898215.1. Taxonomy (NCBI): domain Eukaryota; kingdom Viridiplantae; phylum Streptophyta; class Magnoliopsida; order Fagales; family Juglandaceae; genus Platycarya; species Platycarya strobilacea. The sequence continues at coordinate 3,045,647 of CM072546.1, forward strand.
GGACCCCGTCACCCCACTTTGAAGAAAATATGATTTTCTTTTCGGGCCAAATTCGGATTACATCTTGTATTATACTCTGAAAAGTAATTCTATTTTGCTTTCTTTTTCGAAGTCACTCTCTAAAATCACATCTTAAAGTCATATTTTTTTTAAAAAAATTTAATGATTAATTAAGTTTTTTTAGTAATATTTTTATTTTTTAAAATAAATAAATATATAAATATATATATATATATATGATAAAAAAGAAAAAATCCAAAATCTACTGACAATCAGAAATCCGTGGCATTGGCCTTCTTTTATTTAGGACATCTTGACCGAAATACAGCCTCGTGGGACCCACTTTGAGAAAATATGGTTTTCTTTTGGAGCCCGTGACATGACAACCTCATAACGTAATTGAACGTCCCAGATCTCTAAACAAGGGTCAATGGTTAAATATTTTATAAAACTTCTCAATTAAATTTTCTGATATATTTTTTTTATTAAATGATTAAAGACGTATTTTTTAAAATTATATTTATAATTTTTTTCTTTCTAGAAACTTAAAAAAAAAAAATGTACCCGTGACATGACAACCAAGAATGTTCACATTCCCCAACATTGTGCCTTTACCAAGTCAAAACCAATTGCCTTTTAACATTGCTAAAAACAGCCGAGCCTTTGTCTACCTTCCGAGTCCTTATCTAGTTTTATCTGTTTCAATTTGTGCCCATTATCTCTATTTAGCGCAAATTAACTATCTTTGCACATATATAAATATGCCCATTTATCCATTCGGATTCTCATTCAAAGAAACGACAATTCTCTTTAAAAATGTCCAAGACTTCTTCGTTGTGCTGCTTCATCGTCCTAGCTGCATTTGGGTTCGTCAATGGCTCTGCAAACAATCAAGAGATTGGTTTTTATGAACTAAAGAAAGGTGATATCTGTGTAAATCTCACAAACTGGGGCGCAAGCATCGTCTCCCTTCATCTGCCTGACAAAAAGGGTAAGTTTCTGCTCTTTGGTTATTGTGAATCATCTCTTTAAATTTCTGGGTAGTTTTTATTTTTCACTGTTCCTCAAGAAGTTCTTCCCGGTGCCATTCTTCAATGTCTTTAGTTTCTTTTGATGGCTCTTTTCAGGAAAGCTTGCTGATGTTGTTCTTGGCTATGATTCACTCAAGGAGTACCAGGTGATATTTTGCTTCATGTGCTGCTATATTTGATTTTTTCTTGACTTAAAACCAAAAATGTTGTAGAGATCCACATTACTCCCTTTCTCTGATTTTCTCTCCCAATAAGTTCGTACAGAGATGTTATGGCTATATTTGCCGTAGACTCTGTCGTTTGTAGATAGTTTTCTTGTAAAAACGCCTAATCGGTTGCCGTCCCACCGCATGACCACTTTGTTTAAGTTATTGTCGAAATTTATTAGGTTACCAATCATATTGTTTAACTTATTGTCCAATTCGACATAGTCCCCAATAAAATTAGGAGTTGAACTCTCATTAAGGTAGAAAGGCTCATCAAGGCACTTTCTCACTCTGAACTTTTACTTCTTACTTTTCTGTTCTTATTCTGAGGAGGAGGAGGACAACCTTAACATAATGATAAAGTTAGGTGTAACATTTTTGGCATGACTTGAGCAAAAGGACAATATTATAACATAAATTATAGGCATAGAAACCAAACCCCATACAGAGAGTGCCAGCCTCATTTTTGGACGGCTGGAGTACCGTGCTGCAGGTCTACTGATAAGTGACTTCAGACCATGGTTTTCTAATTGAACCAACTGTAACGCATGATTCAGACAAATGGGATGGATTTAAAAAAGAAAAAAAAGTGGTGAGATGGAATTGGATAAATATTTGTTCACATGGCATGTGATTCTTCTTACCATGTATGTGGGTACATTTGTGGAGACAGGTATAAATGACACTTCTGCCTAATCTAAAACATCCTAAAATTTCTTGCAGATCACTTGGATCTATTTGACTCTAGTCAAACTTATTTTGGCATTTTTAATATGTCAATAATTTTTGCTGGCTTTATTTCATAATATTAGGTGCAATTACTTTGACTTTCATTGTTCTGAGGTTCCCATGGGAGATCAATATTTTAGTTCTTAGAGCTTTCCTTGTCATATGTATAGACTATAGACTAGGTTTGAAATGGTACGTATATCTCATTCACTTCACCAAATAGCTAACCAAATAAAGTGATATTGAATCTTGTCAAATTAAAATACAGAGGGTGTTTATTAGGATAGAGGAACATTCTGCCGAAGCCTTAGTAGATGATATACATCAGTTATGACTCCCTCATGCAGTGAGAGCACACTATTAATAAGCGTGCAAAGTGCAGAACTTACACTAACCTCTATGGTTAGTTTTTATTCCCAATTTTTTGTTTTTCTTCCACAACAAACTGATAACCTATTGCAAATTTTCAACCTCTCTAGACGGATTCCACATACATTGGTGCTGTTGTTGGACGGGTTGCTAACAGAATTGGAGGTGCTCAGTTTACTCTGAATGGTACCCATTATAAACTAGCTCCAAATGACGGGAAGAACACGCTTCATGGTAAACTATTCTTATTTTTAAGTCGCTAGAGACTAATATATCCTTCTCAATTGATTTTCCACTTGCCAAAACAAGAGCTTCCTCTAATTGTGATGGAATAATTAAATATATTGTTGTACCCATAGGTGGCAGGAGAGGATTTAGTGATGTTGTTTGGAAGGTGAAAAAGTATAAGAATGATGGTCATGCTCCTTACATTGTTTTCACCTATCACAGCATTGATGGTGAAGAAGGTATGTAAAATTTTTAGTTCCACTTAACTTTTCTCCATCACTGCTCTCTCATTCTTGTACCATTGACTTGATACTTGTGTTTGTGCATAAGAATGTACAAAGTGGTGGGCATCTTTTTTATTTCAAAACTGGTTTTATCTACCTATGCATTTTTTACCCATTTTCTTGAATCTTCTGCAGGATTTCCTGGTGATCTTGTTGTCACTGTCAGCTACACAATCATCGGTAACAACCAGTTGAGTGTAATAATGAAAGCCAGAGCTCTAAACAAGCCCACTCCAGTGAATTTGGCACAGCACGCGTACTGGAACTTGGGTGGCCATAACAGCGGTGATATCCTTTCCAACGAGATCCATATCTTTGGATCTCACATCACAAGTGTGGATGGTAATCTTATTCCCACTGGAAAAATCACACCCGTCAAGGGAACACCCTATGATTTCCTCGAGCTCAGCATCATTGGCAGCAAGATAAAAGATGTACCTTCTGGTTATGATATCAACTATGTGCTTGATGGTGTTCCTGGCCATGAGACGAAGCTGGCGGCAGTAGTACACGAGAAGAAGTCGGGAAGGGTGTTGGAATTGTTCACAAATGCTCCAGGATTGCAGTTCTATACAGGTAACTTTCTCAAGGACGTGAAGGGAAAAGGTGGATATGTATACCAAAAACATGGAGCACTGTGTTTGGAGACTCAAGCATTCCCGGACTCAGTCAACCACCCCAATTTCCCTTCTACGATTGTGAGTCCTGGCAAGACTTATAGGCATTTCATGCTTTTCAAGTTTTCGACAAAACCCTGATCATCTTATTAGATCACACGGATGATGAGTTGAACCTTAATAACGACAACCTGAGATTTCTGGGTTTTTCCAGGCTTGCATATCATGTTGACCTATGGCATTGTGTGTTTTGGGTTCTCGGTTCAGCCAAAAAAATGAATAATTGTCGAGTTCAGATCTTATATGAATTGTATCCAACTCTTCCAATGCTTCAAAGAATTTGTTCTATCTAGACATTGTTTATCGTGCTTCAACACCAGCTTGCAGCCATATTGGGTTTTCGAACTTGATATTTCTCAAGTACCCAATGATAAAGTTCAGGAACTCCATTTTCCGAACATGGTTAGCAGATATTTGGAAGAGAGATAAAGAGTAATTTAATCCAACTACTACTGTATGAGTCCATAGAAATTTATGATATCTCGACTTGGCAATGCACAACCTCATCTATACATGTTGATGCCTGCTTTCAACGTTGGACATTCTCGTTAAATTTCTGTTATGGAAGTGGTATTCGAACTAACATAATGCAACCTAGGGCTACATGTCACAAAGTTGTTTTTTATTTTGTAATGTTGCTGGTAACATTAAGCCAGACAAAAGGGGGGTAAAAAAATAAAAAAGGAATGACAATTTCTATTCGGTCATTCTATCATGAAATGTTATTAAGGATATTGCATCTATCAGTATCAATCACGTTTATAGAGAAGGTAATGCATTAGCTGATAATTTAGACTTGTTTGTGTTTTTAAATTATCTCATTTCATCTCAAACTTATAATTATATTTTTTTAAATTTTTATATAAAATAAAATAAAATATTCAAATTTTCAAATCTCAAAATAATTTTTTAAATATCAAAATAAAACTAATATTAAAAAAAAATTTATTACAACATATATTTGTAACTTTTATTTTATTTTATCTCATCTCATCTCATCTATAAAAACAAATCAGATTCGATCGTGCAGTCAATTAGAGTGTCATGAGCCACGTAGTAAATTTTTCGTCTCTAAACATATAATAACTCATTCTCCAAGATCGTGCAGGTCTTCTTTCTATTTGGCACTAACATATCTACATTAATTCTTGGTATTGTTGTATTATGTTTTTATATACAATATTTAGTTATTTCATAGAAACTTGGTACGTTTTAGAGCCTTTTTTTTCCTATCTACCTACCATTAGTAATGATTATCAATAAGAAATTGTATCTATGGGACCCTTTTGTTCATACATTCCAATGTTTATTGTTTTTTTAATGAAAAACAATAAAGTGTATTTGAATGTTGGATTGAATTTAGTTAAATTAAATTGAGTTGAGTTGAATAAAATGTGTTAAAATATTAATTTTTAATATAATGAGTGTGTTAGGTTTAAAAAAAGTTGAATTGTTTATTATATTTTGTATAGGATTTAAAAAAATGCATGAAGATTTAAAAAAATTATAATGATAAGATAAAGTGAATTGAGAAAGATTTGGTTTTACAGATAATTGATTTCATAAAATTATTTTTTTTAACTTAATAATTATTGAAGTATTTTTTAATGATGTTGTGAATTTTTTTATTAATAATATTTAAGGATATAAAAAAAAGCCATTTGGTCTTCTCGAGATTTTGACGAGCTCTTTTTTAATTATCATTCTTTGTCGTTCTTTTATGAACAACATTCACAGGATGAATAACATTTTTTTAATATTTTCACTCGAATTTTTATTTATTTATTCGGACTATAAAAGTAGGACGAGTCTGACGACAGATCGTTTAATCGGAAAATGAACGTTTCACGTTTATCTACTCCTGCGGAAATGGCAGGTCTTCATTGGCTCCTACTCTACTTGACCTTAACCTCATTCGAGAAGAAGATCCATACCCGAATTTTACGACATGAAGCTGCTATTCATTCTGATTTGCTTCTTTGGTTGGACTGTCCCAACATCGATTCTCAATGCTGGTTCTTCCGTTGCTCAAAATTACTATCTTTGAACTGGATCAAGCTCCATGTAAATAAACTTCATCTAGCTACTCAACTTTTCCACGCCCTTTCATGTTCTTTTCCCTTTTCTTTTGGTTAATTCTAGCTTAGCTGAACGAATCTTCGCAGATAAATGGAACCCGTGCAGATCAAATTCCTGGGCCAAACACCATTCTTCGAATTCTAAAAACTTGTCTTCTGTCGCAATGCGTGCTTCTCATTCGTCTATGACGTCGTCTTCTGGTTCGTACGAGAAATCGAAGAGCGTCTGGATTTGGACGGAAAACAAAGAGGTCCTGACGGCCTCCGTGGAGAGAGGATGGAATACTTTCGTTTTCTCGTCTCGACATCGAAAACTTGCTGATGAGTGGTCTTGTAAGCTCCATAGTACCTCCTCCTGTTCTTTTGAATTTCTTCGTTACAATGAATTATTCTATTCTGCAGATTATGGTATATTAGTTTCTTAGTTTTCCCTTCTGGTTATGTGGTTTACAGTGATTGCCTTAATAAGCCCTCTCTATGCTGAAGAGGGAGAGATTCTTGATAGTGATAGTAAAAGGGTTGCCACGATTTTTGAGGTTTCAAATCCCCAAGAATTACAGCAGCTGCAACCTGCAATTGGGCACGCAGAGAATGTTATTATCGATTTACTAGATTGGCAGGTTTACTTGTTGCTGGATGCTCATCATAATTCCTATCTTATGCAATTTGTTTCTACGCTCTTGAATTGGCCTTCAAGGACTGCATGTCAACTAACAGCGTTTATGGAGTTGTTTAAGTTATGCCAGAAATAAATCAGTTTTATCTGCATCTGAGAATATCTCTAAAGTCAAAATTTTTTTCACTTATGGGTAGTTACAATGCAAAGTCTTGGCCAATTGCTCCATCAATTGGACGTTACCAGATATTGTGTGAAGTTGTATAATAATTATGGATCTTGTTAAACACAGTTTCTCTAGACTAGTTTTTTAATAAATTGAAAAGTTCATTTTTATTTCACTTGTTTGATGAAAACTTCTCGGGAGTCCTTATCAATGCAAATTTTCTGTTGTTTCCATTAGCTCTTGAACATGGGGTTCCTGATGTACACTTTTCATTCTACCAACACGCCAGATCTTTTGCAATATTGGGCCACATTTATGAGTGTTTTAAATACTAGAACAATCTGTGCTGCACTTCTGTTTCCAGCACCATCCTGCTAATCTATCTCTAGTACGTATTATTTTCAAAATAAGCCCAGTGGCTTTTTCTTTTTTGTTTGTCTCTAAAGGTAATTCCAGCGGAGAATATTGTTGCAGCATTCCAAGGCCATCAAACAAAAGTGATTGCGATCTCAAAAAATCATTCTGAAGCTCAAGTCTTCCTTGAGGTATAACTTATATTCTACAAGATTAGGAACAGCTGGTGAAATTCAATATTTGGGGAACTTCTTCGATTATTAAAATTGTCAATTTGGCTCTTAGAAGATGCAACTTGACTTCCTTTTCATATATATATTTTTGTACAGGCCCTGGAGCATGGTTTGGGTGGAGTTATCTTAAAAGTTGAAGATGCTGAAGATGTTCTTCAGCTAAAGGTATTTAGCTTTAGGATAAGTCTTCTTGAGTGTAAGGCACAGATAATTACCTAATAAATGTTTTCAGAACTATTTTGACAGAAGAAATGAAGAGAACACCCTTTTGAGCTTGACCAAAGCCACTGTAATTCGAGTTCAAGTAGCTGGAATGGGAGATCAAGTTTGTGTTGATCTCTGCAGCCTTCTGAGACCCGGTGAAGGACTTCTGGTATTTTTCCACTTTCTCTTCTATGATTTTCCCCTCATGATCTACTGTTGAGCTAATTGAGTGGAGTGCTATCACTTTTATGGCCTGTGTTCCTTAGGTTGGATCTTTTGCAAGGGGATTATTCCTCATGCACTCAGAATGCTTGGAGTCAAATTATATTGCAAGCAGGCCTTTTCGAGTTAATGCAGTAAGTTTTGGCTTTGAATTTGATAGAGGGCTGGTACTCAGTCCCACAGAAAGTTAATATTGTCCCAGTTTAGCACCTGGGGAGTGGGAATATGCAACGGTCTGTGTTTTCTAATGTTCTAATGTGAAAATCTAATTTTCCTGCCTAGATAGGACATGTATTTTGTAATTAGCATTTTGCCCATTCTTTGATTAATAACACATTTACTTATAAAAAAAAATGTTCTAATGTGAAAAGAGCATCCAACCTTGAACAGCCAGTTTTTTGCCTTTTTGGAAAACTAAGAAACAAATTAGTCAGTGAAGATATTCCACTCTCAAGAATGGCAGAAGGTTGTCAGAGCCATTTCCTGGATGACTGGGTTTGGTATTCTTGTGATTATGAATTTAATTTACCAGCTACATATGGAACTTTACAGGGACCAGTACATACCTATGTTGCCATTCCAGGGGGAAAGACTTGCTACCTTTCTGAGTTAAAATCAGGCAAAGAGGTGATAGTAGTTGATCAGAAAGGCCAACAACGAACTGCAATTGTTGGGCGTGTGAAGATAGAGACCAGACCACTAATTCTTGTTGAGGCAAAGGTTCATATTTTATAAACTTGGAAAGAAAGTGATCTCTTGATGTTATTTCAAATCCACCAGCTGTTTACTTGATGCATATATGGTTTGATGCATCTTTGATTTCTCTTTTGCTTACAAAATGATGGCCCCAAAACATAAAGAAAGGAGCTGGGCTGAGAGCAAGTTTCATAACATTTAGTCAAGTGAAGTTCATTGGTTCTCAGCAACTAAATAATGTAGGATACGTACATCCTGCACACAAACCTATACCTTGCATACCCCTGTAGTTTGAATATCTCCTATCCCATTAGTTATGGTAGTGTCTCCATAGTCTAGATTTACATTACATAACCCCCTGACTCCCCAAGAAAAAGAGGTTGGTTGGACACGGCTTGTCATCTAACTAGTGTTTCACAGCTCCCAGAATTTGTAGATAGGTCTGAATTTATTACTTCTCTACCAGATCTAATTTTCTTCTCCTTTTTCTTTTTCAAATAAAAAGTCTACTGGAGCTAGTTGCGAATGCTCTTTAATCTATTTAGGCCTCGTTTGGATGTTGAGATGAGGTGAGATAAAAAATCTGTAAGTAGTTATGAAATAGTTTAAGTTAAGATGTTTTATGAGATTTTGGGAAAGGAAAGATAAAAAATTGAATAAAAATATTATATAGTTAAAATATTGTTAGATATGATTTTCTAATATTATTTTGTTTTGGAATTTGAAAAAGTTAAATTATTTTTTGTGTTTTATTTGTAACTTTTGGAAAGTTGTTATGATTAGATGAAAAAGCTGATGGTTTGATTTTCTTTTTAACGAAAGATTTTATTAAACATCACTTGTGGTGCAAGAAAACCGTGGTTAAAATCCTACTGCACCTTTGCACCAAGCCTTATTACAAAAATGAATATGAACTCATTTACAACATAAATAAGGGATGCCAGCTCTGTTTATTGCCAAAGCACCCCTCACCATTCTTGGTAACTCATTCCAATTATAAAAATATACTACACTCTCCCCGAGCTCCTGATTTTGCCAAGCTATCGGCAACTTGATTGACCTCTCATAAACATATTGGACAATAATATTACTTCTACCTTTCAGCTCTTCAAACTGTTCACATTACTCCCTCAAATACCACAGACAATGCTCTGTATTCTGAAGCCATTGGACCACCACTTGGGAATCATAATTAACCTCTACCAGCAGATGATTTAGTCGGATGCAAAGTTTAAGTCCTTTCACAACTACTCTTAGTTCAGCCCTGTTATTTGTGCCCTCCTAATAGAAGGAAGAGAAGGCAACCAGTAATTTCCCATGTTCATTTCTCACCACTACTCCACCACAATTACCCGGGTTCCCCAAACAGCAGCTATCAACATTGAGTTTAGCCATACCCTCCATTGGCCTGTTCCAAATCAAAAGTCTAATTGCTGGTTTTTATACTTCCGCAGGAGGTAATACAAGCTGTTCCATTATAACTTTATCAGAGTAGGAGAGCTGATTCACCTTGCTTATTATAGACACAACCTCAACCAACATCAACCTGATCTTATCACAGACGCTTCTTGTATTAGAAAATTTTCTTTCCATCCTGGCATGGCACCGACTCACCCATAGTTACCAGCTTATAATGGAGAGTAAGATCCCAATGAGTATGCCCAATTGGGAAGTCTGCTCAGCTTTAAGGAACCATATTCTAACCCGAGTCCACCAAGTATGATTTGGTAGTCTCAAAACCGTGTAAAACCAACAAAATATTTAAACTTGAGATGCCATCTCTCCTAAGCTGAGAACATGATCCAGAGATGCAACTTGTGGTTTGGAACAACAGTCACATCTCGAGGCTAAACGAATCTGAATTTGTTGCAGTCTTGGATCGAAAGGAAGGCCCTATTAATGCCTTTCCACATAAATGCAGAAACTTTGATAGGCAAATGTTTATACCATGCCCATTTACACCATTCTCCACCTGGGACATGCCCTCTCATCAACTACCAGGCTGATTTAACAGAGAATACACCAGATTTTGAAGCTTCCCAGATCAGAATATCCTTCCCTTGTTTCAAAGTTAATTTTTGAGAAGCTATTTCATTTGCTTTGCCTGCTTCTGAAAGAAATTGCAGCTTCTGTAAATCCCATTCCTCATCCTTCACCACTTCACATAGTCTCAAATCTGGAACTGTTGTTATTTCCACTTCATTTGCAAGCCAGCCCGGGCCTCTCCAATCATCAAACCAAAAGGAGATATTACCTTCTCTAGCCAACCATTTATTACCTTTCAACACCTCAGGAAGGAGGGAAGTTTTGACTGCTTAATGAGAGAAGGATGTTTACCATTGTTATGTTTGGCCCAAAAATTCTCTGCCAATAGAGATTTAGAATGTAAAAACTGCCACCCTAATTTCATGTGTAGAGCTTTCTTAACATCATGTAAATCTCTGATTCCCTGCCCTCCTTCAATTGGCTTGCAAACCCTTTGCCAACATACCCACTTCCTCTTTTTAAATTTTTTATTTTTTTATTTCCTGCACTATCACCCCAAAAGAAGTTTGCAAGCAGTCTAGAGATGTAGTCTAGAACCTTTTTAAGAACATTCAGCACAGACAAAACATGTATCTGCTTGCTAGAAAGTACATGTTTTTAAGAGGATTAGCTTTCCTCTTAGAAAGTATATGTTGAAAATTTGAAATTTAAAAGTGTTTATGCTTGAGTGTTTGGATGTTGAGATGATATGAGATTTGTCATCTCTATTCAATATCCGTATTCATACCTTTTACTGTTGCAGAGAGATTCGGATGACCAACATCTTTACAGCATCCTTCTACAGAATGCAGAGACTGTCGCTCTTGTTTGTCCCCATCAAGGTCTTTTCTGACTGTAGCAAGTGGTTTTCTTCTATTATCAAATTTATTAATTCATTACTAATTTCCTTGATATGATTGTAACCTTGATTCTCTGTCTTCTGCAGGAAATGGGCTGCAAAAAACAGCAATTCCTGTAACTTCACTCAAAGTTGGAGATGAAGTTATGCTAAGAGTACAAGGAGGGGCCCGACATACAGGAATAGAAATTGAAGAATTTATTGTGGAGAATTGAACGAACACGGTGACATTTTCTCCAAGTGGAACTTGATTATGACTTCCCATGGATGTGATGCCAAAAGAGGTTGCCTATCCACTCTCACAAAGGACTACACCATTGGCATGGTTTGATAAAGTATGTGGTGGACATTATGATGGCACCATCTTGTGGAACCTATAATAAAGTGCTGGAATAAATTGTGTTTATTTCTCCATTTTACAAATTGCATTAAAAAGTAAAAGCACTCCCACTAGCCAACACTTATCAGATAGAAGCTGAGAACCTAGTTTTTCATAGGAGTTTCATAAATGAGGTAAGGGCACTAACAGAGCTCTGACATCGAAATATTGTAAAGCTTCATGGCTTTTGTGTATATAAATGATTGATGTTTTTAGTTTTAAGCATATGGAAAGGGAAGCCTAGTGTCCTAAGCAATGTTGCTGAAGGTATGGAATTGGATTCCAGCAAGAGAGTGAACATCATTATCAAAGGCATATCACGTCTTATCTTACATTCTGGCAACTAAGAAATCACAAAACTCATTGAGTCATGGTTGGATCAAGGAGTGAAAGTTGAAACTCAATCACGGAATGGTTGCTATTAGGTTGAATATATGGCTTTATCTCTCTTGTCTTTCTTTCCCAAATTTATCACTGTTTGAAAGGCCGATTTACTTTGATAAACCAAATACCGCCAAGTGCTCTGGTACTTATATCAAGGTTCCACAATTCTGGGTTCATTCGTGATAGATTCTTCATTCTTCAATGGATTGCATTTCTGCCCTCAAAAACTGCTTATATTTCTGCCGTCAGATAATGCCCATATCTTTCTTCCAATGAGCAAGAAGTCAGATAATGCATCTCTTACTTTTTGGTATATTTTTTTTTCTGCCATGTTTATGTTCTTTAATGGTGTTAACAGTTAGCAGAAACAAAACTTAGGGAGAACGTGTTTTCTTGGTTCTGAATGTGGAAACAGATCACCCCATCGCCAAATTGTTTAATTGATAAAGATCATTTTTTTTTTCTTTTATAAATGATTTTAACAGTTGACAATCTCGTAAACATGTGCTCTGCCGCCTCCATCTCCCAGTAAAAACTATGCAGTCAAGAACAAACTGAAAGCCTTGTCAAGCAACGATGCTTTTGTTTTTCACTCTTATTTTTTCCTGGCCTCGACACAACCAATCCTCTTATGCTGCCACAGAACAAATTTTCCCTTTTAAATATGAGTTGAACATTGGATCCCGTTGTTGTAAGCATGACGCCAACTGGTTTTTCGTTACATATAAAGCATTAATGTCCTGTTCAGATGTTTTTTAACTTTTTTTGTACTTAATATATCCGTGCATTGGGATCGGATCCTGGCGTCAAAGCCTAGATATCCAAATTGGAAATGTAGTAAGTTGTCTTTTTACTTTTAAGGATTATTAATTTGCATCATTCTACAAAATCTAAATGAAGAGAAACTTATATCAAAAAAAAAAAAAAATGAAGAGAAACAGGACGTTTTTCAGAGTTTGATCGCTCTCCAAAACTGATTTCTAGCCTAGTTGAAATTGGGAGCAGCTAGCTAGATATTTCAAATCTATACAACATAAATTCAAAGACCCGAACCTTAAATGAAACGCGAAGATGTTGGAGTGTTAATTGTTTGAGAAGCTTGCTTCAATGGAAATTCTGCTGCTGCTGGGGCCACGGCCAAAAATCATGTTGGTCTTCGATGTTGGTGAACATGTTGCACAGGCTTTCATCTTGAGTCATATGGCCAGTTTTCACCCATTGGAGGTGGTCGGATCTTGATGAGCTTTGGAGGAGTTGGGGCATGCTTGTAGGCCTTGTAAGTGATGAGGGGAAGAGGTGCTTACTCCCATTGCTCCAAGAATACTCAGTTTCCTTGATCTTCATGCTTTTAAACCCGGCTTCATTTGTCTGGTCTTTAATTTTTAGAACCAATAACTGCATCATCACAATAACAACAACCAACATGAATCCATGGAGAAGTTGAGAACAAGGATACTCTATATATATATATATATATATTAGTCATTAATTGTAACCAGGTGATCTAGTTAAGAGTTATTGTCATAATTGGTATAATATTTTTTCCCTGAGAACGATATACTTCAGTCGACACTGAGACTTTCAGATCAGAGATCAACAAATTATTAAGCTAAAAAGTTAATGGGGGAATCAATCATGATTTTTAGAACCCAGCTAAAATCAAGGCGCTCTCCAAGACAGATGCATGATGCACCAATATTCTGGCTAGCAATTAAATGTAATAGGTATTCTCTTCACAAATTTGGATCTAGAAAAATTGTATCTTCATTCTGCCACAGAAAACCTATTAGCTAGAAAAGCCGAGAAACTATATTACATTACGCAAGAACTAAAATACTCCCAGATGATCATAAACTTCAAGTTTCTCTTTCCTAGTGAAAACTAATGAATATAATATATTTTCATGATTAGACATGTAAAACCCACAACCATTATTGATGCAGCGGGATTAATATAGAGTACCTCTGCGTTAAGTGTCTTGTTCTGGACCTGAAGAGCATCATTGTCAGCCTTGAGAGACTCAAACTGTTTCTTCAGGACCTCATAGTCTTTCTCCAATTGCTTGGTCTTCCACCTAGCCCTCCTGTTTTGGAACCATATGGCTATCTGTCTTGGTTGCAGGCCCAAAGCCTTAGCCAGCTGCACTTTTTTCTCTGGCTCCAGCTTGTTTCCCAACTCGAAGCTCTTCTCAAGCGCCTTTACCTGTTCTAAACTCAGCCTCTTGATCTTCTTTTCCCCAATCTGTATTCCATCATCTGACAACTCATCATCTCCGTGCACTTCTTCACACTTGTTGTCAATGCCCGAAAACGACATCGATCTCTTCATCAAGGAAGGCGCATGCTCACCTTCAGAAGCAGCAACCGATCAAGCACATAAGTAAGATCCATATAAAACTAGTGAGCATATGAGAGAGGGAGAGATAGAGAGATACCATGATAGTATTGTTGAGGAAGACATGAGCGGAGGGTGTTGGAGGAAGGGAGCTGATCTTGATCATCTTCTTGATCAGTTTGGAACATGAAACTATGAGATGTTGCGGAGTCCATCATGTCATCGGGGATCAATATCATGCATGCCCCTATGTTTTGTAGATCTTTCGCAACAATTTATGGTGCTGTAAGCCTGTACGTGAGTTATGGTCTGGCTCTCATTCTCATGCTGATGACAGGTTTTGCAGAAAGAGGAGGCGATGGGTGCAGAGACTGATCGAAGACAGCGATTTTGGGAGAGAGAGAGAGAGAGAGAGAGAGAGAGAGAGAGAGAGAGAGAAGGATTGTAAATCGTGATCGTGAAATCTATCGCAGAAGGCAGTTTCGTGGACTTATCTCTGTTTCTCATAGGACTAGAAAAAGCTTTTTTTTATTGAGTAATGTTAACGTAGATTAGAGTAAATAAGTATTGTATAGTCATTTAAAAAAAATGAGAATTATTGTTATAAAATTATTATTATTATTTTTATATGAATCTTATATTTATTATTATTTTTGAAAAAGATTATAACATCATGAATTCAATTCATCTTTAGGTTTTTAATGAAAGGGTCACTGATCAGGTAATATAATACACGTATCAGTCAACTAAAATGAAATTATAAACAGAAAAAGAATTTTAAAAAGCCTAGATCTGTTTAAAAGTCTAGAAAATATAAAAAGAATTTAAAAAACAAGAACACTAGTCTAGAACAATAGATACTATATATATATATGTACATATAATTAACTTACAAAAGTTAGAAGTCTAGTAGTTACAAAAGTTACACTAGTCTAGTGGCAGCTTACATGTAAGCCACTAGATCTTCATTAGACGTTTATGGAAAATAAATCATTAATTAGAAGTTTAATTATTAGTACTTCGATCGCTTAGGCCTCATCAGTGTTTACCTCTTAATTTCAAACGCGACTAAAAACTAATATTATTGGCTATATATTAGTATCTGAACTTGTGGCCTTCATTCATGATAAATTATCAAAAATACATCCCAATTAGAATTCAAACCTTAGCAATGTTGAATCTATTTATGTGTGTAGAGGAAGATCCTGCTCGTGTTTGCCCGTCGCATCACAAGGGTTGATCATCCAAATTACTTATATGTATATAAAACATTTATCACCATCAATGACCTGCAGCTACCTGCCGTAAAAAATGGATACGTTTGAATAAATATAATATTTTATGAGTTTATTTAAGATATGCTGGGGGCGGTCGGGCTCTCCCAATGTCAAAAATGGTTTAACGGTGTTTCGATTATTTTTTTATAATAAATATAATAAAATAAATAAAATATAATAAAATAAAAAAAATACAATAAAAAATAAAATGAAAAAAAACTTAATAAAAAATATAAACATAATAAAAAATAAAATAAATAAAATAAATATGAATTTCAAGGATATTCGATCCTAAGCCGAACGGAATTGTCGGAGGCGACAATGGTTGATATCGCCCATCCCATCATGACCAATGGGCTAACAGACATATTTTGAGTTTAAGATTGTCAGGACTTTGATGGAGGTCGTCGTAGGTTGCTGTAGGTCGCCGTTGCATGGATGAAGTTGCTGGAACCCGCCGGTCACGATAGGGTAGGCAGTGTTAATCACTACTGCTTCTAGTGGCAGGCTGATTTTCTAATAGGAGTCGGCCAACTTTTTCTTTATTGAAATGAGTTTAACTTTTAAAAATTAAAATAAATAAAATAAATTGAGATAAATTTAATTTATTTATAAAAAGTTAAAAAAAAAATTATGAATCTCATCATTAATATTAGAGGAGAATCCGGAAACAATTAAGAAGATCAAGAGAATTCTCCTCTAATAATTAATGATTGATTTGATCAGATGAATGAAGTTTGATTAACAACTAAACACAGGCCACCATCATCAGAAGATGACGACTGAAAGTACTCAAAACAAGTACTTGAAACGGCGGGAGAACAGACGTGAGACGAGCTGTCTTAAACAGACGTAAATTGTCACCGAGTGTTTTGAAAGGCCATGTGTGACGAGACTTGGGAACATGAATATCCAGAATACAAGCTGCTGGAAAAATATTTATAAACAATTGCTTTAGATTTCTCACTCATTCTGGGAAAACAAATATATGAGCCGGTAGACATTGCATTAATTATCAAATAATTAATAAATGCGAGTCTGGCAGTACTGTCATGGTTGGAGAAGAATTTTGGGTAAACTCTATATATATATATATATATATATATATCTTTATACTTAAAAAGTATCTATTTCAATTTAAACAGTAAGGAACACTATCAATTTTGTTTAACATTTATAATCCAAAATTATCCTTGAACTAACACACGGCTGCGAGACCCATAATTCAAAATTACCCTTGAACTAACACACGGCCACGAGACCCATGAAACCCATATCTCAATTTAAACAGTAATGAACAGTGTCAATTTTGTTTAACATCTATAATCCAAAATTACCTCTGAACTAACACACGGCTGCGAGACCCATAATCCAAAATTATCTCTGAACTAACACACGACCACGAGACCCACGAAACCCAAAACCCACGATGTCCGGCTATACCCAAAACCCAAATTACCCACTTCTCAGAATCTCCATTTCATGCCCGGCCAAACTCAGAACCCACGGCCATGAAAATTTCATGTCCGACGAAAATTTCAGCCATGAGACGCACAAAGCTAACACACGGCTACGAGACCTATGAAACCAGAACCCAGCTCAATTTACCCCTAAGCTAACACACAGCCAAAACACCTGCACAGATGATCACAGACCCACGCGACCCATGAGACCCACGAAACCCACAAACCCACAAGGTTGCGCAACTCGATTTCATCCCCGAAATCATCTGATTTCAGACAAAACACACTGTGTACGTCTTCTGCTTATTTGAAGGTGGCGTGGTCATTTGACACTGCGCCCCTTTACTTCGTGTGAAGGCGGCGTGGTCATTTGACTCTGCGCCCCTTTGCTTCGTCTGAAGGTGGCGTGGTCATTTGACACTGCGCCTCTTTGCTTCGTGTGAAGGCGGCGTGGTCATTTGACTCTGCGCCCCTTTGCTTCGTCTGAAGGTGGCGTGGTCATTAGACTCTGCGCCCTTTTGCTGTGGTTGAAGGTGGCGCGGTCATTAGACTCTGCGCCCTTTTGCTGTGGTTGAAGGTGGCGTGGTCATTTGACTCTGCGCCCCTTTACTTTGTCTGAAGGTGGCGTGGTCGTTTGACTCTGCGCTCCTTTGCTTCATCTAAAGGTGACGTGGTTATTAGACTCTACGCGTTTGACTCTGTGCCCCTTTGCATGCTTGAAACTGGCGTAGTTGTTTGACTCTGCACTCCTTTGCATGCTTGAAAGTGGCGTGGTCATTTGACTAATCTCAATAAAGGTGGCGACGGGTTTGGATGTGATTCCGTGCGTGTCGTTTTACGTTTATGTGATAGCTGCGAAACGCAGCGTGTTAGCTAAGTGGATACGGTGCGTTTTATTTTTTTCATGATTTGTGCTTTTGTACGTTGGTTTATGCCTTTTTACGTAATAAAATCTACTTTAGATTGCGCACAGTACTCTTCTCGTCCCTTACAAAATATCACTCTGTTTTCGGATCCGTTTAGTTCATTTCGTTATAATATCACTCTGTTTTCGGACCCGTTTAGTTCATTTCGTTATAATAATTTTGATTTTTCTTATTTCGGTTTCGTTCGTCTGGTTGTATCTACTGTTTTATGGTGTGACGTTATCGGATGAAAAGATGTTTTGGGTTCTCGATGAGGACGATGGAGGACATTCTTTTTCCTTTCTGATTATCCGTTCCAGTGTGAGACGTAGAAGAACAAAAAAAAAACCTTCTGTTGCCGTAGTTGATTTCATTTCTCTTGGTATGTTTGCGTGATCGTCGCTCTCATTATTTTTTCCCAATTATTTTCCTAACTTTCTTTTCATTATTTTTATTTGTATTTATGCATTTATTAATTTTGTGTGTGATAAATACAGAGCTCACTGGTTTGTTGCCGAAATTGATTTCATTTCTCCTGGTATGTTTGCGTGGTGGTCACTCTCATTATTTTTTCCCAATTATTTTCCCTGCTTCTTTTCATTATTTTTATTTGTATTTGTGAATGTATTAATTTTTTTTTGTGATAAATAGAGAGCTTGCTGGTTTGTTCTCTTCATGTTCATTCTCATTTTTTTTTCTTTTCTAGTTTAGTCTTATTCTTTTTTATTTGTGTAGTTGTTAATCTTTTTGTGATAAATGGAGCTAATCAATAAAAAGTAATTAGAGTCATTATTTTTATTTCTACATTTATTAACTTTCTGGTAATTAATGGTAATCAATGGAGTTATAAAATATTTGATTTACATAGATGGATAAGGAGAGGAGAAAAATTATTTATCCATTTTTTCCTTTTTTTGTGATAAATGTTTCATTATTGATTGTACTGCGAGAGAGATAAATCATTCAAGCGAAGAAAAGTAGACATACAAAGGTCTAGAGACGAAAGTGGTAGATGAATTTTTGATTATTCAGTAGAGCTCATAAAATGTACTTACATTGCGTGATTTTCACTCATATTATTTTTTTCCAACAAGATCTAGCCATGCAAGTGTGATGCATAAAGTTTGAACAAACTATCCTTTGGAGAAAATATTAGAAATTTTGAAAGACTGATTCACCTATTTTTTAAGTCCTTAGATACGAATTTTCTTATGTTGCATTTCAAAATTACATATATTTTGAAATTTGTTTTTCTTTTTAGAGACCTTGAGATTCTTTTCAATTAATCGATACAATTAATTTACTTTTCTTATCTATTATGTTTTTAGTTATCTTTAATGGTTTTTCTTTTTAATCTTTCTTAATTTTGGAGTGTTAGTTTAATATTCATATCCAAATGTAAATGTGATCAATTTATATAATTCAGCTTGTTACTGTTTGTTGATCCCATTCTTTGTTTGCAAGTACAATCTAATAATGTCTATAGTTAAAAAAAATGTAATTTATTTTGTTAATATTTTTCAGGTGTTATTGTCTCATTTAGCTAATATCACAGAAAAAGAATTATGTTTCAGGAATCTTTTATTTTTAAAATTTTTTTTATTCATAATATTGATGAAGTTTGCTATGTTTTATTTTTTTAAGGTAATGGTTTATTACATGAATCTTTATTTTGAAGTAGAATTTTGTAAAGAGTTGAACAACAATAATTTCTTTCTTTTGATTTGATATATGTATATTCATTGATCATCATTAGCTTTTCTTGTCAATTGAACAAGATTCATTATACATAATTACAAATTGTATAAAGAATAGTATGAAAATTACAATGGATAAATCTATATTCTTTTTAATTTTCTTTCAAAGGTAATTTCTTATTTTGTCTATTTTGAATTAATTATGCTCTACCTGGTTTTAGGCTATTCTATCCAATTGTCAACACGAATTAATTCGTTGCACATATAAATGAAGAGTGGTAAGCCTACATTAGTAAATCAATACAAATTTATCAACATATCATCAATTACCTTATTTCTATTCTTATAACTTGAATCCTTATTTGTAACAATTTCCAAGGTGCTGGAAAATATTCTAGAATAAACAATTGGTATAGGACTCTTTCATTAGAACAAAAACAACGTAGACAACGAGAAAAGAGAGAAAGATATCTTTAACAAAGAAATTCTGTGAACGATGCTATTCAACGAGAAGAACAATCTCTCTCCCAACCAGTCCTTCATGCCTCTACGCCCCTTTACTTTGTCTAAAGGTGGCGTGGTCATTTGACTCTGCGCCCCTTTGTTGTGTTCGAAGCTGGCGTGGTCGTTTGACTCTGCGCCCCTTTACTTTGTTTGAAGGTGGCGTGATCATTTTGACTCTGCGCCCCTTTGCTTTGTCTGAACGTGGCGTCGTCATTTGACTTTGCGTCCCTTTGGTTTGTTTGAAGGTGGCGTAGTCATTTGATTCTGTGCCTCTTTGCTGTGTTCGAAGGTGGCGTGGTCATTTGACTCTGCGCCCCTTTGTTGTGTCGGAAGTGGCGTGGTCATTTGACTCTACGCCCCTTTGTTGTGTCGGAAGGTAGCGTGGTCATTTGACTCTACGCCCCTTTACTTTGTCTGAAGGTGGCGTGGTCATTTGACTCTGCGCCTCTTTGTTGTGTCTGAAGGTGGCGTGGTCATTTGACTCTACGCCCTTTTGCTTTGTCTGAAGGTGGCGTGGTCATTTGACTCTGCGCCCCTTTACTTTATCTGAAGGTGGCGTGGTCATTTGATTCTGCGCCCCTTTGCTTTGTCTGAAAGTGGCATGATCATTTGACTCTGCGCCCCTTTGCTATGTTCGAAGGTGACATGGACGTTTGACTCTGCGCCCATTTGCTTTGTTCGAAGGTGGAGTGGTCATTTAACTCTGCGCCCCTTTGCTGTGTTCGAAAGTGGTTTGGTCGTTTGACTCTGTATCCCTTTGCTATGTTTGAAGGTGACGTGATCTTTTGACTCTGCGCCCCTTTGCTTTGTCTAAAGGTGGCGTGGTCCTTTGACTCTGCGCTCCTTTGCTATGTTTGAAGGTGGCGTGGTCATTTGATTCTGCGCCCTTTTGCTGTGTTTGAAGGTGCCGTGGTCGTTTAACTCTGCGCCTCTTTACTTTTTTTGAAGGTGGTGTGGTCGTTTGACTCTGCGCCCCTTTGCTTTGCCTGAAGGTGGCGTGGTCATTTGACTCTGCGCCCCTTTGTTATGTCTGAAGGTGGCGTGGTCATTTGACTCTGCGCCCCTTTGCTGTGTTTGAAGGTGACATGGTCATTTGATTCTGTGCCCCTTTGCTTTATCTGAAGGTAGCGTGGTCATTTGACTCTACGCCCCTTTGCTTTTTTTGAAGGTGGCGTGGTCGTTTGACTTTGCGCCCCTTTGTTTTTTTTTGAAGGTGGCGTGGTCATTTGATTCTGCGCCCCTTTGCTTTGTCTGAAGGTGGCGTGGTCGTTTGACTCTGTGCCCCTTTGCTGTGTTTGAAGGTGACGTGATCATTTGACTCTGCGCCCATTTACTTTGTCTAAAGGTGGCGTGGTCATTTGACTCTGCGCCTCTTTGCTATGTTTGAAAGTGGCGTGGTCATTTGACTTTGCACCCCTTTGCTGTGTTTGAAGGTGTCGTGGTCGTTTGACTCTGCGCCCCTTTGCTTTTTTTGAAGGTGGCGTGGTCGTTTGACTCTGCGCCCCTTTACTTTGTCTAAATGTAGCGTGGTTGTTTGACTCTGCGCCCCTTTGCTTTTTTTGAAGGTGGCGTGGTCGTTTGACTCTGCGCCCCTTTACTTTGTCTAAAGGTAGCGTGGTTGTTTGACTCTGCGCCCCTTTATTGTGTTTGAAGGTGGCGTGGTCCTTTGACTCTGCGCCCCTTTACTGTGTTGGAAGGTGGCGTGGTCATTTGACTCTGCGCCCCTTTGTTGTGTTCGAATGTGGCGTGGTCATTTGACTCTGCGCCCCTTTGCTTTGTCTGAAGGTGGCGTGGTCATTTGACTCTGCGCCCCTTTACTTTGTTTGAAGGTGGCGTGGTCGTTTGACTCTAATGTCCCTTAGTTGAGGTTTACCTGGTCTATTTATAGGCCTCTGGGGCGGTACATGTCCTTTGTAACGCCTTCCGTAATCATCGTGATTGCGTATCTACATGATATATTTTTCTGAATTTGTTGATATTTCGTATCTGCTTGAAATCTCGATAAAGGTGGTGATGGGTTTGATATATATTTTGGATTCTGCAGAGTTGGGTCCTTAGTATGCTTACCCTTCCTGGTGGGCTCCCATCACTGTTGGGCCTTTTCCTTCCTGGTGGGCTCCCATCGCTGTTGGGCCTTTGGGCCAAATCTGATCCCACAAAAACTATTATTACAATAACTTTTCTCCCATTTGATCAAAAGTATAATATCCCATCTTCATTAATATCACTCTTGAAACTCAAAAAATCTAAACATTAAAATACAAGTATTTTTAAGATCCTTCACATACTTGTCAAAGAAAATGAAAAAACAACTAATCTAGCATACATACAATATTTCACTAAAACTTCTTTAGGCCTACATCATTCATGAATCCACCCAATTATTGTTTTTGCCCAACATACATATAAATATATGTATGTTTGAATGTGTATCACGCATGTATTTAGATATATGAAAAATATGTTATAATTTCAAATCTACCTATTTAGGTCCAGTTTACATGCATTTATCTTCAATCTCTTTAGCAACAATATTCATGAACGATACCCATTCTTGTATTTTCTCTAATATACACACATACATATAAATTATTGTAAGAACTATATATCACTCATGAACTGAATAAAATTCTAAGCACTACTGCTAGCTAATTAGATGATAAAATGCTCTTCTGATTCCATTATATTCAAAATTATTATTTTATCCAAGCACAACATACTCTACATTTATATTTGTCACTATACTTTATATGATATATATTAATATACTTCTAAATCTTTGATAATCATATTTTAACTCCCAATTTATTCCATGCAGGAATATTTATTATATGTCCAAAATATTGCAGCACTATATTCAAACAAAAAATGGATAATACAATTGGGTACAGATAGAGATCAATTTCAAAAGCAACAACAGAAAAATTTCAATATTCTCTCCATAAATGCTATTAATGAAGATGACATACCACCTCCAGATGCATAATCTTCAAAACTTTTTTATTGCCATTTCAATGCAAAAAAAAAAAAAAATATCTTATTTTGTCTTAAGAAACAAACTGTAATATGGATTTTAAATACGATGTTTTATTTCTGAAATTTATTTGGATTTAGGTTTGTTTAAACTTATTACTATCTGAATTATTAGATTACAACTTGAATGAAATATATTATTCTCATTCACTTTAAGTTTTATTTATTTATTAGATATTTATATTTTTTAATTTATTTTATAATGATACAGGGCAACGTGCCTCGCACGTTGCATTACCCCTAGTATATATATATATATGTATATATATATATTCATAAGATTTCATATTATTTTCTTAAAAAAAAAAAAGAATCCATATTCTGTGCGTCACCAGCTTGCATGGGTGCTAAAAAATCATTCACTCTAGCTAGGGATTTGAGCATATATAATATGGCAAGGCCAACGTACAAGCTCCATGCAAATTAACCGGAATACCATTAGAAAATGGAAGGTTTATATGTAAATTATATTAATGCATTAACTTTTGGTTTTGTGGTCTTAAAAAAAACTAACACATGATCAAATATTTAAAAAAAAAAAAAAATTAAGTACACGTTTGGTTTTTGGCCTTTCACTATTAATTCCAATCCCTAGCTAGCTCCGTGTTTATAGCAAATGAGAAATACATACATACATATAATTATGATTTAGTACTAGAGGTGAATTCACTGCACAATAGTATTCAAAAAATAGGGGCATCTCTCCCATTCCTTATAAGTTTACACTAATAATGTTATCACCTTTTAGAAAGAGTAGTAACGACCCACCGGGTTAATAAAAGTCTTTGTGTGGAATAACTATAAGTATATTCATTTGGATATATATTAGCACGTCATGTCGTTTAGCCATTGATGGACAAATCATTTGCTGCTTTCGGTTGTCTTTTTTTGTGGGGGTATACCCACCATCAATCACCCCTACATTCGCGAACATATTTGTGGTGAACAGGAGGAGCAAGGGCGGAACCAGGATTTAGTTATTGGGGGGCGATCAACTTTAGGCTCGACAACAATCTTTCATTGATATAAGTAAGAATAAATTTGAGGAGTATAAAAAATGTAATGATATAAAATTATTAGATTTTTTTGTATAATTTATCAATTAACGAATATTTTTAATTAATCTACAAACGTACAATATCCAACTTAAAATTCAAGATATACAAATATTAACAATCATATAAAATTATAATGAACCCAATTTCCAAAATATCTAAAAATCATGAAGCAACTAGATCAGCATATCCGTAAGTTAGCAAATACTAACCAAAAATAAATAAAATGACTATATGAAAAAATGACTATCCGTAAGCGGTAAGCATGAGATTTGGTGTAAAAAAATAAAATAAAATTATGAGATTTAAGGGGCCAAGGGCCAAGGACCATAATAAAAGAAATACAAATATAATATGACTGACTATATAAGACTAATTGACTAAGGGCCAACCACCAAGCCTCCACGGCCCATAACAAATATAATATAATTATATCACTATGAGGCAAGTTACAGAAAGTAGAAATTTTTACTAGATTCTAGAAGAAGAGAGAACTGCATCTGAGAAATTGAGAACAATAGAACCTGATTTGAGGCAACGCGTGCAAGCGATAAGCTAAAGCGATTATCCAAGCGCAGACTGCAGTTATGCAAGTGGCAAGTCTACAGTGGACAAACACCAAACGGCAAGATAAAGCCATTTTCAGTACCTCGCACGGACCATTGGTTTTGGACTCCTGAGCTTATAGACTACTGGTTACACTGTTACAGCCTCTGGCATGATTACTCGCATCCTCCATGAATCATTGGTAATGGACTTTTGACCATTGGTTTTTGTCCTTTTAGACTTATAGTTTATAAATTTTTTCTTTTTTGGGCGAGAGGGGGGGGGGGGAGGGGGGCTGTAAGAGAAAATTCTCAAACTTGGAGGGGCTGTAGGAGAAAAACTTTTATATTTGGAGGCTATTCTCTAAGAATCTATATGCTAAATTGACTTTTTGAAAAACTTTGGGGGGGCGATAGCCCCCCCTAAGTACAAAGTAGTTCCGCCCCTGAGGAGGAGGCCGGTGGCCACCAAGAATTCTAAGTTTAATTTAAAGGTGTAAATTATTAGCTTCCGGCAACATTTCCTTCTTTCGAGGAATCGGGGTGAATTCATCCATGTTATTCCTTGTTGCTAGCTGCTGCTGATGATCACCTCAAAACATTAGTTAAATCAAGTGCTCTGAATCTTGATCTCCACATGCCTTCCTGCTCCCATGTGCCTCTCTCTGCTCTCTCTCTCTCTCTCTCTCTGAGATTCTTCAACCACAGACATATGCAGAGACCATCTTTATTGTTTATTGTTTTTTTTTTTTATCCAGGCAAGTGGTTCTTTTCTTCAACCATACATACAATATTTTAATGTTCATGCATGAAGTATTAATACTGCTAATTATTAACCTTAATTATCAACACTTTCTTCATGATCCGGGACTTACAGCTTTTTCTGCTTTAAGCTGTTATGCTTAAACCAGCTTCTATCATTCATACATGACACAACCAGGGGCGGAACTACCCCTGGTATTGGGGGCTACAGCCCCCAAACTTTTTAAAAAATTATATATATTATATAAATATATATAATTTTTTTATATAATTAAAATTTCCACACTAATTTATCAAAAAAATAAAAAATTTACCCCCCAATTTTTAGATCTCTAAAAATTATATTAAAATTATTTTTTCAAATTTTAATACTTATCTAATCTCATTCTAAATTTTTACTTTAGTGACGGTTGACACTTAAATTGTCTCTCCCATTTTAGTTTGATGTGCTAATGCAACTAAATTTTTAATATATGTTTAGATTATCTAAACTATGTAAATGACTAAAAATATGAATTTTTACATATCATTTGCTAATTTATATTGAGAAAAAATTGTCAATAATTTCACTTTAAAAATGATAATAGATGAATTTTATTTCATGAAAGATCATTGTTAAACTTAATTTGTAGGAGAAATCTCAAGTTAATTTTTTTTATAATGGATTCTAACAAATTACAAAAATTCTAAAAAAAAAGATAATTTATAAACATGTATTTTTATATATAATTTTATAATATATGATTATTGTTTTTATATATAATCATGTACAAAAAAAAAATTATATTCATATATACCATATATTTTATCAATCGCTCCCTCCAAATATTAATTCCTAATTCCGTCTCTGGACACAACTGATATATTTTATAAAAAAGAGACCGAATTACAAATTATTTTCCGCATAATTAATGCTTAAGTAATTAAAATCTGCAAAATAAGTTGATTTTAACTAGTATGATAATTATAAGGGATTAGGGACATCATGATTTGGTGATCTTATCAGCATCTACAGAAGGCCGTACGTAAATAGACCACCAAATGTGATAGGAAATTATCTGTGCATGTCTAGGTATATGCAAATACCGTACAGTTATTTTGAAAAAAAAAATTATAATGGGATTCACTAACTTTTAAAGAAACTGCAGATCAGATCACTTGAATGCATGATCTGGACTTGAATGCATTAGTAGTAGAATTGATAGACACTTAAAAAAAAAAAAAATCGCAAGAAAACCTAATAATCATGTTACCGTAATGTCTAGGAAAAAAAATCTGATTGGACAAAAATCTAGACCCTAGTTCAACAGACACGATCATAGATTCTTTAGCAGCTGAGTTTTGACTTGGTGCTAAAACTGCGTAATTGAACAAAATAAAGGTCGTCTGGGCCTCTTTTCCAACTGAAGTTCTTGGGCTTATTGGACCGGTTTATTCAAGCGTCCCTCGGACAGAGCTCGGTACAAACACACAACCTGAGCGGTGCAACGTTAAGGTTCAATATCGGGCCTTCAGTTGCGTGCTCCTGCCGCATGGCCCAATACTGACTTGGGCCTTTAGTTCAAACCGAAGTCTATTATTGTAAGATTTAGGAGCATTAGCAATTGATCCATCAATGTTTTTTAAAAAAAAAATTACAAATTTGTACATATATAAAAAAAAATTTAACGAGAAAAAGAAAGTGGAAATAAGAAAATAAAAATACTTTTTATTTAGCTTTTGAATAGTGATCCATAAAATATGTACAATATGACGAAATTTTTTTGATATGTGTGCAAATTTATACTTTTTAAAGAAAAATTTTGATGAATCCATTACTAGTGCTCTTATCCACATCAAACACCAAGAACAGCTAGCCAGGCCCATACGATTCGCAAGAGCCGGAGACAACACAATTTCAATAGGAAAAGTAAAAATAAGACCAAAGGGATCAAATAATTGATCAGGGTATGAATTTCTGTAAGCTAGTAACACAAAAGCAAAATTATGTACAATATGTGGCTTATTTCCACATTGTTTCTACTTTACACCATGCAACAAAAAAAGGAAAATTAAATGGAATGCATAATTTTATATTCCCCGATAACATCGCCTACTTTTTCTAATGATATCTAGTTTTCGGAAACGCGACTTTTCAAATGATCATTACTTGCATATATTCCATATATGGTAAATAGTTCCTAAACTAGAAGCCTTAAATCTCTGCAAAACTCAGTTTTCCAGAACATATACACACAGTACTAATTAAATTGCGGATTTGGGGTTGTGGCCACATGTTACAGCTTGCCTGATTCTCATCTCAAAAAATCAGATTGATGAACGTTCGCAGAACATAGACCGTTTGATTCGTAATCGAAATGTGCATTATGTACATACCACTACAAAAATATCGTTTATCTATAGTCATATTTCTTATCAAAATAATTATTTTATATTAAAATGAAATATTTTTACAATAAATAATTATATTTGTTATAAATAATTGGTCATGAATACTCATTTTCTTGTAACGTGTCTCGTGATAAGAAATTACAAATTTGGTAAAGCAAGTTGGAATAATAAATTAGCGAAAATTAGCCGCATGCATGGGGTAGTGGAGGCCATGAAAGTAGTAGATGGGGGAATTAAGCAAGAGGCAGACAGACATTCCATCCAAGAAGCCACTAACTCAATATTAAATTATCTTAAATTTATAAATAAGCCCAAATTAAAAAGTGGTCAACCGTATTGTTTTATAGAATTTCCTTGTTTTCAGCTTAATGCCAGGGAGAGTGGCATGCATGCACGTCACAGTTAGCAGGCATCAGAATCTTGGCCTACCGGAAACCATGAACGAAGTCTTAATAGAGCACCATGCATGCATACATGATTTTCTTCTTAGCCTCTAACCGATCGATGCTTTGGATTCAGACCGTGATGATCATCATCTCTTTCAAAATGCAGGCCGAAGAAATCTATCAAATTTAAGGACTAATAAACTATTCCTTCTGGCCCTTAATTTGCCTCCCCATCATTTTCCCCACATGCTTGCATGTCGAAATATTAATGTGTTAATCTCGATTCGTACCGTACATGTACCTTAGGTTTATGGAACTGCATGCATGGATGCTTCGATCCCATCCAAGGGGTGCAGCCATAATTGTAGTAGTAAGGTCTGTAATTACAATTGGAGATCATTATCCACGTGCCATCACGTGGTAGGCCGAATCACACGTGCTTGAGTAATAACTAGCCGAGACAATCCCCATACAGGGATCCATCATGTGTACTACTATTACTTATTGCTAGGATCATATGGCATTGAGGTCACATTTGAAATTGAAGATGAGTTGATATCCTCTTAATTTCTTTTAAATTTATTATTATATTTTTTAAAATTTTTATATAAAATATAAATTTTAATATAATTTTTTTTCAAATTTTAATTTAACCTTTTTAAATTTTAAAATAATAATAATATTTTATTCAATTTTCAAAATTCATATCAACTAATCTTATCTTAATTCGAATTTATAAGAAGCTTAAGTCACTTTAAAATAAGTGAATTTTTTTGTTTTCCTTTTTTTTTTATTTGAAGTAATCATGCAACTTCGTGTCCAAATCATCAATTATATACATGCTTTTTCATGGAATCATGAGAACATGTGGATCGTAAAGAATGTAGAGGTTAAACTTCACACAACACACATGAGATTGATCTATGACGTTATTGGCATTTGAAGGTCACAGAGACGCACATGTTATATATAATACGCTCAATCGAAATCTTTATCACCATATATATATCCAGCCCGCGAGAAACATAAACAAGAGCTAGTTATGCCACTATCCTCGTCTAGACAGCTTATCCGTTGGCTTTATTTTAGGATAAAATTTGTATTAGCCGATCGCTAATTACAACATATAAGATTTTTTGTTGCATTTTTTTTAACCGAGAGCTAAATTCTATCGCAAACAATAGTTTTTTACTGCGTTTCTAGACATGAGTCAAATTCTGTCGTAAATAGTGGCATTTGCTGTATTTTTTCTAGTCAGGAGTCAAATTCTGTTATAAATAGTGACATTTACTGCATTTTTTTAGCAAGAGTCAAATTCTGCCGTAAATTGAAGCAAAAGTATATTTTAACAGCGTTTTTATTTTTGCAGCAAAAGTTTAATGTGCTTTGTTAATATTAATTAGTTTTTAATATTTAAATTATTCTTTAAATTAAATTAATTTATTATTGGACTTTAAATATCTTATTTTATTTATATTATATTGAAGTGTTATAGTTTAACTTTTAATTTATTTTGTTGTGCTTTAGTTATAATCAGTCCGTGTCGCCATTCACTCCCACGCGCACCTCCTATGCCGCGGCCCATAAGTACTCGAGCACCGCCATCGCTCCACTATTAGCCACCAACAAATATTGGCATTTGTTGCATTTTTTCTAGTCGAGACTCAAATTCTGTCGTAAATAATGGCATTTGCTATATTTTTTCTAGTCGGGAGTCAAGTTATATAAGGTTTTAAATTAAATGTATTTTTCATTATTTTGTTTATGTTTTATTTTAAATTGTGGAATTCAAATTGATGTGATTTTTTTATGTTAACTAATGTTTTGTATTTAAATTGCTCCTTAGTTTAAACTAGTTTATTGTTGGATTTTAAATTATGGAGTTTTAGAATTTTATTTATTATTTTATTTTAAGTAGTCTCTACATTTAAATTAATTTATTCAAGTTATTATCTTGAAATTTTTTTCATTAAATATTCTCTATGATCCAAGTTATGAAAATTGGATCTTGTTTTTTTTCTTCCCTTTATCTTTTTCCCTTATCTCTTTTCTCCTCTTTTTCCTTTTCTCTCTTTTCTTTCTTTCTTCCTTATCCCTTCCCCCCCCCCCAGCCCGTTCGCTCGGCCTCCCCATTTCACCCTCTCTTCTGTATGCCCAACGCCCAACCTCGCCGTGTGCTGCAGTCCGGCGACACCTCCCAGCCCAAACTCACCCCCACACGCCGGCAAGTTTCCCCTACCGTCGGTGTACGTCACGGCGGGCTCACCTCCTCATGCGACCTCCTAACCCAAAATGGGTATCTTGTGTTTCCAGGCCACGCCACCGCTGAATCCGGCCACCCATGGCTCGGCCATCTCCTAGCACCCTTCCCCTTCACCTTCACCGGCGAGCATAACCCTCTGCCGGCGAGCCCCATATCCTTCTCTTTCTCTCCACCCGAAATGGGTGTGAAATCCACGAGTTTCACCTTGTGCCACCGCCCACGCCACCACCTACGGCTAACCACCACCACTTCACCAATACCTCTAAGTTCTCTCCTAGCCATTGCAAGTATTCGTTTGTCCCTGTTCAAAAGTTGGATTTTTGAGACCTACGGTCCTTGTCCATTTGTTCTGTTACGTTGCTTTGCCGCTGTCGCTTGCACCTCCGTACAAGTGCATCTTTGTAATTAATATTCACGATTTTCACGAAAGAAATTTATTATTGTAAGGTGTATCAAGTTTACACAAGTTAAGTATTTCCAGTCAATTTTTGTTATGGCCAGGTCTTCTTTAATTCATTTTTCTATTAGATTTTGTTTCCTTTTAGCAATATCTGATTCTCTGTTGCTATGTGAAAGTAAAGTCTTAATGTTGAAATTTGCAATGTTTAAGTAATGTTTGCCTTAAAAAGAAACCATTTACCGTACGATATTGGTAAGGGATTGTGGCACTTTTTGAGGTTTTGTGAAGTGGAGTGATACATAATTATTGTTGCCTTTGTCATGTGCCTTGAAGAGTATGTCGGGCCTTTCAAAATTAGAGTTTTGATGTTGAGATATAATGAATTGCTACCATAACAAATTTTCATGCCATTGTATACATCTTCCAACATACTTTAAATTTGATTAATTATTTCAATTTATTATATCTTAACATTACTGGACCTTTTCTTTCTTACAATTTAGGGTGTAGGGCACAATGATGAGAAAATTCTTGTTTGTGTAAGTGGGATGCCTGATATTTTATCAGTTTTTATTCTGTTGTCAATAATTGTATGAATGATGTGATGCTAATCAGTTGGAAATGGTTTGTTCTTATGCCCCTATTTATATAGATATGTATATATTTGGTTTCTATAGGTTAAGGATATCCTGTTTGAACTTGTTCAAAAAACACAAGATGTAATGCACTTTGTTAAGACTCCTAATGGTATGTGGGTGCCATGTGGACCAAAGCAGCAAGGTGCTGTCCAAATTACTATTCAAGAACTGGTAGAACAAGGACTGGCTTCACAGGTACTGCAGTTAGTTTTGATATTTTAATTTTTATTACTCTTTTTCCTGCTAATGTTTTGGTCTCCTATTTATCTATTGGATTTATAGGATACCCATAAAAAAAAGTTGATTTGTAGGGTCACAATCAAGGCCATCTAAGTATACATTGATGAAAAGTTTAAATGAATCCAAACATGGATTTTGGGGTGTCTCTTGGAGGTTAATAGTTTAAAGTTGTTTTCCATTTGTTTTATTTTTTATTTTCTTGATGACTTTTTCATTAGCGTTAAGTTATTTGTTTGTATTAGGATTGTGCCTTTGCCTTTTGCTGTCTTTTTCATGATTTTTAGGCTTATGATTATTAGGTTTATGATATTTCGAGAACATATAAGAACTAAAAAATTATTAGGTTTATGATTTTTATTCCTTCCTAACTGCACTTATTTTATTTGTCTTTAGGCTAAAATTTGATGATGAGTGAGTGACAAAAGAAGATGTAAAGAGTAATATGGGTGATTATGTGGTAACATCTATCTACCTATTGGTTCTTTGTAATCTTTTTGTAACAGCGTGGATGATTTTGTTTAATTAGTTTATTTCAGTTGTAGAAGCTTTTTTTTTTTTGTATTTTTAAGTACAAAAAAGATTTAGGCAATTGTAAAAAGTTATATACTTTGTTTTATAACTTTTCAATACTTTTAATACTTTTAAGAGAAATGAGATGCTAATATTTGTAAATTTTATGTTTTATATTGATGTTTAATTGCATTTATGTATTAAATTTTGTGTTTTATATCAAAATTTATGTAATAGAATTTCGTAATTATGTTTAATTGCATATATATACTTTTTGATTTTTGTATGTGGTCATTTTCGGCTTTCTATTAGCCAATTATATATATATTTTAAATTCTGACACTGTTTACGACGACTTCAACTCGCGGCAAAAAATCTCTGATTTTGATTTTATATGTGAAAAGCCCAAATCGCAGCAAATAATACCTAATATTTGCAGAGGAACAATTGTGATGAAAAATTAGGCATATGTCACGCTCAAATTGTTGCGGTTAAGCTGCGATTCTCAAAACGCGACAACTAACTTTTTATCGCGATTTTTAGACTTTTTGTGACGACTTTCTAAATATGTTGTAGTGGCTTATAATATACTTCTAAACTTAAGTCTTGATCCATACCAAATAAATATATATATATATATGTATATATATCGATCATTTTTTAACTTCAATAATATTGCTCACATTAACAAGTATTGAGAATTAGTTTTTAATAGATCATGTCAATTGGGTACGTTGATAATTTCGAGGTAATTACTCAATATGGGACGTACCAAAACACATTATGAAACGTACCCAATTCTGACCCACTGAAAGAAGTACTGCCGCTTCATGAGCGATCCTCACCATTTTTTTGGTGGCCGTATTTACTTAGATGTATATGCTACATATATATCATCATTGATATATATTTAACAAGTTCCTCCAAATAAATATTTAGAAATACATCATCAATATATTTTTATATCTAGCTAATTACTAGGGTTGGGCAGTGGGGAATTCAGATTTTGCCACCCCGCTCTGATCGCCCTACCTCTGCTTGGGCGAGGCGAATCCACCGTACCGCATGGCAGGAGACGGAGTACCCTGCCTCGCTCTGAGGGGCTGTATGGAAGTGGGGGCAGATAGGGGTCACCCCCGCTCTGCTAGGGTTGATGTGTATATATATATATAACATGCATATATGATAGATGTATGTATAATATGAAGAGATGAATGAATTTGTAGTGCTAACTTTCCTTACCTCGTGCCATTACCTATCGTCTAGTGCCCACGATGCAGATAAAGGGGAGGGGAGGGGAAGGGGGGGGGGGGGGGAATTAGACCCCTTAGTCAAAACGACGCGTTTTGGACTTAGTTTTTTTTAGCCCCAGCCCAAAATGACACTGTTTTGGTTTGGGGGTTTATTTTAAATCCTTAGACCAAAATGACGACATTTTAACTAAGGGTTTTTATTTGCCCCCCTTCTTCTTCCCCGAGCCCCTGTTTTTTTCCTTTTTCTAAAATGCTCTCGAACTCTCTCGAGACTCAAATAATGATGGTTGCCAAGTTGTCATTCGTCGTTTCTTGTGTCCATTGCTGTCATCATCGCCGAAGGTAAGATTCTTTGCTTCCTTAGTTCAAGTTTCTTCATTTTTTTTGTTTTTGTTTTTCCCTGTTTAGTTGTCGAGAAAATAAAAAAAAAGGGAAAATATCTGTAGAACCTAAGGTTTCAAGTCTCGTATTTACGTATAGATTTGGATGATAACAAATAAATTCAAAACTCAAGTTTAAGTTGTCTACGCATGAAGAGAACTAAGCACATCAAGAAATCAAGTATGAATAAGAAGAAGAACAAGTTTACAAATAAAACTCATAGAATAATTTTGTACATTTCTTAAATTTTGAAATTGGATTAAGGTTTAAAATTAATATTTTCTCGTAAAGTATCAAATTATATTTTTTACATTTGCATAATTTTATTAAAATATTTAATTTCAAAAATGATTAATTTTTCTCACATAAGTATAAATATTTGATTTTGTAACATGATTAATTATCATCTTTGACATGTATATGTATTGTTTGAAAATCTTGAAGGGTGGTTGTGTGTTTTTTTGACATATGCAAAAAGAAGATTTGATTTGAAAAATAAATCATGCTCATTTTGTCATGTATGAAAAGTAAGAGATTGGGTTTGATTTTTTTGAAAAATGAATGGAGTTGTCTTTGACAAATATAAAAATGAGATGTTTTTATTTGAATATTTTGAAAAGTGAATAATGCTCTTATTTGACATGTGAACCTTCTTAAACTTGAATATGAAAACTCATTTGCATATAAATAACGTACTTGAGTTTTACAAAAATTATAATAAGAGTTTACACATTAATTACTAAGTTTTGTATTATTCTTTCAAAGTACTCATTCTCTCTTATCTAAGTTTTGTACTTTAATCATTTTTCATTTTGAGAGAGATATAGGTTGTACTGTATTGTTCTTATTTCACTCATTGATGAGTATACTCTGATAATCTACCCACTATCAGTTTTTGTATTTGTAAGAGGGTGCGTATAACCCTTATGTGTGTAGAAGGTATCTATACAAAGAATAGTTGAATTACCAAGTGTGAGGTGATTACAAATGTAGATGGTGTTTTACACGAATTCTTTGTAGCGGTATTGCTCAAAGATGTAAGTTTTCTATTTCCACCTGAAAGAGATTGAATAGTGAATTTGGGATCCTCAATGGGTAGCTCGAGGCGAGGACGTAGGCAGTGGGGTTTAACCTCGTTAAAATACTGAGTTTGCTTTTTTCTTGCCCTTATTCTTTATTTCCTGCTACTTCGTATTTTATTTATATTTTATATTGTGTATTTGGTTATAAGTGCTAATTTTTTTAATATAACCCAATTCACCCTCTCATTTGTTTTAGTCATCTAGTCAATAATATAAAAATAACAGGGGTTCCCCCCCTTTCGTACCCATACAACAGGTGGAGTGGGAGGCAGGGTAGAGGTGATCCCACCTCCGTATATGTATCGCCCCTACTAATTACTAAGTAGTCCTTTTCAAAGTTCATGATAATGCCATTTGGAAGAGTATTAAATTGGTGATCTGGGAGTACTATGTACGAACATCCAACATATATTATTGAAATTTCCTATGTACTCTTGTATGGTGAATAATATCTAACTATTTTCTCAATCAAATTGATTATCAATTATCTCGTGTGCATATATAAACAATTAAATATATGCAATAAATCAATTATCAAGTATAACATAACGATTAGTTATAAAATAAAATCTTTTAAAGAACTTCTCAAAAGAAAAACCTTACATGACAGTCCAATTTAGAAAAGTCAATTTTATTAGATTAAGATAAACTATAAGTAAAGTTCTCATATTACAAAACTTTTACAACTAGACACTCTTACTTGACCAGATAAACGATCCATTTGTCTTCTAATATAGTAGCAGCCAAAACCTCTAACGATCTACAATCTATTGCCTTTTCTTTTGGAACTTCCAGTGGTTGAAATCCAATCACCAATTAACGATCATCTCAAATCTTGAGCAAGATCACATTTACAAGTGTATAAAAATACAAAGAAAATTTTCACTCATTTTTCTCTCAAACTACTCTCAAAATATCTCTGAATATCTGCTCTGATCGAAAATTTTCAATAGGGTTACAGTCTGACTTGATTTAAATAGGCAGTCCAAAAGAGTCCTGCTGAATCGCATTTGCTGACAGGTCGTGCATCATCAGAATTCTTTTGCTAACATGCTTTCAAAATGACTAAAATTTATAACGTGCATCATCTCAAATTCTGATTTGATAATTTTCGGACTTTGAAATTAAATATACCAGTAACCCTAACTGAACTCTTTAATATTCTAAAATGACTAAAATTACTATGGATAAATCTTATAGTCAAATTACATTCATTCAAAAAACAAAACTTTAATGATAAGATAAAATCATATCCTATTCAAACTTAAACAGTTCATCACTAATCCAAATCAACAAATTTCTATTAACAATTATGTTGTTCAATTGATCACATTTTATTACATTTTTTGGTATGGTAATAGATCCGTGAACTTTTGAACTTTTATATATCGCTTCTTAACTTCGAGTAGATCATAATTTTATGAAGAAATGGCTATATTAATTACCTAATATTTTATTTTCCTCAGTCAATTTGGAACGATCTACACAATCTTAAATCTTATTGTTCGCTAAACTATAGTCAAATTATAGTATCTCGCAAGAAACATCAACACCCGTACACTCAATGTTTCAATTTTTTTTTTCAGATTTTTAAGAACATTCAATTGGAGATCAGTTATTGAGATTCTAAACTCTCTCACTCTAGGGAAAAAAAAATCTTGATTTGATTTGCGCCGAAGAAGAGGCTTTAGCTTTCCCCTTCTTCTCTTACCTTTTTTCCACTCATTTCTCATTTCTTCTCTTCCTTACTCTCTCTCTCATTTCTTAGTTTATTTTTTTTTCTTCAAGGTCGAAAAATTAAATCTATAGTTTTCTAGCAACTTTTGAGAGATATGCGCAACACAAAAAAACTCTCAAACTACAAATTATTTGCAAGGTAATGACGATTTTGTAGAAATCACTGTATGTAGTCCTCATGCGCTGCATGCTCACAACTGCACTTGACCCTCATGCTCCACCCCTTATGGTAGCTCCTCTAGCCACACGTGTTGGATCACAATAATCACCATTACATTAGACCTTTTAAATTTAACTTTTGTGGCTAAAAAAAGACAAACGTAATGCTTTCACACATCGTCAAAGTCTAGTGGAATTGGTTCAAATTGTAATACATCATTTTTCGTTCATGTTTTCTTATTTTACAGTATAAAAAAATGAGTTCATTTCTTAGATGATAGGTTGGGTTCTATCTTTTTATGAAAGGTGATGTTTAGTTTCTGTTTAGTACTGCCCCTTGGATGTTTATTTGGAGAAAGTATTAGCAATAATGAAGTCTGGATAAGTCCAATAGGGTACTAGAGGAGCTCCAATAGTTTATGTAGAGATATTCTTGTGTGTATTTGGTCAAGTTTTTCTTGTTCAATGAATGACAATGATATTTTTCTGTTAAAAAAAAAAGTTGTTGAGATTCTAAAAAAAAATTTGAAATTAAACGGACCAAATCTCATAAGTATACAAATTAATGAATTTTTTAAAATCAAATGGATATTAAAATAAACAAGTTTTAGACATGAATTAGTTAAAAACTAATTATTCGGGTTTTATTTTAAATAAGGATTATCATGATCCATCAAAAGTGATAACTAAACATTTAAATTAAAATATTCAAGGCACAACTTATAAGGAGAAATAAGATGAGTTGAGTTTATTTTTTAATATTATTATTATTTTAGATTTTAAAAAATTGAATTGAAATTTAAAAAATATGTATTGAAATTTGAAAAAATTATATTGAGAATTATTTTTTATATAAGAATTTAAAAAAATATAATAATAAATTTAAGACGAATTAACATAAATTCATCTTATCTACAAATCAAAACCGACACTTAATAAACCTTCCAATGTTAACATATTTTTTCCGTTGGAGCATCAATTTTTTAAAGTTCTTTTCTTTTTTCAAAACCCTGATGCTCTGATTTATGTTACTTTTAAATTTCCATCTGTATTAACCCTCTTTTTTTTTAAAATATAGAAAATATCGACCCACTTTGTTCCCCATATATAAGCAGATATGATCATCAATGATCAATCCACTTGAAAATAATAATTCTGTTATAAAAAAGAAGTAATAATAATAAATAATAATACTAAAGAAAGGGATATTCCAAGTTTTAAATGCTAACGTCTGGTTGTTCAGCGAGCTTCTTACGGGCTCCGCGCCTTGGAGTTAGAACAGTATTCATAACGCCGGCCATCATTATTTACACTTGGGATTTTCCTCCTCACGGATAACCCCTAAATGAATAATTCGATATGGAGTTTGGTTCTATAGAATTGGGAGGAAGTTGGTTTTGATTTTAATTTTGATTTTTTATTTTTGATTTTTATTTTCAACCTTATTTTCATAAATTTAATAAATTATATTGATTTATTTTTATATAAAAATTAAAAATAAAATTGAAAATAAAGAGATTTAAATAAAAAAAAATCAAAACTGACTTTTTAAAATCGATTTCACGTAGAATTATTTTATTTATTTGTATTATTATTCAATATTCTATTATTATTATTTTATTATTATTCATAATTATTTTCAACAATTCTCACTATCCAATCGTACCCAAAGTTTTGATGCATCCAATTGCCAAAATTCTCAACCTTAGTTTATTAGTTTTATATGGAAATTACAAATTCTTTCTACACTTATACCTTATTGAAAATAGAAATGATATATAGTCTACCATTTTTACAATTATATTTTAAACGAAAGATATTTTTATAAGTTGATTTAATTTTATAGAAATATATTCAATTTAAAATATATATAATTTATTAGATAGAAGATTGTAAAAATAATTATGCGTGTATGATATATCATTACTTATATGATATAAACGTGTAGGTGTTTGAATAATATCATATTAAAATATATACGGGTAATTAAACTTTAATCTAAATATTTAATTCAATCAGATCAAACCTCTCAAATTTTACATTATCAACCCTCTGTACCTATTATTATATTATTATTGTTATTATTATTCAAACAGTTATCTCTTGAATAAGTTAAAATCTATTTATGTAAAAACATCGTAATTTAAGGTACTACATAAAGCTACCTATGTTTCGAATTAACTTTTATATATTTGTTTTTCTTGGATGAAACATGTCTTATTCCCCAAATGGTTAAATATGGCTGCATATGTTCGTGGGGGAAAATCTCCGAAATTCCGCCGACTCATTCCCCTCACTTTTCTGTATTCACCAATTACTAAAAGGAAAAAGAAGAATGAACAGTTAAACTCGGCAAATCTTTATTATTATTATTAGGGTCAGTCTTTGCAGTCCATTTTTTACGCTTTTTTAAATTCTTATAATTTATATAAAAATATATAAAAAAAATTAAAAATATAATAAATTAATAAAATAAAAACATATAATAAAAAGATAAATAAAGATGAGTTTTTAAAGAAATTTGACCTCAACCTAGCTCTTGCTATTGCTAGTAGCAGTGGGCGATATCGTACAGACTCATTTTCAAGTTTAAGATTGTTAGAGCACATCAGAAGTCGTTAGGACTCGCCGTCACAGAAATGAGTCCGTCGGTTTCTTTCGATCTTAATAAGCTGGACGGTGTCGATAGGCTGCAAAAGGGGATTCGGTCGGTCAGATCAATCCCTATGAAAACTCTTATTGTTATTATTATAATTAATTTTTGAATATTTCTATTAGGCATAACATTCATTATATACATTGCCGCTGCCAACAAGAAGTCGGTTCTCAGTTGCTCTTTCTCTAGAAGATAGAGAGAAAAGAGAGCGTGTGAGATCAGGTGGTGAATTGATCTTTCTTCTTCGTCGCTCTCGTTCTTTGACTTCGAAATCCCATTTCACTTTTCTCCTTTTCTATTAGCGAGTTTTCCTTTCACGGACGGCTTCCCAATTCTCCTTCTTTTGTTATCATTTCACGAGGGGGATCTTTGGAAATTCCAAAGTTCTCCGAAGCCTTCTGCTTCGGCTTTTGTCGTCTTCTTCCGACAATTCTTTCGAATTTTGAACCATTTCCTGTGGATCATCACAGTTTGAATTTATTTTCTTCCATTGAAGATCCATTAGTGCCAGTTTAATTAGAGCCAAATTCTGAAACTGGGTTTTCGACAGTTTCGAATTTTGCTGTTGCAAATTTGTAGTTTTCTCAGCTTACGCGCTTTAATGGGTGTCTTCGTTATCACTGAAGAACAAGAAGGTAAGCATTTTTGTTCATCATCCTTAATAAAAGTTCTCTAAATATTGTTTTTTTTTTTAAAGAGCCTCATTTCCTGGAAGTTGTGCCTTATTTAATCGAATCTCCACCAATAACCCAAATCATCCAGCTCATTCCCACGGGAATGTTCTTTTCAATCTAATCCCAGTTCCAATCATCATATTTCTCATTCACACCTTTAACTTTTGTTTCGTTTCCAATCCAATCTTGATTGTGTTTGTGGGGGCGCTAATGGGTTGCGCAAGTTCAAAGCAAAAGCGATGCCGGCACTGCCAGAGCCCCTATTCCCCTGCCCCCAGAAGCTACTCTATGCACATCCACCACTCACCACAGAGCCAAGGTGATAGCTACCATGTTGTCGCTCTCACCTCCTCCACACTGGGTTCAATCAAGCTCGAGCCTTCCACCCAAATCAACCATTTCAACAACAAGATCATCGATGTCGACGATGATCTCCCTAACGGCGATGGAAATTACATTGGCTATGTCGAGGATAACCAGAAGAAGAACAAGGAATTTGCATTAGGCCTAATCGAGGCCAAAACATGGTCAAGCATGATCGAAGAGAAAATCCCAAAAACTGTTCCCAGGACTCCGATTAGAACGCCACCAGGAGAGCCCGAGACCATCAATACATGGGAATTAATGGAAGGCCTTGAAGACGTTAGTCCTCTGCGGTCCCCTAATCATATCAGGAGCTTTTCTTTTGATGTTGTTCACAGTCCAAATCCGATTCCGGTTGATATTGCTTTTGATCGTCCAAGGTCAAGATTTCAAGGAAACGGCACGGCCTCGCCTAAGCCTATGTGGCTTCATATAGGAGATGATGATGCGGATTCCGTGGATATGATTTCCCAATTCGATCCCCAAGTCATTTCTACGTTCAGGAAATCACTCCCAGAGCTGCCGCCTGATAACCCATTTCACCTTCGGTCACTGGACAATGATAAACACCAGGAGCAACAATCGGCTGCAGAAGCCAACAATGACTTGCCATTAGATATCGAGAGTGAAAAGAAGGTAAATGGTACTGTTGTGAGTGATTACAAATGCGGGAAGGACAAAGTGGTGGTGTACTTCACAAGCCTGCGAGGGGTGCGGAAGACGTATGAGGATTGTTGCCATGTGAGGGTGATCATAAAAGGCCTTGGCATCCGAGTTGATGAGCGGGACATGTCGATGCATTCGGGGTTCAAGGAGGAGCTTAAGGATCTATTGGGAGATGAGTTTAATGGGGGAGGCTTGCCGAGGGTGTTTGTGGGGAAAAAGTACATAGGCGGGGCTGAGGAAATCCGGCGAT
The DNA here is from genome assembly GCA_036898215.1 of Platycarya strobilacea. NCBI lineage: Eukaryota > Viridiplantae > Streptophyta > Magnoliopsida > Fagales > Juglandaceae > Platycarya > Platycarya strobilacea. The sequence continues at coordinate 3,087,011 of CM072546.1, forward strand.
TACACGAAGATGGTCAGCTCGAGAAGGTGGTAGAGTGTTGCGAAAGAGTGGATGATGGTGGTGGAGTTGGGGGTCCTGGTCTAGCCTGTGAGGCTTGTGGGGATATAAGGTTTGTGCCTTGTGAGACATGTTCAGGAAGCTGTAAAATTTACTATGAACGCGAAGAAGAAGAAGAAGAAGAAGAATGTGGTGATGAGGAGGGTGAGTATGGGTTCCAACGTTGCCCTGATTGCAATGAAAACGGGCTTATACGCTGCCCCATATGTTGCTATTAGTTTTCAGGTATTTTCCCATTTTTGTGTCCATTTCTTTTTGCTTTTTGGTTTCTTTAATTTTCCCTTTGTGAGAGTTGTTTGTTGTACAGTGGACTATTTGGTATGTTTGGTTGGAGATCAATGAGAAAAAAACTGTAGTAGGAGAGGGAGAATAATGTGTTCTAAGCAGGTTTCCATAACCTCAAAAGAATGTTATAAGGGCTCTGTATACGTATAAATTTTGATTTCAGAACTTGTATACTTTCTCCTCTCATATGTAATTTACAAGATACCACATGAAATGTGCATTAGCAGCTCGTCTTCCTTTCCTTCTCGCAAAGGTGTTTTTCTCAGTATTGCCATCTGAATGTAGTGGTCTAAAAGTTATGGGTCAGTTGTATTAGTTGTATTGGTACTGTTCTACCACATTGTTGATCCAACATGTTTTAATACTCGCAAAGAAAAAATCTTGGAAACAATCACTATTTGACAGCATCTATTACATATATGAAGTGATTTAAATAAATACACCAATTTCTCCCTGAGCAAATTGACCAATTGATCATTTTTTTTCTCTCACATGATCTTGTTATAGAGCAGTCATCTCATGTGTGCAATAGATGCTGTCAAATAGTGATTGCTTTGTAGCAAAATTCATTTGCAAATCACTTAAAACATAGTGCATATTAGCTATTACTAAAGACGATAAAATTCAAGATAAAAAGTAATATTTTTGTTTTCATGCAACTCTTGACAAGAAGCTATGTTCTGATGCAATCAGAATGATGAAATGGGTAACTTTTTTCCTTTTTCTTAAGAGCCAAGGCTTTGATTGAGGCAATGAATTCATTAGAAGTAGGGGTGTCAAATCGTGTTAACGGGTCGTGTTCGTGTCGTGTCAAGACATATATATTATACTATATAGGTCAACCCTAACCCGACCCGTTAAGCTTATCGTGTCAAAATCTCAAACCCTAACCCAACCCGTTAACATAACGTGTCGTATCGTGTCAACCCGTTATGACCCATTAGTAAATATTAAGAAATATATTAACACGACATAATATGATTCGTTTCAACCTATTTATGTAAATGAGTTGAATATATCCAAAATTAACCCGTTTGACTTAATTAAATTTAACATAATTTTATATAAATATTAAAATCATAATATCTATAAAACTAATAACACTAATTATAAGTTTAAATTACAATCTAAATAATAAAATATCAAAATTAAAATTCTAACAAATTTACATTTAAGTATAAAAATATAATTTTAATTTTAATTTTCTTAGCGTGTCATAACGTGTCATAACGGGTTAAAACAGGTTGACCCGTTATCAACCCGTTAAGCAATCGTGTCATAACGGGTCAACCCGTTTTGACCCGAAACCCGTTAAGACTAAACCCTAACCCGCTATTATCGTGTCGTGTTCGTGTTGGGTTAACGGGTCGTGTAAGAAATTGCCACCCCTAATTAGAAGGGTTTGTGACCTATTTTGGCCAAGTGTAATTTCAACTGCAGATGCAATCTCCGAAGATGTGGTAAAAAAGTGACTTTTGTTTGACAAATTACATCTGCGTCCATTGTACTACATTTGAATAGTCGCAGTATCGAGAAGTCCACTTCGTATGCACAAAAGTCAAAAGGTGGGGAAACAAACAAAATAGCCCAGTATCAAAATCTTCCTCTTTGATTATTCTTCCTTATTGTTATAAAACTAAAAAGAAAACTACTACTATTGCAAGAGAAATATAAAAGAAATTCTCTGAAACTTTCTTTCTCTCTCTATTTTCTTATGAATTTCATTACAACTGAAGCCCATATTTATAGGCGTTGAAGTTACTATGCAAGTTACTATGCAAGTCACTATGCAAGTTACTATGCAGATTTTAAAATAATAGTGGTGAGGTCATTCACATAATTTTAGTGGTGGGACAGGGGGCGGCTGCCGTCCCTCCACTTACAGAATTCATAACACTCCCCCTTGAATGACCACCCATAAACAATCTGCCTCGTTAAAACCTTGCCAAGGAAAAACCCAGTGGGAAGAAAAACCAATGGCGAAGGAAAAAGAGTACAGTCTTCTTATGTATCCACAAGTGCTTTTAAGATTGCCTCATTAAAACCTTGCAAAGGAAAACCCAATGGGATAAAACCTTAGCGAAGGAAAAAGAGTACAATCAACACAAGTCTTCAGGACTTTTACTCCCCCTGGAAAGTGCATGACGATAGATTTTGAGTCTTCACATTTTAATATTCTGCACAATTTTCTTGAATGTCGCAGTTGGTGATGTATTCATGAATAAATCTGCCAGATTATCACTTGATCGTATCTTTGATATATTCTCCTTTGATTTGAGTGATACAAGCAGCATTATCTTCGTATAAAATTGTTGAGCTATCAAAATACCACACTTTTCTTGGATATGTTGAGTCATTGATCTCAGCCAAATATACTCTCGACTTGTTTCATGAATTGCAATAATCTCTGAGTGATTTGAAGATGAAAAATAATATCTGGTTGACAAACTTAATAGAAATCTGATACCTGCAGTAATACTTAAACTCCCCCTGATAATATGCATTAGTGTTTCAAGTAATAAGCAAATATAATTTCAGTATATATAACAAGTTAAGAATTCAAACACGATCTCCAACTAAATAATGCATTAGAGAGAGTATGATAATATTTTCATCTAAAATTTTCTCCCCCTCATTCGGCGTTATTAGGAAGAACTTGTTTATATACGGCGGAAATAACATTGGAAACCATCTATGTATGATAAAAGCTGTAAAAGCTTTGAGGTCTAATATTATCGGTTCGGCGGAAAATCAAATCCGCTTGACATTGTGGACAAACGAGATCTTGAAGAGATTTGAAGCCTTCGGGTTGTTGTTTAAATATAACCAATTTTACCATTGGTTTACTCCAGCAAAAAGATTTCGCATTCCTCATAGATTCAGTTGTTGTTCATTCAGAATGATATTATGTCTGATAGAAATTCTAATGTCCCAGATTTGAACCATGAACCTTTTATACCTCAACCACTTATATTTTCTCCTGAGGCTGTAAACACCATGATAGGAGCAGAGATATATCTATCTAGTAAATCTGATCCTGAAATTGTTGCAGCATCAAGAACCCTTAGTGCTCAATATACTGCTTCTCTTACAACCATGTCACAGAGGCTATTGGCGAGAACGAGTGAGGTTGATCATCTTAAAAATCAAATATCTGAGTTGCATCAAACGCTTGCAACTAAAGATAGAAAGAATAAAGATTTAAAACAAGATAACAAGGAGCTGAAGAAACTTGTAGACTGGTATTCTCGTGACCTGAAAACACGAGTAGAAGAGCTGGAACGAGAAAGAGCTCAGATACAAAGTCAACAACAGCAGCTAACGGCAGAGGTTCAGCGTTTACAAGAAAATAGGGATAGCTGTAATTAATCTCGCTGGCTTTTGAAATTATGCATCCAGCATATCTTGTAAAGTGAGATTTGAAAAGATGATGGTTTGTCTTGTTCTTATTTCCATTTCTATAAGAACCGTCTTTAGTTTCATTTAGTACGCATCAAATCTTCTTCTCATATCTATAGTCCATCTGTATTTGTATTCTTATCTTACAAATTTCCAATGGCTCATCAATTTCCTTTTACTATTTCTTACAATCAACATATGAGGTATCCTTCACCTCAATTACAAGTTGATCCTGCATCTTCCGCAGGTGTAATGTTGCAGCAAGCAAATGATCTGGCTAATAAGTCAGATCGTGAAGCTGTTTATGAGCTGGTGACTCTCGGCACCCGATACTCCTCTTCTATTGTTGGATTTTTCAACCGATTACAATCCAAAAATCGTGAGATTGAGGAGCTTAACGAGAAGGTTTCTGTACTTCAACGACTCGTTCAAGAGTCTGACAAAAAAATTGCAGACTTAAAGCAGGAGAATAAGGATTTAAAATCCTTACTTGCCTCTTCATTTCGACTGCCTAATCCTTTAGATAAGGATGGTACGTTGCTTTATGAAAAGCAAATGCATTTGAGAGATGAGGCTAGAAGTCTCAAATTCTTGTAACTCATCTATGAATTGAATAATAAAATCTTTCCTTTTCAAATGCATTCCTTGAATTTATAGCAACCCTTATGATCTTTTCAAGAGTTCTAACAAGGTAAATCATCAACGTAAACTGCAATAATGACGAATCCAGATTCTGATAAAACACATGAACATATAAGATTATTCTTAAATCCTTCTTTTAATAAATACTCGTTGATTCAATTATACAACATGTGTCCGGATTGCTTTAACCCATATAAAGATCTTTGAAGCTTTATAAAGTACATACTCCTAAATGTACTTGGATTAGATGCTTCAAGTATCGTAATAATCTAATGATGCTTATAAATATGCAGTGACCACATTCATTAACTGCATATCTAATCCTTTTGCAATAACCAAATCGATTAAAAATATGAATGTGATTGCATTCATAACAAGGAAATATGTTTCCTCATAATTGCTCTCGGGTTTCTACAGGAAACCTTGTGCAACAAATTATACCGCATAATTTTATTTCGCACTACGCTTTCGTATAAATACTCACTTATATCTGACAAATATTACACCCTTTGGTGTTTGGACAACAGGTCCAAATGCATCTCGCTTCACTAGCGAGTTTAATTCAGTTTTAATAACTGCTTTCCATTTTGGCCAATCATTTCTACGTCGACATTCTTCGATGATTTTTTTTTTTTGGCTCATTACTTCTGGTAATATCAAGTGTTATCATATCTGTTGTCGACAACAATTTTATTTCTATCCATAAATTTTCCAGTACTCATGAAATGTATTGAGATCTCATTGTTCCTCTTCAGGGGAAAACATTTCATGAAACACCTCTACAGGAGGTTCCTCTTCAGGAGGTTTATACTCTTCAGGAGTTTTCTCTTCAGGAGTTATACTCTTCAGGAGTTACACTCTTCAGGAGTTACCTCTTCAGGAGGATTAGAAAATACGGTCTCTTCATGAGCACCGATTTTTATTTTTCTTGTGCACCAATAGGTCTTCAACGCTTCAGGTGTATCTTAGACTCATTTATTGCTGTTTTAACAACTCGTCCTTCAGGGACTTCAATTCTTGCTTAAGCATTAACAGCAGTAATATATGATTTTACAACACCTTTAGTGTCAGTAAATACATCATGTAATTGATTTGCAACACTTTGCAGATAAATAATCCTCTGAACTTCTGGTTCACATTTATTTATAAGAGGATCAAATTTAAACAGGACTTTATTATCCCAAGTAATTTCTTGTCGTGCTTCAGGCACCGATATTTCATTATTTCAAAACATGATGAAATATTAATAAACTTATATATAAAAGCTTAGTATAAGTAAATCAAGTGCATGGCCGTACAACAGGTACGTGACTACTGTTTAGTCATATCACATCTATGACAAACATCTTCATTTTTTTTTTATGAAGAATTATTCTGAGGGCCTTTACCCTTTTCTGAGTTTGATCACTTCTGGTGATACGATATATTTTTTATCATCTTTAGTGTTGTCGCTTTTGGGACCAACACTTCTATAATTTTTCTACCACGTCTACGCCCTTAGTTCCCGTTCACTTCTGGGAATTGTGTAAATTCGATATCATTAATAGGACGTAACTGGTGTAACAAAAACTCATTATTTAGCTCAATCACTGGAAGACAAAACAAAAGTTCAGAATATTTGTTGAACTTTCACTCTCGATATTGCTACTGCAGGAGCACATTCGAAGTATGAAAAATAATGTCTTCTTTTATATATCATCATCAGTGACATTTTCACTGCATAATTTTAATATTGAGCTGATTTTAAAGAGTGCAGAATATTCAATACCACTCTTAAAATCTTGCAACTTCAGGTGCAATAAATCATAATGATCTTTTGAGAGGATTACATCTTCTGGTGCTTATATCACTCTCTTAATTCATTTCACATAGTAAGATGATTTTTCATCATGAGATACACAGCACGGTCCTTCAGGGACACATGATTTTCTTCTATGATTGTATCTTTCAAGTTCATCATCATATCCAAATAGATCTCATCAAGGATCTGGATAAATAACATTTTTCAGAAATATCAATAGTAATAAATCTCAATATTTTATATTATATTACAAAAATAAATCTGTGAATTTAATAAATATATTCACATTATCATGAGAATAAAAATAAAATTTTATCAAGTAATATTCAAAAATATTACCTTTAATATTTATCTCAAGGACTGCAAATAATATATTGAAAAACTTACTTGAAGTAGAAGACCATTAGCTTCAGTATCGGTAGAACCTCGTGCTGATAACGTGTTATAAAACTAAAAAGAAAACTACTACTATTGCAAGAGAAATATAAAAGAAATTCTCTGAAACTTTCTTTCTCTCTCTATTTTCTTATGAATTTCATTACAACTGAAGCCCATATTTATAGGCGTTGAAGTTACTATGCAAGTTACTATGCAAGTCACTATGCAAGTTACTATGCAGATTTTAAAATAATAGTGGTGGGGTCATTCACATAATTTTAGTGGTGGGACAGGGGGCGGCTGCCGTCCCTCCACTTACAGAATTCATAACACTTATTAATTAATCGATAAATAAATAGTATGGGTCGGCTTTATTATCTCAGTGGCAGTGAGGATTGTTGGACCAACTTCTGAAGTTCATTATTAATGCTTGTGAATATTAATATATTGATCATATTCGAGAAAAAAAAAGGCAAAATAAATATACAATAATAAGCTGTAAGCAAATTCAAAAATATTATTTCTACATGATTTATGTGTAATTACACGTTATATAAAAATATTATTTTATCTATTTTTTAATATAATTATCCGATATTTTTTAATTAGATTTTTATTAATTTTTTTTTTAATATTTCGACTTACGACGTTGTCGATTCTGTAAAAACTAGGCACGACGTTGTCATTGCTTAAGCAAATTAGGTGAAGAAAGGTACTGGGTCGACGCCGGCGATTGACCAAAACGACCAGTGACCAAAAACGAGGAATGAAATGGTCAGATTCTCATTCGTTTACTTCACAAAACCGGTGAAGAAGTTCTCAAAGCTCAACCTGCAGACTTTTTCTTTTCAAAACCAAGTGACAATGTGAACGACACATAATAAAATCTATTTTTTCCCCTTTTGACCCTTACAAAGATGCAGGCAAATAAGTTACGCGTTACCCTGATTGAATAAATGCCAAGAAATTCCATAGTCCAACATAACATACGCATATATTATTGCCTTCAAAACTGAAGCCTACCCACTACTAAAAAACTTAAAGCAAATATTTAATTGGAAGAAAATCCTATAGAGGATGTTTGTGCTGAAACTCCGAGACCAAGACTCGAGGACGATTTTAAAAAAAGAAAAAAGAAAAGAAAAGAAAAGGGAATCCGACTCAATGATAAAAGTAGTTGGAAGATGTGCTTAATTCGAATCTATAATAAATATTAAGTTAAGACATATATCTCGATTAGATTTAGAAATTAGGTGAGTTAAAATGTATTTAATTTATTTTTTAATATTATTATTATTTTAAAATTAAAAAAAATTAAATTAAAATTTGAAAAAATGTATATTAAAAATTAAAAAATATGTATATTAAAAATTAAAAAATATGTATAAAAATGTATTTTATATAAAAAAAATTAAAAAATATAATAATAAAATAAAAATGAATTGATGAAAATTTTAAATCCAAATCCAACTATAGTTTTCAATAGTTCCATTTACATGAGGCGGAACAGCAAAGGGACGCAGAAATGAAACCAATAGTAAGAGCCAAACATGTAGATGTTTTATGATATTTACCTGATGGTATCTCTCTTCAATTAATATTCATGTTCCTTCAATCAATTTCGGATTTGATGGGCCTTGAGCCAATAAAACTACAAAATAACAAAAGGTTATAGGCTACATGACACTAATTTTGCTATCTAATCAAAGTCATTATCGGTTTTGTATTTTAAGACCTCAAGAGGTAGAGGGCAATGATTAAGTAATGTGCAAAAATAATTTAAGCATGGAACAAGTTTCATTATATCTGAGCTCATGGCATCATGAAAGAACCATAAAACTTTTGGTTTTTGCGATTGTTGTAATAATGTAGTACTTAATCATTTTTTATTAACTATAAGCTTCAATTAATTAAGTTGTTGTTATAAATACTATAACATTGGAAAACCATTTAAAAAAAAAAAAAATTAAAATAGGGTCCGTGTTTGCTGGATTGTCCTAACAAAAAAAATAGTTGGAGTGCCATAAGTTTCATGGCCAGGGAAATTTCATGCTATTGGACAAATGTGCAGGTTTTCTGAAAACTGGCAACCCAAATGTGTTGAAGGAAGACAGCCACATACAGGCTAGAGGTTAAAAGAGATGCACATACTTAATTAACAGAAGCAATTAGGGAAATCTGTACTCTGTAGTGATATTTGGGATAACTTCTGGCAAAGGTAGATTCAGAACTAAGGTAAGGGCAATAAAATGATAAGACATGTAACATGAGATGACCCATCATTAGGACATTAATTTAAGGAGTTCGGTGTTCCTTTTTTTTTTTTTTTAACCTTTTAATTTGCTACGTTATTAAGGAGTTTGTTGGGTTGTAAAGACAATGATGAAAAGTAGACGGCAGGGTGGTTGGACAGGGGTGCACAAATAGTTTATGATATTTGGTTGGCAGCCGAGAAAGAAATATTTGAAAAATTATGAAGTAGTTGACACGTATGTGGAAGGAAAAAGCAATGTGGCTTTAAGAAGCTGGTTCGTGTAAAAGTAAAAATCTAGTACTTTGTAAGTTGTAACTTTATGAAGTGTTTGTACATACGTTGATGTTAACATTTATGTAACAATGATGATTTTGACATAAATGTTGGGGGTGCATTTTGGCCTCATTTGAATTTAATGGGATAAATTAAGATGAATATTAAAATATTTTTTTTAATATTATTATTAAATTAGAATTTAAAAAAATTAAAAATTATTTATTATATTTATGTGAGAATTTAAAAAAATATAATAATGAGATTGAGATGAGTTTAACTCATCTTCTAATCTAAACGGGCCTAATGCATTTTTAAATAAGTATTGATAAAAAACATTTACACTCATCAGTCATCACACTCATATTCACATAAATAATAATACATTATTGTTTATACGAGAATAAGGATGAGTGTGATGAATTGCTCTCAATCATTTTAGTTTTTAGATATATTAATTTAATCATCACTTGTAAAATTATATTTTACTCTGATATCAGGTAGCAACCGATTATTCTAATCAAACTATTTCCTTCTACTTCACGTTGAAATCACTGAATAAAGTTTGATGGCAGGAGATATACGCAATCATGCACACTCCTCTTCCTCGTCCTATCATCCAAAAATTCTCATATCGTTGATATTCATTGATGATTTTAAGGTCATGTCGATACAAATAGACAGCTACAATAATAGACCGAAATGTACGTGATTAGAAAAAAAATATATATAGAAACGAAGACGGTCCCTAAAATTGTAGAAAGGTGCAAATGTAATTTTCCCTGTCCTATGACAGTGATGGAAGTAGGAGTCGTCAACTGGCTTGGCTTTGTGTCTAGAATGCTTGCCTGGTGTCACGGGCTGCAGGAAAGCACAGTGAGAATGTCGGCAAGGTGCTCGCCATGACTGGTGCCGCAAACTCGCAGGCCATGACAACTTCAACTATGAGAAAATGTTGACTACAACTGACGCCCGACCAGCTTAAATGGGTTGCATTTATATCACGGATCAGAGAGGGGTCTATTTTCACACCGGCAAATTACGAAGTGTGAATTCCCATTAACCCATTCGAGTGACAAGCCTTGTTAATTAATGCTCGATGGTTGTCACTGCTTACCTTAATGATATGCTCAGAAAAGTCAAGGTCCTCAAGGAGTACAAGAGTTTGAATTACAGGATAAACAGAACACTACATGATAGCATCCATACAAGAAGACAAAAAAGCACCAACAACTCACAACATATGTAAAGACTCGATTTTTTATTTACCGCTAACAACAAAAATGCATCCGATGAAGGCGGTGGGTGGACCAGGATTCCCTATTTCCAGCCATGTTACAAAATTATATTGCTACAACTAATAGATTTTACAATCGAAGATCTCATAGTGTAGGCCCGGCACATTCAATCACAGGAGATGCTATTCTAACACTAATGCACAAAGATTTCAATCTTGAACCAGTTTCGGAGACAAGAAAACAATGAGCCATTTATTTGTATACAATAACGCAGGTGAAGTAAACTAAATGACTTGCCAATGTCACTCTATTTTTTCACCATCATGGCTACCCAAATCAGAAGCAGCTTTGGCTGCGCGAGTCAAAATGTCTGAAACCCAAAGTGCTCCTTTGGCAAAGTAGCTGCTATTTACTAAAGCATTACCAGCTACAGCTGCTGCTCTCCCTGTAACAGTCGCTGCAACGATAGCTGCTGTACCAGTGACAATAGCAGCTGATTTGGTGATTTCTGAAACATGGTATTTATCATCCACAGCCTTAAAAGTTTCCATGCCAGCATAAATATGATCAGTGAGCCCAATTCTATTGCTAAGCTCAGCAACCTTGGCTGCTGCAGTAGCTGAGACTCGAAGGGACTCATCAAAAGCTTTGGCCTTGATTAATGCATCTTTGCCCAGAATATATCCCTTCGCTAGCATTGTCTTGACAACTTCCTGTGCGACAGTTACTGCTTCTCCCGGTGTTGAGACACATTGTCCCATATGAATAGTCTGCCAAAACCATACAAATTTAGCAAACATTCATAATCGGGTATTGTGGATAATAGACAGTCACTGAATAACCATTCTACCAGCTTATGCCCCCTCCCCCCCTCACTTCCTTTCTGATTACTCATAAAAAAGTTGGTAAGCCTCAAATTAATATGCAAACAAACTGTTTTAAAAAAATTGCAACATACAGCCAAAAATGTAAAACTTCAACGTCTTATATGCTAAGAGAGACTGCATCAGAATTCATGGCCCTCCAACGAATTTCTTATACCAAAAATTGAAATTTCTATCTTATAATTTCCATGATAAGGTTCCAGTTGATATTTTCCAGAGTGTAAAGTTTATCAAGTATAATATCTGTAACGAGCCAAGCAACCAAGTCATACTACAAGAAAAATTGATGCATACCATTGAGCTGGTATCATCTCTGGGCATCAATGACAGACTATTCCAAGGATCGGATTCATCAATATATGCTCCCCAGGGTTGTATATGTACACATTGATCTAGAATTGTAGCTCCCTGAAGCACAAAAAATGGACAATGAGCTAATAAACTGTTCTGCCAAAATATCAGATGGTCATGATGGTGGGATATTCTGTAGTTCATGTCCACCCATTACAAGTGGGACTGGACTTGAAGCACAAAAAATGGACAATGAGCTAATATACTGTTCTGCCAAAATGTCAGATAGTCATGATGTTGGGATATTCTGTAGTTCATGTCCACCCACTACAAGTGGGACTGGACTTGCAGTTCATTGCAATTCAACACCTCATGAAAAATCAGTTATGTAAAGATAAATGCCATATCCAAATTAATAAAACTCCACTTGGATTGAATGATTTATATCTTATATATCTCCAAATGTTGGGAGCTTATTAGCAATACATCCAAGTTTATTACCAATATTTTCAAAGGAGAAAGGCAATAACAAGGCACCAAGGCCAAGCCCTTGCCCAGCCCGAGGCATGAGGCAACACTTGATAACTTATGAGCTGATTGGAGAACTTGAATAGGGATAACCATATCCAAATTTTCAATTTTAAGATGAGTCATATGAGCACTTATCAGTACTATTTATAAAAATGTATGTAGCATGAACAAATAGACATTCTAAGAATGACTCGTTTGCTTTGTCCAATTACACTACTGAGATTAATGTAAAAACCAGTTCCAGCCTCCCTTGGCACAATGTTTACAGTCAGATAAAACTCAAATATGATTAGCAAACAACCATTATTATTGCAAATTCACCAAAAAATAAAGACAACGGGTAGAGGGAGGTAATAAACTGGGGTATCCACATAATTACATAGATAGGCCACTAATTTGTTTCCCTAATAAAATGACAGTATGGGAGGAGAGCGTTTGCAAAGCAACTTACACTGAGCAAAACAGCTGTTCCCAGAGCATAAGCATCTCTAAATGTCACATATGCAGTACAAGCACATTCACCGTATCTGTTTCTCAACAAACAAAGCAATTCTCCAACTCAGAGCATTTATTAATTCCTATTAAGATTACTAATATGAATTCAATTGATGCCAAAGAATTTTTGTCCTGCAATGATGGAGACTTCACAATCAACAGCCAGTAGAGTACATAACAAGTGGGCTGCATTAAGGGCACATGAGCAATAACTAATGATAATGCCACGTACTGTCTCTTGGATTTGAATGGTGATAGTGTTTAAATTCATCTCTTCACTTATGTATAAACAAATGAGTCTAAGCTTACTTTACAATTAAGGCACAACCCAACCATAGAACAGCACATAGGAGAGTGTAGAAAGGGAAGAACTATTAATTTGTCAGTAAATAAATTCAGAACTGTAAATAATTATTTCACTGCAACTTTAAGTGCACAGCTTTAAGGACATGGGGTGGAAGTTGCTATGAATAAAGAGGCTCATAATCATGGTCACTGTATGTAGCGCCCCAATAGAAGGCCCAAATTACATAGCCGATACTCTAAAAGAACTAGTAATGATATAATTGGAGCCACATTAGAACCATATAAATAGCAAGAACTTCTCATTTCTAAGTAATGCGGGATCCCATATACTACCTACCCTTATTCTTATCATATGAAGTATTACAATCTCCCTCTTAAGTTCCCAAACTACTTGTCGGGCCTGTCCATCTTAGGTGCCACGGCTCAAATCCTACATTTTTTGTTGGGATAGGCTTTGATATCATTTGTAACGCTTCAATGGAAAGCCAAAATCACATGACCTATACTCCAAAAGGACTAGTCAATTAGACCTCCATTGGAACCTTATGAAGAGCAATAGCTTCTCATTTCCAAGCAATTTGAGATTTCATACACCACCTATCTTTATCCTTATCATATAGAATATCACACTGTATAGAAAAGAAGTTCTCTAAAGTTTTTCATGAGATTGCTAGGCATGTTGCTTTAGTTACAACACAAATAGAGAAAATGAGAAGATAATATGGAAGCTTATAGTCCCAATTTGAGTTCAGATGTTTATAAAATTCAAGATTTCTAATTTTGTTTTTTCAATCATGTTTTCTTAAAACCTTGAGGTTGGCTCAAGTGGTAAGGACATTGGTCTTGGAGGTATGCTGCCCCAAGGTCTAAGGTTTGAACCCTTGTGTACAAACAAATTCTAAAGGCCATGTCCCATAGGTGGTGAACCGATGATCTACCTGATCTGTAACACGAATCCAGAGTTTAATTAGGTAACAGACATGTTATGTTTGCACACTCTCCAGGTTTCTCGTTGTCAAAAATATTGTTTTCAGGTGGTTGATTGGTGTTCTTGTGTAAGAAGGATGGCAAATCGATTGATCATTTTTTCCTTCATGTGAGATGGCAACATCGTTGTGGATCAAGATTTTTTCTTGGGTTGGTATTTCTTGGGTGATGCCTTTGCACACGGTGGATTTTTTTGCTTGCTGGCCAGGTTTTGAGGGGAGAAGTAATTACTCTACTGCATGAAAGATGGTTCAGCTGTGCCTCTCTGGTGCTTATGGTTAGAAAGGAATGGGAGGTGCTTTGATAAAGTGAACGTTCTCGAGGGGATTTACGGGATTACTTTCTTAGCACCCTTAGTTTTTGGGTGAAGAATCTTGTTAAGAATGGGTCAGATTGTAATGTTTTGTTGTAGTTTTCTGTTTTTAGTCAGTAAACAGGTGTTTTCACTTGTATATTACCTGTATACTTGGGCTATGCCTATTTACTTGGAATAAATTTATCTTATTAGTTATAAATAAAACTAATAATTGTTTTCTTCATAGATTTGGGCCTTTCAAGATAGCGCTGATAAAGGGCATATTTGAAACTATCATCGTCATTGTTTACAAGTTCATAAATGTGGGGTGGGGCAATCAAGGAAATTATTTCAGTCAACAAGAACTGAAATTCAAACATATATCTTACTTTATATCCTGAAATCATAAAAGTCATAGTGCTCAACAAACCAATGTGACATATCATTAATGATCCCATTCTATATTATGATTATATGAAGGCCAAGTGAAGTTCATCATAAATAGGTGCCCAAGCATAACGTGAATCATTTTCAAGTTCCACAATGGCATTGCTGCTTTTCATTGTTCCCACACAGATTGGACAAAAATTCCAATTATAATCATGACTGAACCACCATTGTGGAGATTGAATCAATAAGTGAAATTTATTTTCAGCAACTAGAAGCAGGGTAGATAAGCTTTACCTGACAATTTCAACACCCTCAATTGCACCACAGTAAGCAAAAAAACTGTAGACATCATTCTCTGTTACTTTAGGAGATAAGCTTGTAACTTCAGCAGTGTAACCAGCAGGGTGCATTCTCTTGAAATTTCAAAAAGAAAAATGTTGGGATAGGACTAAACCTGGAAAATAATATATAACATAAAGTCTCCACATCTTAGTTCAAGAAAAGGAAAATGATCACGTAAGAACCATTTTGATTCATTCAACACTTGAGAATGATGAAAGCACTGCATACCAATACCTTTACATTTTGGTATATAAAGTCCATATCTTGGAGGAACAGATATTAAGGATAAGAAAAATATCAAAAAGGGATAGAAGGCATTATCATCTTAGGCAGGCTTCCTATATGTGGTGATCCTGATTCCTGAGGGGCATAACTTAGAGGTCCACAACTCTTATCATTCCCCTCATTAAGCACAGCCTATGATGACCAAAATAACTTGATGCTTCCACCATCTTCTTTGTTTTTAAGGGCAATCATTTTTTTGTTCATAAGTAAGAAGAATGGAAATCATTTCTTTTTTAGATGGATAATTCTTTTTGCAATCCATATTTGGTGGACTGCATTGCAATCCACATAGAAACGCTCTTATTTTATAATTAAATGAAATCAATTTTCAGATATCTAAAATTTTTTTTATTTGTAAATAAGGATATTTTAACCAATTTTATTTGAAAATGGGGATTTTTCTATTTATTTATTACTTGGACTGCAAAGAAGTCCAGTTTTTTGGATTGTATGTAGGCAATCATTTCATTAAACTTTCTTTTATCAATAAATATGAATTTTATTAAAAATAGGCGAAGCCAAGTACACGGGACATATACAAGAACCACACCTATGCATGACTGTCTAAATATACTAATCATTTCATTAAACTACAATGAGAAATACAGAAGGAAGGGGTGGAGGTCCCTAACAAATTTCTCGTCACAACTAATACAGTGTAGAGAAATATAATTAAGAAAAGTAAAATGGTACCACAATATGTACCAGGCCCACAATGGAAATAACCGCCAAAAAACTAAAAGGCAGTTTTGGTGCAATCCCACCTGGTGCTTCCAACATTTAACAAGTATAATACGTGGCTTCCAAAGGAAAAATAAGCAATTCTCAGGCCAGTGTATTAAACAACTGCGCAACATTTGGTGATTATCTCACAATAACTATTACTTACATGAATGATAAGGGATTTCCAACCAAAAGGAACCAAAAATAAGGAAAAATAAACCTTGGGGCAATCATAAAATTTAGTAGCATGCAATTTCTAAAAGCAAAAGTTGAACTTGCATTGCAAGCATCAAAGCAAGTCAAACAATGCAAGCGGGAAAAAGATTGAACTTTGGCTAAAGTGGAATCGTGGCGTGAATTAAAGGAGAGATATTCAACTTCTCTAAACTGAACATAGTTCCTCGTAAACAGAGGGATTGGGGGAGGGTTCGGCTAGGGTAATTAGGAACAAGTTGATTCTTTTGAGAAATATCTTGAAAAAAAAGGGATTCCCAAAAAGGAGAGGTTCTACCGAACAAATAAAAGATAAAGCAAACATTAGAAATTCTACTTTTCACGAAAAAATGATCACACATGATCAAAACTGGTCCAAGAAACTCAGTTCTACCACAAACTTACAAACTAATAGCATCATTTAGTCAATGGCAGAAAAAAAAAGGCAAAGCAACAGACTAAGTTGTACCAACAATTCTGAGATTTATATTTTGAACTAAGAATGTCGGCAGGACGCCAAATGGTTATACAGATTCAGAACTTCATCAAGAGTTTCTTGAACTAGGAATACTACGAACATCAGTTCGTGCAAACTTGAGAGATTCGAGACCAAAAAACTCTAAAGTTGTGAATTTTATGAGGGAGATCCTTTGCACATACCTGTTCTTGAACAGAGAAAGCACCCGTGAGCGAAAGACGGTAGACGAAGAGAGTGGCTTCAAAGCCTAAACAATTTTATGTTTTTTTGAGAACCTAACTATTTTTGTGTTGCTACTGGGGTTAACGGTGTTTCAGTTTGTATCGAATTCGCTAATCTCACCAATAATAGAGCGCGTGTCGACCCACGATTATCTTTCTTATTTTATATTCCCAGTTCATTTGGATGACAAGACTGAAGGAGATTGTAATGAGAATGAAGGAAGAAGGAAGCATGCAAGTTCATGGGCAATGCTAATTCCACCTACCATGTATGGAGTTGGTTGAGGAGACAAATTGTAGATTTTGTCAAAGTGTTATATTATGGATAATGATCTACATCGATAACTTTACTCTTATTATATGATGACATAAAACTAAACAGATAAAATAATTCAAAGAAATGATATTTGCATTTCAGGAGCATATAGTCTTCACGTATTTTCTTTACAAAAAGAAATAAATATAGAATGCATAAAGAAAAATTATTATTTTTAATTAGTCTCTATTTTTTTCAAAAGAGAATATATAAAACTACACATTCTACAAATATAGTATTTCACATTCAACAAATATATGAAAATTGGACAAACTACACTCTTTTGAGAATTAAACTTAATTAGTACGAATTAGTATTTTATAACTACGAGATTGAGAGTTTGAGTCAAGATATAAGTTGAAACCACTTATAGTAATAAAAGTCTGACTTTTGGAGTGCTACGATAACGTGCTCATCCTTGAACTAGTAGTTATGATTTAATTTCAACATTTCATAATAAGAAAGAGACTTTTATAATCAAGCATAATAAATATTATTGTGCTGATTAACCGTGTCTTCCCTTTTATGCTTAGAGAGAGAGAGAGAGAGAGAGAGAGCCTAGAGACTAGATCGTCTAGTCTCCTTCAAATACCAGCCTTCAATAAAAAAAAAAAAAAAAAAGCCATGTAAGCATTTTATCAATATTATCATACATTTGTCCACCAAACATTAACCCATGCCATGTTCAGAACGAGGACGAAGAAAGAGATGAAACAAAATAGGAACAAGGATGAAAGGAGAGGACAAACTTCAATATCAATTAGGGAGACGCTGGGATTCATCTGATTCCTATTAAAAGTAGCCTATTAATAAAACATAATAAAAATACAATAAAAGATTTTAAGATATAAAATAAAAAATATAATAAAAAAATAAAATTTAGAAAACACAATAAAAAACATAATAAATAAAATAAAATAAAATAAAAACATAATAAAAAACACAATAAAAAATAAAATAAGATTATTTAAATGGGTGTTCGGCCTTAACTCAGACAGCGTAGGCGCCGCCAGCGTCCAGCAATCCTACCCCTACAACGGCGATCTTCTGTGACTTCCAGTATGCCCTATGCAGTCTTAGATCCGTTTTGGACTCGTACAGATCCAAAAAGGGTCTAAGGTTGGGTGGGGCACACCAAAAGTCGCCGTTGCAGGAGTAAGATCATCGGACGTCGACGGTCATGATGAGGTGGGCAGTGTTGCCCACCGTTGACAGAGACGTCGGAGTCCATTTTTTAAGGAGACGGACCGATCCTTAATATTTCTCTATCAATTAAGAAAAAGAAATGCAGAATATTCAAAATCCATTTCCTAAATACGATCTCTTTCCCACTTATGTTAGCTAATTTTGTAAAAAAAATTCAGAAGAAATGTTACCATATATGCTCTTTCCTGAAAACATGCTTCGGAGAATCGACTTTCACATTCCCATCTTTGGCACAAAACCTTGGAGCACCATCTGCTTCAAAGCCCAATCCATATTCTCCAAAAAGGTTTTTTTAGATAATCCATAAATTATTAATTTATAAGACTTAAAATTGGGTTTAAACCTCCTGAGATCATCTAATGCGTGAACTCTTTTGCATCGACAAACTTGGATTTAAACCATCTGTTTTCTTACATGTATTAAATCTGTGAGGGAGAGAAGCAGGGAATGGATGCAATGGGCTGTCCAGAGCAACTGATATTTTCTAAAAGTGATTTCGCACGTATTCAAAACATTGGAGCTTCAACTGAACAAGAACATGAGATATTACATTCTAAACAATGTATCGTAATGAGTTGTGATTTCTCCACGGAAGAGATGAAACAAAATATTCACTTCCCATCACATTTGATGAATTCTACTGCTTGGCTCTTGAGAAAATCTCAATTTCATAACATATTTTGACAAACTCCAAAGCAAAACTATCCTCAAAGAAAAAGAAGAAAAAATTAAAATAGAGAGAGAGAGAGAGAGAGAGAGAGAGAGAGAGAGAAAGATTTATGAAGGAGGAGACTTCTCACTTTTCGGGAAAGGATTTCTCTGTTCTTCCAAAGAATCACCCACTTTCATTCCCTATTATTCTACAGCTTTTATCTGACTAGTTGCTAGCCCATTGGTGGGCTTTTTTTCCCAACAACCTGTTCCCTAGCGTCTGTCTCTTCACTAAAAACACTTTTGAAAATCGTGTGAGCTTGAAATGGCATACTACTTCCGGAATTAGAGACCATTGTGGGCTCAAGACTCGGTGACAAGGGTATATGTATGGGGACATTATGGGCCATATACATATGGGTCGTAGCAAAAGAAGGGACAGGAAAAAGCCACTAGACAGACGGCCCAAACTTGCCCATCACTAGCCCATTAGCATCGTATGATCTAGAGAAATGATGAACCGAAACGTGGGAGGCGCGCAAAATAACCGAAAGAAAAGCCCATATACAGTCAATTTTTTCCAAAAAAGGCAAAGCATTAAAGGCAATTGAAAAAGAGTATTAGTAGGGATTCTGCTAGACTAATTATATATATATTATATTCTTTTTTTTATTATTTTAAATATTTAAAAAAATTGCTATATTACTAAACAAAACTTTCTTAATTAGTAATACTTTCTACTTATATTTTTCCATTGAGAAAAAATAATCCCGCCTGAGATGGGGTTATAAAACATTAATTATAAAATAATTCTTTTTATAGTCCATATTGAATGAATTGCAATGTAGTTTACATAGAAATATTTTCATTTTATAATTAAATAAAATGAAATTTTCAAAATTTTAAAATTTTTTATTTATAAATAAGAATATTTTAATCAATTTTATTTTAAAATGAATTTTTTATTTATTTATTGTTTAAACTATAAAAAAATCCATTGTTTTAGATTATATATAACATTGTCCTTAACTATAATTAAGGAAAATGTTAGAGGACGATCGAGGTACTGTCTTTACTGTACTTCATGTAACAAGGTATGCGTGACAGTTCCCAAGTCAGCCACTTACATGTAAGGCTGCAAACGAACAGAGCCGCTCGTGTACAATTTGAACTCGACTCGTATAAACTCGATTCGTTTAATAAATGAGTTGTTCGTGAGCACTAATATTGGTTCGAATATTAAACGAGCTAAACTCGTATAATCTCGACTCGACTCGTATAAACTCGGTTTGTGTTCGTGAACAAGATTAGTATAAACTCGATTCTACTCGTTTTGAGCTCGTAATAATACTCGTAATATTTCTATATACATATATATAATCTTGCATATATTCTTACATATATTCTTTTATTATATATATTTTATGTGTTATATATATTATTTTTGATATTTTGTATAAGTAATATATTTTGTTACTTCAGTTCTTAAGAGTAAGAAACTCGAGTAATTACTCGACTAAGTTCGACTCGTTCGTTAGAGAGTAAAAACAAAGATCGATAAATAACTCGATTCGACTCGAGTTCGTCTTTGATCGACTCGAATTCGACTCGACTCGACAAACTCTCAACTCGACTCGAACTCGAACTCGAATTATTTTAGTCCAGTTCGACTCAACTCGACTCGACTCGACTTGAACTCGTCTTTGATCGAATCGTTTGCAACTCTACTTACATGATAACGCAGATCATCATGCCATACAAATAGCTCTTCGATCAGAATTTGAAATTTTGGGGAGGGGGGGTGATTGGTCGGCGACACCACAATTTTTGGGGCACGATGATCGCATCACCATGGCCACAATCTAAGGAGGGGCGGCAGCATGGACTGTCGACACGCATGGTTGCATGAATGTCACATCCTAATCTAGGGGAGGCCAGACGTGGCCGTCCATCTTTCTTTCTTTTCTTCTTCTTTTGTTTTTTTCCACTTTTAGTTTTCATCTTTTTAACATATTTAAACTTAAAACTTCTCCATTTAAAGACTCTGCATGATGAGACTCGGGAATTAATGTCGGTTGTGCATGTCAATTTAGTGATCATGCATGTATGTCATAATGATATCATGGTCTCATGGGTTGCCACATGATCGATTTATAGTACTTTAAACAGGAACAAAATAAATATGTAGTACGCCCAGCTTGCAACATGTCACTTTCTCAACCAAATAAAAAAAAATATTATTTTTACGAAAATGTGAGAGTTGCTTACGAATATATATAAATATATATATATATATATATATATGAATGGGGAAACTTGAACTGGGGATGTCCATATCACGATCGAGACGCAGTTTTAAAACCAAGTATACCATATTTATTAATTTGAATAAGGAAATAGCAAGCTTTCTGCCGCCTCTAGTAAACATCTCACAGACCTAATGACAATATTATGAGGGGAAGTATATGGCATATAGTTGATGACCAATCCGATCAATCATTTTCACCTTTGAAGACGTAGTCGTGTCGTGCGGAATCTTAACAGAGCTGTTAAATATTTAACTCTAATACTTATCACTATTGTCCCATGACTCCCGGCCATATAAAAAAAAAAAAAAAACATATCCCGATTAAACTCTGAGTGATCTCCTAGCCAATGAGATTGTTTCTCAGGTTTCTCTGATCATGCTCGCGAGTCGCGCGCACACATCACACATGCATATTATATGTATACAGCTATATTGTCTTCTTTACCGACATGTTTCGTATGTGTCTCTAGATGTTGTGTTTGATTTAGATAAATGATGTTTATAGAAAGTTTTAGTCCCTTCTCCCGTTGGTCGAAAGAATCACCTCAGATGTGCAAAGATCTGTTGCAGATCAAGTTCCTGTGCAGGTAGCTCCTCCATATATATTATATTCAAAATCCCAATGAACAATTCGGGTTCTGCAAAAGTAAATATCATACTAGCCATCAAATATTTCTTAGACGTTTGATGAATGATATTGCAATGTCTTAATGGAAGGTTCAAACTAGTTAACTTATATTTCAAAATTAGAATTAATTAATGATACAATTGAAATTTTATTGAGACTTTATAAATAGTAAGAACTTCTCATTCTCAAATAATGTTAATGTTCACATTCATGCTACTCTTATCTTTATCATATAATGTTACAAGTTTTAACTCAAATACAAAGATCTCAAACACACGCAATTAGAGGTGTTCATCCGGGTTCCGGACTCTCAAATCTGGAATCCGGATTTAAAATTTTGTTCAATTTTTTTAAAAAAAAAATTAAAATATAAAGAAATATATTAAAATTTCAAACCGGGCCGAGTACAATCCGGTCAGGATGAACAGGCCTACATGCAGCAAGATTAGGGTTATAGAAAACCAAACTTGACAAGGTTTACAAGTAAAGAAAATAAATTAAAGATCAAAGTAAAAGAAAAATAAAGCAAAACAAGAATACAAGATATTTACATGGTTCAACCCTAATGGTTTATATCCACGACAGGATCGACAACTAGGAAATGTATTATTGATAGCAATAAAAAATACAAACTTACAGACTTGGAGATCTCGAGTATACAGACCAGATTTCACCCTTCTGGTGAGACCCTAACCCTAGGGTTTGTCGAAACCCACGCCCCCTTTTCTCCTCTGCTTCTCTCTGTGTCTATCTCTCACAGACCCAATTCGAGAATGCATAAAGTGATGTTAATGTACAGTTATCCAGAACCTTCGGGTTATATATAGTACATGGCCAAAAGACTAAATTAACATTAATGATTCTAAGATATTACAGAGATAAAAATGAATGTAAGCCATTTGATTTGCACAATTGTCAGCATCTGAGGAAGCTTGACACACATCTCACAAATCTCCATCTTAGTAAGCTTGCATACCCTTACTTTAAGTCTCCATCTCCATATGTTGTTTCTACAAAGTTCTCCCTAATGAGTTCTAGCAATTTTTTAAGTTAATCAAATTCAAACAGTATTTAAATTTGATAAAAGGTATTGCTTTGGTCATCATGTCAAAGGGATTATCCTCTGTTGATATTTTCTCTACCCCTATTTCACCTGATGAAATAATATCCCTAACAAAATGCAATGATCTTACATCTATATGCTTTGACCTCTCATGAAATTTTTGGTTCCTAACAAGATGAATGACACTTTGGTTGTCATAAAACACAATGACATTTTCATCAAACATCCCTAATTCAAAAGTCAAACCTTTCAACCATATAGTCTCTTTAAAGGCCTCGGTCATAGCTATATATTCTGTTTCAGTGATGGACAAAACTACCACTGATTGAAGATTGACTTTCCAACTAACAGCTCCACCTAGAAAAGTAAATACCATGTCAGAAATGGACTTTCTAGTGTCCACACTTCTAGTATAATCTGAGTCCATATAACCCTTTAAACACTTATAAGATTGGTTATAATACCCAAATTTTAAACCCCAGCATTTAGAACCAGATAGATATTGAAAATAGTTTTTAATGTCTGCCAATGAGGCTTTCCAGATTTATCCACAAACCTACTTACTAAGCTAACTGCATAGGTTAGATCTGGCTAGTGTAGACTATGGCATACATAAGGCTCCTACCATACTTGCATAAGGAAATTCTATTCATAAAAGAAATTTTATCATTTGTTTGTGGTGCTTGATTTACAGACAGTTTTATATGTTGTCCTACATGTGCGGAAACAGATTTAACATGATACATTCCAAACCTATTTAAAACTTTGGAAATATATGATTTTTGAGATAAATAAAGAATCTTTTTATTTCTTTCTCTATTTATTTCCATTTCCATAATTTTTTTGACAGGACCTAATTCTTTCATCTCAAATTCAGCTTTTAACATACACTTAACTTTATCAAGATGACTTTTATTCTTATATGCTACCAACATGCCATCCACATATAAAAGCAAGAATATAGGATCTCCATTACAATGTTTAAAATAAACATAGCCATCAAAGTTACTTATACAGAAATCATTATGAATCATGTGAGCATCAAATCTTTTATACTATTATCTTTGTGATTGTTTTAAACCATACATAATTTTCTTAACAATCAAACATGATTTTTACTGATTTCTAGGTAAAAACTCTCAGGAGGCTGCATGTAAATAACTTCTTGAGGTTGTCAATGCAGAAATGTTGTTTTAATATCCAATTGTTCTAAGTGTAAGTTATTAAAAGCTACAAAAGAGAGTAAAAGTCTTATAGAACTATATCTTACCACATGAGATAATATTTCATTATAATCTATTCCCTCTCTTTGAGTAAACCTTAATTTAGCAACTAGCCTAACTTTATACTTAGGTAGTTCCACACCAGGGGTCATCTCTTTCCTTCCAAAAGTCTGTTTTGATTTTACAAATTTCTGATTCTCAGGTCTAGACACCATTTTCCATATTTTATTTTTGTTTAAAGACTTAATTTCTTCTTGCATAACAATAATCTATTTATTAACTTCTCTACATTCCATGGTTTCCTTAAAGGTCTTAGATTCTCGTTCCACTTCTATTTCAACAATAGATAGGATAAAAGCTATCAATTCAACTTGGCCAATCCTTTGGGGAGGTCTTATGACCCTCCTCTCCCTATCTCTAGCCAAAAGATAGGTACTGTTTTTATCTAGAGTTTCAATTTCAACGCTGGAAGTCTTAGTTTTGTTTAAAACAGTGTCCTGATTGCTGCCTGAGATGGAGGGTTGCTCCACCTCAAATTACATATCAGTGTGAGTATGAGACTTCAAAAAATTAGGAGTTATTTCAAGTTTTCCTACCATTTGAGTTTCATTAAAAATAACATCCCTATTGGTTATACACTTATATTTACCAGGTTCCATAACCCATAATTTATAGCCCTTTACCTCTTTGGATATCCTACAAAAATGCACTTAAGTGTCTTTGGTTCTAATTTATCAGTTTTATAGTGAGCATAAGCCATACAACCAAAAATTCTTAAATTTTGATATTCAGCAAGTTTTCCTGACCACAATTTTTGGGGGTTTTTGAAACCTAAAGTTGAGGAAGGACATCCATTTATTAGGTGTACGAGAGTGGCTACTGCCTCTGCCCAAAAAAGTTTTAGGCAACCCAGAAGTTGCTAACATACTTCTCACCCTCTCAAGGATGATTCTATTCATCATTTCAGCCAAACTATTTTGTTAAGGGGTTTACCTAATTGTTCTATTCCTTGAAAGCCCCTCAACTTTATAGAACTCATTGAACTCAGTAGACATATACTCTAGGCCATTATCAATCCTTAGTCTTTTAACCTTTCTTCCCACTTGAGTCTCAACTAGTGTTTTCCATTCTTTAAAATTTTCAAAAGTGTTACTTTTATGTTTAAGAACATAAACTCACACTTTTTTAGAATAACCATCAATTAAGGAAATGAAATATCTAACTCTACCATGAGAATTAACTTTTGTTGGACCCCACAAGTTAGAATGTATGTAGTCTAGGGTTTGTTTTGTTTGGTGAATGGCTTTCTTAAAACAAACGCTAGTGGATTTACCTAAAACACAATCCTCACAAAAATGTAATTCCCCAAATTTTTTATCTCCTAAAACACCACGTTTTTTATGTTCCCTAAGGCCTTATTGACTAACATATCTTAGCTTTTTATGCCATAAGAGCACTTGGTTCTCAATTATGTGAGTGACAGATGATGTTTCACCTATCACTGACATTTTTCCTATTAGAGTATATAATCCATTCTTTAACACCCATTTCATAACTACCAAAGACCCTTTATTACTTTTAGAGTTCCATTTTTAGATTTAAAAGAATATCTTGATTGGTTTAGGATTCTAAGAGTACTCAGGTTTCTCTTTAATTCAGAAATATATCTAACATCATTTAACACTTTCTCAAACCCATCATACATTATTAATCTTACAGTCCCGATCCCCTGAATTTTATAAGACTTATTGTTACGTAACATAACATGTCCTCCTTCTACATAGCTAAAGTTTTCAAACTAGGTTTTCAATGGGCACATGTGGAAAGAACAACTTGAGTTTAAGATCCACTCCTTTCCTAAATCTAGCTTAGAAATATTTAAAATATTAGCACTAGCATAACCATCTAAGACCACTGTTGCATTCCCCTCTTCTTTATTGTCATTATTCACTTTTTATTTTCTTTCAGGACAATCCTTTTTAATACCACTCTTTGTGACAGGCAAAACATTTTAAATGTTTGCCTTTGGACCTTGACCTAGACCTATTATTTTTTCCCTTCTGACCATTTTTCTCAATCTTTCCTTTCATGCTTAACCCCTCACCAGACTCAGATTTTATCTCAGATCTATTGTTGAGTTCCTTTGTATGTAAGACACATTGCACTTCCTCTAAGGTAAGACGCTTCTTGCCATACATCATTGTTTCTTTAATATTGGCATAAGTAGAATCTAAAGAACTTAACAATAGAAGTGTTTGGTCTTTATCTTCTATAGTAATATCTATATTAGCAAGATCTAACAATATTTTATTGAATTCATCAAGATGCTCATCAATAGTAGTTCTTGGGGTCATCTTAAAAGTGTAGAGTCTGGTCTTTTTATAGAGTCTATTGGTTAGGGATTTGGTCATGTAAAAGTTTTCCAACTTCAACCAAATCCTTACTGCCGTCTCCTCATTGGCCACTTCTCTCAGCACTTTATCATTGAGAGAAAGTATAATAGCACTATGTGCTTTCTGTAGGATTTCAAGTTTTACTTTCTTAGAAGATGAAGAGGAGGCTACCTTCTTATCTCCAAGAAGGGCGGCATCCTGCAATCGTTGCTGTATCAAGAGAGCCCGCATTTTTATCCTCTAGAGGCTGAAGTCATTTTACCGATAAACTTCTCAATGTCAAACTTGGTAGTCTCCATCGCAACCAAGCTCTTGATACCACTTGTTACGAGTTTTAACCCAAATACAAAGATCTCAAACACACCCAACAAGATTAGGATTACAGAAAAATCAAACTTGACAAGATTTACAAGTAAAGCAAAGGAATTAAAGATCAAAGTAAAAGAAAAATCAAGCAAAACAATAATAAAAAATATTTACGTGGTTCGACTCTAATGGTCTACATCCACTTCAAGAATAACAGTTAGGAGATGTATTATTGATAACAATAAAGAGTACAAACTTACAGACTTGGAGATCTCAAGCATACAAACCAGATTTCACCCTCCTAGTGAAACCCTAACCCTAGGGTTTGTCGAAACCCTAGCCTTAATCGCACGCCCCCCCTTTTCTCCTCTACTTCTCTCTCTCTATCTATCTCTCCCAGACACAATTCAAGAATGTGTAAAGTGATGTTAATGTACAGTAATCCATAACCTTCGGGTTATATATAGTACATGCTCAAAAGACTAAATTACCCTTAATGATTTTAAGATATTACAGAGATAATTAGAATGAATGTAAGCCATCTGATTTGCACAATTGTCAGCATCTGAGGAAGCTTGACACACATCACACATATGCTGTATCACAACTTTCTCCCTTTAAATTTTCAACGTCTTCGTCGGATCTGTCCATTGTAAGTCGTGGCATAGTTCAAGTCCCACGTTTTTTGTTGGAATAAGTTCTGATATTATTTATAACGTCTCAAAAGAAGATCCAAACCATATAATCTATATTATAAAATAACTAATCAATGATATAATTGTAGTTCTATTAAAATCTAATAAAGAGTAAAAATTTTTTATTTTTAAGTAATGTAGAATTTCATTCACCACTTACACTTATCTTTATCATGATATGCAATATCACATATGCATGAGATGAAGTCATGATGCACTTTTTCATCAGCATAGAGTTGCTAGGTCATGTAACCTAGGCTTCACAATATATGCATGCGCGAAGTTTATGTGTCCTTTTGATCAACAAGATTTGCACATTAATGTATTTCATTTTTTTTTTCTTTTTAATTGGGCCGGGTAGAGTATAACATTTGATTTTCCACAAGTATCACGTAAATTACCATGAAAGCAATCACGGATGGAAACGGATCGAGTATGTTAATATTTACCCCCAGCTTCGTTAATTTCTCACGTTATCAGCAAATTAGAACAGCTAGATATTAAAAAATTATTTTTATTGTCGTTGTTCTTGGTGTACGTAGCTGTCCCCTAACTTGTCGAGTGATCATAAGATTCATAACACCGATGTCCATAAGAAAACAAAGGCTTCATCAAATCACTCCCACAAGATGTTTCGGGTACTCTGCTCGATGGTGACGTTGTCATGCAACGCATGAGCATCCTGATCATCATGTTACCAACAAAAGCTAAGTTTAAGTAACAGTACTAGTACTAGTACCATATAATTAATTGCCAATTGTGACCATTAAGAAATTACAAGCCTCATTTTGCATTCAATTAAAGTACAACATGTATACCCTTCATGTACCGATGATCATCATGTCAACCTTTTAGCTAGCATGTCAATATTATAAATGAAGTCATAACTTAAAGAACTCATGGAATCCCAGGAATACTGCTTGCATGTAAAAGAGGCATGCATCCATTGATATATAGCTAGTGCAAGTCCTTTTATTAATATAGGACTAATTACAGCGGCTATTCACGCTGGAATTCTGAAATACATGACCAACCATACACTGGTTGATCTAGTGACCGAAACCTAGATAAAAGCACAGCTATATATATATATATTATATAGCATAGTAAATGAGTTTTCATTCCGCAATTAAACTCCTTATGATTGAAGCCTCCGCGCTGTCAGCATCAATTGTAGCCAAAAGCTGGGACAGTCGCTCGCTCAAGTCATCCACCTCTTTGTGCAAGCTTCTGATGTAGTTACAGGTCTCTTGTAGAACCTTAGACGCAGGTACCTGCACAAGAATGTCAAACCCAAATCAGCGACCACTTTCTTGATCAAGATATATACGACATATATCTTTTGCAATCTTCATTTACTGTATAGATATGGTTTAGGCCCAAATTATAAACTGAATTTAGCAGTATTCTATATATATATTTGATCTAGCTCCAACTTCTGTAGTACTAACTGCAGATCATAAACGCACCTTCGGTCTAAACAAAAGATCTCTGTTAAGCACGGGTCAATGAGGACGTCAACAACCATGAATATGTTTTTAATTGAAGTAGTTTCCTTAAAACCGGGTCAAATTTGGATCTATCCACAAGAATTCTATTATATTAATATGGCAGTGTTTACATGTGATTCATAGCCTATTACAGTGTTACATTTGCACACTAGTTTTCTGCAGTTGGGTCTACGGAATTCCAGAGACAGAGAGAGAGTTAAAGCACCTTGTCAGAGCGCCTATTGCGAATCTCAGGAACAAGTTGGCGTAACTTGGAAACGAGCTCGATGATTTGGTCATCTGTGATCCTCGAAGTAGTCCCCGACTCCCTCGACCTTCTGCTAGACATCCCTACAGTTTCGTCGCCGCTGTGTTTGTACCAAAGTACGAGCCTGAAAGTATGAAATGGCCGGAGATCGAAAGATATATCCAAAAAGAGACAATATATAGAAGCAAGTTTTCCTGAAACGAAAGGTAATATATATGCTTAACAAGAAGAAGCAACCGAGTAAGAAGAAGAAAAAGAAGAAAGACTAAAGTCGGATATAAGGTATGAAGACATGTAGAAAGTGATGAGAGAGTCTAGAAATATAAAGAGGAGGACCACACAGAGGAAATATTGGACCGAGAGAGTTCAGTACTATAACATGGGCAGTGATGTTGGATGTGAAGAAGACAAGTGCATAGGAGAAAGCAGTGGAGTAGGCTTGTGTTTTTAGAGAGAGAGAGAGAGAGAGAGCATAGACTTAAATCTAATGTAGTAATGTGTATGTTCCCAACTTGGGGTTTGATCTCAAGTGGGCTTAAAGAAATATGTTTGTTTTTGAGGTAACAAAGTGGGCCTCCATGTAGATCCCTCAATGCGCAAGGCCATGTGATCATAGGAGTCTAGGACACTGATCCTCTCTAATCAGGTAGTACTATCACCCATTTTCATCAACAAATCACAGGCTGCCAACATATCATATATATTTTTGGCTACTGTTACCCATATGAATCTGCGCCGCTCCTTCGTTTCAGGGCACTCAAGTCTAATTCTCCTAGTCCTTTGTCATCGGTAATTTCAACCTAAGTTGGCGGAAGGAGTGGTAGTCAAGAGGATCTCAACAGAGGCATTTCAATTGTTTTTATACGTTAAGATAAGGTTAGCTTAATCACAATTAAACTAATCCTAAATAATAATGATATTTGCATATGAGAATTTAGTTAATTATTACATGACGACACTCATTTTTTTTTTCTTGTTACGGCCGGGAATAACAATTTCGATCGCGAGTACTATTGGGTACCCTCCCTTGCTTCTCAAGGATTACTTCGGGTCACAGACTCACATGCCATTTCCCTAGAGACACGACATGACACGTGGCTACTCTTATGTCTGAGTACAAGTACATATATTATCTTATCGGGAAGAAGCTAGCTATTGGAGGTTCGTATGACGAGCGTAGATCGATGCGAAATTAATTTCCATGTCTTCATATATCAAAAGCACAGTCACGTGTATCTATAAAACTAGGCGACCCCATGAAGGACCCACTCCTTTTTCCTGATCTCGATCGGTTGGTTCTATTAGTACTGAAACCTGATTCAATTTTACCAACAACCAGCAAGTTGTTAGCTAGGCGGGAAGAAAAGGACATTTCCAAGATGATACCATTCGACGTAATTTGCGCCATGAACAGGCTTTGACAATCTCTAGATTCCAAGTACTTAAGGCCGGTGGTAAAAGGATTAATAGCTAGGGATCGAGCAATTAATTATATATATTAGTCTTGTACTAGCTCTATACTTTTGTGTATTGGATTGTCCTATATTGAGTGTGGAAAGGGTTGGTTGTCTCTTAGAGCTAATTTTTAAAAGTTGAGAGAGGTCTAAAACTATCCAATACTAATATTAGAGCCTTTGTTTACCAACATTCTCTAGTCCAACACTTCACAGAAGAAATGGGTTATCGTTACTTCGATATAGGGCCCGATGTATAAGGGAGAAATTGTTGGGATTGTCCCACATCGATTGTGGAAGAAGTTGGTGGTCATTTATAAGTGTGAGGAAAAACTTCATCTCTTAAGTTAGCTTTTGAGGTTGAGAGAGGTTCAAGACTATCCAATATTCACTACAAGAAAAACTAGTATTCATGACGAATGATTTGCATAAAAAATGACTATTTGCAATGAAAACAAACTCATTTTAACAGGGAATAGTCATTTTCGCAAGAAATAGTTGGTTACGAATAAGCAATTTTCTTATAGTGATTGTGCAGAACTCGATCGGGGAGATGATCGAGTAGTTAATTCTAAGCATTTGAACAAGAAGAAAAATTCTATATTTTCCGTTGCTAGTTAGCTAGAATAATGCTATTTATGATTCATCATTTTAATTATCTTCATCTTTTCATTATTTTATGATGTGATATAGATTAGATGATTATAGACTTTTTATTATATTTTATTTAAAAGTTATATCGATCATCTAATATCATATTATAAAATGATGATAATATGATACAAAAAAAATAGATGATTAATAAATTTTTCTCTAATTGTTATTGTAAACGGTTATAATTTGTGACGGCAGTTCACATGCATTCATTCTGCATGCTGTGATTCTGTACAGAAAAGTCTATATATAAGGCTAATTAATTAGACGGCTCGTTGCATATATGCCTAGGCTCCTATTAGAAAGAAAATTGACTAAAGCATGTGATTTTTTATATACAATCGACATCATACAATCTCGTAACTGATTTCCCTGCTGTCCTTATACATGTGAGTCTTTCCCCCCTTTTTTGTACGTACATGCATGGCCTTGAGTGCATGTGACAAATAGTATATAGCAGGCTGGCCGCCAGTAAAATGAATTCACTACTACACTAAAAAAAAATCACTCGTATATATTTACTTCTCATTCACGAGATGATCTCATTTCAAGAATATTCAAAATTAATATCTATATTTATCAGTTTTATCTTAATTATGTGCGTACACGTCATTATAAGAAAATTATTTAGTTGTAGTTAATTATTTTTTACAAAATTGATTTTTTTTAAATACAAGAATTTGTTGATCTCGTCGCATATAATTCATCACAAATACTCATTTTTCTTATAATCATACGCATATATGCATATATATAAAACATATATTCATCATCTTAATTTTATTTTGGGAGAAGGGTAAGGAGGATGTTGGGTGGTTGGGTGATTCCTAATAATTCCTCGTTTCAAATATTGTGGACGTTGCAACTACATATATAATAGGGGTCCGCATGCAGTTGCTCCTCTTTTTCTCTTTAAGTAGGCTCTAATTTCTTCTTCTTCTTCTTTTCTTTTTTCTTGGAAGTATAAACTGGCATGATGAAGGAGTCGGCTTCCATGAATCTAGTAGAAAAATCGATTGGAAGTTGGTAGTTGGGGGTCAGTTGGAACCCAATGATGAAAAGGGCTAAAAATGATGAGGTTCAAAGAGTTTTTCTTTGACTCTGGCCAGCCTTCCTGATCATGCAGTCTCGCCAGTGCATGCGGAATTCCATATTAATTAATTATAAGCTAATTAGATGCCCTTTGCTTAAACAATATTGTTTTTTTTTTCTTTTAAATGTAACGTTGAAAGTAATCATTATCACGATCGAGTCTCCGACAATGCATATCCGGCTATTTGATTCGGTAGATGCCTGAATGCTTCTGATTCTCCGGCCACAAATATCCATTTTATTTGATCTGCTGATTTTCTTTCTTAGATACAAGTGCTGGTGATCATCAAGTATAGATTAACTACATACGTACGTACCTGCAAATCTAAAGCCATAATTTGTCGTTAATTAGTTTTGTTTAAACATATATACCGGCGGCAGATCAAGTGCGTTTGAATCTCCGACATTTAACTAATGATGTCTTGTGAAGCATATGCCTACTTTCTTCATCGCAAGTTAACCTTTCTTTATTACCTCTAATCAATGCTTCAGATGATGGTAAATATCATTAATAACCGTTTGAAATTCTCTTGCTTCACTGACCAGCTTGTCGATTAATCAAACTTTCCTTGTCGACTAATCATTGGACAATGCCAGAGTGTACATCAAATGTGCACTCTAAATATACACACCACTATATATAAACGATTTTTTTTTTCTCTTTTTCTTTTTTTTAAAAATATCTTTTTTATATTTTTTAGTGACTTTCTTAGGACCTTAACTATTAAAAAAATTAAAATACTAAAATATACAAATGGGCATATATATAAGAGTCATGATATTATCTTACTTGTCTTATTTGAATTTAGAAATGATATGAGTTGAGATGAATTTAGTTTATTTTTTAATATTATTATTATTTTAAGATTTTAAAAATATAAATTAGGATTTGAAAAATGTATCTTGAGAATTTGTGTTTTGTATAAAAAAAATTATAAAAATATAATAATGAAATGAAAATAAGTTAAGATAAATTGCGAAGTGAAACGGAACTTTAATCATTTGGCTTGGTTGACTTCATAGGTGTAGTTAGGGCTGTGCTCCGACTCCGAACTTGTCGGAGTTCGGAGTTTCCGACTCCGACTCCGACAATCATCGGAGTCAAAATCGTACTCCGACTCCGACTCCGAGACACTCTCGGATACCGACACCGATCGGAGTTCGGAACTCCGAACTCCGATCGGAGTTCCGATCGGAATTTCGGAACTCCGAACCCCGATCGGAGTTCCGATCGGAACTCCGAATTTAGTT
The DNA here is from genome assembly GCA_036898215.1 of Platycarya strobilacea. Lineage (NCBI taxonomy): Eukaryota > Viridiplantae > Streptophyta > Magnoliopsida > Fagales > Juglandaceae > Platycarya > Platycarya strobilacea. The sequence continues at coordinate 3,120,777 of CM072546.1, forward strand.
TCCTTCGGCGAGTTCGATATGGGCCAAATTACACTCATTCCGAAACTAAATCCTTCCAATTGGGCCATACATATTCCATATGAACTCATTTGTTCAATTGAGATGTAAAGTTTGTGAAGAAATAAGTTAACCGTGCTTAGTAGCTTACTTAACAATTAACATGTACGCTATTGCTAATGCCTATACAGCTGTACTTTTTCACATCTATTAAAATAATATTATTTTATTTTTTATTTATTATTTTTTGTCTTATTATTTGTTAAAAATTAAAATAATATACTTTCCTCACCTCTATTTTGATTCTTAACCACTTAGACTTGTCACTTGGCAACTGGCAAGTAATTAATCCATCAGTCATACAGCTTCTGACGTGCACGATCTTTGATAATGGAGCCAAATATTTGAGTTTCCCGCATAATCTCTTTGGGTTTACGGCGCGGCACGCATGAATACTGGATAGGATATTAGGAAGTAACTTTTTTTATTTTAACTTGCGTAACTGCATTTAATGGTTGAAGCTGATTTGAGATAGAATAAATTTTTTTTAATGATGAAAAAATAAATTAAGATAATAAAATAAGTTTTATGAGATTTATCTCAAATCACAAATGAATTTTAATATATTTTAATATTATAATAAATTTAGATATAGTTATAAAATTTTAAAAATTTATGAATTTCGTATATAAAGAAATATTTAATTAAAATCTCATAGTCATATAAATTTACTGATATGCGAATTGAGTATTTACTATTTAGATACTAGATTCAATTGAGTTGCCACAAAGCCCACAACTATTGATCTATTCAAGTTTCAGTTTTCACTACTAAGTACTAATTAGTCTTAAACAATTAAACAAAAAATACAAAGTACTAAGTAGTAATTACAATGCTAATGCCAGCCAATAGCATTATAGCATAATACAAAAAATAGTAATACAAAAAAAAGTCCAGGACTCTAGACTATGTCACTATTAATACAAAAAATAATACAAAATATAAATTAAATTTTCAGTGATAGTCTGATGACTCTGGTTCAATGGGACGGTTGAGACCCGTATCGATGTTACAAAATAATAATAATAATAATTGCTGCAGCCTTGAACTTTGTTGTTGGAACTTATACAGAATCGTACCTGAGATTAAGATAAAAATAAAATGTATTATTATATATGAAAAAAATTAAAATTAACCAAACATGAAACAAGTGTGATGGAAAATTAGAGAAAAAATATACGTAATCGATAGTTGCTCCATCAGTCATCGGCAAGTATGGTAGGGTTGATAACTAAATCTGTAAAATCATAAACAGTATAAATTAAAATTTAAATAGATTTATTAAAATGAAATTATAAAAAAGAATTAATAATTATATAAAATTTTAACTTTAATCATTTAAAAAGAATTATATAAATTAATTTAAGTTTACCTGACTCAAGTCTGTAGCTCACGGCATCGATGCCAATACTCTCTAGTCCAGTAGGTACATCTCTGAGCCAGTTTTGTGTGCAAACGAGGGCCTCCACGGTTGACGGTGACAATGAACTCCGGTAGGCATCCAACACCCGACCTCCAGTGCTAAATGCCGATTCAGATGCAACCGTAGTGATAGGAACGGCTAGTACATCTCGAGCAATGCGAGAGAGAATCGGGTACTTTGGTGAATTAGCTCTCCACCAAATCAAGATCTGAAACTCCTCACTAGGCTCCTCAACCTCTGCCAGTAAATATCGTTCAACCTCATTTGTACACTGCAATGGATTTCTCGATGACCGTGCATGAAACGACGTCATGACGTTGAAGCCTCGGGATCGACTGGCTACACTGGCCTGACTCGAACGAGCATCTGTGGCTGGTCCTGAGCTCGAACTCGAACGTGAGGTACCCATGGCTCGTGAGGATGAAGCAGGACTACTGGCACTGTAATGAGTGTACAACTCGTTCAAATCATCTTTGAGTGCTGTGATAAACGACTTAGCCTTCACTGCCCCGAGAACCTCTGTTGCCCACCATTCTACCACTGCCAACTTCAATCGAGGGTCGAGGATCGACGCTATGAACAATAATCTATTTATCTTCTCAACTTGCCCCCAATATTTATCATATTTGGACTGCATCTGTGATGCCATACCAGATAACAATCCACTCGGGTCAGCACAACCTTCTTTCAAGTGGTGGTATAGCATGGAGATCTCGCTAAACCACATGTTTGCCGTCGCATATGCAGATCCAGAAACCCGCATCGTGATGTCATAAAAGATTTGTAAAAATGTGACAAACTCGGATACATGTTGCCAATCAATGTTGTCTGGCGGACCGAGCCCCCTTCCATCAGGCTCCAGTAAGGCATACCTCAAACCTCCATCCTCAATCTCTAGCCGCTCAAATGCCTTCTGGTACTTTAGTGCCACATCCAACATCAGATATGTGGAGTTCCATCGAGTGGGAACATCCAGGCACAACATCTTTGAAGACTCAATCCCAACCTGTTCTGCTATAGCCTTGAACTTTTGTAGCCTTTGGGGAGAAGCCCTCGCGTACCGCACAATGTTGCGGACTCTCTTGATAGAGTCGTCTATATTTTCCAACCCCTTAACTGTTTCATCATTGAAAAATATCTAATTATCATAATAATAAAAAAAATAGTACTATTTTCAAAGACTTTAATCATAAAAATATTAAAATACAGAATACAAAATTAAAACCAGAAAGACTCACCAACAATAAGGTTGATTATATGAGCAGTGCATCGAATGTGGATATACTGGTGATTTTTAATCACATCTTCTCTCGCCCTCGTATTTCGGATAAACCATTCGATTGCGGTCTCATTTGCACCGGCATTGTCAACTGTAATGCACAATATTTTTTGGATGCCCCAATCAACCAAACAATCATCCATCTCCGCTCCTATCGATGCACCCTTATGGTCAACTATTTCTTTAAATCCAATAATCCTTTTTTTAAGATTCCACTCACTATCAATGTAATGTGCTGTGATACACATGTACGAGGTATTCTGTACCGACGTCCATGTGTCGGTCGTAAATGACACTCTCTGGCCAGTGGTGGAGAACATCTTCTTCATTTCTGCCTTGTCCCTCAGATGCATCTTCATACAATCTCGCATCACTGTATAACGGGATGGGATTGGAAATCTTGGTTCAAGAAGCTTCACAAAATACCGGAACCCATCCTTATCAACCGTGGTAAAGGGCATCTCATCTTTTATAATCATCATCGCAAGCGCCTCACGAAACATCTTCTCACTGTATTGAGGGACAACTAGATTCCTTGTCTGTGTCCCTGTCCCATCAGTGGCTGTAGAAGTCTCGTAGCTAAGATTAGTCTGAGACCCACCTGCGTCTGTATTTGATAATTTATTACCAATATTAGTCTTAAATGAAAATTAATTGGGATTATAATCACAAAACTAATTAGCATATAAAGCAACTAGCAAGACACTAACCTCTTGATGCCATTCCCTTCGCTATTTGGTAGCGCTTGCAACCGTTCAGATGTGCTGAAAGGCAAGAAGTGCCTTGCCTCTTTGAATGACACCCAACTCGAGCGCCACAATGATTGCACTCAGCCCGTGGGTTCTGGGGATCCCCACCCTCAACCTTCTCAAAATGTTCCCATGTCCACGATCTTTTTTTATTTGACCGTGGACGGGGTGGCCTCGCAGCTGTAGGGTGTACTGGTACATCCGGATCCTGAATCGGATCGTCTCCAAGGCCCATCTCCTGCTCCTCCATAAACTGGTCGGGATCTTCCACTTCCAATTCTATGTCGATTGGAAGTGGAAATCCACTGCTAGCACACGAGGTTTGTGCTCGAGTGGAGGGTAGCCGACTACGGCTCGAAGCTGCAGCATGGAGCGCCGAAGGAGTCCCACCATCCGGATTCGGAGCCTCATGTGGAGTCGGAGTCCCACTAGCACTACGTGAGGGATCCATCTGTTTGTAATTGTAGACCTAGAATTCAAGTATAATAATATAAAAAATATTAGTAAATTCCTAACAATTATAAATTTATAATGTTATTAGAATTCAAGTATAATAATATAACAATTATAAATTTATAATCATAAAAAGTTAGTAATAGTATAATATCGATGTGGCTGTAGAGGTATAATCATTTATTAAGGTTTTGAAGTTGAGAGATAAGTAAAATCGTTAGGTATAAAAGAAGAGTTTTTATGTTTTGATTATTTTTATAGATGAATTGTAACGTTATTTTTTTGTTGTAGAGGTATAATCATTTATTAAGGTTTTGATTTTTCCAAGTTTATTGTGACTTTTGATTTTTCCAAGTGAAATCGAATCTGCAGAGTATTTAATTAGGATCCATTGTTAACGTTATTTTTTTAACAAAATGCATAATTGATTTTTTCTTTAACTTTAAGATTAATTTATTTAGTTCAGATAATTTTTTTATTTTAAATAATGAAATTTTTAATATTTGTTTAAAATTTTTCATTAAGAGGCCTTAGGCAACCATCTTAGCCAACCGCCTAATTCGCCTAATGAATGATCAGGGTTCTAGAAACTGGCAAAAAGTGTTAGTTTAATTTATAGCTCATGAGATGGATCGATGGAGCAATAAAGGAGTTTTTAGATAAAAGATGAAATATGATCAATTAATCTTATAACTTCGACAATTAATAATATTGCGGCGATTCTGTTGACTCTATTTAAATTCATTCCTTGGAAGAATTAAACAAAGCTAAGAACGTACGCATCCATATTATAAATGCATCAAACCAATTGTATGAATCTTATCCGTGAGTCCGTGACTCTCATCATGACTAATTTTGGACGCTTAACGTACGGTTGCAATATTAATTTCTTCTTACATAAATGCATGCAGAATATATAGGGAATATTATTCTATAATATATCTCTTTATTCATCATTGTGTTCTCTCGGAAAAGCATTGATGTGGGGCAGTATTCATGCATATATAACACAATTATGATTCTTTTTATTTTTTTTTTCCATCGCTTTAGTTTATCTTATTTTTTTCTCTAACAAAAGACGTTGGGGCCGGTGACTAAAATTTTAAACGTCGCACACTGCACCTAAGATTACTTTCAAAGCCACGCTGCACCTCAACTCGTGATCTCTCCTAAAATTTCAAACCCAAGATCTAGCTACCACCGTCTACAGATCGACCTTTTACGAGGATCAAAATTGCTACATGCAAAAAGTATAAGCTGTCTTCAAAAATAAATAATAATTCTTCAAATTTAAAGAATTTTAAAGTTTTACTATTCATTTTTAAAGACAACTTGTATTTTTATTTCCTTCTCCTATTTTTATTTTCTCGTATTTGATTAAATATGACAAAAAAAATTTGATATGTATGCAAACTTATATTTTTAAAAAATATATATATATTGACAGTTTGACTAATCTAATGCTAGTATTCTTAGTTAAATAAAGATCAGCTATATTAGTAGTTGACTAATTCAATGCCAAATTGCCAATGTTTTTATCATTTGAAAACTTAGTCTTGCGGCCAACACCTTGTGCTAGAAAAAGAACTAAACCAGAAAACTAAAGTCTAATACCATATTCACTTATTCAGTGATTCACAAATACAACAAATTTACAACAACAAAAATTAAAATAAAGTCTAATACCATATTCACTTATTCAGTGATTCACAAATACAACAAATTTACAACAACAAAAATTAAAATGAACAAAAATTAATGAGTAATGACTATGTAAATACCAAATAGTAAATTGCAACAACAACAACAAGTCAACAACAACAACAAATATAGGGTTTACCGGTTTACTGAGAAATTGCAAATCGTGGATGTTCAAGGCTACAAAAGTTCGAGATGGTGAATAAATGCGACGGAGAGAGAGGAAAAGAAAATACCTTGGGCAGCCGGCAGTGGGTCCGTGAGAAATGCGTGAAGGGGCGACGGGGCGGCAGTGGACTCAGGCTGAGGGGGGACGGCTAGATGTGAGGGTCTGTTTGTGTGCAACGGCGTGAGACAGTGATCAGGGCTGAGGGCTGAGGGCTGAGGGCTGAGGGGCCGAGGGCTGAGGGCTGAGAGCTGAGGGTGACTCACTGACTCGAGACCGAAGGCCGAAGATTCGAAGAAGAACTGAAGAAGTTAAGAACAGAAGAAGAAAGAAAGAAGAAGAAGGAAGAAGAAATAGCTGGGGGGCCGGCGTTGCCGTTTATATGCCCTAGCCTAAACGACGCCGTTTCTATATAAATGGAACGGCGTCGTTTAGCTAAGTTTTTTTAAAAAAAAATTAAGATACAAAACGACGTCGTTTTGTATCTTAATTTTTTTTTAAAAAAAACTTCGGAGTTTCGGAGTCGGAGTTCGGTATAAAACCTGACTCCGACTCCGAAATCCGACTCCGAATCCGGAGTCGGAAATTTCCGACTCCGAATTCCGAACTCCGATTTCCGACACCGATCGGAGTCGGAATCGGAGCGGAGTTCGGACGGAATTCGGAATTCGGAATTTTTGCCCACCCCTAGGTGTAGTAATTGGTGATTTACTATCAAGTACTTTTCTCTTAGCATGGGATATCTAACAAGTAGGGGTAATCCCCACCCTACCAAGGGCGGGGTCCCCCAACTACCGCCCCCGCCCCTGCCTGGGCAGGGGGTCATTAATATAAACCTCACCCCGTCCCCGGTTGCATGGGGCGGGGTACCCCGCCTATCAGCAGGTGGAGCGGGGGAATCTCCATCCGCCCGCCCCCCGCTACCGCCCCTGTTAGGCCTGACCTAGTTGATGATTCTGGGTCTGTTTAGGCCCAGATCAAATTTTTAAGCCATTTTCGACTCAAAAAATCATCAAACCTGATATAATTTCACAATAATAAATATCAATATATTAAATACTAAATAATTATCATTACTAAATTCTAAAATGACAAAATAATTTTAAAAAAACATAACTAAAAATCTAAAAGTCTAAATTAGTTAAAAGTTAAAATTTAAAAATAAAAACTACTAGAAGTCTAGACTAGTTACTAAACTATTATAATTTACAAATTTACAATAATATAAATGAATCCTACAAAATACAAAATTACAAATTGTACTATTAACTATTAACATTACAAATTTACAAATTTACAATTTACAAAATTATAAAAAATAAGATTGATAATAATGGTCCTTCGACATTGGTGATTGGACTTTGTCACGATAAAAGAGTCATAATGCAAACTTGGATGGGGACTGTGGGGTTGTTGGGCCTTAAGCTTAACCTGCAACAATAAGTTAAAAAACAATTAGAGTACAAATATAATAATAAAGTTATAAACATAAAAAAAATTATTAAAAATACTAAGTTACTTACCAAAATTAAATTGGGTTATTAACTTAAAAGATGGGCTTGACAATTTGAATTGACATACAAAATAATACTGTCATAGAAATTAAAAAATGTCAAAAATCATAAACAAGAATTACAAAATAAGTTAAAAACTAACATTACAAATATTATAAAATTATAAATATAAACAACAATTAAAAAATAATTGTGTAAAGTACAAACATGGTGATGGGTTGGTACGTGACGTAAGTCATACTGCAGTAGAGGTAGCTGTTGACGGTGTCCCAGGTGTTGGCGTTACGGTCTCTACAAATTATAACAATTAAATGTAAAATCTGTGTAACATTAAATTTAATTAAATAAATACAAAATAATGTAAATATTTATTGCGTAACAATTTACCAGATCCAGACTGATCAGCAACCTCGTCCTCGGCCTCAACCGGATCATAATCAATAACCTCCGGAATATGAATTTCAGCACCCGTGATCCAATTCTGTGTGCAAATCAGGGACTCAACAGTGATAGGATCTAATGAGCTCCGAAAAGGATCCAATACGCGCCCTCCAGTGCTGAAGGCCGACTCTGAGGCTACTGTACTGATCGGGATGGCCAAGATACTACGAGCAACCTTTGAAAGTATGGGATATTTGGAGACATTCATCTTCCACCAAGCTAATATATCAAAATCTCGTACAAATGAACGAAGATCCAATGCCAAATATCTGTCTACCTCTGATTGGGCATCTGTGGTGAAACCCAGAAAATTCAAGGGGTCGACTCCATCTTGTCACCCGGATCCATTTTACGTTTTTTTCCACGCCTAGCATCTGCACCTGGTGGGGGGATACCTGTGGCTGTAGGGGCTGCAACACTACCACCTCCCACGATAGTAAACTCATCAAATAATTTAACAAGTGTTTCTTGAACTCGAGATGCAACAGCTGACGCACAATCCTTACCAATTGCATCAGTCAACCCAAATACCATGTCTTTAACCTTAAACCGGGTCAAGGACACATGCAATATATAACAAGATATTGGCTTTATCAAACTCTTCCCCCCAATATTTGTCGAATTTCTCCATCATGGTCCTAGACAACTCCCGCAATGTGGTGTTACTACCTGCTGCAATATCATCTAATTCTTCTTTCACCTTGGCTATTTGTTGACAAAATTTATGTGCCGTGGGATATAGAGAATCAGATAAAACTTTGATAACATCGTAAAAAACTCTCAGAAATTCTATAAAAATAAATACAACCTCACAATCATTAGATAAAGGATGCCCCAACTTTTCATCAAAATACTTGACATATTGTATGTCTTTATTACCCATGTATCAAATGCCAACTTATACTCCTGAGCTGCCTCCAACATCAAAAAGGTTGAGTTTCACCTTGTAAACAAATCAGTGCAAAAACCTTTTTTACATGTTATACCCACAGTAGTTGCAGCAACTTTGAACCTAGCCAATCTAGCAGGAGAAGATCTGACCCATCTCACAGCAGTCCTAACCCGAGCAACCGAGTTACCCAGCTTATCTAAGCCATCACTCACAATCAAATTAAGAATATGTGCTGCACATCGCACATGCACATAATCCCCACCCAAAATTGTTCTACTCGCATTATTCATGAGAGTCTTAAGATATCTCATGCAACATCGTTAGTCCCGGCATTATCAACTGTGCAAGTGCAAACCCGAGTTAACCCCCACTCTTTTATAGCGGCCTCTAAGGCCTTCCTTATCGTCTCACCTTTGTGATCAGTTGTTTGATAAAATTTGAGGATTTTCTTATACAATATCCAACCCCCATCAACCCAATGAACAGTCATACACATAAAATTAAGATTATTACAAGAAATCCAACAATCAGTGGTGAGGCAAACATTTTTCCCTGCCAATAAACCCCTCAACTTCTCTTTTTTTGATTGATAAAGTTTTTTAACATCTCTTGCTACCGTGTGGCGAGAAGGAATATTGAATCTTGGTTCCAAGTATCTAGAATAGGATTGGAATCCTTTCCCATCAACCACTTGGAAAGGCATCTCATCTATAACAATCATGGGAGCTATGTGTGTCCTACCCTCGTTAGGATCATATTTTGTATACCCCTTTAATGTCAACTCCCCACTACTCCCCTCACCCATTTTTTTAAATCCAACTTCAAGCTTGGATTAGGTCTTCTCTATCAAAGACTTCAAAATTGGAGATTTTTTGCACTGTTCCTCCAAGTGCAATTTTATCTGAGAAGTGCCATATCTCTTGTAGTGGCACCCATAAATTTTGCCACAATAGTTGCATTTGGCTTTTGGATCATTCGGGTCACCACCTTCTATCTTGGTGACATGAGCCCAAATTATGGATGGGGTTTTCTTGCTAGACTGCTTGGGGGCGGGGCAAGTGGTAGTGGTAGGAGTAGGATCAGAGGTCTCAACCGGAAGGGGAGTACTGGTAGGATTAGGGGTAGTGGTAGTAGTAGTGGTAGTGGTAGTGGTCGGGATAGGATTAGGGTTAGGGTTAGGGCCGGAGGTACCCAAGGCCCCCTCCGGGGAGCTCGCACTAGAATCCTCTGGACTTTCCATTTACAACAAATCTGAAATTATAATAAATGCAACACAAATGGTCATATCAAAATATAATAGGCTCAAATCTCAATTCAAAATTAGACTCAATTGTCTAATTTTCAAATAATACCTAATGCATCAAACTATAATAATTTATATGATTATATCACTCATTTTGCCTATTAATTTAACATGACATCACAAATATATATGTGTGTGTATGTATATTCTCATTTATTTTATTTTGAGATGTATAGACTTATAGTTAACATGTATGGTTAGTAGTGATTTTATTTTTCAAATAATAATTTTATTTTTTTAATTTTTTAATTTTAGTTTATTTTAATATCTAAATATCATAAATTCAATTTTTTTTTATGTTTCAATACTTACAATATGTCAGTCGATTTTTTATGGTTTCAATATATATTTTTACTTAAGTGATTAGTCTATAAATTGGTTTAAAATGTGACACATTTAATCAATGATTCAATGCAACTAAAAATAATTTTTAATAAAATATAATGAGAGTTTTGTGTATAACTGCAAATTTAGAATCCTTACAATTTACATAACAAAAATATATATATATATATATATATATACATTATATATGTTACGGGTTACTGAATCAAATTTCACACAATCGGATCCATCGGCAATCGGCATCCAGAATCCAAACCCTAGAACAACTCAAGTCTCAACACAATCCACTCCATAAACTCATAATTAATTATTCAATAAATTCAAGTTTTCAACACAATCATATAATTTCAAATTTTGAAGAATCAAAACGAAAAAAATGGGAGTTTAGTGATTACCTAGCAGGAGATTCAGAGAAATATCGGAAAGGCCGAGAGGGAGAACCGGAGAACTATCGAATACGAGAGAGAGGGATTCTTCGCACTTGGCAGCGACGGTGGCCAGCGTGATAGAGACCTCGGTCTTGTCCCGATCACCCGAAGAGTTCCTCCTTACAAGTTTGGTTCCCTCCAACGACCGAGTTGACTCTAGTGCTTGGGAATGGAATTATAGGTGAGGGAAAGGGTTAAGTGAGGCTATGATTGAGTGGGGTTAAGATGGAATGTGAGGTTAATGGGCTAGATATGGTGCAAAAGTGATGCACGGCAATGGGGGCTTTTGTGAGTTCGGCTAGGCTAAGTTGGTTTAGGCAAAATGGGTTTGTTTAGGGTTATGGGTGGCCGAATATGGCTTATGGGGGCTAGGGTTTTCGGCACTTGTGTTTAGGGATAGGATTCTAGGGTTTTGATGGAGTTTTAGATAAGTCCTAAAATGTAAGGATATGGCTTATAGCCATTTGAAGTGGGCGGCACCTATGGCTTTTGGTGTTGGCCGAATATGCTAGGGTTTTGGGTAGGGATTTGATTGGTTCTCTTCTTCACTTGATGACCAATTAAATGGGATTGTGAGGTGGCAATTTAGGTGATGTGGCAAGTGGATTTCGGTTAGGATAAGGGTGGATGGCCGGTTGAGAAATTGTAGGGATTTTGGTGAGATTTGAATTTGAATTCTTTTGAATTCAAATCCAATGGGTGGCCGGTCTTGCTAGGGTTTGAGGGGCACTAAATTGCTTTGTTTTGGATGATGGATGAGGTGGCTTTAAGTGAGGAAAAATAGGAGAGGATGGGGTTAAGTGGCCGGCTAGGGTAAAGGGTAGAATGGACAAGTGTTTAGGCTAGGGTTTCATGCCTTATGCCGTGGGCTCTAGGTAGGGTTTTGGGGGCTTGTTGCCGTGGCTGCTATGGGGCAAAATGAACACCAATTTGATCAATTGAACAACCAAATGATGATTGAATAAAAGACAATTGATGAACAAGCCAACTCCTTCAAGACACCAAGAGAATTCGGCACACACACATGCAACCAAGTCTTCAACTTCATTCAATCAATCACACACTCACTCTCACTCACATGAGCAATCCGAATCTCCCTATGGAGGAGGATTTCGAATTCCTCTATGGACACACACACAAATTCTCAAATCCACAAGTGGTGTGGATTTGGTCTCACAAACACAAAATCACTCAACAATCAACAAATCACTCAAGAACACCAAAAACATGAAAATCACTCACACAACTCACTCCAAAACCGAAACACTCTTTATGGATTACCTCAAGATTTTTATAAATAAAAATGAAAAACACATAAAAGGATAGATGTGGATCACCGATTCACGAATTGCACGATGACCCTCTTCCAAAGGGATTCACGAATTGCACCCTAGGGAAGCCCAAGTGCTAAGCACCGAAATCCAAACTACAATGCTTGTGGCCGGCCTAACTCTTTTCCAAGAGCAAAATTCTAATTCTCAACTTGTCAAAATATGTGAAACGAAAGCCTAAAGGTCCTATTTATAGAGTCTACAAAGTAGAAACCCCCAAAAGGTCCCTTATTAAAACTAGCTAATTACCAAATTAACCAAAGCAATAAAATAATAAAATAACATAAAATAAGATGGATGGAGGCGCCATTTAGCATAAGTGGCCGTGGGGTATAGGTGGCCCATGGTGGGCTTGTGTCATGCTTCATCCACGGTTAGTCCTGTCTCGTGCTGTCTCGCTGCATGGCGCCTAGTGGTGCGCGAGCATGGCTTTGTGCAGGGCCAACTGGTGGGGCTCATGGCCATATGCCATGCATGGTCCTGGTGGTAGGCACAGGGTCAAGCCACGACGCTCTGGTGCTGCCCAGTCAAGGTGATCGGGCGGTGATCCTGCATGGCCCGGACTGAGTGCCGGGGTGGTGTGCATGCATGGCCCAAGCTGATGGTCTGAGCGCGGGCTGCATGGCGCGGGCTGGTGCAGCGCATTGGATGGCATGCATGGTGTGCATGCCACTGGCCTGCTCTGCAAGGCCCGGGCTGGTGCCGGGTGCTGGATGGCGTGCCTGTGAAGACAAGCCACTAACCTCGCTAAGTGGGGTTGTGGGGTGCAGATGCACGCGCACGCGTGTGCGCAGGTGAATGCACTGTGGGGCGCGCCTAGGCACACTCCGGGCTGTGCACACGCACTGTGCATGGCCAGTAACCTCGCCGGGCCCCTGCTGCGTGTCAAGGCCTAAGCCATGGCATGCCTGCAGGCTAGTTAGGGAACTGTCCTGGCCCTCCAAGGTCTGAGTCAGGGCTCGGCCTTGGGCGACTCTCCTAGGGATTCTGACACAGCGGCTGTGACAACGGTGGCCTGAGGTGTGTTTTAGGGCTAGGGTTTGCTCCAATTTTAGAGAGAGAGTGAGAGGGAGACGAGAGAGAGACAGAGTGAGCGACGAAGATCGAAAGGGGGAGGGGGAGGGCTTAATTCTTAAATTCGTTTACATAAAACGACGCCGTTTTATATAAAACGGCGTCGTTTTATGTAAGTAAAGTTAAAAAAAAAATCCGGATGACAAAACGACGCCGTTTTGAGTCATCTGGGTTTTTATATATATGTGGGGGCGGGGTAATACGGGGCAGGCTCAAACCTCTACCGCTCCCGCCCCCGTCCATACCCCAAAATGCGGGCGGGTTTACTCCCGTTCGTTGTCGTCGAACGGGTTAACCCCCCCCTCCCCCCGCAAGGCGGGGGCGGGGCAGTTTGCGGGTGGGTTAGCGGGTACAAGTACCCGCTGACCACCCCTACTAACAAGAGTAAAATTTTATGTGATTGTATATAGAATAAGATCACATTATATTTATTTAGCATGAGTTAAAAAAAATAGAATATATTATAATGTCGTACCACAATAAATTGTTTTTTAAATATCTCATACTACAACATAATAGACTTTTTTGTAGCAAATTTTTGCTACAAAAAAGGGATAAAATCGCTGCCAATGACTTTTCTCAGCGATTTCACCCCGTTCCAAGTTCGCCAGTATTATTTCTTCACTGATGCTCTGCTGCAACGGAAGTCCAAAGTCACCGCAAAAGAATAAGTTTTCCTGCCGATCTATTTCATCGGAAAAAGTCCAAAGATTGCTACAATTAAGATCTACGATTCAGTTAAAAATTGCTTGGAAAGAATATCGTCGCTAATAGTAGATTATCTGCCGCAAATACTTATTTGTAGAGATTAAGCATATCGCTGGTAATAGTAATTGTAATATTAATTCTGTGCGCAGAAAAGGTTTTGCAGCGGTTAATTTTTGCCGCTAATAATTCTTTGCAGCGGTTTTTGACCTCGCTGAACTAAATTTCGGTTTGTCAAAACCCTTTTTGCGACAACCAAAATTCGCCGCAAAATACTCTTTCTAAAATATAAAATAAAAATGCCAGGAAAACTATATAACTTTTATGGCCATTCAATTCAGTTCACTGGTAGTTTTTCAGGCATATATTATATTAAATATTTCATCACACCTTAAATCAAGCACAACATAACCATAGTATCTAATATAAATTACTTTTATATCAAAATCACAATCTATATTCCTAGAACAACTGGAGTTTGAGTTTTACTAGAATATTATTTCTAAGGATAAATAGCTAATCAGAAACTAATCATAGCCTCCCTTTGTCAGGAAAAGAAATAAGCAGAGGAAGTGTCTTACTGAATTACTAAACAATACAACATCCTTCATATGGTCAACTTTCATAGTTATGAAATTACATCTAATAGCATCTGCAGAAATCCTCTCAACCACATGAAATTCGAAAAAGGAAATCATCTGAGATAAATTCTCAATTTTCAATGTCTGATACACCTGAGACACCTGAAAAAACATAATAAAAAAGTAAGAGATGCAAAAAAAATTGACAAAAAGGGTGGTACAATGAAGTTCACAAATGCAATAAAAAATCAACACAAGTGCACCTGCTGAAGCAAGATCTTTGTATCTTTGATGCAAGATCCATAAGATGAAAATAATGCTCTAGGAGGTGGTAAAGATCTTTTACTTCTTGTGTTGCACAGCTCAATACACCTTTCAACACCTAAAAATGACAAAAAAATAGAAGAGTCAAGAGCAAACCAGCATTGACAAATATTCAATTGTGTATAAATACTTTTCCTATATATATATATATATATATTATAGGGCTGTTCAAATTGGCCGCATGCCGTTACCGTCTGTTTTTTCGACCCGACTCGAAACAAAATGCCCGACTCGATAGACACACAATCGGTATCGGTTAATCGATCCTTGCAAACGGTAATAGCCGATAAGCTGTTTTATCCAAATTTCGTTCCTAACTCTTTCCCTCACGCTCTCTCACTCTCTTCCTCGCATCCCTTTCTCTCGATCTCATCTCGACACAGACCCATCCCCAAACCCTAGCCTTGAGTAGGGGCTATAACACTATCGAGTCATAGCTGCACGAAATCACCTTCCTCAATGAAAAAGAATCGCACAAAATTTCAGAGCAATGAACCCAAAATTGCAAGAAATTTGTTGGAGTAGCAGAGGGCGAAGTTGGCGCCTTTATCGTGCTTATTGTCCAGCACTGTTCTTGAGGAGTTGATGCAACGATACAAGTTGAGAGAAGGAATGGTGGTTTTGGAGGACGAGGAGCAGGAAGAGTTGGTTTGGAGGAGGAGGAGTGGTTTTAGAGTAGAAGAAGAAGAAGGAAGAGGGAAGAAGGAAGAGAAGCTTACCTGAACTCGTTCTCTTGCCGATACCTACGGTAGCTCATATTGAAGTTTAGCCGTACATTGTGAATTGTGCTTCCTGAAAAAATTGAAAACGGATTAGAGAAACGTGCAACATTCTTCGCTGATCTGTCATTCTTTAACCCAAAGGTATTGAAAAAGAACGTGTATTGATTGAATCTGATAGACTTGTGTGTCGAAGCAGAGGCTCAGGATATGTATGGAAGGTATTTGTTAGAAAAGAAAAGAATAGAAAAAGAGGAATGAAGGAAACGGCAAAACGCGAAGTGTGGATGGCAATCGGGTCAGGTCGGAATATCCGTATACTCGATGGGTAAGCGGGTATTTGGTATATCGGAAGTTGCTGCTAACTAGTCGGGTCGGAAACCAATACTAGCGGGTCGGGTCGGGTCGGGTCGGTCGAACACCCCTATATATATATATAAGTAGATGTGTATAAATAATTAATATTCTAACCATGAAAGGAAATACGTTAATACCCATTTCTTTTCAAAACTAATGAATGAATTAACGCATGCATACATCTATGATAATACACAAACTACAGGGGTGCTAAATTAATTCTTACACAATCTTCAATATCACTGCAACCATCTACTAAAAAGGTGGCCAACTAAGGAAATGTCAAAAACTCAAGAGCAAAAGTAAAATACATAAAATGCATCATTTAGGAACAAGAAGTTATAGATTTAAGATGGCATTATCCTAAGATTACAAACGAAGCAGAAAGATATGCATATCAACATTTGGACTCACTATATAAAATACATCAAATCTCAAAATTATTCAAGGTCTAGCAAGAGATCAAGCACTGGTTGACTTCACAAACGACATAAAAATAAGTTGAAAAACAAAAATAATTTGTAGTTAATCTTCTTCACAAGAGCCTAAAACTAAGCACCTAGAATAAAATTTAGGTTGCTATTAACACATCAGATGATATGTTACCTGAACTGGATGCAATTTCAGAGTTCTTGCCTGCAGGGTAGGCAAGATTTAATTGCTATTAAATTTTAGGAATTGAACATCCCCAAAAGGTTAGTCCCTAGCTAATTTATCAAACATCCCCCTTCTCTCCTCTCTCTCTCTCTCTCTCTCTCTCTCTCTCTCTCTCTCTCTCTCTCATCATTAAATGGCTGCTATTCTTAATGCAGCGGTAAACATATACACAAGGGATAATGAAAATGTTAGGTGACTTCAATTCATTCAAGCAAGTTGCTAATATACATAGATTAAATTTAATCAATGTATGGAAATAAAACAGGACAAGTATGAATGTCAGTGAGAAAATAGACAGCCTAGTGTGTGTTAGGCTTGGTATCTTTTTATTTATATTTTTGATAAGTAAAAATATAAGGTTAGGCTTGGTAACTAGTGTGTGCCATTATTTGAGAGGTTAATGTTATAAATGTATACATCATTTATGTCTAAGTAAAACATACTTAAAGATATCTACTAATAATAAAGCTGAAAAATATGACCTGCGTGTGTCATATTTTTTGTATTTGCTAATGATTGCAAATATAAAAGAGTCTTCGGATATCTCCTTAAGAGTTAATCCTAGCACAAATTAGATTGTGCTTTTCTAAGAAGCCATTTGCAACATTTGAAAAGAAAAATGATAAACAGAAGGCCACCAATTGCAAATAAAAGGATTCTTTTGGGTTAATCAAGGAGAGGTGAACATATAACTACTATATTTTTGTCTTTATACACAAATGATGGTGATAGTCAAGAAGAGGTGAACATTTGTGCAAGATAGGAAGCAAACTAGGTCCGGACAAAATCCTATATAAATAATATCAAAATGAACCCATTATAATCTTTACTTTTGCTAATTAATAAACTGAGGGCTGCAGCTAGACCACACGTTGCAAGAGGCAACACAAGCACTTAAAACAAATAAACCAGAATTGCAAACAGTGATGGCTGTTACTTACAAAATAGTGATCGCTGGCAAATAACTCCTAATACATTGCTGGTTGAGTCTATTTAAAAACTACGCAGCGATGTTATTATCGTTGCAAATAACATCTGATCTCAGCGATTGTTTTTGCAACCATCATAAATCGTCGCAATAGACTAATTTTCTTGTAGTGTATATATCAGCTTAATGAACCAAACGTTTCTCTATTAAAAAACAAAGTTTAGGATAGAACTCACTATGCGTGTAATTTATTTATTTTTTAAATTTAATTAGCAGGTAAGATGTTACATTTTTCATGCATACATTTACTCTGCAAAACTCCTCTAGATCAGCCATGCATCCATACATGTTTCATGTCTAGATATAACAAGTTACCTTCTATACACCTTAATCTCACATGATTTGATAATTTTGCTTAATAGACAATCTAGAATTAGTTCATTCATTTAAGATCATTATAAAAATTATCTTTGTCGCTGACCCTTAATTTTCCATGATCTTCCAGGAATCGAAGAAAAATGATAAGAGTCTCAACTTATATATATATATATATATATATAACTATGTATATTACATGATTGTCTACTTGGAATTACTATTATATAATGAAAAACAACAGCGACAAAAAAGAAATCCCACAAATTGGGGTAACACTAATAGACGTGTGTCGTGTGTTCCTAGTATTTTTTTTTTTTTTTCTCATTCCTTCTCTTCCTTCAACCCTCAGCCACTGTCCTTGTTTCCTGAGCCCAAAGAGAGAAGCATACTTGCTGATAATATCAATGATAGATAATGACATGGAGGAGGACGATATATAATGTCATCCCCGCCTTGCCGGAGAGAGAGAGAGATGAGAGAGACCCATACCTACCGACAAGGTCGAGTAAGAAAGATTGATGGAACTATGGCGATGTTGGGCTGCACGAATGAGGGTTTGGAAAAGGAAGTCATGTGGAAGGTGGAGGGAAAATGAATAAAAAAAAAAAAGTTTAACTAATGTGACATATTATTGATGGTTTGCTATCTTAGTTTGTGTTTCTAGTAACTCTCTTATATAATAATATTAATCAATTATTAAATTTTTATCTTCATTATAAATATATAATTCATTATTATATGATAGAGCCATGAATTAGACGGATAATATAATAATTTTATAAAGTTGTGTCCCTGTCATTCCACCTCATTTGTACCTCTTTACTTTCTTGGTATGCATGAGTAACATCAACACATCATCAATTACAAACCGAGACAAACTCATCACTCCATTTTTGTGAAGTGTGAATCAGGGAATCATTCTTTATTAAAATCATTAACTCCTACCAAACACCCATAAACCAACAAAAAACCCACAATATTTATTTTATCATTCAGTCAATAAAACAAAATTACGTCTATCATAACAAATATCTTAATAATTCATTTAAATATTAAACTACATCATCACCTGGACATATAAACTTGGGAGAAAATTTCTATTCATGTAGGCTTGGGCTGACGCATGGTGCCAGGAATTGAATTGGGAACCCTAGTCGGAAAGGGGCTGGCCACAGCTTGCTGCATTTGACAGCCCATTGGCCTGTTTGTTGAACTTCTGGCCCACTGGGTGAGTAATTGGGTTAGATTAAACAGTACTTAGATGAGAAAAGCTAAAAAAAAGTTTTTTTTATATATTTTTATTTAGTGACTAAGGAAATATTTTTAATGATGTTGTGAATTTCTTTAAAAAAAATTTAAAGATATGAAAAAATTGAATTAAAGAAAAAAAATAAAAAAGAGCAAATGATCTTGTCGGAAACCATTCTCACCATTACAAGAAAAGTAGAAAACTGCTTATTTGCGATCAGTTAATTCTAGCAAAATGATTGTTTACAGCTAAATTGATTGCAAATAGGGGGAAAAAACACAACACACAAACACAAGGCAATCTTGAGCTATGGGTACTGAGGTACTGATTAAGGTAGATCGCTAGGATTATTGTCTGAGAAATCAATTATTTGTTGGGTTTATTGATCTACCAGAAAACCAGATCCTCGGGCTCGAATATAACCTGAACCAAGACTTATGCAGTGGTCATTGTGGGCTACATTTAGTGCCCATATTTCAGTATGTGCATGGAAAAACAGCACTCGAAGTCAAGATACTAGGAAGTTTGGCTGCGTGCACCACTTTTCATTATTACTATTAGTTTGGAAAATACTCTAGTTGCTAATCCTTCCAACAAGAAAGTAAACTGATTTAACTAAGTAACTTTGATTATGTTTGTCTATAGAGATTAAGTAGCTAGGGTCCTTAAAAAAAATAAGATTTTTGGATAAGATTTTTACCTTTCAGCATTTCATAATCCAATTTTACCTTTCAATATTTTTTTATAGAAAGTGAATGGTTTTCAATGATATTTGAACTCATGCGCCCTTCATTCAATACCAAAAATGTTGTTTTTATTTTCTTATTGGCCTCTTATCAGATCAGCTAATGTCATATGAACTAGTTAACGATCCTCCTTCAAAGTTCAAACACAAACTCGATTACAAACTCCACTCAAAGTTAACAATGAAAACACAGAAAAGGGTACCAATGGGGACATCATATCATCGACCAACCCTCAAAATTTGAGCATGCATCAGACAAAGTTGATTCGATCAAAATTTGGCCATAGTCTGTGTTTTATTTGATTAAGACATGGGTTTGGTATCTTTGCGTGAGTTTTAATCTTTATGGGCAACCTTTTATGATTGTTTGTTCTAATTATATAAGGTCGGTTGGCGTTTATGGACAGCATATATGTTACTTTCTTCTACACTTATTCAAGGAGGGATGGATTGCAATTTAACTTCCTTCAATATCTCAATTATTGAAGCTGCCACTTACCGTTCAAATTAATCCTGGTTAGTTTGAAATCTTCCGTTTATCATTATTGGAAAGACAGCATTAAATTCGTCATATATTCAGTCATGAAAAAACTTATTCGATTCGATGGCATTCAAAGTTGGAAGTTTGACCTTATCATTTCCTGTCTGCAACTTAACTACTTAATGGTAGGTACCATTTCTTATCATTCCAATTTAGGGGATGTCTCTTGGAAAATGTCATCTTTATTAAAGCAATAGAATATATATATATATATATATATATATATATATGGAGGAGTGGCTAAATGAATTGGATATTAGTGGCTATGGTGATCTGAAACCACAAAAGTTCAAAATCATGGATGTTATTGGATTTACTTTCAATTTCTAGCAATTTGATACATGCGATTGAGATGTTTTTTTCTCTTTGATGAGTGAAAAGTAAAAGAACTACGAGGAATGGATCGAGATTCGGGATGAAATCTCCTGTCTTGGGGCTGGGTTCCAGTCTCAAGACAAGCGTGACAGAGTATTTAAGACCCCAAAAATGATCAGGATCAAACTGGCCCACCACAATAAGGAAAGTAGAAGCATTGTTTGTTGTGATTGAGTTTTGATTATTACAGTGCATCTGAGCAGAACCCATATGGGCCAGAAACCGAAATGGTACGGCCTGAAAAATGGGCTGGAGCTTTCGGATTCAGACACTTCCACCCATCCATGACCAGACCAGCAGTCAAAAATGGTAGACTCACACCCTTACAAGACACTGAAAAGGAGCCTACACAAACAGCCAAGTCTTTTTCTGCCATTATCGCCTGCGCTCTTCTCCATAATGATATGTCCTGTTCTATTTCAGTATTTCTAGTGTGAATCCTTTGAATCGGTCTCGAGAAATTTCTTTGAAACACTGCGTGTGTTGTAAATTTTCACCGAAAATTTTACAGCTTTTATCGCTATTGTAGAATAAAGTAAGAAAAGGTAAAAAGTGGTAGTAACAGTAGCAATCACATTGATGTGGGCAAGAGAGATGGTAGTACATTGTTGGAGAGAGCATCATTCAAATAATAATTGTAAGAGAACTTCGTCAATGAAAGGGGATGATCACAGGAAAGATGCACGCCAAACAAGAATCAAAACGACACAACGTCTCTTTTTTTTATCTGTTTGGCTCGATGGTTGGCATGGATTAAGCATCCATCACCAGGAAAGTCGACACAAAATTAGATTTTAGTTCCATTGGATGCCTTTGAATTGTCAGATACGTTAGAAGTTAAACACGTACAGTCTCTGAATACTGTCTACTTTATGATTTTTCTTATATAATTGCAAAAGAAAAAAATTGGGTACTGTTTTCTGAGCATATTTATCAGAAGCCAAATTATTGTCACAGATCCAGCAAATATCAGTACCCAACTGCATGAAAACGGGGTGCAGGGAAATATAATTGAGACTGATCATCTCTGCCTCCCGACTTTAAGTCGCTCGTGGCCTACACTCCTCTTGCCCTTCCCACTGCTCTGCTCCTCCTGCTCTTCGGCTTTACATTGCCATATTTTGCCCTTCACAGACTCACAGTTATCAATGTCCCATCTATCTGTCAACCGGAGTCGAGTTAACCAGAGTCAAGTTCATTTTTTCCTCACATTAATCCACGTATATATGTGAAAAGCTTCTTGTCGAGGGTTTGTGCGAGGCGCTGTTCCAGACACCCGATACCAATAAAAGAAATCCAGAGTTAACAATAATAGAGAAAATAAAAGCTCAGGGTTCAGCCTTCTGTTGGAGGCTTCTTTATTCACCTTTGAGTCTTTGACAGATCGAGTACACATGAGGTAGAATCCTTTTAGCGAACATTATGATCATGATCATGATCAGTCTGAAAGTAGAGGAAGCTGTCCTGACTTTGCATATGTTTCGGTATGGACTGGAAATTTATGAGAAAGCATACGACTTTGTGGATGCACAAAAAAAATGGGACCAACATTCTACAGGTGCACTCAATGAAATGTGAAAAGTTGGGGCCCTTATAATGTGCGCTTAAGTAGATCATGATCCCATTTCTACCACATTCTCTTAGGCTCTCGAGGAGCTTTAGCTTTACAATAATTTAGACCATATGCCACAGATCAATGTGTCTCCATTTTATTTAATTAGATAAAGCTTGCCTTTTGCTGGTTGTTTAAGCATGTGGGCCTTACATACACAAAACGATGCCCTTCTATGAAACTGAAAAAGATTGTATTGGCAAACACATGCAGCTATGCAGGGGAAGAAAGTAAGAACAGGAAAAAGTTCCTCACGAGGGCTGGAAAAGGTGGTTTTGGGGTCTGCTTTTTAAGCATTATATAACATATAAAAGAGAAGGAAAAGATAACAATTACTCAACCATCCAGACTAATAACATGCTTGTGCACCGTAGATATTGATAATATAATACTTGCTACATGCTACTCCATTGGGAATGGAGCAAGAGTACTCAAAGATACAACCCCCCAACCATCCCCATATCTACAACTAAAATGAAAGCATAAGACATGGGACCCAAACATAATTACCAACCAACAAGGCCATGTTGCTTCAATCAAAACCCTCATATGTGATGGTGCTGTAGCTGCAAGAGCCTAGAATATGCCCCATCAGCTCGGCTTACTAGCTCGGAGTGGCTGCCTTGTTCGATAATCCGCCCATCTTGTACTACTCCAATATTGTCCACCCCTCTAATTGTTGATAAACGGTGAGCCACAAGCACGGTGGTGCGGCCCCTCATTAGCCTCTCAAGTGCTTCTTGTAGGACACACTCTGATTCAGCATCAAGTGCGCTTGTGGCTTCATCTAGTAGAAGGATTGCCGGGTCCTTGAGAACCGCCCTGGCAATCGCAATTCTTTGTTTCTGTCCACCAGAGAGCTGAACCCCTCTTTCTCCAACTGGAGTTTTGTAACCATCAGGCAAGCCACTAACAAATCCATGCACATTTGCAGCACGGGCTGCTTCGATTACATCTGCCTCGGTTGCCCCTTCTTTTCCATAAGCAATGTTTTCAAAAATGCTGGCTGCAAAGAGGGCTGGTTCTTGCTGTACCAATCCCACTTTAAGTCTAAGAGACTTCAAGTTTAGCCGCCTGATGTCCCTTCCATCGATCATAACTTTACCCGCAACTGGATCATAGAATCGCTCAATCAATGCAATGACAGAACTCTTGCCAGACCCACTAGCCCCAACAAGAGCTTGGCTCTGGCCTGCTCGGATTCTAAGGTTGAGGTCTTTAAACACCATGATATCAGGCCTTGAAGGATATGCAAAATCAACATGTCTAAGTTCAATCTCTCCACGAATTGTTTCAACCGGCTCTGCCTCAAGATCATCAGGGTCAATCCTGGTTTGCCGGTCAAGAATTGAAAAGACTGAGCCGACAGCTTCACCACCCCTAATAATCTCAGGAGCAAGACTAACGGTTTCTGCAACTGAATTGGCTGTAACGACCAGGACCACAAAAACCTTAATCACCTTTGAGAATGTGGAGACACCTTTGCTGACAAGGTGGGCACCATACCATAGAATGAGGGCTTCAGATGCATAAAGAGCAAGCTGAGAGAGGCCAAAGAGAAGTCCAGCAGTTTGGCTGCAGCGTAGGCTTTGGCGCTGAGGGATACGAAGCTCGTGACTGAACAGGGTGTGGATCTTATTTTGGGCATTGAAGGCTGCAACAGTTCGGATATTGCTCACCCCCTCTCCTGCAATCATGCTGGTCTTGGCATGTGCCTTCGCTGTGTCTCCAGCAAATCCCTTGAGGGAGAGTTGCTGCAAAGCAGAAAATAACAGACAACTGTCAGGATACTGAATCCATTAATTTTCTAAAAACAAGTAAAAAAAATTTGCTATCCCGTCATGACGTTGGTAGCATCATGCAATTAAAATAAAAACAATGCCTGTAATAATATGATTTAAACTACACCAGCACTTGTACAAATTCAGCATCATTGTTTCAAGGGCAACAGTATCATTGAAAGAATCTCATTTGTCAATACTACCTCATAAAATGTTTTAAGTGATCATTAAAATTGTTAATAACCCCAAATCATTTTATTTTTTATTTTTGACAAGTGTTAATTACCCCAAATGATTAACGAGAGAAATCTTTTTATCTTTTTTTTTTTCTTTCGGTTGAAAACATACTCATCATAAGACTGATCCCACTGGCTACTAATCACTTAAATGAGTCAACCATGAGCCAGCTAAATCTAAAAAGGGTCCTACAATTCAATTTTATAGTGATCATTTTGTTTTTTGCATATCATCTCATGTCATAATGTTTAAGAATTACTTGCAGGCACACTTACAAAGAAGACTAATTTGGAAGTACCAGAATATGAGGTGCCTCTCATATGATAATGACTTGCCAAGTTACGTCTATTATCAATCAAGCTGCTTTCACTGTGCATGAAGCATGCGCAGATTTAGATCACTACTCCATACAAGACAAACGGTCAGAGAAAATTTTGAAAGAACGACCCTCGTTTTTGAAACAACTATAGATTGAAACCTACAGCCCAAAGGGCCAAAACGACAATAATAAAAAACGAGATGCGTACATGCACACCCAGCGCCATTTTTACAGACCCCACCATTACTGCACGCTCTGACCGTGAAAATACAAAAACCACCAGTAAAAAGAAAGATAATATGTGCCAGGAGAAAATTTAAATTATATGGTCACGGGCCTAGAATTTCTTGAAAGTCTCACATGGCTGTCTATCAAAGACAGCAAAAAAATTAAAGCAATCAGAACTCATCTACCCAGAAAAAATTGTGTTCTTTCAATAAACCTAACAAGAAGACAAGGTACTGATAAACACTGCAAAGGAGCAGGGGTAAAAAAATTCTTATCTGATGAGAGAGAACGCTTAGTTTGACAATATCTAATTGAATTAGGATGGCAGAAAACCTAATAAAAGGTTAATAGCATCGACAAACACGCTACAGGAACAGATACCAAAAAATTAAAATAAAATACAAAGAAGGTTATGAAAATAAAAAACAGAAGCTAAAGCAAAATTTCTAAGTGGACAGTAGCATAGAATTATTATCTCCTTTCTTTGAAATTGACGGTGGCCATGGAATCTCAGGTAATATAATACCTTTCTCATTTATTTATTTATCACGCTATAGTATATTTGGTATATATACGATTTTCGAAGAGTTAATGCACTGGACTCTGAGGAAACACGTGTAGTGGAGCAGTGGGGTGACACGTTGTATTTCAGCTTTTGTCGTTTAATACTGAGATGAGGTGAAGTTAGATTCCGGAGGTGTAAAAATTGATGCAATGCAGAGATCTGACACTGACATGATTCGACAAAAAAAATAATAATAAAAGTGAGGTACCCATAATGGCCTTGTTGAACTTTGGTCAACTCAAACATGAAAAGTTCCTATTTTTAATGTTGCAGTTGGATGATGCCCCGGAATAATACGTTTTCATTTTGAGCTTACCTGAGCAAAGTTGGCGAGGACTAGAAGAGGGAAGGTGGCTAGGATGAGAAGAGAGACCCTCCATTCCACTATGAAAGCGACTATGAAGGAAGTGAGGAGTGAAGTCATGTTTTGGAGTATGACAGAAATCCTCTCAGCAATGGCTGATTTCACATCAGCAGCATCCGTGGCCAGGCGTGCTGCAAGAAGGCTTGAATTGTGCTCCTCCTCATCAAACCATCCAACTTCATTCCTTAGTATTGCTGTGTAAAATTTGACAATAATTAGAAAACCTTTCAAATGTGGGGAATGAAATCATTAAGTCCAGACTTGCAATGCGATGTTTTATCTGCTTTAAAAAAAAATGGATGTACAATCTAGAGAAAAGGAACGCCATAGATCTGTACCTGCAAGCATCATTCTCCTAACTCTTGTAGTAAGGTTCTCCCCCATAATGCTAAAGAAGTAATGCTGTATCAAGTATGCTACAACAGCATAAAGACCAGCTCCAATGTAAATGAAAACATATTCTTTTGTCTTCCTTTCCATTGAAGCAGGATTTCTGTAGTAAAAGACCTCAATCATATTGCTCATCACGATGGCAAATGTTGGACCAATAAAACCAGACAGCACAGATCCTACAGCACCCATAATCGAATATGGCCACTCAGGAGCATTCAGCTTAAGAAGCCGGAAGAAATAGCCATCAGGGGCTGGATTTTTCCTGTCCGTTTCAGCATTTGAGATCATCTCTATGCGGCCATCGGCCCCAGTACTATATGAATAGCTGAGGTTTCTTAAGCTGCCAGACCTCAGGCTTAAAGATTTTGTTGACAGCGAATGGCTAAGTCGTGATGAACGTGATCTGCGCGTTGATGGGTTTGAGAAGCCTCCGGTTCTAACCATTTCTTGGAATCGGATTAATGAAGCATAAGCCCCTGCTTTGGCAATGAGTTCCTCGTGGGTTCCTGTCTCAACAACTTGCCCTTGTTGAATAACTGCAATTGAATCTACATTTCTTATGGTTGAGAGGCGATGGGCCACAACTACAGTGGTTCTACCAACCATCAGCCGGTCTAAAGCTTCCTGAACAATGCTCTCGGACCCTACATCAAGGGCACTTGTTGCTTCATCAAGAAGGAGGATCTTTGGGTTTTTCAGCATAGCTCTAGCAATTGCAATCCTCTGTTTTTGGCCACCAGAAAGTTGGACTCCTCGCTCTCCAACCTGGTTTGACATTAGTAACTCATATTAGTATATTATTTTCTGGAACAAAAGGAGTGCAAAGAAGGTAAGCTTTGCTTTATGGTTTTTTTCAAGTAAAAGCCCCTTGGACAAATGCACCAACCTGAGTATTATACCCATTAGGAAGCAAGGCAACAAAGCTATGAGCATTTGCAGCAGAAGCAGCTGCTTCCACTTCAGCCATTGTTGCATCTGGCTTTCCATAGAGGATGTTCTCAAGTATGGTGGTGGCAAAGAGTGCGGGTTCTTGGTTCACCAGCCCAATCTGGTCCCGTAACCATTTCAATTGCAATGTCTTAATGTCCACATTGTCCAATAAAACTAGCCCTGCAAAACAAACAGAAAAGAAAATCTGTACAATCAGTTCATCAAGAGCCTGGGATCTTGATTGTTTTGAAAAATGGGATGTTCCTTATTACCTTGATTAGGATCATAGAACCTTTCTATCAGAGAGACAACAGTACTTTTCCCTGACCCGCTACCACCAACCACAGCAACAGTCTTTCCAGCAGGAAAGAATATTGAGAAGTTCCGAAAGATGATAACATCTGGTCTTGACGGGTAGCTAAAAGTAACATCCTTGAACTCTATATTGCCATGAACCTCAGGCAAGCACTTTCCATCTAAAGGGTCTTGAATTATGGAGGGCCTTTGTTTGATGATCTCCATCAACTTGTACCCGGCTGCTTTACCTTTGCTGAATGCCCCAAGATTTGAAAACGACTGGCCCAAACTCCTGTAATGACAAGTATGAACTTATAATTGTGACTAAAGCTTATGTATCTGCAACTGTAAAAAGACAGCATTTAAGTTTTTAAGTCTTACATGCCCCCAACAATTGCAGAGAAGATTGCCGTGAAAGCCTTGCCACCATCAGTCTGCCCATTCCTGATAAATACACCAGCATACCAAAAGACAAGTGCCCATGACATGCATGCTATTCCATAAGTACATCCTAATCCCAGACCCTTGGCCATTCCAGCCTTGTACCCAAGCTTCAGCGTGTTCTGAATTGCATCCGAGTAAGAATTCAGGGCCTTGCTCTCACCAACATATGAGTAAACCGTCCGAACTTGTGCAATGGCCTATGCAGATGATAAAAGACTTAGAAATCAAATTAGGACGCGGTATGTGAAGTTAATACATTAGTGGTGTCGTTTTAGATTTCAGTAACAACGAATTATTCATGATTGGGATGAAATCATAAAAGAAGTAAACAGTAACGCGTGCACGTGCTAAAAGATAATTTCATATGCAAAAGGTATTCCAAAGTCTTCTTCACCTGCTCGGCAATAATACCAGCATTCGCGTAGGACACACGACTCTTGGATGTAAGGCCTGTGAGTGTATAAGCGTATAATCCACCAGCAAAAGCAATTCCCGGTATGACTGCAACACTGAGTAATGCTAGCCTCCACGCTGATACAAAGCCAACCACTAACCCCGCCAGAAACGTTGACAGATAGTGGATAAAGTTTCCCACCTGAAAATCCAAGAAATACATCAGTACACGAATGGGTTAATAAATCCACTCCAAAGAAAACTAAAAAGGAAAAAAAAATGGACTTTATCATGAATTTTATCATTTTATGCCCCAGTAGCTTTTGATATACTTTGTACATATTAGCACAGCTTCTCACTCTAATTAACGAAGAAATAATTAAGGAAATTCGAGTCCAAAAATCACAAACGTCCAAGATAGAGAGGATGGCGCTGGATAACTACTATTTGCTAACGTGTGCCATCAATATGCGAGGATCAGAGATGGGGACCCCCATTAATGGGTAACCCAACAACCCCAGATGAGCATATTGCAACATAACGCCAGCCCAATATTTGGTGTGCTCCATAGAAGGAACTGTTTGCAGCCAAAACGGTAAAGAAAAGGAAATGGCGAGTTTGTAAACCTTCTCGCTAATGGCATCTTGGACCAGAAGGGTGTCTGTGGAGACGCTGAAAACTATATCCCCAGTCCTAGCATCCGTATCAAAGAATCCCACGTCTTGTCTTAGTACCGCCTCCAAATACTTCTTTCTCAGCGTGCTCACTTGCCTCTCCCCACTGTACATCCAGCATGCAATCTCTGGCAAAAACCAAGATTTTTTTTTTCAAATTTGGAAAACAAAACGCTTAATCAGAATGAAATCTGGGATCAATCGACAATTGATGTGTACATATTAACAGTGAGCAAGATGTGCGTGAGTGTCAGATAATGTTAAAAGGAGAGGATTTGGACAGAAGCAGGGTGAAGTTGACGAGTGAAAGAAGAAAAGGACGGGAGGAGAGGGACCCGTCCACGGACCACGTGGGTTCGCACCCACCGGTCCGATGTGAACTGGCTACACGAGTAATGTACACTGAACTATCGTCCAACAGCGTGATGAAAATGAAAGAATATAATAAAAACAAAATAGGCAATATTGCGTACCTGCATAGGATGATAAGCAGACAACGATGCCAAGATACACAAAAAACAGAGCATACTGCAAAGTTAAGGAAAGAAAAACATAAGAATACAGATCTCAGATCTGAGAAGATTAGGAAAAGTGTTTAATATTTGACATATATGATTAATTGGGTAGCAGACCTTTGAGACTTCTTCGGTCATTTTTTTCAAATCGGCTTGGTTCTTGCCGAAGCCATTAACCATTTCACCAAAAAGAAGAAAGAAAACCGGCATTGAAGACCCATGGATAACGGCTCCCAAGCTGCCACAGACCATGAGCAACCAATCGTACTTGTCTGCAAAAGAGAAGAGCTGGTAAAAGGGTAGGCTCTGTTCCTTCTTCTTCTCGGCCTCAGGGAGTGTTTTTGCCTCTGTAGGCTCCGCCATTGCAGCCCAAAACCAAGTTTTTTTCTAAGGAAAAAAAAAAAAAAACAGAGGATTGGGAGGGAAGGGCTTTTGAAGTGACTAATGGTTAGTTGCCATCGAGGAAGAAAGAGATCTGAGAGACCCCTTTCAATCTTCTCTGTCGGAAGAACTGTCAATATCGTTTTGGTTTTTATGGAGAGCCTGAGACCATGTAGCTCCGTTTGCCGGAGTGGAAAAGGCAGAGAGAAAGAGAGTTGATGAGAGAGTGAGGGAGTATGAGCGCATGTGTCGGACCAGCGCTCAGATAAAGTGTGAGAAAATGAGTTTGGAAGAGAGAGATCAGGTGCGAGCTGTTTTATAGTGCAGAGCTTAACTGTCGCCGTAAAAAAGCATGCAACTTTCATCCATTTTCAGCTGGAACTCCGATTTAACTCTGCATCAAATAATAAAAAAGATAACTTTGACAAAATTATTAAATATATATATATTTTTTCTCTTACAGATCAAATTCTATTGTTTAAGTTTTTTCTTTTTTTTTTTTAGGAAAATAAAAACGAGAAATAAATGAAGAGCAGATGGACCCTACTTCTTGCTAAAAATAAAAAAGAAAGGACCAACTACTGTCTCAAAATCCATTTGGTCCTGTCTCTTCAAATACTAGTCCACTCTGTATGAAGAAAAGCTCGTGCAAATTAATATAAAAAAACAGAGAGAAATTTTGGGGTTGGGGCTTCAAGAAGGAATACTTTAATGAATTTTGCAGAGATTTTATTTATTTATTCCCTCTGCACACCCGTAAGTCATTTGCGCTGGAACTCCCTTTGACTGACATTCCATGTGAAGTTGCTTTGCATCTTCTTTTTTATATATTTGCTTTCGCATCCTATTACTTTCCTTTATTTGTTCTATCCATCCTTTTCCCTTTACTCATCACATAACTCCCACTCCCTAAATTTGGTTCCTTAGACCATTCATAATTTATTAGTTAAAATTTAATTAAATTTTAGTTTAAAATATTATTTTATAATTTTTAATTATTCATTTTTTATTATATTAAATAATAGGCTCAACAAATCAAAAATTATTCTATTAATATATTAATTTTTAACTTTTTATTTATTTTAATTTTAACTATAATTTAAATATTAATTTGTTAGAATAATCACAACCCATTAATTATTTTATTTATTTAGTTAAAATTTGACTAAACGTCGTATAAATAAACTTCAATAAACTCAATAAAATTGAAATAAATTTAACTTTCTCTTTTTTAACTTTTTATATTAGTGAATTGCGAATGCTCTTATTGGAAGATCGGAAAAGCAACTCAGAAATTAATGTAATTTTAATAGATTGTTAAAAATATATGCCCATTTTATTAAGTGTTTTTAACATCTATTAAAAGAAAAAAAAGGCTTTTCTTTTGCTTCGCTTGGAAAAAACATCTTCTTCCTTTAAAGAACAAATGTCACATGATAATAAAAGACGGTACATTTTAATAGAATTCATGGAGATTTGCATCTAGCTCCCAATCCAGCAACGCCATCACAGCATTACCAGCTTGGTCTTGTTTGTAGAATTTCGTCGTGCTGTGGTTACACAATTAATCAGAGTATGTGTAGCATGAAGGAAATTCTATCTTATTTTCAATTTCTAATGAGTTTATCTTAAATTTTATATGAGATATCTTTTCTTTTTCTAATAAATCCTTCTAAAAAGAGATTCTGAACTTTTTTATGAAGCCAAATTTTATAGTAACGTGTTTTATTCATTGATTTAATGAAGTTTACTTATAAAAATATGATAAAAAATCGATTGACAAATGAAAGGAAAGGAAGAAAATACATTACTTTAGAATAAACATGTTATGAACTTTATATAAAATATCATTTTCTTATTTAAGAGCATTGACATTAGTTTGTGCATATGCATATATAAAATTATCACTTTTAAAGATCAATTTTGTCATTCAAACAAAATTCTCACATTAACTTATGCATAATTGGAGGCCTGAGATAAAAAATAATAAAATATTATTATTTTTTAATTTTTTAAAATTATTATTTTTATATATTTTACAATTATTACCTATTTTACATCATCAACTTAATACCAATTTCATATATCAAAATCATTTTAATATAAATTTCACAAAGTTAATTTTAATAAGTAAGAGAAAAAATAATAATAAAATAATATTTGAGGAGTGAATAATAATTTTTTAAATTTAAAGAATCACTATTTATAACTATGCAAATATTTACATATGCATACTTTAATGTAGATGGTTTTAAATCTAAATAATGTAAATATGAGTTTGTATATATATATATATATATATATGTAAACAGTAATATATGAGATAGAGTGTGCTGAGTGTGGTTTATCCAAATCATTTTTCATATATATATATATATATATATAGATTAATGTCAATGTTCTAATAAGACCTTTTAACAAAATGTACATGAATTTTTTTTTATAGCATACAAGAGACCAGTAAGTAGTAAAATAAGTATATTTTATATCTTAATAGGCAAAAATAAAAACTTGGGTCTTAAAAGACGGGCTCAACTCGAAGCATAAGAAATTTCCTTTCTTATTTTTCACAAAAATGTGTTTGTTTTTTTTTTTTAATTTTATCTCCAAAATCATTTGTGGTGGATAGAAAAATGATATTATCACTTCAGTGTTTGTACGATGGCAAACTTGGCATGTTAGGACTTAGGAGTATGTGGTGGGTAGGCAAATCAAGCCACAGTTACATATGTGGTGGCTATCAGGCTTTGTTTGCTTTAGAAGAAAAAATTTAAAATTTAAAATTCTTTTTAAATTCTTTATTATATTTTTAAATTTTTTTATATAAATTATAATAAAAATTTTAATTTTTTTTAAATTCTAAAATATTTTTTCAAATCTTAAAATAAAATTAATATTAAAAAAATATTTTTCAATAATATTTTTTTAAAATTTTTATTTCATTCTATCTTCTCTTATTTCTAAAAATAAGATTATCTAATCTAAAAAAAAAAAGTGATACATACACAATATAATTACACAATATATTTTATAATAATTTTAAATAAAAGATAATTCTATAAAAATATTTTATACAAATACAATACTTTATAAAATTATTTTTTATTTAACATATTATTATAAAATGTGTTATAAATTATATTATATGTATATCATTTTCCGATTTAAAACCATTTGTAACTTTGTTTGTCCAAGAATTAAATCAGCCTCCAAAAAGGCAAAAACATTCCCCCTAGGCTACTCCAGTCACATCCAGCCTCCGTGGGTGCTACAATCAATTATTCTTTTTTATTTTGCTATCAACCCACTCCACACCTAAACGTACCCTTGGGCTTTTATTTTGGGCTGGACCATTCTAATATGTATCTGACCCCAACCCGCTGCACTTTTGCTCTTGCTTGCCTGTCCCTGGCTAACTTTTATGGCTCCAAATTATTAGATCAGAAATTATTCGTACTATAAACGGGTCCATACTTCTCCAACCCAAATCGCCCTTCTCTCTCTCTCTCTGTGATAAATTGTTTAGCAAATTTGCATAAATTTAACTGCAACGTTATCATTTTGGAGAAGAAAACACAGAGTTAGCCCAGGGCTTGACATTTTAGACAGCCTAGCTCTAGCTCTTTGTTCTAATTCGTGGATTGAGGCATTAAACTGACTTTCCATTGTACGGTTGTTTGGAAACCCTACAACGTGAGGTTCAAACTCTAGCAAATATTGTCATATGTATATTTAATCACATGATCATCAATATAATATATTACAAAGGCTTGTTTGAAGTAGTAGAGTAGGACTATAGGGCTCTTGTGATTAGCATCTTCAAGGGAAGTGCGTTCTACCAAACCATTATCTTAGCGTTAATTAATCTTGCTAACAAACCCCCCGTGTAGTCAATATTAATAGCCTTATTCTATGTTTTCTTTAATATGTTTGATGCAAATAAATACAAAGTTATGTTATTCATAAGTAAAATTATATACAGTCGTAATATTTGTAATCTTTTTAAAAATAAGTGGGGTAGTCTATTATTAAAAAATTAATTTTTTTTATCACGTCATCTTATATTTATTCATTTTTAAAAAAAAAATTATACTATACTTAAATATTTAACAACTACAAATATCATTTCTCGTTATTCATAAGCCTAATGTACAACACATCACTTATTGCAACACTTATTGTATTTATGAATAAATTATAATAGCAATATTTTCTTTACGTGAGTTGACGAGACATCCTTCCATATTAGTAGCGTGTTTGATGTATTGATAAATAAGGTTGTAAATGGATTTATTCTTAAAGACAATACCATCCTGTCAAACCTATACACGACAAATCCTAGCCATTGAATTACCTGAAACGTATTAGACAAATGAAGGGTGATTAGGAAATAATCAAGAAGATGCTTATAAGGGTTGAAAGTGATGTCAAAGTCGCAAAGAGTAGGGACACGGTCGGCTAATCCTTTGACACTCGAGTGTACTTTAGTGGTCCTTAATTTGGATCCCTATGGCTCTAAAAATAAGGATTAAATGTGTGAAATTAGAAAAATGTAACTCCTTTGTTGTGAGCCGAAAGGGTTTGTAACTCAACTGAAGTGGCTTCGGTAGTACTGTACTCACTTTTGGGGACACTAGATCCGTTTTGGTGAGCTAATTTAGAGTTAGTTTATTCCATTATTTTTCCCCACCATGTATCGAGGCATGTGATATCATGGTAGAGATTAGGGATTAAATTATTCAATTCTTAGAAATACCAAGTATTTAAACCATTTATGTTACTTACTTTGTCTATCATCCAATCACCAGAGTTTATATGAAAGAAAATGCTGAAGATGATGATGGGATGGTTTGAAATATATGGTTTCTTACCACTTTTCCTAGAATAAAAATGGTGGTTGTCAATCATTACTCCTATGTAATTTTTTTCGTTGTTCGAACTTAATGCAATTAAAAATAAGTGAAGAGATAAGAGGGAAGATTAAGAAAAAAAAAACAATGGCATAAAAGACTAGGACTGAAGTAGCTAGGAGTGGAGAGGCTGCAACATGGACCACAATCTGGAGGTCTGAACTCATTACTTATGTGGCAGCTAAGTCTTTTCACATAATTTTTTAATTGATTTTATCTCATTTTATTTTATTATTATAATTTTTTTAAAATTTTTATATAAAATAATATAAATAATTCAAAATTTTTAAATATCAAAACAAAAATATATTAAAAAATATAATCCAACAATATTTTATTAAATTTTAAATTTTTATTTCAACTCATAATCTTATTTCATATGTGAAAACAAACAAACGTTAAGACTCAGTACACTGGTTGGCTCATAATTTATGTATAGCTTTTTGTGAGATTAATATACCAAAAGAAATGAACATTGATTATGCCAATTGCATCCACCTAATCCCTTATCATGATTTGCTTGATTGTGGAGATCCCCAAGTTGAAATTTAAATTAACAGCTCAGCAGCTAACGTGAAATGATTTGGTGTATATTGGCCTTTCTAAGTAGCATGCATGCTTTCCTTTGTTAAAAATAAAAATAAAAAAAATTGTTAATCAATAGGCAGAGGAGTGCCCGTAATTTAAGGGGTCAAATCTAGAGAAAGGTCCATAAAACGATCAGAATTTGGATGAATACTTGGTGTTGAATCAAAAGAGGTACAGAAGATGATATAGTGAGAAAACTTTATGCAATGAAGTATATATATATATTGGAATGCCTGAATACATGGAAGAAAAAGAAAAAAAGAAAAAAGAAAAAAGAAGTCTTTTGGAGGGGCCTAGCTCAACCTGTGATGATCCTAAATTCCTAATTATAAAGCATCATATCAGCTTGTTATTCCCACTTTACAAGTTCATATGTGTGTGTATACTTGTGTTTGCTAATAATTTATAGCATAAGGTCCAATAGTAGAAAATTAGATGGCTTTAAACATGTGGGGGCTGTTTCTTTGCAACTTTTCATGAGTGGTGATGAGTTTGCCAAGTGACTCCACTTATCACATTAATTTTCCTACTTTTGGACAACTTTTTAGTCCTTTTAATTGAAATTATCTGATTGTTGGTGATGTGCTTAGGAATGGGACGCCATCCCAACCTTTGCCAACACTCATCCTCAAACTGTGCATATAAAGAAGAAGAAGAAGAATGCTATCTCATGTTTCTTTTCTTCTTTGGTGGCTACTTTGTAATTTATGTAAACACACCTAATAGGTCAGCAGCTAAGGGTGGCTTTTGTACTCCTTTTTTTGTACCCGTTGGGAGTGCCAGTGGGCTTTAAACCCCTCGTTCTCTGGGCTGCCCACCCATTGATTGACCGGCATTTATTTCCAGGCTCATTGGACTTGAAACTAGGTCTAGTCCAGGGTCCATCAGCTCTTGCTTTTTTACATTTTCTCTTTTCGTATAAACTAATACTTTGTACATAATGTCGTATAATTCTTTAGAGTAATAGTGAAACTATTAAGAGTATTAGTATTCGATCCATTAAAATATTTATCAAATATAAATTTAATAATTTTATCAAAAATAATCTTACATTAGATTCATTAAATTTCTTCATCTCAAATTTTGAATTATAATAATTAAAGTTCATCTTTTATTTTTGAAATATTACTATTCACATCTCAAATTAATTATTTAATATATTTTATTTTTCCAACTTTTTTCCTCATTTTCTCTTCCCACTTTAAATAAAAAAATATTATTATATTATTGTTAATTCTACAGCAAAAATCTTGTGAAGGTGACATAGTAATATTTCATCTTTGAAACGCAAATAAAGAAGTTCCTTGCATTCTATTCATTTGTGGGTCGGAATACCGGTTGAGACATTCCACTTTTGACGTCTGCACACCTCATATAGTCGTCATATGGGTTGTTAATGCTCCCGATGATTGGCCTTGCACCAGCCATCATCATTTGGTTGAGGAGGCGGATGATCCCTATATTCTGCTATTCATTTCCCCCGTCCAATCAATAGGTTGATTCCCAGAGTCTTTAAAGCCATACATCCCTACGGACATATCAGTCCTATGCATCACCCTATAACACCCTATTTTCCACCTCTATTTCCTTCGATTGTAATGAATCAAATGATGTATTTAATATAAAATTATAGGTGTGGGGATTAGGCCTGTTCATTTAGATTCTTAATCCACAAATCCAAATTCAAAAAAATTTCTTAAATAAAAATACTAAAATTATTAAAAATAAAAAATTTTTTAAGGCTATACTGGATAAATTAGATTCGGATGAACAAGCTTAGTGGAGATATTAATTTTCTATCAAATTTATACTTTTTATTAAATTTTAAAAAAAAAATGATGAACTAATATCAATACTCTAAGAGATTACTTTTTTTATATATAAAATTTGTATTTATTCACTTTTTTTTATAAAATTAAAAAATAAAAAAAATACACAACATCTTTTACTATAAATATAATTTCTTACATAGAAATGATTAGGAGTCTGACTATTGTGACTATGTCCTATTGTTTGGATTTTGAAAACGTTTTATCTTATTATTATAATATTCTTAAATTTTTATATAAAATATAATAAATAATTTAATTTTTTCAAATTTTAAAATAATAATAATATTAAAAAATTTTATATAAAAATTTTATTCAAATTTTATCTAAAATCATTACATTTCATCTCTAAATTTAAATAAGGCCAATGTCTTAGGATTCACCTTTCAGCCTACAATCTGGATTTTCTGGGATTCAACTGGCCTATGTCATCGCTAATAGCACAAAGGCAAAGGAGTCAAACTTACCCTATGACGACCCAACAGCTACCTCCTAACTCTCACCATTTGAAGATCCAACGGCTACTCCACTTGATTCCGATTGATCTCCTCCATGATTCATGCAACGGCTACATAATAAT
Source organism: Platycarya strobilacea (assembly GCA_036898215.1). Classification (NCBI taxonomy): domain Eukaryota; kingdom Viridiplantae; phylum Streptophyta; class Magnoliopsida; order Fagales; family Juglandaceae; genus Platycarya; species Platycarya strobilacea. The sequence continues at coordinate 3,158,529 of CM072546.1, forward strand.
CTTGTTTTCTATTTTCTACCAATTTACCTTATTGTTCTTCATTTTCCATTGGTACACTACTCTTCTATTGGTGTATTACATATGGCTGATATGCTATATAAATCAATAAAGAGTCTCAAGCTCTCACGTTTTGCTGAGGTATCAGGTATTTCATCAAGCATACTGTAGCAACTGTGTCCAGTCGCTGCCCATGAGTGAACATAATCTTATGTTGACCATAGCCACTGACCTTAAAATAGCCGAACACCAATCATAAAAGTAAACAAAAAAGTACATGTAGCGTCTGTCTTCTTTTTGGGAAACATTGATATTTTTTTCTCAGATAAATTGATTTTTTTTTTTTGGTTGTTAAAAATTTTATGTATTAATTTTTATTGATATAACTTAAAATCAACAATAACTGAATAACATATTAATATAAAAAAATATTATTATGCCACTTTACTTTGACTGTTTATGTATTAATTTTTTTAATAATTAAGAAAGTAATTATTAATATATTGATAATTTATTTTTTTATATTTTCTAAAAAGATTTAAAAATGTTTAAAAAATATTATAGCATCGCTCTTAATATAATACCGTGTTCATATAACATTTTCAAAGGCCTATTATATGCATGATAACGTGTCACGCACAACTCATGAGAGAATAGATTTATTAGATTATGTACGCAAGATATAATTAAAATAAAGAGTTCTTCTATAGAATATCCACTGTAGCGGTGCACATAGTGCACTCATTATGTGGCTCTTTTTTTTTTTTTTTTCAAATTACAATTTCAAATTGAAGGCAGCGAACGGCGAACCCATTTCTGAAGTTTTGAGCTCATCCCACTCACGCGTCCTCCTCCCTCCCTCCCTTCGCCAAGCATCGCCGTACCTGTCGTCGGTCAGCATCGGTAACATTTTGTCTCTCGGTCATCTCAGGAGAGTCTCCCTTCTTCCCTCTGCCTCCCACCCTGATTCTCTCTCACAATCTCCCTGTCTTTCTCTCTCCACATGGGTTTTGAACGAAAGTGGTTGCGTTTAGACTTACAGCTACTGCCGTCATCGGTCGTCGCCATCTAGACTCCAGCGTCACCATACACAGCCTCGGTGAGCCTCTGGTAAGGCCCAAAACCCTTTCTCTCTCTCCCTCCTTGCATGTGCCCTGACTTGTCTGGTACAAAATCCCTTGATTATTGTCCAGCGCGATTTTTTTTTTTATCTATCCAGCGAGTCTCGAGAGTTCTTGTTTTGAGTTCAAGGGCAAAATACTAGCCTTGACAAACCTAAGGAAAGTTAAAGGGATTATACTACAATGAGTTCCATACCTGATTCTATATATATATATATAAAATGGCATATGAAATTTGATAATAATGCATTTCATTTTCTTATTTTATCTTCCTGTGCGCATGACTTTATAATCAATAGTCCGGTGGCAAATGTTTGAAGTTTATTTAAGATAATTAACTAATTTGGAAGCTTAAAAAGCTTTCGGGGCTCTAGCATTTTGACATGAAGATTTAGAAAAGAAACAAAGATCTCAAAGTGACAGAATATTAACAATCTCTAACAAAGTAGGTTTGATTTTGGAAAGAATAAGTAGCATCTCGATTTAATGGGGATGCTAAACAGGTTTTGTTTACCTGCTTATGAAACTTGAAAGGAATCCTGTTGATACCTAGAGCTTTCAGGTCTTTTGTAAGACTTGGATCTTCCATTTGGTTCAAAATTGCTGTATTTATGTATGGTCTGTACTTAAAACTTGATTTTGTTTCCTACGTCTGTGATTATTTATTATTTTAAGAGACGTTTTGTACTCATTGTATTGTATTACAAGGTTACCCTCGAATTGACGAATGGATTTGTAATTATTTTTGCTTTTTATAGGTAGTTAATCCATGCAGCAAAAATTCTTTTTTCGGATTGTTATGTTACAGGTTTATTTTGCGCTACTTTGTGGAGTTTTGTAAGTTGAAAAGGAGTTAGCTGATTTAAAACATTTATTCAATTTTCATTCTTTTCATTAGTTTTGCTTTTCCTAGCGTTGAGTTTAAATATGGATTCCTAAAGTAAATGTTAATATTGCAGGTTTCAGTACAGTAGAGTTAAAAGAAATGCTCCTTGTTTTAATGAATGGTTCTTCTGCTCTACAAGTTTTGAGTGCCAGTAAAAATCTTTTATATTGACTTTATTTCTTTGCTATGTAGGTAATCCTGCTTTTTGTGCTTTGTGGGGACGAAGTTGCACCAGGAATTCTTTTATTTTTTATTTTTGAGTTCAATGGCTTCAGTTACTGTTTTGCTTATGTAGACATTGAATGATCTAAAATATTTCCACCATCCAAAAGCCATTGGCGATTGCCTATTACAAGTGCTATGTAAAGTTATTGAGCAGGATTTCTATTTATTGGTGCCCTGCGAGACTGCTACTGCGATAGTATATGCATAAACTGTTGATTTTCTTTTCATTTACATGTCTCACATTGGTTCATGTGATTATAGTAGGCATTATAAATTATGTTAATTTGCACTCACGAGGGGTTGAAACCATGCTTTCATTTGATTTTTCAGAGGTGAATGAGTAGAGAATGAAGAAGGGGTCTGGTTTTTTGCTCTGAAGAAAGCTCTCTGTTTTAAACTTGAGGAAAAGAAAGAGAAGGTTTGGTCCACTGTGGATGGTTTTTAATTTTTATACATTCTTACTTATTATCTCAGGCTGCAGAACAAACATTATGGTTTTGATTTTTGCAATTAGATTTGGTTCCAACTATTTCAGCAAATAATAGATTATAATTAAAACTATCTTTGTATCTGTTTAGCAGAAAAGCAGCAAACCAAGGAAAGGTTGTTTCGTTGTTGGGTGCTTTTATTGAAGTTAAGGTGCCTGATGAGCTGCCAGCAATACTCTATAATCAAAGCTCTGAAGTTCATCAATCTTTCAAGCCACTTTTGCATTGTGATTGATATGGAGTATAAGCAAAGAACATAGCTGCTGTGTTTATCCAATTAGATCTTGGTTGTAATTGTAGACAACTATTTTAGAGTGTAATTCTGGTATACACGACTGCAATGCTTGGCTGTAATTGTGGACAGATCTTTATTGTAGTTGTGAACAAATATTATTTAGTGTAATGTTGTGGATAGATTGGTGGTTGTAATTCTGGTAATATTTTGGGGGTTACTGTATATTTGGGTAGAGTTTGGTTCTAATTTTGGACAGAATTACCCTAGGATTTTGGACAGATTACCATATTATATATATTTTTTCTGATAAGTAAGAAGTAATTTTATTGATATGAATGAAATAGGTATAGCCTATGCACTATAATTCTGGACAGACATTGTTATCATTACAATCACAATCAACAGAGTGCAATGTAAACAATTACAATATAAACATGTTTTTGTAAGTAACATTCAAAGTTACATTCAAAAATGTTTTACAAATATTACAACATTACAAATGACCTAATATCCATATCTTAGCACACCTGGACATACACTATTGTTTTTCGAATATGAAATAAGAATATGAAATAATTACAGCATAAATTACAACAAAATAATATCCAGTCCAGCTTCGATTGACTTTCTTTGCCCTTCATATTGCTTGATTATGGTAGTGGAACTGCCGCAAAGTAATGAACAAGTATTGTCAAGGTAAAAGCAAGTTGATAATGCCTGCAGGCTGTAGATAGGTTGGTCGCACAAGGTACATATCCTCTGCAATTATATAGCCAACCCGCAAAGCTACTGAAGGTACCAAACTAAGTTTGTGGTTAAACCAAACCATAAGAGAAAAGAACACAAAGTTATACATACATGAAGGCACATATCCTCTGCAATTACAAGTCTATTGGTAGGTTGGTTGCAAGTGCATTTATCAAAAGAAAATGTTGGTTGCAGATGTGCTTTAGATGATTTTAAAGAAAAGCATAACAGAAGGTTCGGGTCATTACTGTAGGAGATGTTGGTTGCAAATGCAAATGTTTGCATTTGCTGTAGGAGATACTGCGCTTGAGTCTATGATGAGCTTAGTATATTTTTGCGACAATGATAGATCACATCAATTACATGTAAACGTAGGTAAGGTCCGAATAAGGACATCAATGTGGTAGACCAACCAGATCATTGTTTAAACCTTCAAAATGGAATGCACATTCTAAACAGCCCGCATCATGCAATTAATGTAATGTATATCAATTCCTTTCTGTGTAAAAGTCCACATCGTAATATCGGGATAACGTCTAAGTTATACTAATCTCCTAAAAAAATCAATTAACCTGCTCAAGCACACCAAAAATCATATCAAACCATAAAATTCAATATAAAGCGAATTGTGCTTAAACTGAATCTGCCATAAAATTCAATATAAAGCCAAAAATAAAATTAAAAAAATAATCTTAATTCTATGCTTAACAACATGCTTAAATAGATGCGAATACTCTTTACATAGTTGAGAGTCTTGAGACCTCTGAACCCCACCACTTAACGTTTTTTTTCGTCTTTTCTCTTTGCTTTAGTTTCTTCAACTTCCTATTAATTTCTTAATTTTTTTTTCACTGCAAAGAAAACTTCATACGATAGATTTCCAAAAAACCCTAGCTTATAATCAATTCGGGGCAAATTACAAAGATCGACTAAAATCCTCAAATATATAATAATGCATCCACAGATTGACCACAAGTAAAACATTCAACTTCCAGAGATCGACTACCTTGATAGGAACTGAAAATAATATGAAAATACATTAACCTTGAGTCGCGCGGACTGAGAGGGGGGAAATCACATGAGGGGATTGAGATGCTCCTCGTGTGGTCTTGCTTCGTGCTCGGTGCTTCAGGAGAAGATGACTAAAGTTTCATGCTTGGCTTTTGGGGGGAAGGGGGGTGGGAAATAGGGCTTCGGAAGAAAGAAGCTAATCGAAGGAAAGGGGATTTTGTGCTTGGCTCGGGGGAGGAGTGAAAAAACAAACCGGTTCAGTTGAAGTTAGTGAACCCCGTTTACACGTCATGCGTGTAATGGTTTCGCCATACAGTGGATATTCTTTAGAATTTTTCTAAAATAAATCGATGATTTGGTATGTCAAATCAAATCAAGATAAAAACGAGATAGGAAATAGTTTTAGTTTCATATACTACACGTCAACATTTTATTATGTATCCGTCTTTGGGCAGGGGCCAGGGCTTATCCATTATTCTGGAAAAAAACATATACAAATGAGAAGAGGACACGTCACAATTTTACAAATTTATTATTTAGACCTAAGTTAGGTTTGATTTAAAAAAACTCTTAAATATTCTCAAACATTTTTTATTATTATCAACTATTTTATTATTATTTTTTATCTACTTTTATTACTATTCATTACTTTTTCATTATTATTTAATATTTTATTATTACTTTTTACCTATTTTTTATTATTATTCACAAAAACTCTCAAATACTCTTGACATCCAAACGTAACCTTACACACACTAAATTCTCTTCATTTTAGGTCTTTGCGCACACAAGGGAGTCAAAAAATCCCTTGAGCCATCCCTCCCCTCCCTACCATCTCCCTTCACGTGGCATCTCCTCTCTAGCGACCTCTACTCCCCACGCCTCCCCTTCCTCTCCGATGAGATCCAACAACACGATAAGCATATTGTTTTCTTTCGATTAAATTTCTGATTTATTATGAAAATTTCGAGTAAATTTGTAATTTTTTGATTGGTTTTCTATGTTACGAGTTGCTGAATTTGTTTTGTTCTAGTCTTGTACATGCTCTACATGCTGAGTTTTTTTACATGTGTTGGGTCTTGAACTCCACAAGCTTACCTTTCATTCCATATGAGATGGTCGAATTAAATCTGTTTGCTGTTTTGAGTAATGTTTTGAATACCGTACCGGTACCGGTACCGGCCAAGTCATTGAAACGAAATATTTCGGTATCGATACCGTTTCGGCATAATTTATACATAAATAAATTATATATATAAATACAATTATAAATTATATTTTAAAAAAATAGTCAGTATATAAATAAATTATATAGATAAATATATATATGTAATTAATTTAGTCTAAATTGAGGTCAAAATATAGTAAAAAATTACAAATTTTTTTTTTAAAAAAAACCTCAAAGGCCGAAATCCGGTACGGCCGGTACAGGCCGTACCGGATATTTTTCTGCCGATGGCCGGTACGGCCGAAACGAAATCTTACTTTTTCTGTACCGGTCGGTACAGAAAATTCCGGCCGTATCCACCGGTATAGCACGATATTTAAAATACTGGTTTTGAGAATCTGTAGCCACAAGAATATTCTTGAAAGATTGTAATTCCCTAAATATGTTTGCTGTCTTGAGAGTCTGCACAGATATGTTTTTATTTTTTATTTTTTTGTCTTGATATGTCTATTGCTTACATTATCTTGATATGTCTATAGATGTGTTTTTTTTTTTATTGAGTGTATTGTTTTAAATTTGGATGAAGGATTTTATGTTGAGTTCGTAGAGTGATGAAGGGGAGATACTAACGAGTGGAAATTATACAAAAGTTGGTGTTGGTGCTTTATAAATGCTTTTGTCCTTGTGAGTAATCTTTAAGAAGAACCCACGAGGTTGGTGTTGGTGCTTTTATCTTTAATATTTATTTATCTTTCTTCTAATTCGTTTTTCTTTCTTATGGATAATGTAGAAACATCTGATTATTTTATTTTATTTATTATTATGTTGCAGTTAATAAGAGTGGAAGGCTTGCCCAGTTGGGAAATCGAAGGGCATTTTGTTATGTTTTGATGGCTACCATTGCTTCTGATCTTAAGGGCATTTTGTTTAGTTTTGATGGTTACATTTTTTATGGACCCATGTATTTGGAGTCACAAGCTTGAACTTAGATTGAAGAATTATTATGTTTTTAGTGATTGTTGATGAGATTGCACTTAGATGTAATCTGTTGATGCATATTTCGTTGATGTAATCTGTTTATGAGATTGAACTTAGATGTAATTTGTTGGGTATTAGTTAATTTAGTGACTTCTTTATAACAGGCTTAATTCATGTATGTGGTCATATTTTATTTCCACTTTTTTCAAATGCTTTTGACTCTGATAGATCAGATGGAAACAGGAAAATGTGCAGCGTGCAGCGTTGAAAATTTCAAAATATATAATTTGTGCATGTAGGGGTGAACAAAAAAACCAATTTTCCGACTTGTCCATTATGCCAACCCGTTACCGACCCAAAAACCCATTTCCGATAAGCATTAAATCGGAATTATTCTTCCGTTATCCATTCCGACTCGTTTATTTTCGAAACGGCTAATACTCGATACCACTTCAGCTAACAAATTGAACTGGTTTAGGTCTTCGTCTTCGTACCCATCTCTCTTGCTCGATCGTTTGCTTCTCTGACCTCTCTCTTGCCGACGATGCCGATTACTCTTCTCTCTCACCAACGATGCTAATTGCTTTCCTCTCTCGTCGACAATGTCGATTTCTCCTCTCTCTCGCCAATGATGTTGATTGCTCCTCTCTCGCGAGGTTTGTCTTCTCTGTATTTCAAATCTCTTTTTTTTTCCATGTTTCATATCCATTTGGCCATTTCCCGTGGTGATGGCAGTGTGTTTTGATTTTACATATGATACCTTGGGTCTGATAAAGTTTTCTTTAGCAAATCTGAGATGATTTTACATATTTTGTTTTTGAGTTGCTCACGAATATCATGTCATGGGTTTGATTCGTGTACCGCCCATCAAAGATTTGATTAAATCTATCTTATAGTTTTAACTAGAAATGGAATACTGATTACCCGATAAAGCTATTGGGTCGGGTAGTAGACTTATCGAGAAATCGGTTTAACAGAAGGGTTTGTTAACGGGTCGGGTCAAAAACCTGTTTATCGGATTGAGTCGGGTCGGATATTCACCCCTACGTGCACGCTTGACGTGAAAGGAATGACTCCTTTGTTTAGTAACATGACATACATTGTTGAGTTTGTTCCTTGGCTTCAATCCCACATGGGTAGGAAGTGAAGCCACAATAAGCCTCTTGGGCTATATAAGGAGGCTAAGACTTCTTGGTTAGACACACCAACTAACAAGTTATCAAGTAATAACTTGTGAGTAAAATCCTCTATTAGCCTTTTCTTGTAAAAGGGAAAGAGGTGAAAGTTAAAGTTTTCTTAGTGAGAAAATTTTGTGAGTGTCATTTGTGGTGAGGAGAAAAATTGTGTGATTGCAACAATTTTTCACATAGTGTATTTTCTTCTCTGGGTCTGCTGGTTTTTCTTCCTGCTTTGGGAGTTTCCAGGTAAATTCTTGTGTTATTATTATTTCTATATATCTCTTTATATTCCTGCATAGAGGTGGATCCTGGGGGTGAATTTGGGAGGTCCAAATTCCCAACAATTGGTATCAGAGCTGGGGTCCTCTTTCTTTTGTGGGGTGGAGCTTTGGTATGGTAGTGTGGATACGTACAGTCTAAGGAGGTTCTGTCTAAGGAGATTGGAAATTCTAAGTGTGTCCATTGTGACCCTCCAATCTTTCCTGGGAACCTTGAAGTTCTGTCTAGGAAAGAGAAATCTTTCTTGGGAACTTACTTAGTGAGTACTATTCATTCCTACGGTAAAAGAATCAAGAGCCAAGGTTCAGGTCTAAGGAGATGGCTGGAGCAGACGTGAAAGTATCAGGGATCGAGAAGTTCGATGGCACAGATTATGGATACTGGAGGATGCAGATAGAGGATTACCTATATGGGAAGAAACTTCATCTTCCATTGTTAGGGAAGAAGCCAGAGACCATGGCAGTTGCTGATTGGGACCTGCTAGATCGACAGGTTCTGGGGGTTATTCGACTAACCCTATCGAGATCCGTTGCACACAACGTCATCAAGGAGAAGACGACTGCAGATCTCATAGCGGCTTTGTCAAGTATGTATGAAAAGCCGTCAGCAAATAACAAAGTACATTTGATGAAAAAGTTATTCAACTTGAAAATGTCAGATGGTACGTCTGTTGCACAACATCTAAATGATTTTAATACTATCACAAATCAATTGTCATCTATTGAAATTGAGTTTGATGATGAAATACGTGCATTGATACTATTGGCCTCACTGCCAAATAGTTGGGAAGCCATGAGAATGGCTGTCAGTAATTCTGCTGGTAAATCAAAATTAAAATATGATGATATTCGTGATTTGATTTTGGCTGAGGAGGTACGCAAGAGGGATTCAGGCGAAATCTCGGGTTCGAGTTCAGCGCTTAATGTTGATTCTCGAGGGAGATCACAAGACAGAAACTCAAACAGAGGCAGATCAAAATCAAAGAACAGGGGCAAGAGCAAGACAAAGCCTGGGCAGCAGGCAACTTGCTGGAATTGTGGCAAGACTGGTCACATAAAAAGGAATTGCAGAAATCCTAAAAAGGAGAATGATAGTGCTAATGTGGTAACTGAAGAAGTACAAGATGCACTATTACTTGCAGTTCATACTCCAGTTGATGACTGGATACTGGATTCAGGAGCTTCTTTCCACACAACTTCCCATCGGGAAATAATGCAAAACTATGTTGCAGGTGATTTTGGGAAGGTGTACTTGGCTGATGGAGAGGCTTTGAATGTGGTGGGAATGGGAGACATTGATATTGCACTCCCTAACAAGAACAAGTGGATCCTGCAGAAAGTCAGACACATTCCTGAGTTGAAGAAGAATCTCATCTCTGTTGGGCAACTCGATGATTGTGGCTATTCAGTAGTGTTCTCAGATAGCACCTGGAAGGTCACTAAAGGGGCATTGGTACTGGCTCGGGGTAAGAAAACTGGTACACTTTATATGACTACTGGTTTGAATAATACTGTTGCTACTACCGTTGCAGAGAGCACAGCAGATTTGTGGCATTGTAGGCTTGGCCATATGAGTCAGAAGGGCATGAAAGAACTACTGGCAAGAGGCAAGCTACCAGAACTAAAGTCAGTTGATCTCAGTACGTGTGAGAGTTGCATTATGGGAAAACAAAAGAAGGTCAGTTTCTTGAAGAGTGGTAGAACACTGAAAACAGGAAAGTTAGATCTTGTGCACACAGACGTGTGGGGACCTTCCCCAGTTGCATCTCTTGGAGGTTCTCGGTACTATGTCACGTTCATTGACGATCACAGCAGGAAGGTATGGGTTTATTTTTTGAAGCATAAATCTGATGTATTTAATGTGTTCAAAAATTGGAAAGCCCTGGTTGAAACAGAGACAGACTTAAAGCTGAAATGCTTGAGGTCTGATAATGGTGGAGAATATATTGATGGAGGATTCAATGAGTACTGTGCAACTCATGGTATCAGAATGGAAAAGACCATTCCTGGAACACCACAACAAAATGGAGTTGCTGAGCGTATGAATAGAACCATTAATGAGCGTGCTAGAAGCATGAGGCTGTACGCTGGATTACCACCTACTTTCTGGGCAGATGCAGTCAGCACTGCTGTGTACTAGATAAACAGAGGGCCATCAGTTCCATTGGATTGTGGACTGCCTGAGGAGGCTTGGAGTGGGAAAGAGGTCAAATTTTCTCACCTTAAAACTTTTGGCTGTCTTTCTTATGTTCTTGTTGATTCTGATGCTCGTAGTAAACTTGAAGCTAAGTCAAAGAAATGTTATTTCATTGGCTATGGAGACGAGGCATTTGGCTATCGTTTCTGGGATGATCAAGGTCGGAAGATTATAAGAAGCAGGAATGTGATATTCAATGAGAAGATTATGTACAAGGATAAGTCCAGTACAGTTGCTGAAGCAGCTCCTCATGAGTTCGAGTTCGAGAACTTGGATGACCTACCAGAGACCACTGTGCAGTGTAGAGATGTGAGTGACGGGGAGAATGGGTCCGATGCACCCGTTCCAATTATTCCGCAATCAGAACCAGAGCCGTCTACTCCTGCAGCTGCAGTTCGCAGGTCAGTTAGGACTATTCGTCCCCCACAGCGTTTCTCACCTACTTTGAATTATATTCTGTTGACAGATGGTGGAGAACCGCAGAGCTACCAGGAAACCTTGCAAGATGAACATTCTAGCAAGTGGAAGCTGGCCATGAAAGATGAGATGGATTCCTTGTTAGGGAATCAGACATGGGAGTTGACAAAACTTCCATCAGGGAAGAAGGCATTGCACAACAAGTGGGTGTACCGGATAAAGACTGAGCAAGATGGTAGTAAAAGGTACAAGGCCAGACTTGTTGTAAAAGGCTTTCAGCAGAAGCAGGGTATTGATTACTCTGAGATCTTTTCTCCTGTGGTAAAAATCACAACCATCAGGTTAGTGTTGGCTATGGTTACTACTGAAGATCTATTTCTTGAGCAACTAGATGTGAAGACAGCTTTTCTTCATGGAGACCTTGAAGAAGACATCTTCATGCACCAACCTGAGGGGTTTGTAGTACAGGAAAATGAAGATTCAGTTTGCAGACTGAAGAAGAGCTTGTATGGCCTGAAGCAAGCTCCTAGACAGTGGTACAAGAAGTTTGACAGTTTTATGTGCAGTGCAGGATACATCAGATGTCAGGCAGATCACTGCTGCTATGTCAGGCAGTTTGACAATTCTTATATTATCTTGTTGTTATATGTGGATGACATGCTTATTGCAGGGGCTAGTATTGATGAGATCAATAATCTGAAGAAGCAGATGTCAGAGCACTTTGCAATGAAGGATTTGGGAGCTGCAAAGCAAATTCTTGGCATGAGAATTGTTAGGGACAGAGTCAGAGGCACGTTAAGACTCTCTCAGGCTGAGTATGTGAAAAAGGTACTCAGCAGGTTCAATATGGACAAGGCCAAACCAGTTGGCACACCTTTAGGCAATCACTTCAGACTCAGTAAGGATCAGTCACCAAAGTCAGAAGAGGAACAAGACTACATGAGTAAGGTTCCTTATGCTTCAGCTATTGGTTCACTTATGTATGCTATGGTTTGCACTAGACCAGATATTGCCCATGCAGTGGGAGTTGTGAGTAGATACATGAGTATCCCGGGAAGACAACATTGGGAAGCAGTAAAGTGGATTTTGAGATACCTAAAAGGCTCCTCAGAAACGTGCTTGTGTTTCTCAGGAGAGGGCTTAGAGGTGCAGGGCTATGTTGATGCTGATTTAGCTGGAGATGTTGATAGCAGAAAGAGTACCACAGGGTTTGTCTACACCCTGGGTGGTACTGCAGTTTCATGGGGTTCTAATCTACAAAAGACAGTTTCTTTGTCGACGACAGAAGCTGAGTACATTGCAGTTTCAGAAGCTGCAAAGGAAATGATTTGGCTACAGGGTTTCTTGGAGGAATTGGGCAAAGATATTCAAAAGGGCACTCTCTACAGCGACAATCAGAGTGCAATATTCCTCGCCAAGAACCCAGCATTTCATTCCAGGACTAAGCACATACAGATCAGGTATCACTTCATACGATCATTGGTAGATGATGGACAGTTGTTACTTGAGAAAATTTGTGGAAGTAAGAACCCTGCTGATATGTTGACAAAGAGCGTTACACTTGAGAAACTGAAGCTGTGCGCGACTTCAATTGGTCTTCAAGCATAAAGATAGGGGCAAAAAAGATAGCGGAAGCTATGAAGATCTTCATCCAGGTGGAGCATGGCTGTGGGATCAGCCAAAGTCACAAGGTGGAGATTGTTGAGTTTGTTCCTTGGCTTCAATCCCACATGGGTAGGAAGTGAAGCCACAATAAGCCTCTTGGGCTATATAAGGAGGCTAAGACTTCTTGGTTAGACACACCAACTAACAAGTTATCAAGTAATAACTTGTGAGTAAAATCCTCTATTAGCCTTTTCTTGTAAAAGGGAAAGAGGTGAAAGTTAAAGTTTTCTTAGTGAGAAAATTTTGTGAGTGTCATTTGTGGTGAGGAGAAAAATTGTGTGATTGCAACAATTTTTCACATAATGTATTTTCTTCTCTGGGTCTGCTGGTTTTTCTTCCTGCTTTGGGAGTTTCCAGGTAAATTCTTGTGTTATTATTATTTCTGTATATCTCTTTATATTCCTGCATAGAGGTGGATCCTGGGGGTGAATTTGGGAGGTCCAAATTCCCAACAATACATTTCTAATTTCTTGAGGTGAAATTATATACAATTTGTACATTTCTAGTCTACCAGGTAGGCGTTAAGAATAAAAGGATAAATTTGTTCACGTATACGCGAATGCCCAGAAAATCATCTAATTCTTCCCGAAGGGAACCTCTTCTCAACATTAGAATAATATATCAAAGAAAACAACTGCCATATGCCCGCTGGCTTTTCAAAAGAAAACAACAAACAGAGACAACAAAAAAAAGGTCATTTCTTGAGATGAAAATATACAATCTGATTACAAAACCATGACAATAATAGTTTCTTCTTTTTGTTCCCTTGTACTTATTTTCCAAAGTTTTATATATTGCTTCTTCAGACATTACACGTTCTTCATTGATCCTACTATTCCTTCTTTGAGCCAACTCCAATGTCATTTTTGTTACCTGTCGTTCCTTCTTTGCAACAGCTGTTTAGTTCCATGTCAAGATCAATCCATTGAAAAAAACTTTACCCACTGCATTTGATCAAAGAAGAGAATAAAAAACCTAAGAATAACTAGAACAAAAGCTGTAAAATGACACTAGAACAAGTCAGGAAATATAATGCTATTTTTTATTTTTTCCAAACAAAAGCTGTAAAATAACACTAGAACAAAAGCTTAAGTTATCGACTATACTTGTCAAAACAAATGTGCAGCAGTTTTTATGCACAAAAACCACCTCTAATTATATCAACTCAAAAGGCAATCATGAGCTAGACCCATTGAGTAATATTTTTCTACCCAATCATTAGGGACATTAACGCTATTGTCATTAAAAAACTTTGGGGACAAGACTCAAGAGGCTTTTCAGCTTAGGGTTATGACCATATGAAAATCAAATTCTACTGTGACAAATTTGTCTTTTGTTTGGTGGAGATTTTCACAATTCTATTCGGAAATGATCAAATAAAGTATCTGAAAAATCTTATCCAAAGTACATAAATAGTGATAATAATGGCTTGCTTATGCAGGTTGGAGAATAAGCAAGCTATTATTATATTGCCAACGAATGCATTAGATCAACAGGTAATCAATCTTGTTTTTTTTCAGTCAGGGTGGATCTACATTTTCTTCTAGTATTTTTTGAAAGAAAGCAAACCCAAATGCAAGAGAGCCATTAATGCGAGGAGGATCAAGGTTTTGAGAACTGAAAATCATTCTCTACACGAGTGTCATTCAAAACATCTATCCAAAGCTACCTACTAATTTTATGTTTATCTTAGACCTTTTGTCAAACACCTTATAAACAATCAGTGAACAACCGACTGGTTCAACAAAGATATGCACATATGCTTCCTCAATACAACCAATGAACTTCATAACAAAATTAGTGACTTAAAGAGGGATGGAAATAGTTGATTATTTGGGTTTTGCATGATTTAGAGGTGTTGCCCAAATGACTAACACAAGAGGGGGGGTGAATTGAGTTGTATTTAAAAAAATAACAATTATAAATCAAATATATAATATAAAATATAAACAAAATATGAAACAACAATAAATATAAATAGTAAGAGTAAGAGAGAAGCAAACTCAGTATGTTAACGAGGTTCGGCCCCACTGCCTACGTCCTCGCCTCAAGCTACCTCTTGAGAATTCCCAAATCTACTATTCAATCTCCTTTAGGTGGAGATAGAAACCTATTACACATTTGAACGGTACCGCTCCAAAGAATCCGTGTAGAACACCCTCTACACTTCCAATCACCTTACACTTGGTGATTTAACTATTCCCCGTGTAGAACACCTTCTACACTTCCAATCACCTCACACTTGGTGATTTAACTATTCTCCGTGTAGAACACCTTCTACACATACAAGGGTTATACACACCCTTTTACAAATACAAGAGTTGATAGTAGGTAGACTATCAAAGTACACTCCTCAATGAGTGAGATAGAAACAATACAGCGCAACCTATATCTCTCTCAACAAGAACAAGAATTAAGGCTCAAAACTTTAGAAAAGAGAGAATGAGAGTTTTAAAAAAATGATGCAAAACTTAGCAATAGATGTGTAAGCTCTTATTATGAATTTTACAAAACTCAAGTGAACTATTTATAAGCAAATGAGTTTTCAATTTCAAATTTGAAAAGATTCCCATGTCAAAAACATCATCATTCACTTTTCAAAAATTTCAAATATAATATTTTTACTTTTTGCATATGACAAAAGGAGCACATTTTACTTTTCAAAAATTTCAAACATAATCTTTTACTTTTTGCATATGACAAAAGGAGCACATTTTTCTTTTCAAAATTTTCAAATAAAGACATCTACCTTTTGCATAAGTCAAGAAAAGCATCCACCACTTTGAAAATATTCAAATAAAACATGCACATGTGAAAGATGACAATCAATCATCTTTCAAAATTTTCAAATTTAATTTTCAAAATATTCATGCATATGTGGAAAATGTATTTTAATGCTTTATGATAAAATATTAATTTTGAGCCTTAATCCTAATTTTGAATTTTTAAAAGATTTACAACATTACTCTATGATTTTAATGTGAACTTGTTCCCTTCTTGCTCATGCTTGCTTCCTTGATGTGCTTGATTATATTGTGTGGACAACTTGAGTTTGAGACTCCTTTATTCTTTAGATTCATTTGTTATCATCAAAATCCATTTGTAGATTTACATGAAACTTGAAACCTTGGGTTCAACAATCTCCCCCTTTTTGATGATGACAAATGCTTGATAGAACCTGAATCCTGTATTAATACTTAAGCTCCCCCTGAGAATGTGCGTTAGTTTTTCAAGCAAAAATATAAATATAATTCCAAGCATATATAACAAGTTTAGAAATTTAAACAATGTTAAAGTTCTAGTCTAAAACTTCTCCCCCTTTTGGCATCATTAAAAATGAATCATAATTAGTTCAATAAGATATATTCCTACAATAACCAATAGATAAATAAAACGCTGCGTTAGTAGAGACTGTAAAGAATTCGGTGTGTAGCCACACGTGTTCGACAAAACCTGCAAAGGCTGGAGGCTTAGTTTCGGTAATTCGGTGCAGAAGGAGATTTTGTAAAGAGCTGAATAATTGAAACCATCCGTGCCCGACAAAACCTGCAAAGGTTGAAGCCGAATTTTATCATCTCGGTGCGGAAGAAGATTTAAATCCACTTGATATTATTGACGAATTAGATGTTCCAGAGATTTGAAGTTGAATAATTAAAATTATTCATGTCCAACAAAGACAACAAAAGCTGCAGGCCTAGCTCTGGCAATGCGGTGCGGAGCCATGCATGTCCGACAAAACCTGCAAATGTTAGAAGTCTAACTCTGGCAATTCGGTGCGAAGCCACGCGTATCTGACAAAACCTGTAAAGGTTGGAGGCCTAACTCTAGCAATTCGGTGCAGAGATTTGATCCGCTTGATGTTGCTGAAAAATGAGATATTATCATGATTTGTAAGTTTGTCTTGTTCTTATTTCCGTTTCTATAAGAGCAATCCTTAGCTTTATCTATTTTGCATCAAGCTTTCTTCTCATCTTTGCAATTTGCTTGCATTCTCATTCTACAATTTTTCAATGGCTCGTAGAATTCCCTTCAGTGCTTCTCTTGATCAAGATTTGAGGTATCATTCACCTCAGTCTCAATCTATTTCTGCATCTATCGTGGGTGCCATGAAGCAACAAGAGACTGATTTAGCTAATAAATCAGATCATGACGCCATTTACGAACTTGTGGGTCTCGGAACTCGATACTCATCATCTATCATTGCGTTTTCTGCTCGGTTGCAGTCTAAAACTCGCGAAATTGAGAAGCTTAACGAGACTGTATCTGTACTTCAACGACTTGTTTATGAGTCAAACAAAAAAATAGTAGAATTAAAGCAACAGAATAAAGATTTGAAATCCTTGCTTACCTCTTCATTTCGATTGCCTAATCCTTTAGACAAGGATGGCATGATGATTTATGAGGAACAAATGCATTTAAATGATGAGGCTAAACGTCTCAAGTTTTCGTAGGTCATTTAAGATAATGAAATAAAAGTATCTAGCAGATATCCATGGCATGCATCATTCCTATTTCTCTTCTAATCATGCATAGTCTATCTTCTGGTAGGGGTTTTGTGAAAATGTCTGCCAATTGATCATGTGTACTAGTGAATTCTAATACAATATCGTCCTTTTGCACATGATCTCTAAGAAAATGATATCTAATTTCAATATGTTTGGTCTGAGAATGTTGTATTGGATTCTTTGAAAGATTTATAGCACTTGTATTATCACATTTGATTGGAATGTGATTGTACATAAGTTTAAAATCCTCAAGTTGTTGCTTCATGTAAAGAACTTGAGCACAACAACTACCCGCAGCAACATATTCTGCCTCAGCAGTAGATAGTGCAACAGAATTTTGTTTTTTACTAAACCAAGAAACTAGTGCACGACCTAAGAAGTGACATGCTCCACTAGTGCTTTTTCGATCTATTTTACAGCCAGCATAATCTGCATCTGTGTAGCTGGTTAGATCGAAAGATGTGTGCTTAGGGTACCATAACCCTAAGTTAATTGTACCATTAAGATATCTAAGAATACGCTTAACTGCAATTAAATGTGATTCTTTTGGAGATGATTGAAAGCGTGCACATAAGCACACACTAAACATAATATCTGGTCTACTGACTGTCAAATATAATAAGCTACCGATCATACCTCGATATACCTTCGAATCAACTGGTTTACCGGTTTCATCTTTATCAAGTTTAGTGGATGGACTCATTGGTGTTCCAGTTTCCTTAGCACCTTCCATCCCAAATTTCTTCAGCAATTCCTTAATATATTTCGATTGATTGATGAATGTCCCACTTTTTGCTTGCTTAATTTGCAATCCGAGAAATAATGTAAGCTCTCCCATCATGCTCATTTCAAATTCTTCCTGCATAGTCTTAGCAAAAACTTGGCACATATTTTCATTAGTAGCACCGAATATTATATCATCAACATAAATCTGAATCAAAAGAATATCATCATTTTCGTATTTAATGAAAAGAGTTGTATCAATTTTTCCTCTTGAAAAGCCTTTTTTAATCAAGAAACCACTAAGTCTCTCGTACCATGCTCTAGGAGCTTATTTGAGTCCATATAGTGCTTTTGTGAGTTTGAAAACATGATTTGGAGAAATATGATTTTCAAAACCTGGAGGTTGCTCAACATATACCTCTTCATTTATAAAACCGTTTAAGAAAGCACTTTTAACATCCATTTGAAAAAATTTGAAATCTTTATAACAAGCATATGCAAGTAGCCTTCGAATAGCTTCTAATCTTGCGACTGGTGCATATGTCTCATCATAATCGATTCCTTCTTCTTGATTGAAATCTTGGGCTACAAGTCGAGCCTTATTTCTAATAATGACTCCGGACTCATCTTTTTTGTTTCTAAAAATCCATTTTGTTCCAATAATAGTATGATTTTTGGGTTTAGGAACAAGTGTTCAAACATCATTTCTTTTAAATTGATTAAACTCTTCTTACATAGCTAGAATCTAAGATTCATTAAGAAGTATTTCATCATATTTTTAGGTTCAATCTGAGATAGAAAAGCAGTATGATTGCAAATATATCTAAGAGATGATCGAGTACTTACACCTCGTGAAGGTTCTCCTAGAATTTATTCTGCTGGATGATCTTTCACGTGTTTCCACTATTTGGTTGCATCTTGTACTAAGTCTTGATGATCTTTCCTTCTATTTCCATGATCTTTCATTTTGAATTGTTTCCAAATATCACACATCCTTTTTCTTTAGAAGTGAAGTCAATGAATTTAGTTTTGTCTTCTGTTATGTATCTTGAGCATCCGTTATCTAAAAATCATTTATTTTTACCTGTAGAATACTTCATGCATACCTACAAAAGCAATTAAAAACAATTCCTGATACCCAAATTCTTTGGGTCCTTTATTTATTAGTATTAGAAGAAATAAGATTTTTAGGTACCCATATGGCCCTAATAGTCATTGTATGTTTTCTTCTAATAGGACAAGCAAAATAATTATGACTATTTCTATTACAAAAATTGCAAATAGCATGTGACATATATGAAGAACTTGAGTGATTATAATAGTATCCTTTTTTAACAAAATTATTTTTATGAAAAGAATTTTGAATATTGGATTTTGATGTAGAAGGATTATCAAAGAAGTTTTTATAAGATTTGTATTTTTGTTTTGGGTTATATCCCAAGCCTGCCTTATCAAAAACACATCTTTGACTACCAAGAAGTTTTTCAAAATTTCTTTTTCCATTCGTAAAGTTTTCAATAATATTTTCTAAATCAGTTTTCTTTTTCTTCAACTCAAGATTTTCATCTTTCAAAACAATACTTTCTTTTCTTAAAATATCAATTTCGTTTGTTAAAGAAAAATTTTTATTTTTCAAAACAGTATACTTGATACTCAATTTTTCAAATTTCTCATATACCTCTTCTAAAACATTTTGCAATTCTTCATATGAAGGATCTTCAATATTATCAAGATTTTTTACCTCAATGTCATCTTTAGCCATAAGACAAAGATTTGCTGATTCTCCATTGCTTGCTTCACTATCTGAGCTACTTGAATCATCATCCCACGTAGCTTTCATTGCTTTTTTGCCTTTGTTTCGATCTTTCTTTAGCAGAGGACAATCTGGCTTGATATGACCAGGTTTATTGCATTTATAACAAATTAAAGTGTCATTTTTACCTGAATCTTTCTTGGAAAACTTATTGAAGGATTTCCTTGGAGGAGTTTTATTTTTCTTTAAGAACCTCTGAATTCTTCTTACTATCATCGCAATTTTTTCATCTTTATCGTCATTTTCCTCATTTTCATCACTTTCACTTTCATGTGGAACAGCTTTAAGTGCCAAGTTTTTCTTTGACTTTCCTTCTTCTTCTCCTCTTTTCAATGTGTACTCATGGGTGATAAGTGACCCGATGAGTTCATTCACTTCGAGCTTCTTGAGGTCTCTAGCTTCAAGAATCGCTGTCACTTTTGATTCCCAACGTTTTGGTAGAGAGTTGAGAATTTTTCTTACTATCTCCACTTTGGAATAAATTTTGCCAAGAGCTGTTAAACTGTTTATGATGTTAGTAAAACGAGTGTACATACTTTGGAATAAAACGAGTGTTACTTTTTGCATATGACAAAAGGAGCACACTTTTCTTTTCAAAATTTTCAAATAAAGACATCTACCTTTTGCATAAGTCAAGAAAAGCATCCACCACTTTTGAAAATATTCAAATAAAACATGCACATGTGAAAAATAACAATCAATCATCTTAATATTTTCAAAATTCAAACCTTTAATCATGTCATGCACATGTGAAAGATGACAATCAATCATCTTTCAAAATTTTCAAATTTAATTTTCAAAATATTCATGCATATGTGAAAAATGTATTTTAATGCTTTATGATAAAATATTAATTTTGAGCCTTAATCCTAATTTTGAATTTTTAAGAGATTTACAACATTACTCTATGATTTTAATGTGAACTTGTTCCCTTCTTGCTCATGCTTGCTTTCTTGATGTGCTTGATTATATTGTGTGGACAACTTGAGCTTGAGACTCCTTTATTCTTTGGATTCATTTGTTATCATCAAAATCCATTTGTAGATTTACTTGAAACTTGAAACCTTGGGTTCAACAAGAGGAATGAAAGAAACTACCCTAGTGTCATAAGTAGGCAGTGTGATTCCCACTTCAATTCAATCCCTTCTTCGATTGCAGTGGTTTAGGGGTGTTTCTATGGCAGAATCGAAAGCTTTTGGAGTAGAGTTCTGACACGATATCAGGGAGGTAGGCTTCAAACGTTAGGGTTTCTTCCACCCTTAAAAGTGAAATCTAGGGGGACTTCACAAACCCATACATAGCTCACAAACCCAAGCTCACAAACCCAGAATCTAGGGTTTCGTCAAGCGGCTTCGCAAGAGAAACAAGAAGAGATACAAAGGGAGGGAGAGGAGTGAATGTGAGAGCAGCATGCTTCTCATTCCCTACAAAAATGCTAGGGGGCCGCCGGTGTGTGGGCTGCCCCCTAGCACATCTCAATTCCCTAAGACGCAACGGAGTGAACTTCATTTATGTCGACGTGGCTCCATGTTATTGGTCTTTGATATTTTAAGAATAATGGATTGATCCGGTTAGAAGATTTGAGAAAATATTCAAACTGGGCAAAACCATTTTTCTCCTTGTAATAGACTCCAATGAGAAACGAGCACGCAGGCAGTACAACTAATCTCCTGTTAAAGCAGTCCCAATAGACTTGCTAAAAACTACGATTTTGTAAAATATAACTCAAAATCAACAAAAAGGAGCTCCAACGGACTCGTTAAAATGAAGGATTTATGAAATCATTAACAGTACTTGTGCTTCTTCAAATATATTTTATTATTATTTTTTGTTCACTGCATTGCAACTCGTCAATGTGTGATTTCGTTCGACCCATCACCGGTTGTTAACAGCTACACTGCTGGCATCATCAGCATCATACGATTCCAGTTCTAACCAACCTCCTGTAGTTCCTCACGTGCAGATCGAAGTTTAAAATGAGTTTAACCCACCGTTGACCACCATTAGCTACATCGTCGGCATTTTCGAACTCGCCTCTCACCGGCAACCAACTCCTTAGAATTTCATCTCCAGCAACGTCGCCGTCGTTTGTCACGTGTCTCACGTTCTCGACAATACTATTTCCAAACTATTATTTTTATTTTTAGATTTTTAAAATAAACTTTATTAAAATAAAATATAAATATTTTAAAAGATATAGAGAAAAAATAGAGATATTGATAGATGATAAAATATAAAAGTGAATAGATAAAATAAAAAATTTGTATTTTTAATAGTTAACTTTGAAGGAAAAAATAGCAAAGCCATTGGAGTGGTCTCTATTCACAGAAAAAAAAAAGAATTTTTCTTCCTCATGCCTACGCCCCCCTTTCCCTCTCTCTTGCTCATTTCCTTTCTTCTCTTAGGTAGTTTATATGTCTGTTGCTCGTTTTGGAACTGGCTGAAGAAAGAGTGATTTTTCTATCTTTTTCACATAAATTGTTTTCATTTTCATCTCTCATAGTACAATACACTAACTACATGCTTAAAGCTCTTTGATCAGTATTGTTCTTGATCATATATATCTGTATACTTCTTTTTGTCTTTGGCAATTCTTTTTCTTATATTGGCTTTGATCTTTTAATTCAGTAGCCCTTGGCTTGATTTAAATCTTTATGGGCTTTGATCAGTTTGAATTAATCATCTCTAACGACCAGAAAAACTAGAACAGAAAAAGCAGAGAAAGTCGATGGATAATGGGTCAATGAATTATGGGTCTCGTGGTCATGAAGGATCTGCAACATCTTCTTCAAATTTATTGGCTCTAGTCCCGCCTTTTACGGTTGTGCCAAAACCCAATGCAAGCCTGCTTGGGATTGGACTGAATTCTCTTATGTTGTTCCCTTGTGTTCTTCTCTGCACAATTGGCTCCCTTCCAACTATGCTTTGTACAAAGTTATTTTTTTCCCCAAAATTATGGGGCAGCCTACACCGACAGCCCCCTCACAGTAAAGTGCAGCTGCACTATGGCTGTGAGGGGGCTGCCGGTGTGTAGGTTGCCCCCATAACACTTTTTTTTTCCGCCCAAAGGAAGGATAAATGTGAGAGAGAGAGAGAGAGAGAGAGAGAGAGAGGGCGTAAAGCCCAACGGAGAGAAGAAACGAGAGAGGAGGAGAATATGGTGTGGGTAGGTGTAGATTTTATTTGGAATATCCTGGGGGGCAGACCGTCTGCCCCCCCACACAAAGCAGCCCCCGCCGCCACCGGTGGCAGTGGGCGACACCGCCTAAGCCATCGGGATTGGCGGACTCAAGCGACCTCACCCCTACGACGGCGAGCTCCGGTGTGCCCTCGGCAGCCTTAAACTCGCCGTCGTAGGGGTGAGGTCGCCTGAGTCCGCCGGTCCCGATGGTGTGGGCGGTGTCGCCCACCACCACCGGCGGCGGCTCCTTTCGCTCCATGGCCAATTCCCTTAAATTCATCTTCATTTTATTTTTTTACTGTGTTTTTTATTATGTTTTTTATTTTTTATTGTGTTTTTTATTATGTTTTTATTATATTTTGTTCATTTTATTTTTTTATTATATTTTTAATCTTCATTTTTTTATTTAATCATATTTTTTTATTTTATTTTAATGTGTTTTTCATCATAAAGCAGCCCAACTAACGTTGGGCTACTTTAGACGCTGGGGACAGCCGGACCGGTCCCTAGCGTCTCCCATTTTATTTTTGTAAAATATTGAGGTGACAATTTTTAATTGGTATCCGTTAAAGTCCATTTATTGGATGAGATCTGTCCAAAGAAGATATCTTTATTATATTACACAGTTTTAAGTATGAAAAAATCTTTACAATCTCTTACTTTTTACACAATTTTCACATATCACATTTTATTTTATTTTATTTTTTATTAAATACTTGATATATGAATAATAACTAAAACAACTAAATTAATTTAAAAAGAAGAAATTCAAAATAAAAATTTTAAAAAATTTTAAAAATTAAAAAATGATGATATGTGGAGGTTGTGAAGGTTGTGTAGAACTTCTTAATATGAAAAAATCTTCACAACTTCCCTTTAAGTATATCAATAACGTGTTAAAGACAATAGTATGCTTAAAACTCATTGGGTGCATTGGGTGCGACGCATTTTGTAATGCTATATAATGATATTACTATGAGAAGTATTCTAGCCATAAAATAATTATATAAAAATTAACTCACAAAATAATATGACTTATTATATTATAAAGTTATTTTTATTATAATACAAATAAGATGAATCACACAAAATTATATCAGTTTGTAAGATTACTTTTATATAATTATTTTGTGGCTATAGCACTCCTCTGACTATCGTTGGGGGTAAAATAAATGCACGAGCAGTCCCGACTCAATGATAAAGCCATTTAGATCATTGCCTAAAACTCCCACCCTATGTATAGATTATTGCCTAAGACTCTCGCCCTATGTAATGTGCCTAAAATAAAAATGAGGCATTTTTTAATTTTTCTAAAATAAAATAAAAACCATTTCATCAAAAAAGTTTAAAATAATTTTTTTCTTTATTTTTCAATGTATGCAAAGTCCCATAATACTAAGTTTAATATTTAATATATTAAATTATTTATGTTTAAATAACTTTTTCAAGATCTTGTTAAATTTGAGGCATAAAATTTATATCGATGCCTCATTTTAAATTGTTGTATTAAATATAAAATTTAAAAGATATTATTATAATGTTTTAGTTAAAATCTCATTTTATTGAAAATTTTGAAAGAAATGATATAATAACTTATATTTTATTATAAAGTAATTATATTTACAGTCCATATATTTATTATATTATAAATATAAATAATTTACTTACTTTTTTTTTTAAATCTCATTCATATTGAGCTGCCTTGTATATGAGTTAAGAGCATTAGCATTGGTCTCACCAAAATAAATCATCAAATTTATACTTTTTACATATTTCTTAAAAAGGTTTAATTTGATCAAAAGTAGAGAGAATAATTATAGAAAAAGTGAAAATGTGTTTTCACTCACTTTTACTTTTTTGAGAAGTGTGTAAAAAGTAAAAATTTGATGATTTATTTTAGTAAGACTAATATCAATACTCTAAGCCCACGAAAGAGCTCATGGAAATTTAAGGCTCGAAATACATAGAAATAGAAGAGAAATTGAGGAAGGGAGAGTTATGATCTGGTATTAAATAATGGAGTATGATTTATTATATTTTATCTATAAATTTATTATTTAATGTTAAATATATGACAATAAGAGAATAATGAAAAACGAATAAAGAATATATTTTTTGTTTTAACTACGACACATTAGTGAGTATCCCTTGACGATAAATTGGCAATAAATTAAAAAAAACAAAAAATAGGCAAGAAGGACCGTGGTCTCTGACTCGCGCCTACAGGTTCAAATTTCAAATTCAAAAATTAAGTTTGAAAAGCGCTAACGGTCATAACCAGCTGGATCTCACCCTAATAATTTATTTTTTTCCTTGTTTTCAAAACACTTGTCCGCTTTCAACGGCTATCCCACCCTCATGAGTCATGACTCACAAATTATCTCTATATATGAGATATCATAGTATACATCTTCTACTCACAGTGTCCTGTTTTTAATCTCCTCCCACTTTAGCCCAGGCGTCTTTGTATACGTCTTCGGCATTCATTTTGCTCCTACTCTTTGCCTTTTGTTCTCGCTCGTCTTCCCCATTAACAAAACAAGATGAGAGAGTGCATCTCAATCCACATTGGGCAGGCCGGTATCCAAGTCGGTAATGCTTGCTGGGAGCTCTACTGCCTTGAACACGGCATTCAGGTAATAAGAACCAGCCCTCTCTATTGCAAAACTTTTCTGTTTCGATTCTTACTGGGTGATGAGATAACTAACTTTTTCTGGGTTTTTCTTCTTCTTCTTTTTTTTTTTTTTGCCCCCTCCTTAGCCCGATGGACAAATGACGGGTGACAAAACAGTTGGCTGCGGAGACGATGCCTTCAACACGTTTTTTAGCGAGACCGGAGCCGGAAAACACGTCCCTCGCGCCGTTTTCTTGGACCTCGAACCTACCGTCATCGACGAGGTCAGGTCTGGGACTTACCGCCAGCTCTTCCACCCCGAACAACTCATCAGTGGGAAAGAGGACGCCGCCAATAACTTTGCAAGAGGCCACTACACAAGTAAGCAAAAACCCAAGCGCAGCAAATAGGAAATCAATCTCCGATTCTGTGAAATTATATATAAGCTTAACGATTTTGGGTTTCTGATTTTGGCAGTTGGGAAAGAGATAGTGGATCTGTGCCTCGATAGGATCAGGAAGCTCGCTGATAATTGTACTGGGCTTCAGGGGTTTCTGGTTTTCCATGCGGTCGGTGGAGGGACAGGCTCTGGGCTTGGTTCTCTGCTTCTGGAAAGGCTCTCAGTGGACTACGGCAAGAAATCCAAGCTCGGATTCACCGTCTATCCGTCCCCTCAGGTCTCCACTTCCGTCGTTGAACCATACAACAGTGTGTTGTCCACTCACTCACTTCTAGAGCACACCGATGTGGCCGTCCTCCTCGACAACGAAGCCATTTACGATATTTGCCGCAGATCGCTGGACATTGAAAGACCCACTTACACCAATCTCAACAGGCTCGTTTCCCAGGTAAAGAGATATAACGAACCATTTAGTAATGCAAATTTCACATGGTATTAACAGCATTGCTAATGGGGAATTTGTTTTGTGGGCAGGTGATTTCTTCTCTGACTGCGTCTCTGCGTTTTGATGGTGCTCTGAACGTGGATGTCACAGAGTTTCAGACTAACTTGGTTCCCTACCCGAGAATACATTTCATGCTTTCTTCGTACGCGCCGGTTATTTCTGCCGAAAAGGCCTACCACGAGCAACTCTCGGTGGCCGAGATCACAAACAGCGCATTTGAGCCGTCGTCCATGATGGCAAAATGCGACCCTCGCCACGGCAAGTACATGGCCTGCTGTTTGATGTATAGGGGTGATGTGGTGCCTAAGGATGTGAACGCAGCGGTGGCGACAATCAAGACAAAGAGGACGATTCAATTCGTGGACTGGTGCCCAACTGGGTTCAAGTGTGGCATCAATTACCAGCCACCCACAGTGGTTCCCGGCGGTGACCTGGCCAAGGTTCAGAGAGCCGTTTGCATGATCTCGAACTCGACGAGCGTTGCGGAGGTGTTCTCTAGGATCGATCATAAGTTTGATTTGATGTATGCGAAGAGGGCTTTTGTGCATTGGTACGTGGGTGAGGGTATGGAGGAAGGAGAGTTTTCAGAAGCGAGGGAGGATTTGGCTGCGCTGGAGAAGGACTATGAGGAAGTTGGAGCAGAGTCTGCTGAAGGTGAGGATGATGAAGGCGATGAGTACTAGGCCGTGCTGTAGCTGTTGTCTACCAATGGACTCATTGGTTTTTCTGTAGCTGTTCTCTTTTATTGTATGTCTCTACCAATGATGTTTTTTGTCATTTTGTTCAATGGAACTCTTATCTTTTGCTCAATTACAGATTTGTTTCCTTCCTGAATGTATTGACGAAGAATTATGTCAGGTTCTTCATGTCATAGTGACCAAGATTATATAGTTGTCGCAATCTTCCCGCCTCTAACTGAGTAATCATGTGAATTCCATGGTCCCCCAAACCATCTGTGAATAAGAGGTCTCTCTCTCCCTCTCCCTCTCCCTCTCCCAAATATTTTGGTTTCATGTTCTTCCGATTTTAACCCCTAACCAAGCCATTTCAATACAAAAATAGTGAGAGTCTACGGAAAATAGTTTGGAAAAGAGGCCATCAGGTTTGTTAACTTGTCAAAAAAAAAAAAAGAAGAGGCCAAATATTTTGTTTCAAAGTATTTTGCTTCTTCACTGTACAATAGAAGACTCTCTCTCTCTCTCTCTCTCTCTCTCTCTCTCTCTCTCTCTGTGGCTTCCCTAACTCATGATAAGGTTGAAACTCAAAAGTGTGACCAAGAATTACAAACTTGATTTTCGAGTTGTATTTGCTTCTTCACTGTACGTACAGTAGAAGACTCCCTCTCGAGGCTCGCTTTCTGAGTTTGCCATTTCCACACACTACTCCTGCCACAACCACATTAAACTAATAAAACTCCTTGAAATCAGTCGACAGAAAAAGGGGTCAGTGATACTGTAAAATTTTTTGGTTCTGTTTCGTTTTGTCTTCTGTCGCCTAGTCAGAAATTAGCCTCTCTCTCTCTCTCTCTCTCGTGGAAGATATGACCGAGGTTGTTATCATAATAAGAAAAATTAGACAACAAAATATTAGTAAATATATAACTTAATGTGATATTTCATGTTATAACATTTTTTTTTTATAAAATAAATTTAATAGATCTCATAAAATCATATCAAATTATGATTTTTTTAATGTATGTAGCTGTTTTTTTTATAATAAATTAATAAGAATTATTTATTATATTGGCTTTGAGCTTTTATTTTTTATTTGTGATTATAATGAAAAATGTTTTATTAAAAACTCATAAACGTTGTTAATGAGTTTTAATTATCCAACGTTATCCCCCCCCCCCCCCCCACACACATATATATATATATATATATATATATGAGTCTAGTTATAATGAATAATATTATTATTCTAACGTGGCAAATTAAAAATGCGAGAGATTATTTTAAAATTATTTTAAGTTGTGTTTGAATAGTTAAATTAAGATGAAATAAGTTAAGATGAAGTTAGATAACATATTATTATAATTTTAAAATTTTAAAAAGTTGCTTTTTATGTGAAAATTTAAAAAATTATAATAATAAAATAATATAAAAACTTTCACTATTCAAAGATCCAAAATATAAATTTCGCAAAGAATTTGACGAAAGGAAAATAAGAAAGGGGGGAAATATGAGTTTCGATTATCATACTCTTTCTTTTGAATTGGCTAAAAATTATTATTTAAAAATTTTTTATACAAATATTAAAAAATAAATATTATATTTAATCAAATATGATAATAAAATATATAAAAAAGTTTAAAAAATATTTTTTGCAAATAATAAAATTAAGATTTTATCTAAATAGTTAAAATAATTGTCAAATTTAACAATTTTTTTAATTTTTTTGACAATTATTTTAGTTTTATCATTCACAATGACTATTTTTTGAATATTTTCTTATATACTTTATTACCATACGATTAAATATAATACTTATTTTTTACTATTTATATAAAAATATATTTAAAAATAAATAAATTTTAACTTGCTGTTAATTTTCTCCTATTCTACGGACCAAACAGAGAATATATTATCACGCCAAGCCCAGTTAAGACGGGAAAAGGAAAAAGAACTTTGCTTTGACTGTAGGTTAGAATTTAGGAGTGAGTGGCAAAAGAAATAAAGGACAAGAAAGTAAAGAATCTATATCAAGATTAAGAGACATGATTAATGTGATGCAAGAAAGAAGCTTACCTTAATAGCACTCTCGTTTGATTTGTTCAGTGTGAAGCCTTCAAGGCCGTGGTCTTGCCGCTGAGAGGAGAACTCGGCAAGATGGGCCTCGATAACACAACGTCCATCTCCGAATGCAGATAGTGATATTGATGATAAAGATGACAGCTGTCTTTTATATCGAGACTGAAATCCTCGCCGAGGTGCGAGTCCTCCTCTCTGATCCTCAGGATCTGGCTATGTACATACTTCACCTTCTTTCTCGACTTCGGAGACGATTTCGCGGCCACCTCCTTGCGATCAACCTTGGAGACTTTCTCGCCGGCGAGATTATGGAACGTCATGACCAACTCGGTGGAGGAGACTTCCTTGGGTTTGTGAAGCTCAGAAACAGAGGCAGAGACTCGTTCTTGGGGGTCCTTTACGGGTTCCACCGTCATAATTGGATTCGTATCGGATAAGATACCGAGACACCGGACACGGCACGTTCTTATGAAGAGATATATACGAATGAAAAAGGGAAGAAGAGTTCTTATAGGGGGGAGTTCTGACCAGGTGATTGTTTTGTTTTGTTTCTGGCGCTGCATTCCGGGGTTACTTCTTATAAAGGGCGCAATTCGGGGATTAGAGAGAGAGAGAGAGAGAGAGAGAGAGAGGTGGAGCTAGGGATGGATGACGCGTGTGCAAGGAAGAGAGGGAGAGAGATGGTGGGGTATCACGTGTTGAACATGTGGTGAAAGCAAAATACATGGGAAGTGGAAACAGGGGACCAGTCCAGCAGGCTCATCAGGCAGTTGCCGTATTGTTAGGCACAGGTTTTCTGGTTCACTGGCCGAATGCCACGTCATTATGACCCTTCTCTCGCTCTCTAAATCTATAATATAATGTCAAAGAGAAGTGATACACGTATAATTATTTTTATAATTTTGTGTATTTGAGTTTTTTTTTTATCAATTTTGAAAAATAATTTTTAATATTCTTAATTATTAAGAAAAAATAAAAAAATAAAATTTTATTAATATTCACATTCATAAATCATTAAGTAAATTTAAAAATTAAATAAAAAAAATTATAAATAAGTAATATAAATATCATTTTCCTATGCGAAATGCCAATTGACAAGTCACTTGGGATTCTTAAAATAAATTAATATATTTAATACCCAATTTATAAAAAGGAGATAACAACAGGCAATAACCAATCGGATTAGGGCATATGGGAAGTTTTGCCTTAAAATAAATTTAAATTAAATCATTCAAGACGATTGTTAAATTTTTATTTTATTTTTCTTCCTTATTTTATTCTATTTTCTTATAGTTTTTGAATAGAAAAAAATTAAGTGAATAAAAAAAATATAATTGGATAAAAAATAAATAGAAATATTTTTTTAAAAATATCAATTAGTAATTTAATTTAAATTTGTTATGATTTCTAATTATTTTTTAAAACTCATAATTTATTTAAATATTATTATTAATTAACATATAATAGATAGAATAGTCAAATATAAAATAAATTTAATTAATTTAATAATTACAAATAATTAAAAAAATAAAGAATAATTACTTATTATTATCTATTTTTATAAATGAAAAATTTAATATAAAGATTTGATGTAAATAGTTAAAATTAAAATTATTTTATTATTATATTTTAAAAAAACAGTTATTTTAATATAAAAATTTATATGAATGAAAGGCCAAAGATATTTATTTAAAAATAACCATTCCAATGAAAGTGCTGTTATGAAGTGTGCCAATGAGATTGGCTTTGGGTCACCGTCAGATCAGATTCAGCTTAACAAAGCTAACCATGATTCTACTTTGGTATCTAATCCATATAGGTTAAGAAATATATTAATATTGTTGTATGGCCATGAGGCAAAGACATTCCCAAGTGGCGTCCGATCGTTAAATCTAAGTGAAAACGGGTCAAAGTAGCTTTTTAAACGTTTTCCATTTATTAAATGAGAGGTCGGAAGTTGAGAAAGACGTGGCGGACATGAATTTGCTGAGGGTGGATGAAGCGTGTGTGTTGTATATTCTGCCTTTTTTAGGCAAAACGAAATCCGTGATTTGAGATGGCATCTTATAAGCGTGCAGGAGGATCAATATGTTTGAGGGGGTAAGGAGTAAGGCAGAAGCCAACAAGGACAAACACTACTAAAAAATCCTAATAACGATCCAATCAGCTATTGGCGTGCCCAAAGACTTGCATATATACAACATATTAACTGCTGTTACGAAATTTTAAACAATCATAAGGCCCAATGATATCATTCTGCCACAATAACCAACATTCTCTCTTAACATTAAGCCTGTCTCAACAGATTGATCAATAAAAATAAATAAATAAATAATCTTACAAAACGTTCTATAGTCGTCACTTGTTGATAATTTTATTCACTAAAGTTAAAATGTAAACCCTGTTGATCCAACAGAAGACATTCCCTCTTCCATTCCAAACAGACCCAAAAAGCATAAAAAAATGTACAAAAAAAAAGATGCAAGGAGAAATGAAAGCAAAGAAATATTGGCAAAAAGCAAGAAAAGGCTCGAATGCTTCCTGGGGTAGGGTTGGAGGTAGCCTAACTTCATTGTTCATCCTCTTCATCTCCATCACCACCAGCAGCCTTCTTGACAGCTGCCTTCTGGTTCTTTCTCTTCACTCTACCTGGGCGTCCACCTCCAAATGGACTAGTGAGAGAGAAATCAATATGTTTCTGAGAATCAACTCTCACCATGAAAGATGGTATGTTAACTACCTGCCTTCCAACCCTGGCAAGGAAAAAAGTGATATTGATTTGTGATATTATCAGCGAAAAGCTTGATGAGGAAAGAGAAAGAGGCGAATTTTATGTGACATTCTCAGCCCAGTTTGGATTGCAAATTCATCTCATCTCAACTCATCTCAAACTCTTCATTACATTTTTTTAAATTCTCATACAAAATACAAATCTCAATACAACATTTTCAAATCTCAATACAGTTTTTTCAAATCCCAATTCAACTTTTTCAAATCTCAAAACAATAATAATAATATTTTATTCAACTTCAAAACTCATCTCATCTCAACGCTGAATTTAAACGGGGCCTCAGTGTCTATGAAGGAACCATTGCATAGTTATACTGAGCACATGACACTACACCAGAATGACAAGCATGAAAAGTACTTAATTCCACCCTATGAAAACTATTATAATTTTTGAAAACCAAAATTTATGGTCAATAAAAAAGAATTTCATTGATGAGAACTAGGAAAACAAACATTTAGTCAATAAATATGAACAAAAGGTACAAAACCACAGAAAAAGCAAAACATGGAAGATAACTAATAACTTGAAAAACTAGTGGTAGAGGAAATGCGCTTGATTATGCAAAGGCAGGAGTGAATACATACAAGTACATAACCCTAAGGGGTAGCTCAGTTGGTCAGGTCTTGGGTTTGCTCCCCAATGGTCACCAGTTCGAGTCCCCTTAGGGCCACTGAAGGTTTACCTGGCTGTTAACTTTAGGGCCTCGTGGGATTAGTCGATGTGCGTGCAAGCTGGCCCGGACACCCACGGATATCAAAAAAAAAGTACATGCACAAGGAGCTCAGTACATTCATGGCAGCCAGAAATGGAGGATTTCAACAATCTTTTATTTTTTATATTTTATAGGTAAACAAAATTTTATTACTAAACGAATAGGCCTGGCCCGGTATATGCAAGAAACAACCCTAATTACGAGGGCGCAAGAGAGAAAAGGAAATCATGAAGGACCATGCCATTGAAATCAATAGCAATAGCCCAATTACATGGTGTGCTATGAAGTGCAAGAGGTAATACATTTCATGTACACTCCTAAATCATCAATCAACAACAAGCTACAGAACAGAAGGATCATCATGCAGCTCTGAAGTTCAAC
Source organism: Platycarya strobilacea (assembly GCA_036898215.1). Taxonomy (NCBI): domain Eukaryota; kingdom Viridiplantae; phylum Streptophyta; class Magnoliopsida; order Fagales; family Juglandaceae; genus Platycarya; species Platycarya strobilacea. The sequence continues at coordinate 3,191,495 of CM072546.1, forward strand.
ACTGGACAGAAAAAAATTACAGGCAATACTTTAGCAAGTTTGGTCGGAACAAACATATACCTGATATGCCTCTGTCTAATAAGCACACGGGCATGGTGAATCGACTTGGCCATACCCGACTTGAATGCAAGGGTTTGGAGTCGGCGCTCAAGGAAGTTCTCCACAGTCAGAGCCAGGACATAATCAAGCTTGTTCTGGCTCTCATCCAACAGCCCGTACCTGTTCATTCTACGGAGAAGGGCCTCACCCTCGAACATCCTACGAGGATTCTTCTCATCCAGAGTGAGAAGTTCCCTGGCAGCATTACGGATGCAGCTCAAAGCATATTGAACCCTCCACAGCTCTCTCTTACCTCGGAGTCCATACTCTCCCACAAGCTTCAGCTCATGATCCAATCGTTCCTCCTCATATGGACGGCGTGGCTTTTTGAAAGTCTTCCCATCTAAACCATCCATCATTAGTCATTAACAGTAGATACACTTAACATCATAAACTATATGTAGATAATCCGAGAATGATTCCACACAAGCTTATCTTAACTATAGCAATGAACAGAGGTACAAATAACTAAGTTTATGATTGGGTTAGATTTATGAATTTCAAAAGCCTACGCAAAGATGAAGTAAAATTAACCCAAGGGAAGTGACTAGTTGGGACGAAAATAAACAAAATAAATGGATTTATCTCGTATTTTGTATTATCTTCGTTTTCGAGAAAAATCTCCTTCCAAGGGGACGTTTGATTGTATTAGGCACATTTAAGGAGATTTTCCCATTCATTCAAGATTCTGTCGGCGAATTTTCTCTGCAACCAAATACCGCGAGTCACAATGTACAACTTAAACCCGTAAAACGCAATAGCCAAATATTGATTCTGTGAATAGCCATTATGGACATTTATATTAAAGAGAGAGAGAGCATACAGTTCCGGTAGAAACTGACGTGGACCATATCTCCGTCGGCTTCCAATAAGATGCGGCGGAGGGTAGAGAGCCCGGCGTCAAAAGGAAGGGACGAGAAGGCGACAGATTTTATGACGCAATTACCATTTTGCCATCTTTATGGAAATGGGAGCCAGTTTCTTTTGAAAATTATTATTCCTTCACTAAAAATTATATTAAATTCTTTCTTCTTATTTTATCTTATTATTTTAATTTATTTTAATTTTAATTTTTATCTAAAATATAAAATATAAAATATAATAAATAATAAATATTTTGTTTTATTTTGTTTTAAATTTTAATATAATAATATTAAAAAATAATTTTTTAATAATATTTTATTTAATTTTTAATTTTTATCTCAACTCTTTCTCTCCCTTAATTTATATGAAGCAGTTTCATCTCTGGTATTACCGTATCCACCATAAATCAATTTTGATTTTAGGCTGCTTATCCAATTGATGAATGATATCACATAACTACAATAAAATAAGAGTCTAATAAAAATGTGACCTTCGTTGATTTGGATTTTGGTTGCTTATCCTTAATTCTATTTGTATGCAAAATAAGAGGATAAGATGAAATTACAAAATTTTGAATAGTAATAAAATTGTTTATAAATAATAATAAAATTGTTTGAGTTAAAATATTTTATTAGATTTTAAGGAAAAAAAGTAAGTTTTAAATAAAAATATTATAAAAATAAAACACTATTATATAATTTTTGTCTTGAAATGTAATTTTTTTTAATCATTTTTATGTTTTGTTTGAAAATTTTAAAAAATGATAATGATTAAGTAATTATTAGATGAAATTTTAAAAAATTAAAATTTAAAAAATATTTATATTTAAGTGATATATAAAAATAAAATGAGATAAAACAAAAATATTATGAATAAACACCACAGACAAGCGACAGACAAATACTAACTAATAATCTGTGATATTTAGTATCTGTTGTGTGCTGTATAATATCTATGAACTAATAAATGAAAAATAATGTGAAGCTGAAAGAAATGGATTCGAAACGTTATATTTATCATGTCATATTAACTGACATTTTTTCACCACTTGTCTGTAGTATTTGTCTCTAGCATTGCTCGAGATAAAATATGATAAAATAACTTCTTAAACTTTGTATTTCTTGTTTAGTTTACAAGTAATTTAGCCCAAAAATGATTTCTAGTTATTATTTACTTAGATTTCCTGCTAGAAATATCAATTTTTAAATTTTCCATAAATTTTTGAGTTAATATCTTTTTTAGATCTCTTGTTTGAGTTAAATAAGTAGAGAAGCACTTTGCAACAAAACAGATCATCAATGGGCTGGCTATACATAAGATAAAAGGAACTGTAGCACAATAGAAAGGAAAGCCGCTGAATATTTATGGCAGCCCATTTGGGGCTTACAAATTGGATGCTGGCCTGCTTCAGGCTTAGCTTCGTTTGTTTTTAAAATATATTTTATTTTATTTCATATTATTTTATTTGATTATTATATATTTTTTAAAATTTTAATATAAAAAATTTAATATAATACAAAAATTATATTAAAAATTATAATATAATAATATATTATTTAATTTTTCAATTCAATCTTAATTTTCTTCCAATAAAATCGTGTAATTGATGAAGTGCTCCATCCAAAAAACAAATAATCGCTTCTACAACACCATAACTATCCTGGAAAACAAAAAGTATGGGCATGATGGGTTGAAGGTCAACAACAAGAGGAATTTTACACTTTTTGAAATGTCCAGCGAGGGGTGTTATAGTTTTGTGCTGGATTGTTCTTGGTTAAACAAGAATGCACCGACTGTCATCGTATTTAGAGCTAGCTACCCTTGTGTTTTGGTTTGTCTCTGTGCTTTCGGTCACATGAATCTTAACCAAAACATTAATTAAAGAAAAATAAATTACCTTGACAATTGGGAGAAAACGACTAATTGGCACGGTCGTGTAGCGCCTCCAAAGCCCACCGCCTTTCTTGGTCACTCCATTTTTCTTATTCAAGTACCTTTTTAGTTTGTTTTTAAAGATGAAAAAAGTTAGACTCCCATTAAAAGCAGCTCACAGTCAAGAGCGGCACTGGAAGACACCGCCGATATCATCGGGACCGGCGGGATCTAACGGTCTCATTTCGAATTCAAGGCTGTCGGGGCTTCGTCAAAGGTTGCCTTCATAAGGGTGAACTCGCCGGATCTCGCCGGTCCCGATGGTACTGGTGGTGTCGCCCACCGCCGCCTCCGGCAGCTCCGTTCTGCTGAGGGCCGAATCTCCCTAAAATTTATTTTTATTTTATTTTTTTATTGTATTTTTATTATATTTTTATTATATTTTTTATTGTATTTTATTTTATTATATATTTTATTGTATTATATTTCATTATTGTATTTATTGTAAAAAAAATAGTCTAATTATTATTGGGCTGCTTTTGATGCTGGGGATAGCCCGACCAGTCGCGAGCATTACTCTTTAAAGATAAGATAAAAATTTAAAAATAAATTATAATATCTTTTTTAATTTTAATTTTATTTTGAAATTTAAAAAATTTAATTTAAGATTTAAAAAAATTGAATTATTTATTTTATTTTATATGAAAAATTTTAAAAATATATAAATAAATTTGAGATGAAATAATATGAAATAATTTATAAAAACAAAATAGACGAAATTTATAGATCCAGTGAGAGAAGCTCACTTGGCGAGTACAAGACACGGATTTGAGGCCACCGGCCACCTAGAGAGCCGCTTCATGAAGGAGAAGAATCTGTCCTTTCAACGCAGCGTTGGTGAGCAAGGCATATATCGTCTCATCAATTAGGGCACGAAGATTCTGTCTTCAGTGGGTTCATCTACACGCAAGTGTATGGTATGTAAAGTGTAATGTATAATACTAAACCCACACGCAAGTGTATAATATGTAAAGTATAATACTAACGTGGCGACTTGTTATTGGTAGCTTGGTTTTTGGCAAAAGACCAATCCAACTGATCTCCCAATTTTCTCAAATAGTTATATATATATATATATATATATATATTAGGAAGAAGCAACGTGCAAATCACGTTGTCTAGTTGAGTGAATTGATTATTTTTAAAAACTAATATATTATTCATAAAAAAAAATTGATTTCAAAATTGTTTCACACAATTAGTGTTGTCTTACTTTTCCAACAATTTAAATCATCATCGGGTACATTAATCTGGGATGCACGACCCAATTATTGACAAATAGAGGTGCATGAGAAAAAAAAAAGACTCAGATCAAAAAATTATTGTGCCATTAGATATAGTGTCAGGAAAGGAAAAAAAGCATAAGAAATAATCAGACATACACAAGCATGCAGATGGAACATGTGTAAAGATCACATTCATAACTACCACAAAATGTAACTATACACATGATAGATTAAATGGGAACTTCATGAATAAGATATGAGACCTCAACTCTTACACCAATATAAGGAATAGCAATAATTGCCTTTAACGATAGACCAAAGTCTTTCTTCTCACTTCAAAAGCTTTTCATCTTTCAGGGTTCTGTTCCAAGGTTGTAATAGCAGAGTTTAGTAACAATATTGTCAAACCATCTTCAAAAAACATATCTTGGGCAATTTTAGTAATTATGCAAAGTCCCTTTGTATGAAAGGCACCTTCATGGAACATTTGGGGAGTTCATTCCATTTGAATTATGTTCACATGTCCAAAGGAATGAAATGACGGCAAATGTAAACTCTTAAGTTTTATTTCCTTTCTAACCTCCTTAATTAAATGACAGGGAGATTAAATCTCCTATATACTATCTCTCATGTTCAGTAAACCATTAATAATCAGAGGATCTCACAAATCTGAAACACAAAATAAAAAATCAAGAAATGACAATGGGAAATGGATAGTGGTCCCAGTGTCACAACCTCAATAACTAATGCGACAAATATATGTGACTTGTGCTAAATGAAAGGTCTAAAATATATTTTTATGACAAATTTCCATGAGTAGATCTATTATTTAACTGATTTCAACTACAAGTGCTACTTAAAGAATGAAATTCAATACCTGGAATTTTTTAAATAAGAGATATCTGATCTTTTCCAAGTATTAACTACTGTTCAAGGCAAAATAAAAGTCCATAAACATCCAATCAAACTGTGGGAGGTGCTTTGCCTTTTCTTAATCCCATCTCATTCATTATGCATCTCACATTCTCAGTATCTTTCCACTTGTCCAGTGCGGCATAAACCCTGACTTAATTATTTCACAAAACCAAGACATAATTTTTTTTTATAGATACATAGTTCCTATATAAAAAAAAATGCAGGTTTATATATAGCTTGAAAAATAACCTACATATTAAAGACCACCACAACACAGCTCTAAACATTATTTTTAATTTTAATAAAGTACAACCATGCAAATTGTTTTAGAAAGTAACAAGCACAAATGAATTCCTCACATCAGTAGAATGAAAGCAAATGAAAGTAATGAGTAATGCAAAGCTCCCGTCAAATGAAAGCAACTTAACTTGATATTTCAATTCCTTCTAGGATAATAGAGAAAACAATGAGTAATGCAAAGGGCTGGAGCATTTCATGGGATTAGGAAGTATATACTCACATCAATAAAAGTCAGCTGTGTAACAAAACTCTGGTCTCAATAAACATAGTAGGAGAAAGTACCAAGAATAGGATTGTATGGCGCCAATCCATCCTCTCATGAAGTTTCTCATTCAAAGAAATAAAAGGCCTCTCTATAATTTCTTGAATTTTTTTAAAAGATCATGCTTTAAAGTTAATAGATCAAGATACCAAGATAGCAACCTGCACAAGGATGATGCATAAATATTTATTTACAAATGTAGAAGTGGTGTTAGAAGATTAGTTTATCAACAGCAAAAAAATATATTGCAGCAATTTAACTAAAATTTCTCCTTTAACATTTTTCACAAAAAGAACTACGCAGAGTCCAAAGGCATGCAGCCTATTCCAAACATCTAACATCCTCCAACCAAAACTACATCATGATTTCAAATTTCAATTCTAAAACTCGAAACTGTTAAATGGCCAAAACATATCTCATATCTATGACCCACTCAGAATGACTTATTGGCCTAATCAAATCTATAGTTTTACCCTATATATGTGTGTCAGAATATAATTTTTTTAAGTGATATGCAACAAGTAAAAGAAAATTTATATAGCATATATGTTAAAGAAAAGCTTTCCAAAACATGTCAAACCACAAACTATTACAATATTAGTCGACACATCCTCAGGGTAGCAGTTTACCTCTTCAATTGTAAAGTAAAGTGGGGCAACAACATAATGTCAATGATGCTGTTGATCCCTGCCTTGCAGCTAATGATGCTGCCAGGGTTACACAAAATGTCACAGCTATAACCCTCACTAACAACATACATCCTGAATTCAAGAAAACAAAAAGTGCACTCTGATCATATTGTATTTGATTATAACTTGAACAGATGTGTGCTTTTAAAGGATAAGGTAGTGAGGTAAGTTGTAGGTTTTGTAAACCGTCCAATACAATTTTGTATCCTTGTAAAAATATTGTGAAACACAGTGCCAGATCCAAGAATGAATTCTTATAATACTTCTCTACTCGAAGAAAGCAACATTGAATACAACAACATGCATTTATATACATACGTTTTACAATTCTAGAGTTAATGCAAGCAAAATGGTAGCTGGTTCTTTCATCATCTATTGACAAGTTCATTTAATCAAGTTTTTGGCTATAACAATTTTGTTAACTCTCCATATAACATAAAACTTATTTCCTCAAGTCCTAAATTCAAAGAATAAAAAGTACATGCAACACTGACATTCAAGTTTGTAGAAAAATAATAATAATTTGGTGATTACTATGATAAGAAAGGCATGGATTCTTTTCCAAGTCATTGCAGAAAATTTAAAGACACTCACCGTTGCTAAGAAAACGGCCAAATTGAAGATCGTTTATACTTGGAGGTAAAAGATCAATTTCTTTCAATAATCGCTAACAAGAGAATCAGAGAGATTAGATACCTATAAAGATCAGATGCCAAATGACAAATAGCTGTGAGAGAACTAAAATATTAACACATCCTAGCCCAGAGTCCGAAGCAAGATGATGGAAATAATTAGCACAAATGTGATACTTACTACAAAATTACATGAGCAAGGGCTGCTCCACTAACTCTCATACGAAACCAATTGACGGCAGCGAGAGAGCGACTTGCTTTCACAGACAAAGCATTCAAATGGTTTTAGAAAGACAATCAAGAAATTAAACAAATCCCAAACAATGTCAAAAATCTAAACAATGAAACAGAGGAAACGAAATTTACACAAGTTTTAACAGAGCCAGAGAACAAAAACCTTAGATTTGAACAAATCCATGTTTCCGTGAACTGAGAGGGAATGTAAATGCGAGAAGACAAGAAAGCGAGAGGAACGTAGACTTCACCGTGAGAAATGTAGATGCGATTAATTAAACCGAGAGAGTTGAGTGAGATAATGAATGAGGTAGATGGAAATCAAGAAGACGAGAAAGCGAAAAGACAAATCACTTAACTGAGTTAACTGAAATGTAACGGAAGTTTAACATAAAATGATAGATTCCGTTAAACCAAGAAATTTCGTTTTATAGCCACATTATATATATAGAAGATATATATAACAACATTTCTCGTTTTATATTTTAAATATTTTATTCTAGCTTTTTAGTTCTTTATTAATGTTTTCTAATACCCTAAATCCAAGAATGGAATTAAGATTTAGTATTTGGAAGGTAATGTATAAGCATAAAATTATATAAATAAAATACATGTTTATAAATCATCTTATAAAATAATTTTTCTTAAGATTTATGTAGTTTGCTAACTATAGAACATTGCAAATAGAAAGAAAATGAATTTATTGTTTTTGTTTTCGATAGAGTATGAGAAAATTAAAAAAAGTAAAGGAAAAAAAATTAGAAGAATAATTTTAATAAAAATTTTGAAAAATTAAGTACTGGGGGGATAATTTTAAATATATATAAAAAATATTTTTTTATATACTAAATTAATATTTTTAAAAAGTTTTTTATTGGGGGGAGGGGAGGGGGTGGATGGAGTAGCTCCCCCAAAGGTATGAGTGGTTCCACCCCTACCTAATCTACCAACCTAACCTTCCCTCAAAAGTATGGGTGTTTAGAGAAGTCCCAATGGTCAATGTAAAATACCTTTTCATTTACAAGATAAGTTTCAAGGTGTGAAATTCATGCTCCAATGGAGTATGTAAAACCTAGGCAAAATATCTTTTACTATAGTAATCCCGTTATATAGCTGGATCTTGTAGCTCAATGTAAACTTATTTTTTTATTCTCTCTCGAAATCCTCACTTTTATTCTCTCTCTAAAAATTCCAAAATTTATAGGCTGAAGGGAGAAGATGAACTAAACGAAACTAGAAGGTCTCGAATAAAATAAAACCCAACCTTTTTCTCGATGGAGCTTCAAATCCATGCTCAGACAAAACCCAAAACCTTTGCTTTGGTTCACCATTGTTGATGAAGGTTTTCAAAAGCGGAAGGTCGAGAGAGAGAAAAAAGGAGAGAGCAAGAGGTCGAGTTTGTCTAATATTAAATGAATAAAATAAAATAAAATAAAATTTAAATAATATAGAAAAAAATAGATTAATTGATGGATGATATAATATAAAAATGAGTAAATAAAATAGAAAAAGTAGATTTTGATAATATATTTTAAAGAAAAAAATAAACTAACAATTGGGAGTGCTTGAACAATTTTAATGGATTAGTCAAATGTAAAAGAAATGCCTACTGAAGACAAAATATCATGTGCATTGAATTATGCAAAGTGTATAAATAGTTAATTTATGCTACAGTAAATAAAAGCCATCTTTGCTCTTTATTATAGATGAACAAAATCTTAAAATGTTAAAATGTGATAAGAATAAATTAATTAAAAAATATAAAAATATTATTTTAACATTATTTTATTACTATATAAAAAATAATAGATAATCCGATGTAGAAATTAAATGCGAATGAAATATTGCTCCAAGTACCCCATCCAGGATCTTCATATCACGGGCAGGCAAAGGATGTAAAATGAAAAAAATATAATTTTTTGTTATACTTTGTAAAAGTTGTTCAACTGTGTTGAGAGATCCAAAGCTTGCGTTATAATTATTGTCTGCGGGTCCAAACCCGAACCAGCCGATGCAAAGCTAACACGTCGGAAAACAAGTCGGTGTTGATCGCTGATATATTCAAGTTAGCCGGCAAGAGTTCCTTAATGTCCAAAGAAGCAATCAAAAAGTCTTATCACTAATTTTCCATTACAAAACCTTTCGGTGAGAACTTGGCAAGAGAAGTTCACGCCATAAGGCAAGTGATCACTACGAAATATTGTTTTTATGTAGTTGTTGTTGACTGGATCAATGATTGAATCCCAGAAAGCGAAGATTGCTGAAATATTGACATTTTGAGATGCTGTGAATGGAGTTAGCAAAGAATATAAAGAAGCAATCAAGAATGGTATTCTTAAGGGACATGGTGATTCTCGGCAGGCAATACTATTAGGATAAAAAAATTTGGTTGATTGTGTAAGTGATTAAAAACAGAAAGCAAACACATTTATTTATAATACACTAATCGGTTTCCTATTATAAAATTGATTCTCAATGACCTATTCTGAATTTTAAAAGAAAAAAAACTCTTTTGAATTGCTGTACTTGCCGATCCTTTTCCAAAACGGATTCAGAATCAAACTTTGTGTTGATTATCTATTTAATGATTGAGGCGTGATTAGTAGCAGTCATTGTACTGTTGTATATTTGCATACTCATCTCACATGCATTTTATTATTATTATTATTGTTATTTTTTCCCTTAAACCATTCTCATTCACCGTTTTTGAAAATAAACCATTACCGAGCCGATCATTACGGATAATTAAAAATTATTCTAGAAAATGTTTCTTTACGGATTATCCGTTTTCAAAACCATTATGGATTTTTGAAATTGAGACCATTCTCATTCTAGAAAACGAATTTGGATTACTTACGGCCACTTATTACGAATTCTGCACTAATTAGCTAAAGATCACTGCCACTTATCATTACTGATGATTACTCACGGTCATTATATTGGATTCTTACAATTAGCTAAATCACGGTCGTGTAATTCAATCTTGAGATTTCAAGGATTCTTAGAAAAGGTGATAGAATACTAAACCATATGACATTCGACTTCAGTGTTGGAATAAACCGTATGAAATTGGACATGTGCTTAATTAATTTCATGACATGTTTGTTTAATCTCACGAGTTCCGTAAAACAATTTCGTTTTCATTTAGGATTAATGGTATGATCTCTTTCAACTTAATATATTGGATCAGAATAAGATAATGTCTTCAAGAATTCCAAACCGTGTGAAACTCAATTAATTAGAGTTTTTTCACGGATAACAAACGCATACTTTTTTGTGTTTTTTATTATTAAAAAACAAAGTGATGTAAAATGTATGAATGTCTTGAAGACAACGTTTAAAACATGGAAGCATCTGAGCTCATCTGAGTTAAAAGTTTAAATTTAAGCTTCGCCAAATTTTCGATCCCAAAATTCTCAAATTACTAAACATTACTTAACTCAAGACCTCTCTATAAATAGAACTATTTTTCAACTTAGATTTCTTTATACTCGAGACCAATAACCATTCTAAATTTTTCATAAATACATCTAAACTATCTTAACATCTAAACCCATCTTAAGTGAGTCCTAACAAAACTAACTCTAATATTTATAAAAAAACTCAACTCACTACTATTTATAAAAAACTCAACTCAACATCTAAATGTAACCTAAATATTGTTATCTAGATTTTAAAAAAATTACCTATATGGTACCATTCCAGAATCTGGTTAAGTTCCCAAACTCCACCCCCTACCTCAACTTCTCTCTCTTTTCACTCCATCTTTGCCTAGCCTCTCTTCTCACTCTCTCTCACCGGTTGCCAACCAGAGGTTTCTGCAGTTGTTGCATTCGTATCATCGTAGGCCTCTCTCTCGATGGCCGAATGGCCAGTAGGCCAATCCACCCACCTGACAGCCGAACAGGGCCACCCAACCTATTAAAAAGAGTTTAACAAAATAGGCAGATTCGTTCCACGTGACAAAGACAAGCAGGAAATGAAATTCATTGAAACCCATCCAAGCCTCAAGCAATTCGAGAACAACTTCCAATTCAGCAAATGGAGGATACAATCAGGCGTGACATATACCTTGGCAGAAGACAACCTTTTGGGCCTATTCTTCAAGCAAGATATCGATACATTTTCCTATCATTTTTGTCCCTCTCCAAAAACTCCCGCTCAATAAGGGATTCAATTCGTTTCTTTATGACAACAGGGTTAGGCAAGAACCGAGCCTGCAGCTGCTTTGTGACCTCTGCAACAATGTTATTATGATCTAGCATCCGCCGTGACTTCATGATTCTCACAATTGCAGCCTCAATCTGAGGCTTCCTGTCCTCCTCCACTCTCTGCCGGGTTTCCTGATTTTCAGGTTCAGATTCCCTCTGAGCAACCACGGTACCTATTTTTACCTTGTAGAGCTTGCTTGCGAACTTGTCATTGAAGAAGAAGGAATCGTCCTCAGCTATGTCCTTGCTCATAGGCTCCTTCCGCAAAACATTCTTCCCCCTGACACAGGCCAGAGACTGCAGGCATCTCTTCAAGTCTGAGGCAGGTATCTCTGTGGCTTGCTCAATCTCCTTATAACTCAGCCGATCAGCATTGTTGAAAAGCATCAGTACACACATCTGGTAGGTGGAAACATTGAGCTCATGCTTCTGGCCCTTCCCAAAGGTCGCTTTTAAATCAGCAGTGCCCATGTTCGTTTGCCAGGACAACCTACGACCAGTATGCGTCCCAAGATAATAACTCCTGAACTTCTCACATACCCCCAGGATTTCTGCCGGAAGGTTGCATGTGGCACTTGGTTGAGTAGGCCAAGAACCTGTAGTGAGTACGTGGACAGCTAATGTGGGGCCATCCCCTAACTCAGTACCATGGCTTCCATAGAAGCCCTGCATTGTGTCCTCTGAGGTCTTCATATCAGTGAACATACCTTCCAGTTTAGACGTAAATTGGTATCCACACTCTGTTTTAAGCTTAACAATCAGACTTCTTTCTGCATCATCAGAGACGGTCTTTCCAGCAAGAAGCCTCTTGGCCAAATGTTGTTTGTAATACTTCTCAAATACGTCTTTCTCTTGTAGGTAACGGAAAAGCATCATGACCTTGTCCAGTACAATCTCCACATCCTCCTCGCTAACCCCTCTCAGTCCTTTCCGGAGCTTGTCATCCACAAACAAAGAAATGAATTCTGGGGATCGAGCATTCAAATTGATGAAGTACTCAAAAGAGGAATTCAAAGCATTCTGGAATGTCTTGTCGTTGCCAAATGCCAAACTGATGATTTCATCATATTTATCCTTTAAATCCAACAAACGCTGCACAAAGTCAACCGGATCCCTCAACCTTTCCGGATCAGTCACTAGCTGCTTGCCGGTATCCCGAATGTAGGAGGTCATAACATCACGAACTATTGATAGTCCGGTGGGCACCCTGCGGAACAAGTTATACATCCTTCCCAAATCCTCATATTTGTCATTCACAAGCATGTTAACTAAGCCTGAGTTCTCCATATGGACTAATCTCTGCATATGACTTTCAATCATCTCCTTTTCAACAACATTAGTTATCTTGTCTAAACTTCTAGCATCCATATAAAGGGACACTCTCTCCATTTCTTCATTTAGACGTCTCTCAGCTTTCTTTAAATAATCCCCACAATCACACGACTCAATGAATTGTTGAGACTCAAGACGGTAAAAATCAGCTGAAACTTCAAGAAAATGCTGCTCGAAATCTTCTTGGTAAACAGCAGAACCTAAATCCATTAGCATCTTTATGATATTCCTCATCAAACCTCTATTTATAACTTCACCATTCCTTTCTCTATACACAAGCTCAAGGAGAGTATCCCGAAGCCTAATCTGGGTTTTGCTGGAGTGGATAACAACATCTCTCCATAAGTTCAACCCAAGCTCATGAACTGGGGTTTTGTGGGTGCTTGGAATGAAAGTTCTATCCATGTACATCAATATATCTCGGATCATTTGCAATGCCTTGTTATGTTCGGCCCATTTCCTGTTCAGCTCTTCCAAGAATACCTCCCCCTGAGCCGCTTCAACTGATCTAGATATTTCACTTAGATGAGACGTCATAGTTGTCACAAGTCCAGAGTATAGTTTCTCTCCAAATTTGTGCAGCACCATATTGTAAGCATTCCTGAATGTATTTAGAATCTTGAACATCAGAAAAGGCAAAGTGTTCTGATGCCAAAGAATAGTGGCAGCAACTAAATTTTTTCATGAGCAGCAATTCATGCCTTAAATAATGTGAGTTTAACTGAATTTCAAGTCAGTTTGAATGCTTAAAAATATAAGGATGCAGAGAACAAATCTAAGATAAACAAATCCATGAACAGCTAGATGTATCAACAATTTGAGACAGTTGGAGGAAATTCATCCAAAGGTTTTGTAATACTAACCCTTGATAAGCATATTGAAAAAATGGGCTAATTAATTTCATTCAAGTTACACTACAGGAACAATAGATTAAATTGCATATTCAGTTCTTCAGTATTGGTTGGAGCATTAGCAAATACCATTAAGAAAAACAACAAGCTAAAGATTGGAGTGGAGAATCAACACAAACGACAAGGCAATAGATTATCCCATATAAATAACAATCCAGCCTAAAGTGTTGATACAAGACTTCCATAACCAATTTTTCCATGAATATGGACACAATTTTCACTAAAGCATCCAAACCTCATAAATTCACAATACAAAACATAGGTAGATAAATTTTAGCACATCCCATTCAGGGTTCACTCGTGATGAAGTGTCTGATTGTCGAGGGCTTGTACACCCCTAGGACTGGTTGGGACTTTGTTTCTGGACATCCATTGCCAATAAAATAAAATAAAATAAAAAAATATGAGTTTCTTGTATCGCTAGACCATCATGCATAGGTGTCGCTCTTGTATGTCGTGTAGTTGGGCTATGTTTGTATTCCTATCAATAAAATTTCTTATTTACAAATAAAAAGTTTTAGTTGAAAGTTGCACATATCCATGATCAAGGCCCATTGGACGCTAATTCTTATTCTTACATTCCATTGGACATTTTAATACGAGAAACAATCCATTGAACATTCAAATCAACTTGACAGACAGATTTCCCCCAACAAGTGGCCATAAAATTGATCAACCTTTCCATAACCTAAAGCTGGATAATACAGTTATCTCCAAGTTTATGTCTAGGACACAGATCCGTAGGACTAAGTGTAAGAACACCCTCGAATCAGCAAATCATTCAAGTTTGCTGCAGACCTGACATCAACTGTGAACTTGAAAGTCAGTTATTGATTTGACTCCAACATTTACAAACAATGTGAAAATTTTGGTAAGCAGATTAGTTTATGTATATCAAAGGGATTTTACAAAAACTGGTCACTTAACTTCTCTCAGCTATCTGATTTGGCTATAGCCACGTTTGGCAATTCAGGATCAGGGGAACTGGTTGGACTCCACACCCTTTCCTTGGTACATGAAGCCTTACATGATAAATCAAACCGAAAATTTCCATTTGGATGTAGGAAGGAAAAATATTCATAAGGGGAAAAAGCATACAGTAGTGCGTTGGCAAATGAAGGTATGATAAATTGGGAAAGAGAGCAAGGCATTGGGACCTAAAATCTCTAGTGGCTAAATTTATGCATAAGGTTATTGAAGTTGGTGGGAAGTCATATCTCAGCCGCTCATCTAGAAATGGTAGAAAGAGAAATATAGCAAAAAAAGAAACATATATCTTTTAAACAGAAGGTTTAAAGCAAAGTAGAAAATGTATACAAATGGCGAGAGATCTCACAGGGAACACGAAAAAATTGGAACAAAAGCACGCTGAAATACAACTAGCAGCAGTGTGATAACCACATAAATGTCCAATCACCAAACTGACAAGGTCACAAGGGATTTTGAAGTGAAGATGAAATACAATACACATGAAGTTCCCATCCCCCCTTTTTTCTTTTCAAGTCCTGGACGTAAATGTTTATCGCTCATCCCCCCTTCATAAAATATGTTCTTGAACATTTTACTTCATAAAATCTTGATCATCATCAAGAACAAACTATTTAGAGATCCAATACGAAAATCAATTTAACCTCGTTACTGAACTTTTTGTTTTAAAAAAAATGGAGATAATAAAAGATTATACTGAATATGTGCAATTATATGGAGCAAAGAGACAAAACCTATAAAGCTCTTCGAAGCTAAGCCCGCTAGCATTGTGATTGTAAATCTCGTGGATTGCATGCTCAAGAATCTTCCACGTCTTTTCAGGGTACTTCGGATCCACCACGACCCGGTGCTTGAAAGCCTCTATCTGGAAGTTTTTCTTCTTTTGAGCGCTCATCTCGATTAAACTTGTACAGAGACTCCGATCCTCCGTATTAACCCTAAAACCAACCCGAATTTAGCCCACCCGACCGTCAATAAGAGCGATTGAGAAGGAAATGATCCGGATCCTAAAAGAAAGAATTCTAGCTTTTTAGCTCGAATCAGGCCGGGAAGACCAGACGAGAAGAAAGCGGAGAAAGTGTTCTCGTGAAATTAGAGTTCCCAAGGTAAAGCAAACGGAACTGGAAATATGTAGGGTTTGGTTCTGAGATGGGGAAATTAGCTGAAATTTGAGAGGAAAAAAAGGAAATCGAACCTGTACTGTACGGCTTCAGAGAGAGCTCGGATTTATGGTAAAAGAGGAGGAGAGAGGGGAAAAAAAAAACAAACATAAAATTTTAAGAAATTATCATTTTTAAATAGAAAATTGGATGAGGCTGAGCATCTCCATATATGAATATCATCAAATATATCACAAAAATAAATAAATTTATTAAAAAAAAATAATAATATTGCAAAAAACCCATACAAGAAAGAAAGAAATCCTTCTGTGGGCCATAAATATTTCCATTACTCGACTAAAGCCCAATCAAAATCATTCGCCAAGGCTTTCCCTTCGCTTCACTCCTTCTATTTTCCCCTTTTTTCTGTTCGCCCTAACCTGCCTTTCCCACCTGTTAAGGTACCCCCTCTTCAACGTCAAGCCCCTCTCTCTCTCTCTCTCTCTCGCTCTGTTAGAGTTGTCGAGTTGAGAGAGAGGGCATTAAAAGCAAAAGAAGACATACCAAATATCAAATTTCGGAAAATATAATCGTCATTCTTTTCCCTGTGAACGGGATTCTCACTTCTGAGCTTCCACATTTGTCATCGAGACAAAGTTGCTTCCATTCTGTTCAGTTTCATAAACATGTCTGCCAAATGGCTTGCTCTTCAGCACCGCCACCGCTATACTTACAACGCCATCGTTTTCCCCACTTACTACACCGATTCTTTAGCCCTCATACCAACCACCTCTTCCAATTTCTTCGACCAATTGAAACAACTGGTTTCCCTCAATTCCATTTACGCCCAAGTCGACCATGCCAAGAAAGTCGCAACCTCTTTCATCGAATTTCTCTCCACCACCGATGACGATGCTTTGGTCTCCGTTGCCGCCCGCTTTTACTTGGAGGTTCTGTTCTTCGAGAACTCTCTGCAACTGCACCGAACCTTAGTCTCTTCCTTGGCCAAGACCCGCCACCACCAGACTCTCATCGGCACGTGCCTCCGCGCGCTTTGCGAGGAGCACGGCGGTCGTAAAGGCAAGCGCTTCTCCTCGTCGCGTGTGGCGTTATCCGTTTTGGGAATGCCCAAGTTGGGGTATTTGGTGAATATCGTTGAAGAATGTGCTATCGTAGTCGCTTGGAACGCCGTTTTGAGCTTGAACGGCGTCGTGTCGGAGACGGAAGACTGGGCTCGGCCTTCCCCGATCGTAATGGAACAGTGCCAGGAGGCCCTGTCATGTTTGTATTACTTACTCCAACGGTTCCCGTCAAAGTTCACGGATTCTGTAGGTGCCGAGAGTGTTCTCGAGACGGCTGTGACGGCTATTTTGAGCGTTCTGAAGTCCCCAGCGTTTTCGAGGGACTGCTACGTGGCCGCTGGGGTGAGCTTTTGCGCGGCTTTGCAAGTGTGTTTGAATACTCAAGAACTTGGTTTGTTTATTATTGAATCTATATTCTGTCAAACTACTCGTAGATCAGTTAGTCATTGCGAGGGTGAGCCTGAAAATGTGACTACAAAGGTTCCGTACAAGGGTGACTTATTTAGTGAAATACAAAACTTTTCGGTTTTGAGCCGACTTTGCCTGCTTAGAGGGATTCTTACTGCGGTTCCAAGAAACGTGCTTAATACCCAGTTTGATATATCGAAGGATGGTTTCAAGGGGAATAAGGGCGATGCGAATGGTGCTAATTCTGTTAAGACCATACCGTATGATGGGATTTTGCCTGAGCTGTGTAACTATTGCGAGAACCCAACTGACAGCCATTTTAACTTTCATGCATTAACTGTGCTGCAGATTTGTTTGCAACAGATAAAAACTTCGATGTTAGCAAATTTAGTAACCCTTCAGGAGATTATGATTTAATTGCCGAGGAAATGGGGGCTCGAGTTTTGAGAATTATATGGGATAACTTAGAAGATCCTTTGAGTCAAACTGTCAGACAATCATCTCATTTTTGATCTCTTCTTAGACATTCAATCTTCCCTTCGATGGTCGGAGGGTAGTGCGAGAATAAAGTCATTCTTGCAAAAGATTGCTTCAGACCTTCTCCGCCTCGGGCCACGTTGTAAGGGAAGATATGTTCCTTTAGCTTCCCTGACTAAGCGGCTAGGGGCGAAGACTATGTTGGATATGAGTCCTGACTTGCTGTTTGAAACGATACAGGCGTACATAGAGTAGTGAAGTGTTTCCTGACTTGCAGTTTGAAACGATACAGGAGTCCTGACTTGCTGTTTGAAACGATATGAGTCCTGACTTGATGTATGCTGTGCTGTCACCTCGTTTTTGAAGTGTTTCCTAGAGTACTTACGTGATGAATGTTGGAGCAGTGAGGGTATTGAAAATGGTTATGCAGCTTATAGAGGCCATTGTTTGCCCGCTTTTTTATGCGGGCTTTCTTCTGGAGTTTCAAAGCTCCGCTCAAATTTGAACACTTATGCTATGCAAGTCTTACTCGAGGTGGACGTGGATAGTATATTTTCTATGTTTGCTTATATCTCTGTTGTGCCAAATGGGGGCGGTGGATTTAACTTTGACTAATTCAATGATATTGCTCTAAGTACCCCCATCCAGGACCTGCATATCACGGGCAGGCAAAGGATGTAAAATGAAAAAAATATAATTTTTTGTAATACTTTGTAAAAGTTGTTCAACTGTGTTGAGAGATCCAAAGCTTACATTATAACTATCGTTTGCGGGTCCAAACCCGACCCAGCCGATGCAAAGCTAACGTCCAAAAATAAGTCGGTGTTGGTCACTGATATATCCAAGTAAGCCGGCAAGAGTTCCTTAATGCCCAAAGAAGCAATCAGAAAGTCTTATCACTAATTTTCCATTACAAAACCTTTCGGTGAGAACTTGGCAAGGGAAGTTTATGTCATAAGGCAAGTGATCACTACGAAATATTGTTTTTATATAGTTGTTGTTGACTGGATCAATGATTGAATCCCAGAAAGCGAAGATTGCTGAAATATTGACATTTTGAGATGCTGTGAATGGAGTTAGCAAAGAATATAAAGAAGAAATCAATGGTTGAATCCCTGAAAGCGAAGATTGTTGAAACATTGGCATTTTGAGATGTTTTGAATAGAGTTAGCAAAGAATATAAAGAAGCAATCAAAAATGGTATTCTTAAGGGACATGGTGATTCTCGACAGACAATACTATTAAGATAAAAAAATTTGGTTGATTGTGTAAGTGATTAAAAAAAAGAAGCAAACACATTTATTTATAATACACTACTCGGTTTCCTATTATAAAATTGATTCTCAATTACCTTGTCTGAATTTAAAAAAAAAAAAAAACTCTTTTGAATTGCTGTACTTGCCGATCCTTTTCCAAAACGGATTTAGAATCAAACTTTGTGTTGATTATCTATTTAATGATTGGGGTGTGATTGGTAGCCGTATTGTTGTATACTTGCATACTCCTCTCACATGCATTTTATTATTATTATTATTATTATTTTTTCCTTCAAACCATTCTCATTCACCGTTTTTGAAAATAAATCAGTATTACCGAGCCGATCATTACGGATAATTAAAAATTATTCTAGAAAATGTTTCTTTACGGATTATCGGTTTTTAAAACCATTATGGATTTTTGAAATTGAGACCATTCTCATTCTAGAAAACGAATTTGGATTACTTACAGCCACTTATTACAAATTCTGCACCAATTAGCTAAAGATCACTGCCACTTATCATTACTGATTACTCACGGTCATTATATTGGAATCTTACAATTAGCTAAAATCACGGTCGTGTAATTCAATCTTGAGATATCAAGGATTCTTAGAAAAGGTAATAGAATACTAAACGATAGAATACTAAACCATATGACATTCGACTTCAGTGTTGGAATAAACCGTATGAAATTGGACATGTGCTTAATTAATTTCATGACATGTCTGTTTAATCTCACGAGTTCCGTAAAACAATTTCGTTTTCATTTAGGATTGATGGGTATGATCTCTTTCAACTTAATATATTGGATCAGAATAAGATAATGTCTTTAAGAATTCCAAACCGTGTGAAACTCAATTAATTTAGAGTTTTTTCACGGATAACTAACGCATACTTTTTTGTATTTTTTATTATTAAAAAACAAAGTGATGTAAAATATATGAATGTCTTGATGACTACGTTTAAAACATGGAAGCATCTGAGCTCATCTGAGTTAAGTTTAAATTTAAGCTTAGCCAAAATTTCAATCCCAAAACTCAAGAACTCTTTATAAATAGAACTATTTTCAACTTAGATTTCTTTATACTCGGGACCAATAACCTTTTTAAATTTTTCTTAAATACATCTAAACTATCTTAACATCTAAACACATATAAACTCATCTTAAGTGAGTTACTCACTCTACTATTTATAAAAAACTTAACTTACTACTAATTATAAAGAATTCAACTCAACTCAACATCCAAATACAAACTAAATATTGTTATCTAGAGTTAAAAAAATTACCTAAATGGGACCATTCTGGAATCTGATTAAGTTCCCAGACTCCAAACTCCAAACTCCAAACTCCACCCTCTACCTCGACTCTCTTTCTCTTCTCACTCCATCTTTGCCTAGCCTCTCCTCTCTCTCTCACCGGTTGCCTCAAGTGGTTTTCGCTGTTGTTGCATTCTTATCGTTGGCCTCTCTCACGAGCATTGTCCTCTCCAGTCTCCAGCCACTGTTGCCGGTTGCCGGTTGCCGCGAGTGGCTGAATGGCCAGTAGGCCTATCCACCCACCTGACAGCCGAACAGGGCCATCCCACCTATTAAAAAGAGTTTGAAAAAATAGAGCAGATTCGTTCCACGTGACAAAGATAAGCAGGAAATGAAATTCATTGAAACCCATTCAAGCCTCAAGTAATTTGAGAACAATCTTCCAATTCAGCAAATGGAGGATACAATCAGGCGTGACATATACCTTGGCAGAAGACAACCTTTTGGGCCTATTCTTCAAGCAAGATATCGATACATTTTCCTATCATTTTTGTCCCTCTCCAAAAACTCCCGCTCAATAAGGGATTCAATTCGTTTCTTTATGACAACAGGGTTAGGCAAGAACCGAGCCTGCAGCTGCTTTGTGACCTCTGCAACAATGTTATTATGATCTAGCATCCGCCGTGACTTCATGATTCTCACAATTGCAGCCTCAATCTGAGGCTTCCTGTCCTCCTCCACTCTCTGCCGGGTTTCCTGATTTTCAGGTTCAGATTCCCTCTGAGCAACCACGGTACCTATTTTTACCTTGTAGAGCTTGCTTGCGAACTTGTCATTGAAGAAGAAGGAATCGTCCTCAGCTATGTCCTTGCTCATAGGCTCCTTCCGCAAAACATTCTTCCCCCTGACACAGGCCAGAGACTGCAGGCATCTCTTCAAGTCTGAGGCAGGTATCTCTGTGGCTTGCTCAATCTCCTTATAACTCAGCCGATCAGCATTGTTGAAAAGCATCAGTACACACATCTGGTAGGTGGAAACATTGAGCTCATGCTTCTGGCCCTTCCCAAAGGTCGCTTTTAAATCAGCAGTGCCCATGTTCGTTTGCCAGGACAACCTACGACCAGTATGCGTCCCAAGATAATAACTCCTGAACTTCTCACATACCCCCAGGATTTCTGCCGGAAGGTTGCATGTGGCACTTGGTTGAGTAGGCCAAGAACCTGTAGTGAGTACATGGACAGCTAATGTGGGGCCATCCCCTGACTCAGTACCATGGCTTCCATAGAAGCCCTGCATTGTGTCCTCTGAGGTCTTCATATCAGTGAACATACCTTCCAGTTTAGACGTAAATTGGTATCCACACTCTGTTTTAAGCTTAACAATCAGACTTCTTTCTGCATCATCAGAGACGGTCTTCCCAGCAAGAAGCCTCTTGGCCAAATGTTGTTTGTAATACTTCTCAAATACGTCTTTCTCTTGTAGGTAACGGAAAAGCATCATGACCTTGTCCAGTACAATCTCCACATCCTCCTCGCTAACCCCTCTCAGTCCTTTCCGGAGCTTGTCATCCACAAACAAAGAAATGAATTCTGGGGATCGAGCATTCAAATTGATGAAGTACTCAAAAGAGGAATTCAAAGCATTCTGGAATGTCTTGTCGTTGCCAAATGCCAAACTGATGATTTCATCATATTTATCCTTTAAATCCAACAAACGCTGCACAAAGTCAACCGGATCCCTCAACCTTTCCGGATCAGTCACTAGCTGCTTGCCGGTATCCCGAATGTAGGAGGTCATAACATCACGAACTATTGATAGTCCGGTGGGCACCCTGCGAAACAAGTTATACATCCTTCCCAAATCCTCATATTTGTCATTCACAAGCATGTTAACTAAGCCTGAGTTCTCCATATGGACTAATCTCTGCATATGACTTTCAATCATCTCCTTTTCAACAACATTAGTTATCTTGTCTAAACTTCTAGCATCCATATAAAGGGACACTCTCTCCATTTCTTCATTTAGACGTCTCTCAGCTTTCTTTAAATAATCCCCACAATCACACGATTCAATGAATTGTTGAGACTCAAGACGGTAAAAATCAGCTGAAACTTCAAGAAAATGCTGCTCGAAATCTTCTTGGTAAACAGCAGAACCTAAATCCATTAGCATCTTTATAATATTCCTCATCAAACCTCTATTTATAACTTCACCATTCCTTTCTCTATACACAAGCTCAAGGAGAGTATCCCGAAGCCTAATCTGGGTTTTGCTGGAGTGGATAACAACATCTCTCCATAAGTTCAACCCAAGCTCATGAACTGGGGTTTTGTGGGTGCTTGGAATGAAAGTTCTATCCATGTACATCAATATATCTCGGATCATTTGCAATGCCTTGTTATGTTCGGCCCATTTCCTGTTCAGCTCTTCCAAGAATACCTCCCCCTGAGCCGCTTCAACTGATCTAGATATTTCACTTAGATGAGACGTCATAGTTGTCACAAGTCCAGAGTATAGTTTCTCTCCAAATTTGTGCAGCACCATATTGTAAGCATTCCTGAATGTATTTGGAATCTTAAACATCAGAAAAAGGCAAAGTGTTCTGATGCCAAAGAATAGTGGCAGCAACTAGACTTTTTCATGAGCAGCAATTCATGCCTTAAATAATGTGAGTTTAACTGAATTTCAAGTCAGTTGAATGCTTAAAAAAATAAGGATGCAGAGAACAAATATAAGATTAACAAATCCATGAACAGCTAGATGTATCAACAATTTGAGACGGAGAAAATTCATCCAAAAGTTTTGTAATACTAACCCTTGATAAGCATATTGAAAAAATGGGCTAATTAATTTCATTCAAGTTACATTACAGGAACAATAGATTAAATTGCATATTCAGTTCTTCAGTATTAGTTCGAGCATTAGCAAAATACCATAAGAAAAACAATAAGCTAAAGATTGGAGTGGAGAATCAACACAAACGACAAGGCAATAGATTATCCCATATAAATAACAATCCAGCCTAAAGCGTTGATACAAGACTTCCATAACCAATTTTTCCATGAATATGGACACAATTTTCACTAAAGCATCCAAACCTCATAAATTCACAATACAAAACATAGGTAGATAAATTTTAGCACATCCCATTCAGGGTTCACTCGTGATGAAGTGTCTGATTGTAACATGATGTTGTCTAAACAATTTAAATTGAATTCAACCTCACCCATCTGGTTGTTTCCTCTCTCGCAGATGTGCAGGTTGTAATTAAATCTTCCTAGATTTTAATGGCTTGAATTCTATCAAGTTTCTAACCCCTATGGGTTGGTTCAAGTGGTAAAGGGCCTTGATCTTGGTGGTATGCTCACTTCAGGTCTAAGGTTCAAATACTTAGATGTCACTAATTTCTAGGGGACATTGGATTAGGAGAATTTTCTCTTGAATACCCGAGATGCATTTGCTGAAAAATCCTTGTCGAGGGCCTGTACACCCCTAGAACTGGTTGGGACTTTGTTTCTAGACATCCATTGCCAATAAAATATATATATAAAAAAATGAGTTTCTTGTATCACTAGACCATCATGCATAGGTGTTGCTCTTGTATGTCATGTAGTTGGGCTATGTTTGTATTCCTATCAATAAAATTTCTTATTTACAAATCAAAAGTTTGAAACTTCATCACCTTACTTAGTTTTTTTTTTTATAAATAATCAAAAGGATTTCATTAATAGAAAAAGGTCAGGTATACCGCCAACTTAGCTTGAGACCTTACTTAGTTGAAAGTTGCACATATCCATGATCAAGGCCCATTGGACACTAATTCTTATTCTTACATTCCATTGGACATTCAAATCACCTTGACAGACAGATTTCCCCTGACAAGTGGCCATAAAATTGATCAACCTTTCCATAACCTAAAGCTGGATAATACAGTTATCTCCAAGTTTATGTCTAGGACACAAGATCCGTAGGACTAAGTGTAAGAACACCCTCGAATCAGCAAATCATTCAAGTTTGCTGCAGACCTGACATCAACTGTGAACTTGAAAGTCGTTTATAGATTTGACTCCAACATTTACAAACAATGTGAAAATTTTGGTAAGCAGATTAGTTGATGTATATCAAAAGGATTTTACAAAAAACTGGTCACTTAACTTCTCTCAGCTATCTGATTTGGTTATAGCCACGTTTGGCAATTCAGGATCAGGGGAACTGATTGGACTCCACACCCTTTCCTTGGTACATGAAGCCTTACATGATAAATCAAACCGAAATTTTCCATATGGATGTAGTAAGGAAAAATATTCATAAGGGGAAAAAGCATACAGTAGTGCGTTGGAAAATGAAGGTATGATAAATTGGAAAAGAGAGTAAGGCATTGGACCTAAAACCTCTAGTGGCTAAATTTATGCATAAGGTTATTGAAGTTGGTCGGAAGTCATATCTCAGCCGCTCATCTAGAAGTGGTAAAAAAAGAGAAATATAGCATAAAAAGAAACATATATCTTCAAAACAGAAGGTTTAAAGCAAAGTAGAAAATGTATACAAATGGCGAGAGATCTCACAGGGAACACCAAAACAATGGAACAAAAGCACGCTGAAATACAACTAGCAGCAGTGTGATAACCACATAAATTTCCGACCACCAAACTGACAAGGTCACAAGGGATTTTGAAGTGAAGATGAAATACAATACACATGCAGTTCCCATGCCCCTTTTTTTCTTTTCAAGTCCTGGACGTAAATGTTTATCGCTCATCCCCCCTTCATAAAATTTGTTCTTGATCATTTAACTTCATAAAATCTTGATCATCATCAAGAACAAACTATTAAGAGATCCAATACGAAAAACAATTTAACCTCGTAACTGAACTTTTTGTTTTAAAAAAAATGGAGATAATAAAAGATTATACTGAATATGTGCAATTAAATGGAGCAAAGAGACAAAACCTATAAAGCTCTTCGAAGCTAAGCCCGCTAGCATTGTGATTGTAAATCTCGTGGATTGCATGCTCAAGAATCTTCCACGTCTTTTCAGGGTACTTCGGATCCACCACGACCCGGTGCTTGAACGCCTCTATCTGGAAGTTCTTCTTCTTTGGAGCACTCATCTCGATTAAACTTGTACAGAGACTCCGATCCTCCGTATCAACCCCAAAACCAACCCGAATTTAGCCCACCCGACCGTCAATAAGAGCGATTGAGAGGGAAATGATCCGGATCCTAAAAGAAAGAATTCTAGCTTTTTAGCTCGAATCAGGCCGGGAAGACCAGACGAGAAGAAAGCGGAGAAAGTGGTCTCGTGAAATTAGGGTTCCCAAGGTAAAGCAAACGGAACTGGAAATATGTAGGGTTTGGTTCTGAGTCGGGGAAATTAGCTGAAATTTGAGAGGAAAAAAAGGAAATCGATCCTGTACTGTACGGCTTCAGAGAGAGCTCGGATTTATGGTAAAAGAAGAAGAGAGAGGGAAAAAAAAAACACATATAATTTTAAGAAATTATCAGTTTTAAAAAGAAAATTGGATGAGCATCTCCATATATGAATATAATCAAATATATCCGTTTAAAATAAGGATAATATCACAAAAATAAATAAATTTTTATGAAATATTATCTGATTAAATAAATTGGAAAAGTCACAGGCCTCAGGCCTGAACCCATACAAGAAAGAAAGAAAGAAATCCTTCTGTGGGCCATAAATATTTCCTTCACCCGACTAAAGCCCAATCAAAATCATTCGCCAAGGCTTTCCCTTCGCTTCATTCCTTCCATTTTCCTTTTTTCTGTTCGCCCTAACCTGCCTTTCCCACCTGTTAAGGTACCCCTTCTTCAACTTCAAGCCGCTCTCTCTCTCTCTCTCTGTGTTAGAGTTGTCGAGTTGAGAGAGAGGGCATTAAAAGCAAAAGAAGACATACCAGATATCAAATTTCGGAAAATATAATCGTCGTTCTTTTCCCTGTGAACGGGATTCTCACTTCTGAGCATCCACATTTGTCTGTTGTCATCGAGACAAAGTTGCTTCCATTCTGTTCAGTTTCATAAACATGTCTGCCAAATGGCGTGCTCTTCAGCACCGCCACCGCTATACTTACAACGCCATCGTTTTCCCCACTTACTACACCGATTCCTTAGCCCTCATACCAACCACCTCTTCCAATTTCTTCGACCAGTTGAAACAACTGGTTTCCCTCAATTCCATTTACGCCCAAGTCGACCATGCCAAGAAAGTCGCATCCTCTTTCATCGAATTTCTCTCCACCACCGATGACGATGCTTTGGTCTCCGTTGCCGCCCGCTTTTACTTGGAGGTTCTGTTCTTCGAGAACTCTCTGCAACTGCACCGAACCTTAGTCTCTTCCTTGGCCAAGACCCGCCACCACCAGACTCTCATCGGCACGTGCCTCCGCGCGCTTTGCGAGGAGCACGGCGGTCGTAAAGGCAAGCGCTTCTCCTCGTCGCGTGTGGCGTTATCCGTTTTGGGAATGCCCAAGTTGGGGTATTTGGTGAATATCGTTGAAGAATGTGCTATCGTAGTCGCTTGGGACGCCGTTTTGAGCTTGAACGACGTCGTGTCGGAGACGGAAGACTGGGCTCGGCCTTCCCCGATCGTAATGGAACAGTGCCAGGAGGCCCTGTCATGTTTGTATTACTTACTCCAACGGTTCCCGTCAAAGTTCACGGATTCTGTAGGTGCCGAGAGTGTTCTCGAGACGGCTGTGACGGCTATTTTGAGCGTTCTGAAGTCCCCAGCGTTTTCGAGGGACTGCTTCGTGGCCGCTGGGGTGAGCTTTTGCGCGGCTTTGCAAGTGTGTTTGAACACTCAAGAACTTGGTTTGTTTATTATTGAAGCTATATTCTGTCAAACTACTCGTAGATCAGTTAGTCATTGCGAGGGTGAGCCTGAAAATGTGACTACAAAGGTTCCGTACAAGGGTGATTTATTTAGTGAAATACAAAACTTTTCGGTTTTGAGCCGACTTTGCCTGCTTAGAGGGATTCTTACTGCGGTTCCAAGAAACGTGCTTAATACCCAGTTCGATATATCGAAGGATGGTTTCAAGGGGAATGAGGGCGATGCGAATGGCGCTAATTCTGTTAAGACCATACTGTATGATGGGATTTTGCCTGAGCTGTGTAACTATTGCGAGAACCCAACTGACAGCCATTTTAACTTTCATGCATTAACTGTGCTGCAGATTTGTTTGCAACAGATAAAAACTTCGATGTTAGCAAATATTAGTAACCTTTCAGGAGATTATGATTTAATTCCCGAGGAAATGGGGGCTCGGGTTTTGAGAATTATATGGGATAACTTAGAAGATCCTTTGAGTCAAACTGTCAGGCAAGTTCATCTCATTTTTGATCTCTTCTTAGACATTCAATCTTCCCTTCGATGGTCGGAGGGTAGTGCGAGAATAAAGTCATTCTTGCAAAAGATTGCTTCAGACCTTCTCCGCCTCGGGCCACGTTGTAAGGGAAGATATGTTCCTTTAGCTTCCCTGACTAAGCGGCTAGGGGCGAAGACTATGTTGGATATGAGTCCTGACTTGCTGTTTGAAACGATACAGGCGTACATAGATGATGATGTATGCTGTGCTGTCACCTCGTTTTTGAAGTGTTTCCTAGAGTACTTACGTGATGAATGTTGGAGCAGTGAGGGTATTGAAAGTGGTTATGCAGCTTATAGAGGCCATTGTTTGCCCCCTTTTTTATGCGGGCTTTCTTCTGGAGTTTCAAAGCTCCGCTCAAATTTGAACACTTATGCTATGCAAGTCTTACTCGAGGTGGATGTGGATGGTATATTTTCTATGTTTGCTTATATCTCTGTTGTGCCAAATGGGGGCGGTGGAAATGGACTGTTATATCCTGATCTTGGTCCTGCCAACGTGGAACTAAAAATTGAACAGAAAGTGGCCATTTTAGTGTCAATGCTCAAGGTATCTCGTTTACTTGCTTTGATTGAGGGCGACATCGATTGGTGCAGAAGCAATGCGGTACAACAGAAAGAGGGTGGGCTAGATACAGGTTGCTTCCCGCCTCATGCACTTGTCTGCATAAAGGGGGTACAAATTGAAGTCCCTGTTGAGTGGCTAATACTGGCGCTGACCCATGTTGACGAGTCACTTCGTGTAGATGCTGCCGAATCTCTTTTCTTAAACCCCAAGACATCTAGCCTACCTTCCCATTTAGAACTCTCTTTGATGAAGGAAGCAGTGCCATTAAACATGAGGTGTTGCTCTACTGCTTTTCAGATGAAGTGGACCAGCTTATTTAGAAAGTTCTTTTCTCGAGTTCGGACAGCCCTGGAGAGACAATTCAAGCAGGGGAGCTGGCAGCCACAAGTCTATTGCGAGAATAGTAAAGCTTGTCTTTCAAATGGAAGTGAGGAAAACAGAGCAGATGAGCTTTTTCATTTTATGAGGTGGTTTAGTTGTTTTCTATTTTTCTCATGCTATCCTTCTGCTCCTTACAAAAGAAAAATAATGGCCATGGAGCTCATTCTAGTAATGCTTAATGTTTGGTCTATTGTGCCCTCTTTCCAAGATGAACGTAAATCTCTTTCTCATGAAAGTTGTCTCTATCCATACAATAGAGGAATTATACAACCTGATTCAACTTTGCTGCTAGTTGGGTCAATAATAGATAGTTGGGATAGATTGAGAGAGAGTTCTTTCCGTATATTGCTTCATTTTCCTACGCCACTTCCTGGAATTTCAAGTGAAGACATGGTCCAGAGGGTAACTGCTTGGGCTAAGAATTTAGTTTGCAGTCCACGTGTGAGAGAAAGCGACGCTGGAGCTCTAACGTTACGTCTAATATTTAGGAAGTATGTAGTGGAGCTTGGGTGGATAGTCAAAGCGTCAGTTAATCCTGTCTGTTTTCATTCGCAGCCTGAACTGGAAAATGGGAATAGTCAGACTGGTAAACCTAGGCATCCTGTCATTGAATATATAAAGTCACTCATAGATTGGTTAAATGTTGCTGTAGAGGAGGGAGAGAGGGATCTTTCTGATGCATGCAAGAACAGCTTTGTTCATGGTGTATTACTTGCTCTACGATACACTTTTGAGGAATTGGATTGGAATTCTGATGTGGTCTTGGCGAGAATCTTGGGAATGAGAGATCTATTAGAGAAGCTTTTGGCACTTGTCATGCGAATAACCTCTTTGGCACTTTGGGTGGTTTCTTCAGATGCTTGGTATCTCCCAGAGGACATGGATGAGATGGTTGACAATGATAATTTCTTGTTTGAGGTTTCTGATGAGATGAATATGGAGACACATTCTTCAGACCATGAAACAAAAAATTCAAAGCTTGTCCAGGATGTCGGATCATCAGATCAAATAGTAATGGTCGGTTGCTGGCTCGCAATGAAAGAGGTACTCATTTTTTGTCTCGTTCCTTTTTTTTTTTGGTTTGTTCATTTTACTGAGCAAATCTTGTACATGTTGCCTTTTATGTCTCTGGTCAGAATCAGTTGCATTTAAATTAAAATTGGTGGGATGGTGTGCATAACTTGCCTATGCCTAAAATATATGTGCTCAGGCTTGTTAGATTTTTCGAGTTATATTGATGAAGACCATTACTGATAATAGTAAAATATGTTTGCGTCAGGTGAGTCTTCTTTTGGGCACCATTATAAGAAGGATTCCTTTACCAAGTAGCAGGAGTTCAGAGTCATTGGAGTCAGGGGTCCCCTCCTCTGTTACAGTTGATTCTTCAGTGACGACAGTATCTGATGCAATGCTCGACGTGAATCAACTTGAAACGATTGGGTTCCACTTCTTAGAAGTCCTTCTGAAGATGAAGCATAATGGTGCAATTGATAAGACGAGGGCTGGATTCACGGCTCTTTGCAACCGTCTACTTTGTTCAAATGATCGGAGGTATGTTTCCAATTTCTCCTTTTACAGGTAGTTGTTTTATGATCTTCTACTTAATTTCATGCCTTAGACAACTTATAAAAAAAAAATCATGCCTTAGACAGACCTAGTTTTTAAGAGAAATGTTATGACTATCATAGCCATTGTATGTCAGTGGCAGTGTTAAATGAGCCTTTTTTTTTTTAGGGACGAGAAGCAATGATGATTTCAATAGGAAAATATATTGTATTGCCATCCAACTCATCCATTTAGGCTGATATGGTTTTGGTTTTTTTTTTTTCTCTCATTTTTTTTTTTTGCATTAAAACTCTGCGATAATAGTCTTATTGAGATGGAAGTATCAGTAATGAGTAATGATGGTCAGAATGTCAAGGTTGAGTTGGCTATTATAGCATGATTTTCAGTTTAAGGTTTTTCTGAATTTAAGCAACTGTACACACAGATGTAACCACATTTTAGTTGCTTTGTCTCATAACTGAGCAATGTGTGTAATACTCCTTTGTTTTCAAAAATAAAAATAAAACCAAGGTGAAGGGTGGACATAGAGAAAAACAGGATGTTGAAGAAAATAACGGTGCTTTGTGATTGAATGACTTTTCCTTCCCCATCGGGTTTACTCAGTGGTCCATCAGCCTTCTTTGAAGATAAATTGCATGATTCCAAACTGCTGAATAAATGGTGAATAATTTTTCAGTTTTTTTTTTTGATAAGTCTGAATAATTTTTCAGTTGCACTTCCAGTTATCATGTAATCCTATTTGAACTGTCCATAGTCAAATCTTAGCAGAATATGGTGCTTCTAAAAGATCTTATATACTGTGCCCAATATCAAGTTAGTTCTATAATCATTTTAGATGGGGTTGAATCAGTTCAGAGATTGTTACAGTTTCTATTTTTATTTAAAATTTATGGATATCTTTTCTAAAATGGTTTGTCTTTGCTCAGACTATGTAAGCTTACAGAATCCTGGATGGACCAACTTATGGAAAGGACTGTGGCCAAGGGACAAATAGTTGATGATTTGTTAAGGAGAAGTGCAGGCATTCCTGCTGCATTTACTGCTCTATTTCTCTCAGAGCCAGAAGGTGCACCAAAGAAGCTCCTCCCACGGGCACTACGATGGCTAATAGATGTAGCTAATGGGTCTCTGCTGAATCCAACTACCAATGGCACAAACGGCGGCCCATGCAAAATTTCGTCATTGGAACCAAACCAAGAAACAAAGTCTTCACCGCAACTTGAGATAAATTATGACAAAAACACCTCAAAGATCCGACATGAGGGTGTAATTCCTACTGTACATGCTTTCAATGTCCTTAGAGCTGCTTTCAATGATACTAACCTGGCTACTGACACATCAGGCTTCTCCGCTGAGGCTTTGATTGTTTCTATTCGCTCTTTCTCTTCACCATTCTGGGAGGTAAGAAACAGTGCTTGTCTGGCATACACTGCTTTGGTACGCCGCATGATTGGATTCCTTAATGTTCAGAAGCGGGAATCCGCGCGACGGGCATTAACTGGGCTTGAATTTTTTCATAGGTATGATTTCTTTGAATATATATATATTTTTTTATATGTATGATTTCTGTGAATATTAAGTGTGTAAATCTTCCTTCTCTTCCATTTACTGCACTAGTTACTTGGTTTCACAATTTTATATGTTCAGATTTTTATGAGCCAGTCATCAGTATAGAACTCTGTGTACACCTATTATGTTAAAATTATTGTGAGCAAGTCATCGATACAGAACTCTCTATACATTCATATTGACGCGCTTTGTCCTTTTTTTACCTTTAAACTGGCTGATCTACCAAAGACGATGTAGTTGGCAGTTCTTACTGCAACAGTTGCATGTCAGACATACATGCGTCTTTAGATCAAAAGAAGTTTGAATTTGTGTCCCCTTCCATGTTTTGTCGTTGCAGTCATCATGTGAATTTTATTCTTTGTGTGAAGATCACAGCAACACCTATTCCCCAAGAGACCGTATTTATTAATTCATAACTCCAAAGAGCCTCAGGTCGTTAAACCTGGCTTATGGATCATGGTCTGGGTTTTACATTGCAAGTTTTTGAATTTGTGGCCTTATAGTTTGCATGGTTTCTTGCTGATTGTTTTCTATGGACTAATTACTCTTGTCCATGAATAAAAGTTAATTTACTTGTGTGAAGGTATCCTTCATTGCATCCATTTGTGTTCAATGAACTGAAAGTTGCAACTGAGTTGCTTGGAGATGGAGCCTCGGGACATTCAGAATCTGACCTGGCAAATGTTGTGCACCCAAGCTTGTGCCCTTTACTGATACTTCTATCCAGGCTCAAGCCTTCAACAATTGCAAGCGAGACGGGAGATGAACTTGACCCTTTCTTGTTCATGCCATTCATCAGGAGGTGTTCAACCCAAAGCAACCTACGAGTCCGTGTCCTTGCTTCTAGAGCCTTAACAAGTCTTGTATCTAATGAAAAATTGCCATTTGTCCTTCATAATATAGCCTCTGAGTTTCCTTCTGTGGAAAACCAACTTACAACATCCACTGTGACCCAAGATTTGCCCAATGCTTCCTTAAACTCGGTACATGGACTGCTATTGCAGTTAACTTCTTTGCTAGATATGAATTGTAGAAATCTTGCTGATGTCTCAAAGAAAGATCAGATTCTAGGTGACTTGACCCAAGTTCTTCAGAGACGTTTGTGGATTGCAAGCCCCAGATTGTGTCCTTGCCCCATTCTCAACGCCTCTGTCTTGAGGGTTTTGGATCACATGCTTGGTATTGCAAGAACAGGCAGTGTGAGTAAAACCTTTTATGCCATTAAGAACCTATTAGTGGAGTCTTCCAGAGAATGCTTAGATGTTGAAGCTTCTTATGGGCTGTCCTATTATGATCCCACTATAGCAGAACTTCGTGAACAAGCAGCCGTTTCCTATTTTAGTTGCGTGTTTCAAGCATCTAAGGAAGTGTCTGAAGACTTCTTTCAGATTTCCCAAAGATGTCCTCCACCTGATTCAAAATTGTTGAAGATACCTGAAATGGGGAATGCTTCTGCTGGACTGGAGGCAAGGTTGATCCGCTCCTTGTCAGATACATCGTATGAAGTTCGACTTGCAACATTGAAGTGGCTGCTTAAGTTCCTGAAAGCAACAGATTCTGGTAATGAGTTCTATAATCCATCTAGCGGTGAGATTAGAATTATTCAGAACTGGACCAAATCTAACCTCCAGGCAGCAATGATGAGTTTCTTAGACTTGGAAAAGAATAATAGATGCATATATTACAGTCTAAGGATTCTTTTCACTTGGAACTTGCTTCAGTTTCAGAAGGTTGGTGATGAGAAATGCAGTCAAGCAGTTTATGTTGGTGGGATGGGATGTGATTCTTTGTTTCAGTTTTGGGATAAGTTAATTTCCTTGTACAAACTCACGAGACAATCAAAGACTCGAGAAACACTAATCTGCTGCATGGCAATATGTGTAAAGAGATTTGCTGGTTTATATGTAAGTGCAGAAGGGTGGAGGGACTCCACTGAGCATTTCCAATCTGATCAGCTTGAAAGATCGGCCCACTTGCATGATTGCATCATCTTCTTCGCAAGCCTTGTTAAACAACATAGTGCTTCTTCTGAACCAGTGAACACGCGCAAGGCTGCAGCAGAGTCAATCGTAGCATCTGGATTGTTGGAACAAGCATTGCTTATTGGTTCTTCTGTGCGCAATAATGAAATCCCATGTTCAGATTTAGGCTCTCGTGGTAATGGAGCTCTCAATAAGTATGCTCATCAAATACTGGATGTATGGTTCACTTGTATCCAGCTGCTGGAGGATGAGGATGATGAGATCAGGCAGAGGCTTGCCTTGAACGTTCAGAAATGTTTTGTTTTGGAGAAATGCCAAAGATGCTCTCATGATGGAAAGGTTCCAACCCAAGTGGAGAAAGTTATAGGATTGTGTTTTGACCATCTGTCTTCTATCTTTGGGCATTGGATTGAATATTTTGATTATCTTTTACAGTGGGTGCTGAATGCCGCTTGTCACACAGTACCCAAAGGAGATCTTGTGAGACGGGTCTTTGACAAGGAAATTGATAACCACCATGAAGAGAAGCTTTTGATCAGTCAAATTTGCTGTTCCCATTTGGAGAAGCTACCGGCTTCAAAACCTTGGGCGGTGGAATTATCAGACAAAGAGGGGTTGAAAAATTATTTGTACAATTGGAGATGCAGATTTTGCCGTCAATTGATGTCATTTGCCAAGGACCATGTTGAGAAACAGGGAGGAGTTGATTGGATAGGTGGTGTGGGCAACCACAAAGATGCTTTCCTACCACTATATGCAAATTTGCTTGCCTTTTATGCTCTCTCAAACTGCATTTTTAATGGGAAGACAGAAAATGATATGCCTATACTCGAGGAAATGGTGGAACTTGGTGGAACTATTCATCCATTTCTTAGGAACCCTCTGATTTATAATCTGTATGTTTTAGTTGTTAAATTACATGAGAAAAATGTTGGTATTACTGCTGAACACTTGATCCCTGAATTCAGAGATGACTCTGTTTGGGACTGTTTTGATCCTTATTTTCTTCTTAGGTAAGGTATAGTATGTAAAATAGATTCCAGGCTCATATTAAGGCCCTTGATGGTGACCTCGGGAAGTTTTGAGATATGTAGGATTGAAAGTGGTGCCATGCATAATGTATGATAAAATTTCAGCTATTACCTTACATTTTGTCTGTACAGAATTCTTCAAAAGTTTCATTTTTCGGGTGAATTTTAATCTTTCACATGCTTGTTATAGAAGCAGAAGTTATATCCGTGCTGTCTGAGATTTATGTTTTTATCTTCTTTGTCATTCCCGTTTTCAACGGTACCAAAGTGAACAGAAGCCTAAAATTTTCCAACCTACCAATTTTTTTTTTTTTAATCTCTAAAGATGTCGCTTTATGATGAACTGAATAGAGTGTGCAGTACATTATACATATAAAGCCAAAAGAAACAAAAACAAACCAAATCAGGCAAACACAAACTGAAGCAAGCCAACAAATGAAACGCCAACATCAACCCATCCTTAGCAGAAAGGGGAATCTTTGCCACTATGAAGATTCAACAAGCAAGGCGGTATGGAAATAAGCGGTAGACAACCATGTATTTTGGTAGAGGTTGTCTATTGCACAATTAAATGTGCGTATCGATTAAAATCTCGATGTATTTTCCTGAGCTGGTAATGTTCAAATGATTGCAATAGGGAATTGATATCCCTAGCAATAGGTTGAATTGTCCAATCCATCACCTTCTCAAGATCTTTGGCTGCATCAATAGTAATTTGGGAATCACCAGATAGAACTATACTCTTAGGATGCGTTTGGATGTCGGATTGAGTTGAGTTGAGTTAAGTTGAGTTGAATAAAATATTGTTAAAATATTAATTTTTAATATTATGAGTGTGTTGAAATTTGAAAATTTTGAATTATTTAATATATTTTGTATGAAAATTTGAGAAAGTGTATGAGAATTTGAAAAAGTTGTAATAATGAGATAAAGTAAGTTGAGGAGGGTTTGGTAACTAAACTGGACTTTAATGGATCTGGATAAAGCTTTTTAACACCATTAAGTAAAGCTAAAGCTTCATCTTGATTTGAATTAACAGATAGAATTTTTTTTGTGCAGACAAAAATAATATCACCGCTATCAGTAGAGTAAACTGCTACTGTTGAGCTAGATCGAGTTCGGATTGCCACATCAAAAGTAAGATAGTAAGATCCCATCGGAATAGTTAATGGTAGTGAAGGTTGGGTGATGGCCTTGTCTCCCCAAGCTATAATATGATCATTGAAGAGCTTCCATACATGGGTGGAAAATACATCAATATTGGGAGAGATGTGTTCATGCACTACTTTCTTACAATAAAACCAAATGCCATCCATAACAATTATAGCAAAGATTTGAAACGAATGATGTTCCCGAACCGGAATGGAAAGCTAATCAGGGGATATAATACATTCAATCCAAAATGATATCTCGTTAACCATAAAGTATGCAATTGCAAAGGCCAAAGGGATTGCTGCCAAAGGATTCTAGAGAAAGGACATTCCAAGAACAAATGAACATAAAATTCTTCTTGATGATTGCACAAAGGACAATGCAATTGCCCAGAGGCAATGAATTGATGAAGAATAAATTGAGTAGGCAAGATTTGATTGAGTATTTTCCACAGTAACATCTTAAGTCAATCCTGGACTTGAAACTTCCAAAACCTTTTCCAAAAGACTTAGGTATCAGAATGAGTGGATGAAGATCCTGCCAGGTCTAGTATTGCCCTATAAGCAGTTTTGACAATAAACTTCCCAGATGAATTAGCCGTCCTACCATTTTATCATCAACCGATTGAAAGTTACAGTTAGCTAAAGGGATGTTAAGAATAGCTTCAACAGTCGGTTGAGTAAACAATGATTAATATTCCAACACCTTGGATTTTTAGAGTAAGCTCAGCCTCCTTTAAATCCAAAGGAGGCAAGATGCTATCATTGAGAGGAAAAGGAAGACATGTCAGAAGACCAGGGATCCAAGGGTCAAACCAGAATCGACAGATGACTCCATTATTAACTTGGAAACAAGAATATCGACTGATAAGATCCCGTTGCTTGAGATTACCTTTCATAACCATGAATCAATTGACTTAGCAACAACTTCAAAAATAGATGAATTTTTAAGATAACGGGATCGAAGAACAGAATGCCACATAGAATGCCTTTCAGTGAGCATATTTCAAGTGAGTTTACTTAACAAAGCTTAATTTTCCAACCTACCACTTGTAGGCCTAGAGTGTCAAACAAACCACTTGTTGTAAGACTTATCTCTGGCTACTAAGATGTTTCTATTTGCCAGTTTGTCTCTTGCCTGCCCATGGATTCAGCAGCAATTTGAAAGGTTGACCTATTCAAGAATCTCTGTATCTACGCTTATTTTCAATTCTTTTAAGTATTTTGTTGCTTACTTCGCCCTTCCTCGTCTTGGGTGATAAGTATCCACCGTAAGTTTTTCCCTGTTTGAACTTGGCCCTTAACTTTAAGGTTATATCATCCTAAAGTGCTGTTAAACGGAAGGATCTCAACGTCCATGAATCATAAATTGAACTGTCAAATCGAAAAAAATTAGATACTATCTATAGCTTTGTATTGGCTTAGTTCACAAGTTGGAGATAAGCAAACTCGAACTGCTGACATCCACCACATGGTAAACCGTCGCCTCTCAGGCCTCTAACTGATTCTACCATAGAAGCCAATTATAGACAATAACTCCCTCTCGAATACAACTTACAACTTTCATCGTTTTATAGGATCAACTTTGGCATTGGTCATGTTATAAGATAAAAGAGTTAGATAAAGTAAAAATAAAAATCTATATCCACAACTCCCTCGATCTTATTTGTTTAAGAACTAAAAAAGCAGGACGAGAATTAGAAAGAAGAAAATTTTAATAAGTCATAGTGGAAACTGGATTGTTTGATAGAAGGCATAGCGCTAGTCCTCTTACGAATAGGTGGGACTAGGATCGATATCATGCTATTCTAGAGATGGATAGGCAAACAACAAGAAGGAAATCCCAAGCGTTCTAATGTTTGCATCTTTGAAGCTTGTTCCTTTTCCACCCACCCTCAATCTTTACTTCTTTGAGTGAGAAGCACATGTTAGCATTCCAAGCTCCTTAAAACTTTATAACCTACTAAATCTTTCTTCCTTCTAATTCTCGTTGTCTTTTCAGTTCTTAAACGAACGATTATGGGAGCTGTGAATATAATTTTTTTCAACTCTTAATCTTATAGTTCACCTTATATTAATGCACTAACAGTTATAAAAAAAGAAATTAAAAAAAAAAACACCAATACTTTCTTATAGTTGTTGGACCTATTTTAATAGTGCCTTGGGTGTGTATTGTACTCAGAAAATTAAAAAAATAATAATAAATAAATAAAAGGTGGCAATTAAATTTTTTTCTGAACTATTCTATCTGCTTGGGTTGTTTAGCACGCAAGGAGATGAAAACAGTTTATATTGTTCCTCAGTTTGCTGGCACCTAAAACCTCCACAAGACGATGTAGGTAATTAAGCAATCCTACGTGTGGCTAGAGGGGACTTGAAGCCTATCTAATTTTTATCACTTTTAAATTGGCGATTGGACTCGCTATGCCATTCCGACTAGAAACAAGTTCACATAGACCATGAAATTCCCATACAAAGTTTTGAGATGGGTCTTGTTTTCTAGATGCTGTTGTCTGTCATATTAATAATATATATATATATTTTAAAAAGGAAGAAGAAGAAGAAGAAGAAGAAGGTAGCGCCATATCTGCAGCCGGAAAAGACTGATCCCTGTAATGAGAAAGTAATTGGGTCAAGATGTGTTTGGCAACAGGAGTCTTTCAAGTATTCTCAAATGTTTTATTACTATTAATTATTTTATTATTTTTTTTTTATCTATTTTTATTACTATTTATTATTTTTTTACTATTATTTAATATTTTATTATTACTTTTTACTACTATTTACTACTCTTTTCAAGATTTCTCAACATCCAAATTTCAAGATTTCATAACATCCAAACCTACCCGTAATAAACACCCAATTAGGCCAATTCGTCTTCAATACCAATTAATAGGCTAGCCCCCACTGTTGGTGGACTTTCTGTATTCAAAATATAAGATATATCGACTGCCAGAGAGCCCCAGCTAAAACCTCCTATTGGTATTGGCATCCATGTCATATTTGTAGGATTTTAGTTGGATGGTCAAAATACATTTTAGTATATTCATGCACCTGTCATCTGCCAACTATTGGACATGCTTCTCGCACATGGGGGCCGGGCTCCGACTAGCAAAAAGAAAATTCTGCTTGAGAGCAGCAAAATACAAGCAAAAAGATCTAGGGCAAAGGAACATAGACTAGGTAAATAACAGTGAATCTCTTACAAGGTGCAACCATTACAGTAAGATTTTCATGCCATATATAACTAGAAAGGTTAATACTAAGTGAAGTTTGTGCTTCTCATCACCAGGAACCAGACGAGGGAAAAAAATATATATAATGGAAAGCAAGCCAGAAATAGCTCAGCTGTCTACCTAATCACTGTCTTCAACATCGTCTTGCTCATCATCGTCCCCATTTTCCTGCACGTGAATTGTTCAGAGGTCAGGACATGGGATTGATAATAGTTTACATGCAAGGCGTCCAATTAAAATCTACTTGTATCATCCAAAGAGGTTCTTGTAGTCGATAGAATTCAACTGACCCACGCACAAGGCACAATTGAAATGATAGTGGTTCTTCACATCATGTCATGGCAAACTGTAAGAAACACACTATGCTTTGGTTTTCTTTGTTTGTAAGTCAAACGGAAATTGCATGCAAGTGAAACCGAGATCTATCAACTGAAAAATTGCAAATTTGCAAGTACAGAGACACCAACGACTCCTGCTGTGTTCCACAAATACTATATTTGTAATGGAAATGTTGAAGCTCCTAAGTCGCTGTTGCATCAACTCAAATTTTTACTTTTTAGAGTAGACCTCTGTTAGTCTAAAATCATTATGTTCTCATTTTTGGATTTATTGGGTCGATCATACTCGAAAGCATTTTTTTTTTTAAAGTTTAAGTTGGGTGGGGAGTTATTTTCCTGTGATCTGGGTTACCACTATACCTTTTTAATTAAGCTTTCATTACTTAAGGAAAATTATCCGCATAAGATTCATTACTTGTTAAAAGAAAATTCTCTACCAAAAAGACTATTCTCCATGAGAAGCTCTTTTCTTTTGGGGGGAGTCAAGAGAAGTCATGGGAGGACCAGAAAGATCACTTTCTCTGCCCCACAGTATATGGAATAATGGGAATTTACAATTGACACGCATTTTAATGAGACAAGCACTCTTCCTACAATATTCTAAACGGTCCACGAAAGGTTTCAACCTTAGAAAATGGTAGGTTCAAACGTAAAGGTAAATCTTTTTTCAGGAAACTTTCGTCCATTTAGGATATTCTGAAAGAGAAATTTCACCGTCTACTCTAGGAGGGAACAAATTACTACAATCTGTATATAAATCATCATGAGGGTAGGGTGCATGGCACAAAAAGCAACACAATCGACATTGCAAGAGAGAGAACAGAAAGCCTTACAATGGCATTGCATATCAGCCAAACAACATACATCTGTGCGTTCGTGTAGCCATAAATATGACAGTTGTTTTTTTGGGAAAAGGGAAGGGGGGGGATAATACCTCTTCATCGTCAGCATCATCGTCAGAGTCCTCTTCATCAGCCTCCTGAATCAGTGAAGTTAGCATTCTTCGTCAACTCAAAGATAGCAAAAAACAATATCCCAGAATTTTCTGTTGAGTTACTACTCAGACAGAAAGGAGATACTACTTTTTTATAGGTAAAAATACTAGACAAAAATTAAAACAGATATGGAAAAAAATTACATTGTTAAAATACTTCAGTGGATTGGGCCACAAATCCTCCTTTATTAACTCTGCAATCTGTGATTCCATAGGGAAAGCGAGTTAGAGAGAGAGAGAGAAGCAGTTTCTGATGATTTCAGTGAGGCCATAAGTGAACCTAAAGGACAACATCATTATTAAGGAAAGGATGAAACATGGCATAACTCTAAAGATAGAAACTTAAGGCTAAAATCAATCATGACCCAATAAAAGAATAACAGAATACAATTTACCTCATCATGAAGCTCTGCAACATCTTTCTGTTGAGTTTCACTAAACCAACTGAAGAAGCTGCGTGCATAAGAGCATTGATGAGTAAGTAAGGGTGTATGCATAAGAAGATGAAATGTTAAACAAGGCCAAACCAATCTTTCAATGAAGGTAGCTCAGAAATCAATTTGTTATTCATATCATTTTTTTATTCACATCTTTTTTTTTTAGCCAAGTAATCAAGAAGTTTTATTCATATAAAAAGAAGGCATAGCCCAAATACTTGTTATTCATATCTAACATGGAATAAAGAGCAATCTAAAAGTATACTGCAGAAAAGCAAGAATAAAGATTCTTTGAGGAAGAATTCCAGCAGAATTTCTTATATGTCTATCTCCGGTATTGGGTATTTGTTTTTGGTAGGAAGGGGACTATCAGTACAAGGGAGAAATACACACACACATGCCCCTGCCAAAACTATTTCCATCTTTGGCCCACTATAATACATGACAAATAATGTTTTGCCAAAGTGGATTTTTTTGTCAGCATACGCCATCATATACCCTTAAGTCTTTGCATTATGCATGATTGAATTTCATTTTTTTATCGATCGAATTTCATTTATTTCATTTTTGTTCACAATAAATACATTATGCATGATTGAATTTCATTTTTTTATCGATCGAATTTCATTTATTTCATTTTTGTTCACAATAAATACATTGCTCAACAAAGAGAAAGGCAGGTTCTGGCAACTCATGCAGAAGATTAGAAAAAGTTACGGGTAAAAAGAGGGAAAAAAGTTGCAAACCATTCTTATGTGGGCAAAATTAGATTGAACGTGAATCCATCAACACCCTTCATGAGCCCAACCCCAGCAAGCTTGAGCCTAAATTGACCCCCTACCCACAAGTACATATGACAGCCTTTTATGATATAAAAGTATTGCTCATTTGAGGTCCTTTGTCAATAAATTTAAAATGATCAGTTAAAGATGAAAAAGTATATTAAGAATTCTTCATTACCTATAAAATATATCCATGAAAAAAATATGTGATAAATATATGAATATAAAAGGCCAGCCACATTTATTCCATCATCTATGAGCACAAAAAAACTATCATATCAAATTCATACTTTATAAATACAACATCATCAATTATTATCTAACCCACTCTATGGCCTCTTAGTGATGGGTATAGTAACATATTTTCCTGCAGGCACAAAAGTTGTTAAAATTCAAAAAAACAAAGAGTAGTTGGATAAACCACCTCTCCTCGGCAAGTGGCCGTTTGTTCCCTTTTTTCACATGATTGGCTCCATTAGAAGCAGCCTTCACACGTTATAATTTGTAATCAGTTCTCAAGCAAAAAAAAAAAGGGGCTGGTTAGCAATGACTAATGGAGTTAGACAAAATAAATTTTCAACGGTATAAAGGTGCAAATATTACCGTGCCCTCCTTCCACTTGATGTTTGTACCAGTTATTTTAGTCGTTCCCTCATCATAGAATGTGAAAGTCTTTGTCAGCTTTGTCTCTTCAAAATAAGGATTCTCGTCCACATTCTGAAAATTAGCAGTTCAAACACAACACTTGTACATTTGCAACTCCTCAACCAAAAAAAAAATCAAAATGCTTAAGCAAATTCTATAATAAACCAAATCAGGATAAAGTACAATAACAGACACAATAACTTGGCACCTAAAAAATGGAAAAATATCCCAAGTATAAAGCCAAGCAAGCATGAGTAAATAAATAATCTTACAAACGTAATGGAGTACCCTGATGCCACATCACTAAAATCCTCTACATCAAGAGATTTTATGTACTTGAAGATCTGTACCAAGTATAGAACAAAGAAAATTTGTTAAATTGCAGGAGCAATCGTTACAAGAGTGCTAAACCTTACAATCACAGTCCAACATCTTCAATGTAAAATGCTCTAAACTCTTAAGTTTAATAAAGAAAGGAAGATTAACAATTTTTTAGGTCTAGATAATTAGTCGATGACAGAATGAACATTCTCATACAAAGAATTTCAAATCATGAATCAAACCTTCTGGTCTTCCTCGCTCAAGAGGTCACACAATGCAGGGTGGCTCAGGAACTGCATAGAGAAATAGTGCACAAGTCATTTGTGGTAGATGTAGAAAGGATTGGCAAGAGTTGTTGCACATTCATTTTGTTTGAAAATTAATTTTTACATTTATATGCACACACACACACACAAAAAATGTAATGCTATGTGATGTTACACTGTAAGTTAATTAGAAATTAAAGGTTTTGAGGACGAATAAATCACTAACAGCAGTTAACCAGAAGTCAGGAATAGTTTTGATGATCTCATTGCGTCTGATATAGACAGGTCTGCGTATCTCATTATATTTCTGCTCAACTTCCAACACCTTGTCACTGGCCTCTTCATTGACCTGTTGATTGGAAATGCAATTACTGAATTAAAATTAAACCCATTGGATCATAATAATTGCGAACTTTAGTTTCACGTTAGTTTGAGACTAACGGCATATCCAGTTCAACAAAGAGAATATCAAAAGGAACATGAAAAGAATGTATAAGGAAACAACTGAGAATACATATTGCCCCATTCATTTCGTTTCACATGTAACCTACTTTTTTTTTTTTACAAAGGAGCATTGTATGATGTTTCACTCAATAGCACAAAAAAGAGTACAATTTGAAGAGTGTTTAAAACTGAATTCATACTAACAACCATGGCAATGACTCGCACCTTTAATTCACAAATGATATGGGTCTATAGCTCCAGTACCAGCAACATGTGAAAGAAATGGAGTAATTAAACTCCACAAGAATGAAAACTAATTAAACTCCGCAAGAATGAAAACAAGCCCTCAAAATCATAGATTGCTGCATTTCCAAACAACAAATGTATTATGCTTATTGTAAAAAACGGTGATGGTGTAAAATTTAACCCACCTTGGCTCGTGTTTCAGAATTTAGAAAAACCGTTGCTCTAGCTCTCAAGTCCAGAATAGCCCAATTTCCGAACTCGTTAATCTATATAAGCCACATTCCCTTTTTCTCGTCTTGAAAAGAAAAAATTAGTTTTAACTAATCATGATTTAAACCCGACGACTCAATTCAAACAAGCAACCAACCATGATGACAATATCAAATAGACGAGTATCTGAACTTGTTCATATATTTAAGCCAGATTCCCTTTTTTTTGCCATGAAGAGAGAAATAGTTTTAAAAAGTCATGATTTAAAGCCAACGATTCAATTATAACAAGCAAGCAACCATATTGACACCATTGAAGTAGACAGTAATGGGCATCATGAAGACATAGTACTTATACATGCAGACACCCGCATATGCAAGTGCACAACAAAAACAAGACTTTACAAAAAAGGAGTTGAAAGTAGAACCTTCTCGAGCTCATCTTGAACCTCCTGCAACTTCTCGACAGAGAGAACGAGATCTCCGTCAATGGGATCGGAATCAGCCTCCTCCGCCATCTCCGCGACCTTCGATTTCTTACCTTTGTCAGCCACCATTCTTCCTGCAAACCCTTAGCCCCTAAATTATTACGGGAAGAAGAGGTAGACGGGAAGAACGCAAACTGAAGTGCTGTATAAACCGCTCCGGCGACAGAAATCGCCCACAAAGGTTCCGAAGAGAGTATTGTTGCGTTGCTTGCTTAGACGAAAAAAGTAACTTCCCCCACAATCCCTTCGTTTCTTTACACGCACTCACACAGACTCTCTTTCTCTCTCTCTCCCTCCCTCTGTTGCGGGTAGGAGTGTGGGGACCCTAAACTTTTCCTAAACCCTAAGACCGACCAACTTCTAAACCGTCTTTAGGGTTTAGGAAGAGAGATCTTGGGACGAATAGATAATAAGGATACAACCCATGGGCCAAACTCGAGTGTTTGATAAATTCATAGTTCAGCGCCTGCTTGTCTTGTCCGGTCACGTGAATAGGGATTTTGTCAAAAATAAAAAATAAAATTAAACTAAAATTATCTTATGTTTTGAAGTCCCATAAAATATTAAATATTAAATCTTTTTATCTCTAAGCTTTGCTACATTGAGCTTTACTAATATTATCAATCTCATATGCTAAGTATTTTATAATATATATTGTATTGTGTGTGTATATATATATATATATATCACTGGCAAAGCATCATTAATTACTATTGCATCATCCAAATAACTATGCATTAGCATCACATTATAATATTTATAATTCTTG
Organism: Platycarya strobilacea; assembly: GCA_036898215.1. Lineage (NCBI taxonomy): Eukaryota > Viridiplantae > Streptophyta > Magnoliopsida > Fagales > Juglandaceae > Platycarya > Platycarya strobilacea. The sequence goes on from CM072546.1 coordinate 3,236,482, forward strand.
TAAACATTAATAAAATAATAAAATATAATTTAATTCAAGTGAATGATAATACTCATCATCCTTTTAATTATTATATATTTATTATTATTTCCCAATATATCATCGAGTTATTAAAATTATTTGTTATTTTCACTTTCAATCGTTTAATTACAGGTTAAGAGATGATGAAAGGATTATTATAATAAAGATGATGGATTTTTTTTTTTTTCAATTCGTGCTTTATGCTTTTAAATTTTTCTTGCTCTATAGGAGATTTTTGGGATCAGATCAAACCTCTTCAGTTTACGATTTTTCAATCCACTTGACCGAACTCTCACGTGGATCGAGTTGGACCGAACCATTCGACCCAATACCAAATAGGTCAATTTTTTAACATCAAACCGAATTGATATTGCTAGTCAAATTGTGGCCCAATCCTGACTTTTATTCCATTTTTAACCTAAATTATTATTAACGTACGAGAAATAGGAAAAACAAAAACTTGAAAAAGATCAAATGCCAATAACATCCAAACTCTAAATAAAAGAAATATATAGAAAGGAGAGAAAAATATAAAAAAAAAGTATCTATATCCATTCAAAAAGGTTATTGATCATACTAATAAAATTAAATATAGAGAAAAAGATGTTTAAAAAATCATAATCATTCTAACTCCTAATAAAAGCAATTTATCTCAATATATTTATGATGTTTGTAAAAAAAGGGGTGGTTTTACCTCTACAACTTAACTGATAACTAGAGTTGTGCATAGGGCTATTCATCTGGGTCAGATATTTTTCCAATTCAGTCTAAAATCCAAAAAAATGGATCCCAAGTCTAGATCATGATCCATATTATATCAAAACCGGAAACCGAATTTATCAAAACAATCTGGATGCGGATTTAAAAATCTGGGTACCGGCTTTAAATTCCAGTATCTTGTTCCTTTTAAAAACAAGTATGCTTTATTTTATTTTAAAAACAAAACCGCTTCTGCTTCATTTTATCCAGTCTCTCTCTCTCTCTTCTCTCTCTCTCTCTCTCTTCTCTCTCTAAGAAAGGCAGCAAGAGTTCGAAACCCTAGTCTCCAATCCTTATCCTCGTGACCCTATCGACGACGTGATCCCATCGACGACGTGACCTCATCGCCGGCGTGAATCATGAACTGCAGCCCCCCCTCTCTCTCTCTAAGAAAGGCAGCAAGGTGCTTGGACGGTGGTCCTGCATAGCCCGAGCTGGGTGCCAGGGTAATGTGCATGCATGATCTAAGCTGACGGTCTGGACACGGGCTGCATAATGTGGAATGGTACCGCGCGTTGAATGGCGTGCCTGTGAAGACACGCCACTAGTCTCGTTAAGGTGTGCTAGGGCGTGCAAGGGTGCACGCATGGCTGTGCGCACGACCAGTAGTCTCACTGGGCGTCTGCTGCGTGTTAAGGTCTAAGCCAATGCATGCATGCAGGCTAGCCAAGGAAATATCCTAGCCCTCAGGTGGCTGAGTCAAGGCATGATCCTGGGCAATCCTCCTAGGGGTTCTGACATTTTTCATCCTTTCAAGCACATCCTTACCCTAAATGATCAACTATGGAACCCTCGACTCTGAGTCATCAACATCAATCCACTGACTCACCTATAGTAGTGAGGTCCCATCACGCCTTCTCAGTGCATCTGCCACCTTATTCTCCTTACCCGACTGGTAAGTGATCTCATACTCAAAATCAAGAAGTTTCACTAAAAACTTCTATTGCTTGGGTTTCACTATCTTTTGTTTCATCAAGTGTCTTAGGGCTTGCTGATCTGTTGCAATGGTGAACTTGTGACCCAGAAGGTATGATCGCCATATCTTCACTGCATAAACAATGGCTAGCATATCCCTAGCATATATGCTCCGCATATTTTTCATAGGCCCTAAAGCTTTGAAGATAAAAGCTATGGGTCTCCTATCCTGAACCAATACCGCCTCTATGCCATTACTACTGGCATTTGTATACATCTTAAAGGGCTTCTCAAAGTTTGGTAGGGCTAGCACCGGTGTTTGAGTCATTCCCCTCTTCAAGTTCTCAAATGCTACTCTGGGTCCTCAGTCAAAACATCATACACCATCCACATGATCATCACCAGCCCGCGTCATGCAACCTATGCCCAAACCGTCAGCTTGGGCCATGCATGCACATCACCCCAGCACTTAGCCTAGGCCATGCAGGACCACTAGTCGAACACCTTGACTGGGCCACCCCAGAGCGACGTGGCTTGACCATGTGCCTACCACCAAGACCATGCATGGCACACTGCCATGACCACCATCAGTTGGCCCTGCACAAAGCCATATCCACGCACCACTAGGTGCTATGCAGCTAGACCACACGCAGACAAACTTGACCGTGGACCATGTAACACACTAGCCCACCTTGGGCTACAAGCACCCCACGACCAACCATGCATGTGGCACTTCCTACAATTTTATTTATGCTATTAATTTATTTTAATTGCTTTTGGACGTGTTAGTCATTTACTTATTTTAAAAATGGACCTATTGGAAATTTTCAACTTGTTAGCTCTATAAATAGGACCATTAGGTTTTCATTTAACAATCTTTGGACAATTCAGAAAACTAAAACTTTGCTCTGGAAAGGGTTAGGCCGGCCACTATAGAGTGGTTTAGATTTCATTCGGTGCTTTGAGCACTTGGGTTTCTTAAGGGTGCAATTCGTGAACCCTTTTGAAGATGATCAAACCGTGCAATTCGTGAATCGGTTGTTTCACATCTATCTTTGTTTTTCATTTGATTATTAATAATATTTTGAGGTTTATTCATTCTTGGTGTTTTCTATTTTGAGTTGTTCTTGGTGTTCTTGGAATTGTGTATTTGTGTTCTTGAGTGAGTGTTCTTGGTGAGACTAAATCTACACCACTTGTAGATTTGAGAAAGAGTGTGTGAGTGTTCAAAATGATTTCTTAATTCACATCCATTGTGAATCTCAAAATTTTCCTAGAGAGTTGAGTGAGAAAATGTTCTTGAAAATAAGTGAAGAAAGAGTGGAGTTGTTGTGTGAGTGAAGGCCGAACCACTTGGAGCTTGGAGTGGTTAGAGTGTTCTTCTTCTCCTTTGAGTGTTCATCCATTTTCTTGGATGTTCAATCTATTTTCTTGAAAATTCTCTTGCCCCAAATACAAAACCAAGCAGCCCCAATCCATTCACATAGGCCACGACAACAAGCACCAAACCCTAGTTAGCGTGTTGCCTATTTCGTCCCTCTTGCTTTCCCACCAACTAGCCACTAAACCCTAACCTTACTTACCATATTTCCCTCATTAAATCAGACCTAAATCATTCTAAAATACCCCTGGTCGAGCTTTGGTCAGCCCCCACATAGCAGCCACATCATTTCCCTCCAAACACACAAGACTTGCCAAAACAATTTTCCTACTTTCCATATTTGCACCATTTCATGTAAGGCAACTTGCCTACTATGAAATTGCCTTATTTCTTTCACCAAATCAGACCTAATCTTTTCTTAAACATCCCTAGACGTGGTCTGCAAGTGCTCCCCAAGGCATCCATCTCAAGCCCCTCCAAACTTACCAAACCGATCACCCACTTTCCATAATATGACCCATTCGACTAAGGCAACTTGCCTAGCTCGAAATTCACTTAATCCACCTCATCAATTCAGATCATTCTCTTCTTATTTGATTAATCAATAATTCCTTAATTGATTTAATCAAATTCCCCAATAGCTAAGTTAAACCAAATTAAATCCCCCCTCATTCCCAAAACCGACCACCATTGTGCAATCTGAAAATTCAGATTCTCTCCACCAAATATATTCCATTTAATTCTCAAACCCTAATCCACTTTCCTAAACCAACCCTTGACCGAAACCCTCATTATCCCTAGCCCCTTATCCGACCATCCAAACCCCAAAGTAAAGCCAAACTCGCCTAAGCCATTTATACCCCATAGCCGAACCATTTCAACACCTAAACACTTAACCTTTACTCCATATAACTTAACCCAACTTCACCCATATCACCATCCACGTGATCAACCTTCACTCCTTCCCCTGAAATAAACTGACCCAAATACTCTAATTCCTTCTCCATGAACGTACACTTAGATGGTTTGATGAAGAAGTGATGTTCCTCTAGAATTTTCAACACAACCCTCAAGTGATCCTTATGCGTCTCTATGGATTTTGAGTAGACCAAAATGTCATCGAAAAGTACCAATAAATATTTTCTCAACAATAGTTTGAACATTGTGTTCATAGCCGCTTGAAATGTAGAGGGCACATTACATAGCCCGAATGGCATCACTAAGTACTCATAATGCCCTGAATGCGTCCTGAAAGCTGTCTTATGAACATCTTCTTCCTTCATCTTAATCTAGTGATATCCTACTCTCAAGTCAAGTTTAGAGAAGACACAAGCCCCGTGTAACTCATCTAGCATCTCATCTACAATGGGTGAAGGAAATTTGTCTTTCACTATAGCTTCATTCAAAACCCGGTAATCTGTGCAAAATTTCCATGCACCATCTTTCTTTTTCACCAATAGGACAGGTAAAGAGAAAGGGCTAGTGCTAGGACGAATCAAAACTCCATTTATCATCTCTTCAACTTGCCTCTCTATCTCTTCCTTTTGAAAGTAGGCATTCCGGTATGAGGGGACATTGACTGGCTTGTTCTCATCCACTAATACAATCTAGTGATCAAAGAGTCTAGTGGGTGACAATGTAGTAGGTACCTCCAAGACTCCCTTGTAGTCCCTTAGAACCTCTTGGACCTCCTCGAATAGCAATAAGATTTCCTCTTAATGGCTTCCATCATCCTCCTTCTCTATGTCACAAACCGACCAATTCTTAGCTAATACAATGGCAAAACAATCAGCTCTTCCTTTGCACGACTTCTCAAACACTAAGGCTTCACATGGCTTCACCGCTTTAGGAGTCACGGCCTTCCATGTATGTTTCTTGGTCCCAATCTTGAACTCCATTGTTATCTTCTCATAATTATTCATGACCCTTCCAATACTTTTAAGCCAAGCATTGCCCAAGACAAGGTCTAGACCCACCAAAGGTAACACATGTAAGTCGGCCTTGATCCTTACCCCTTGTACATTTATCTTCACTTCTTGAACCATGGCTTCACACACTAACTTGTCTCCATTAGCCACTTTCACTTCAAAAGAATCAATAGGGCTCGACTTTAACACTATCTTGTGCACAATATTGGTGTTAATGAAATTACGAGTGGATCCACTATTCACCAACATTGACATCTCATGTTTCCCCACCCATGCCATTAATTTCATAGATGTAGGTGTTTGCACACCGGTCATGGCATTAATGGAGATCTCGGCTTCCTCTTGGTCTTCCTTATTAGGTTCGGCCTCCACTTCATCTTCCTCATGGCTTGAAGCTTCCTCATGCTCATCATCTTCAAGCAACACAAACATCTTGACTGAACTAAGTTTGTGTTCTCTAGACCATTTTTCTCCACACTTGAAGCATAACCCCTTCTTGATTCTCTATTGCACTTCCTCTCTAAATAACTTCTTCACTTCATTCGATTTAGACTTGGAAGTGCTCTCATCTATTCCCTTACCCTTCCAAGGAAGTTTGGTTTGCAAAGTAGTGTTGGTTTTGCTCCCCATTTCCTTAGTTGGGCACTTCTCCAAAGAGTAGCTCTCCTCAAGTATCTCAGCCACTCTCATGGACTCTTGGATACATGTGGGTTGCTTAAACTTAACCTCCTTGGCTGACCAAGACTTGAGACCATCAACAAAAGTCCCAACAAGAGCTTCCTCAAACCAACCCCTAACTATTGTTTGGAGTTGTCTAAATTCTTTCACATAACTCTTCATTTTACCATCTTGCTTGAACTCAGCAAGTTGGCCATGGTGGTTAATAGTTGGCGAATGACCAAATTGAAGGAGGAACTCCTTCTCAAAAGCTGTCCATCCAAGTCTTCTTCTATCCTTGACATATTGGTCCCGAAGTCATTTCCACCACTTGCTTGTTTTACCTTCCAAGTAGTAGCATGCGGTAGACACTTGCTCGTCTGTAGGCACATCATAGGTGTGAAAGTAGTGATCCACTTTGTCCAACCACCCATAAAAGTCACCTCCACTAAATCTTGAAAACTCCATTTTAGGCCTTTGGGGTCCCTGTTCATGAATCCGGTTTCCCCTTCTTTCACTAGCATAGTCATCATTGTTTCTTCTCTCATTGTGGCCTCTCATTTCATGGTGATTGTGCCCTAGGGATGCTCGATCATCTTGCCCATGGAATCCTTAATTTATCACATTTTTGACTTCATGGGGTGGCTCATATCTTGGTGGCTCAATCCTCACACTTTGAGGTTCTCTCAAGTTGTTTGGACTTCTAGAGCGGTTGACACAATTTCTTAGCCATCTTTCCACCACAGTGGTGCCATTCTCCACACGACCTCCTCGTCGATACACGCGTCTTGGTGGATCAAGCATGCTCTCATACATGTTAGGGTCGGTGTCCTCCACATAGTACTCCTCCTCTCTAAGAGAATTTGGCTTTGGTGGTGGTGGTGATTGTGGTCGAGCATTGTGTTACTCGGCCATCCTGTTCTCAAACCTGTCAAGGCTTACACTTGTGGCATGCCTCGTGGTCTCTAAGTCTCTTATATTCTCTTCATTTTGACGAATTACATCATTGATAGTCATTGTCAACTTAGCCACGCTGGTGTTTATCTCATAAAAACATGACAAACTCTCTCGGAATGCACTTCTAAGGCATCAAGACGTTATTGGTTGGAATCGTCATGTCCCTCAGCACTTGGTCCTACTCGGCTCATCTTGCACACTGAGCTTGGACACTGTATATCAACTACTTGCATAAACTTGGACTTGGTTTATTATGGTTTGGTGAAACTTTGGGCAGCAACAATGAGGTTTTGGGTTCGGCTTCCAAGTCCAATATTGAGTTGTTTACCTTCTACGATGGACAACCCTTCTTGCACACACAAGAGTCCAACCTCGGGTCTTCCACAACAATGGTGGTCGACCCCTATAATCCTATCTACTCCGAACTCCCCAAACCTCCCAATAAATTCACAAAGTTTTGAGTTAACGCGTTATTTATCTCGTGGAGAAGTGAAAACTTCTCAAGAAAACACCAAGCAATAATCTCTTAGATGAGACTCTCAATGAGATGATGAAGCCTCTTGATGTAGGCTCTCGATGAAAGCGCCAATTTAGGTTGATGGGGTCCTCGGTCAAGACACCATACACCTAAGGGTTCCTCCTTACTTTGGGTTGCTTCTTAATAATCGAGTTGGACTCCTAACTTGGTAATGATCACGTGGACGGTGATATGAGTGAAGTGGGGTTAAGTTATATAGAGCAAATGTTAAGTGTTTAGGTGTTGAAATGGTTCGGCTATGGGGTATAAATGGCTTAGGCGAGTTTGGCTTTGCTTTGGGGTTTGGATGGTCAGATGAGGGGTTAGGGAGAATGAGGGTTTCGGTCAAGGGTTGGTTTAGGAAAGTGGATTAGGGTTTGAGAATTAAATGGAAGATATTTGGTGGAGAGAATCTGAATTTTCAGATTGCACAATGGTGGCCAATTTTGGGAATAAGGGGGGATTTGATTTGATTTGACTTGGCTATTGGGAAATTTGATTAAATCAATTAAAGAATTATTGATTAATCAGATAAGGAGAGAATGATCTGAGTTAATGAGCTGGATTAAGTGAATTTTGAGTTAGGCAAGTTGCCTTAACTGAATAGGTCCTATTATAAAAAGTGGGTAATTGGTTTAGGTAAATTTAGAGGGGCTTGAAGTGGTTGCCTTGAGGGGCACTTGTAAACCACATCTAGAGATGTTTAAGGAAGGATTAGGTATGGATTGGTGAAGGAAATAAGACAATTTCGTGGTAGGCAAGTTGCCTTACATGAAATGGTGCAAATCTGGAAAGTATGAAAACTGTTTTGGCAAATCTTGGGTGTTTGGAAGAAAATGTTGGGGCTACTTTGTGGGGGCTAATCACAGCTCGACCAGGGGTATTTTAGGATGATTTAGGTCTGATTTAATAAGGGAAATATGGTAAGTAGGGTTAGGGTTTACTGGCTGGTTGTTGGGAAAGCAAGATGGGTGAAATAGGCAACATACCAACTAGGGTTTAGTGCTTGTTGTCGTTGGCTATGTGGGTGGATTGGGGCTGTTTGGTTTTGTGTTTGGGGCAAGAGTATCTTCAAGAAAATAGAATGAACATCCAAGAAAATGGATGAACACTCAGAGGAGAAGAAGAACACGCCAACCACTCCAAGCTCCAAGTGGTTCGGCCTTCACTCACAACAAATCCACTCTTTCTTCACTTGTTTTTAAGAACACTTTCTCACTTAATTCTCTAGAGGAATTTCAAAAATCACAATGATTTGAATTAAGAAATCCTCTTGAACACTCACACACTTTTTCTCAAATCCACAAGTGGTGTGGATTTGGCCTCACCAAAAACACTTGCTCAAGAACATAACACACAACTCCAAGAACACCAAAAACAACTCAAAACCGAAAACACCAAGAATGAATAAACTTGAAAATATTATTAATAATCAAATAAAAAAAAAGATAGATGTGGAACAAACCGATTCACGAATTGCACGGTTTGATCCTTTTCAAAAAGGATTCACGAGTTGCACCCTTAAGAAGCCCAAGTGCTCAAAGCACCAAATGAAATCCTAACCACTCTATAGTGGCCGGCCTAACCCTTTCCAGAGCAAAGTTCTAGTTTTTTCAATTGTTCAAAGATTGTTAAATAAAAGTCTAACGGTCCTATTTATAGAGCTAACAAGTTGGAAACCCCCAATAGGTCCTTTATAAAATAAGTAAATGACTAACACGTCCAAAAGCAATTAAAATAAATTAATAGCATAAATAAAATTGTAGGAGGTGCCACATGCATGGTTGGCCGTGGGGTGCTTGTGGTCCAAGGTGGGCTAGTGTGTTGCATGGTCCACGGTTAAGCTTGTCTGCGTGTGGTTTGGCTGCATGGCGCCTAGTAGTGTGCGAGTATGGCTCTGTGCAGGGCCAACTGATGGTGGTCATGGCAGTATGCCATGCATGGTCCTGGTGGTAGGCACAGGGTTAAGCCACGTCACTCTGGGGTGGCCCAGTCAAGGTACTCAGGAGGTGGTCCTGCATGGCCCGGGCTGGGTGCCGGGATGATGTGCATGCATGGCCCCAAGCTGACGGTCTGGGCACGGGCTGCATGACGCGAGCTGGTGCCGCGCGCTGGATGGCATGCCTGTGAAGACACGCCATTAGCTTCGCTAAAGTGTGCTGGGGCGCGCAAGGGTGCGCGCATGGCTGTGCACGACCAGTAGTTTCACTGGGCACCTGCTGCGTGTCAAGGCCTAAGTCAAGGCATGCATGTAGGCTAGTCACGGGACTGTCCTGGCCCCTAGGTGGCTAAGTCAAGGCATGATCCTGGGCAATCCTCCTAGGAGTTCTGACAGTGACCCCATCGATGACGTGACCCTATTGCCAACGTGAATCACGAACTGCAGCCCTATTTTTTTTTCTCTCTCTCTCTCTCTCGCATCTGTCTCGCAGACCCATCGCCAAGAAGTTGAGCTCGCCTCCTCTTTTGAAATAGAAGCAAGTACAACCTCTCAAGACTGTTCTGATGTTGGATTTGCCGATGATTTGTGACGATGAAGGGTCCAAGAACAAGAAGCCCAAGCCGTAAAATCCTAGCCATCGTCATCTCTCTTTTAGTCTCCTATACATGTTTTCTTAGATCATTTTTGTAAAGTTCACATTAGATATTTGATTTTAAATAGATTTTTTTTTCTGTTTCTAGATTTGCAAGAGGAGATCTAATCATTGTTAGGTGCTCTGTTTGGATTTTCTTCATCCTTGAGTATGTTTTTTCCTATCTATTTTGTTCTCTCCTTGTTGATTTTCGATTTGCTTTTATGAGAATTTTTTAGTGTTTTTGTGGCCAGATCTGTTTTTTGTGGTAATATTGGCTTGTATAAATAAAAAATATTGACATGTGTGTGTGCATAAGTTTTCTTTTCTAATTCTTTTGTTCTATGTTTCAAAAATTTTATTCATTTTCAAAAAATTTCGTACATCCTATTTTCTATATTTTTCCTCATTTATTACAATAATATTAATCTATTTTCTTTATTATATTTTTACTATTTTATTTTATATTATAATACTTTTTCTTATAAAATATAATAAATAAATGCATAAATAATATTTTTTAAAATTAATAATAGCTACTCAAATTTAAAAAATTACAATTCACATGTCATAACAAGATATGGTCATAGGAAACCTGTTGCCCAGATGACTAACACAAGAGGAGGGTGAATTGAGTTGTATTAAAAAATTAATAATTATAAATCAAGTATATAAAATATAAACAAAATATGAAACAGTAATAAATATAAAGAGTAAAGGTAAGAGAGAAGCAAACTCAGTATGTTAACGAGGTTCGGCCCTACTGCCTACGTCCTCGCCTCAAGCTACCCATTGAGGATCCCCAAATCTACTATTCAATTTCTTTTAGGTGGAGATAGAAACCTATTACACTTTTGAGCAGTACCGCTCCAAAGAATCCGTGTAGAACACCCTCTACACTTCCAATCACCTCACACTTGGTGATTTAACTATTCCTCGTGTAGAACACCTTCTACACACACAAGGGTTATACACACCCTTTTACTGATACAAGAATTGATAGTGGGTAGGCTATCAGAAAACACTTCTCAATGAGTGAAATAAAAACAATACAGTACAAACTATATCTCTCAAAATGAACAAGAGTTAAGGCTCAATGCTTATAGAAGAGAGAATGAAAGTTTTGAATGAATGTTGTATGCACTTGGTGTTGTGAATGTGAAGCTCTCAAATGATCTATTTATAGGCATATGAGACTTCATATTCAAATTTAAAAAGATTCACATGTCAAAGACATCATCATTCACTTTTCAAAAATTTTAAATCAAATCTTTTTACTTTTTGCATGTGACAAAAGAAGTACACTTTACTTTTCAAAAATTTCAAATCTAATCTTTTACTTTTTGCATATGACAAAAGGAGCACACTTTACTTTTCAAAATTTTCAAACAAAGATATCTACCTTTTGCATAAGTCAAAAAAAGCATCCATCACTTTTGAAAATATTCAAATAAAACATGCACATGTGAAAGATGACAATCAATCATCTTAATATTTTCAAAATTCAAACCTTTAATCATGCCATGCACATGTGAAAGATGACAATCAAGCATCTTAATATTTTCAAAATTCAAACCTTTAATCATGTCATGCACATGTGAAAAATAACAATCAATCATCTTTCAAAATTTTCAAAATTCAAACATTTAATCATGTCATGTACATGTGAAAGATGACAATCAATCATCTTTCAAAATTTTCAAAATATTCATGCACATGTGGAAAATGTATTTTAATGCTTTATGATAAAATATTAATTTTGAGCCTCAATTCTAATTTCAAATTTTCAAGAGATTTACAAAATTACTCTATAATTTTAATGTGAACTTGTTCCCTTCTTGCTCATGCTTGCTTCCTTGATGTGCTTGATTCTATTGTATGGACAACTTGAACTTGAGACTCCTTTATTCTTTGAATTCATTTGTTATTATCAAAATCTATGTGTAGATTTACACGAAACTTGAAATTTTGAGTTTAACAATCTCCCCATTTTTTATGATGACAAATGTTTGATAGAACTTGAAACCTGTATGAATACTTAAGCTCCCCCTGAGAATGTGCATTAGTTTTTCAAGCAAAAATATAAATATAATTCTAAGCATATATAACAAGTTTAGCAATTTAAACAATATTAATGTTCTAGTCTAAAACTTCTCCCCCTTTTGGCATCATTAAAAAGGAATCATAATTAGCTCGATAAGATATATTCTTACAATAACCAATAGACAAATAAAACGCTGCGTTAGTAGAGACTGTAGAAGTTAGAACCACTCGTGTCCAACAAAACCTGCAAAGGTTGAAGTCGAATTTTATCATATCGGTGCGGAAGAAGATTTAAATCCGCTTGATGTTATTGACGAATTAGATGTTCCAGAGATTTGAAGTTGAATAATTAAAATTATTCGTGTCCGACAAAGACAGCAAAAGCTGCAGGCCTAGCTCTGGCAATGCGGTGTGGAGCCATGCATGTCCGACAAAACCTACAAATGTTGGAAGTCTAACTCTGGCAATTCGGTGCGGAGCCACGCGTGTCTGACAAAACCTGCAAAGGTTGGAGGTCTAGCTCTAGCAGTCGATGCGAAAACAGATTTAAATCCGCGTGATATTGTTGAAAAATTAAATATTATCGAGATTTGAAAGTTGTTGTTTAAAAGACCGTTTTCATCTGTCGGATACTCAAATAAATTTTCACCCCATTCATTGATCCAGTTTCTGTTTATTCAAAACGATAGAATGGCGAAAAAAATTTTGTCTGATAATCTTCCGGATTTGAATCAGGAACCGTCTCAACCAATCATTTTATCTCATGAGGTTGTCAACACTATGATAGAAGCAGAAATGCATTTTTCAAATAGAACTAATTCTGAGGTTGTTGCAGCATCAAGAACTCTCAGTGCTCAATATGCTGCCTCTATTACGACCATGTCTCGGAGATTACTAGCGATGGCAAATGAAGTTGATCGACTTAATAATCAAATATCTGTTCTGCATCAAAAGCTTGCAAATAAAGGCAGAAAGAATAAGAGGTTAAAACAAGAAAATAAAGATTTGACAGAATTAGCTCGTGTTTTGAAACTTCAAATAGAGGAATCGGAACGAGTAAGAGTTCAAGCACAGAGTCAACATCAGCAGATAATGGCAGAATTTCACGAGAGAAACAGGGACAATTATAATTAATCTCGCTAGCTTAGTTCGGTAACTGTTGATGTAAAATTTGGTAGTTGGCAATTTCTAGTGAAAAACCTAATATAATTGAGTTGTAACTAATGGTGGACAGAGTACACATGAAGAGGATCAAAATGGCTCGAGAAAAACCGAACACAGTGATCTCGCTCGACCCTCGCTCGACATGGCGCTCGAGCGAAGTCCAGGTAGAGACTTCACTCGACACTCGCTCGACATGGCGCTCGAGCGAAGTCCAGGCAGAGACTTCGCTCAACACTCGCTCGACATCCCGCTCGAGCGAAGTTAGTGATAAATGGATTTCTCTAGGGTTTAAGTGCCGTTTCAGAAGGTGGCCTATAAATACATCTTTAAGTCCTCTGCTGCAAGGGGGAGAAAAACAGAGGAAAAGCCAAGGAGCCCCATTTCATCCCTTGAGAGAAACATCTCCATTGTTTTCAAGGATCATTCTCTTGGATTATATTTCTCCCCCACAACACACATTCATAATTTTAGTGAGTCCATTGGAGTGGACGTGTTCATCAAGCTGGAAGAGTTCTTCAAGGTACTTGGATGAAGAAATCAAGGTGCTCGTGTGAGAAGCTATAGAAAGGTCAGAGTTCCGGCACTACATGCGTGTAGAGATCGAGTGGGTCACTCGTGGTGTTGCAAGACAAGTTTAGATGCTCTTGTTGGTTTGCAAGTGTTTCTAAATTAGCTGTAACAAACTAAAATTTCTATAGTGGATTAGAGGTGGTGTCTTACACCCGGAGTGGTTTTAGATTTTGAAGAGGTTCTTCAAATGAGTTTATACTTCGTAACCAAAATCTGTGTGTTGATTTCTCCTTTGATTGCTTGTGTTTGTTGATTAATTTTTTAAACTGCTATTGTTTTTGTTAAACACCTATTCACCCCCCCTATAGGTGTGTAAGGTAATTAGCTACCGCTTTTTCAATTGGTATCAGAGCGGGTACACTTCGTTAGGATTAACTTCCTGAGTGTGATTCTGCTTTGGTGGTCAAAATGGATAGGTCTCAATCCCTCTCATCACCACCATATTTTGATGGTAGCAACTATACTTATTGGAAAGTTCGAATGAGAGCGTTTCTTAAGTCTATAGATGAACGTGTGTGGGTGTCCTTGATAAGAGGATGGAAAGAGCCCGTCACCATTGTTGATGGAGTAGAAGTTCCCACAAATGTGGACAACTACTCAAAGGATGAGTTGAGTGAAATTAACTGGAATAGCAAAGGTCTAAATGCAATTTTTATGGCCGTGTCCCAGGAGGAGTTCAAACGAATCTCCATGTGTAATACAAGCTAAGAGGCATGGGACATTCTTGAGATCACTCACGAAGGAACTAGGGCTGTAAAAAATTCTAAACTCCAAATGCTTACCACCAGCTTTGAGGAAATTAGAATGAAGGAGGATGAAACTTTTAATGTCTTTTATGCAAGATTGAATGACATTGTAAACTCTCGGTTCAACTTGGGAGACAAAATCCCAGAAAATAGAGTTGTACGAAAAGTTCTCAGATCTCTTCCTGAGAGATTTCGTCCCAAGGTTACTGCAATTGAGGAAAGTAAAGACTTGGATGTCATGAAAATAGAATAGCTGGTGGGTTCCCTGCAAACTTATGAACATACTCTGCCATTGGATAGGAAGAGCAAGTCCATTGCTCTTAATACAATTCAAGAGGACTCAGATGAGTCATTCGATGAATTAGCAATGAGTGACAGAGAAATAGCATTTTATGCTAAGAAGTTCAGAAAAATGTTTGTAGCAAAAAGGCACAGGAGCCAAAGACCAGAGAAGAAGAAGTTTGGAAAATATATTGAGGGGTCAAGCTCAGAGAATAAAGAAAGAGCTTCCAACAATTACATTAGGCCTAACAAGGACAAGACACAAGTACAGTGTCATGAATGTCATGGATTTGGTCACATTCGCTTGGAGTGTGCAAATTATAAGAAGAGCAAAGAAAAGGCAAAGATTGCCTCTCTAAGTGAAAGTGAGTCTGAATCGAGTGACTCATCTGGCAACTCCACTCCCAAAAGGAATCTCAACTACATAGCTTTTACATCTTCCGTTGGAGACATAGATCAGTGCAGTGAACAAGCTTCTGATGATTGTAACATACCGGAAGATGAGTCCGAGTGTGAAGATCAATTGCAAGAAATCTATGAAAAACTTTACAAGGAGTGCATGAAATTGAGAAAAGTCAACAAAGCATAGACTGAAAAGATAATTCAGTGCAAACAAGAAAATGATGAGCTCCAAGGCAAACTGAATGAAGCTTATATCTTGACTGACCAATTGCGAAAGAAAAGTGAGACTTTGGAAGATGCTATGGAAACTAAGGAAAATGAATTAACCCAGCTAAAGGGAAGATTGCTAGCCTTTTTCACTGGAAAACAAAATCTGGACAAAATTCTAACTCTTGGAAAGCCCTCAGGAGACAAGAGTGGAATAGGTTATGTTAGAGGAAAGTTTGAAGTGGGTACGAGCTCGAAAACTCCTCAAAACAGTATGGTGAAAAATCACTCAGTAGCAAAGGGAAAGAAAGTCATACATGCACAAAAGTTTGTTTCATTTCAAGAGAAACAAATAGCTCACAACACAAGACCAGTGTGTCATCACTGTGGGAAGTTGGGTCATGTGAAAACAAATTGTTTGAAATTTAAAAGACTCACCAGAAAAGCTCCTAAGGATGACTTGCCCTTCATGAAACAACAAACTCACAAAGAATACCGCATTTGTCATAATTGTGGCAAGTATGGTCACATCCGGCCTAACTGCTATGAGCTCAAGAAGCTCTCTGTGAGAAATAAAAGGAGACAACCAAAAGAAGATCACATAAATCTGTGGGATCAAGTCATGTTCTCACTAGACAAAATGCTCGTCTAAATGCCAAGATAGACAACCTGACAAGTACCCAGAAGGCTGTGCAAGTCAACTCTCCAAAGATCAAAAGAGTGTGGGTCAAGAAGGAGGAAAGAGACACATGTCACATTGCTCACATTGCCTTGAAGACCCAGAACAATTCACTGTGGTATCTTGATAGTGGGTGTTCTCGACACATGTCCGGTGATAAAACTCTTTTTAAGACAATTGAAGAGTACAAATGTGGGACAGTGACATTTGGAGATGGTGGAAAAGCAAACATAATTGGGAAAGGTGAAATTAACATTACTGGACTACCGGCATTGAGAGAAGTTCTATATGTTGATGGATTAAAAGCAAATCTTCTTAGCATAAGCCAAATGTGTGATAATGGTGCCGAAGTTTGGTTCTCAAAAGATATGTGCGTTGTTTCTGATAACAATAGACAATGCTTGATGCAAGGAACCAGGACCTCTGACAATTGCTATGGTATCGCTCCCATTTCACAGTACAGCTGCAATAGTACTAAAAGTGAGGCCACTACTCTCTGGCATCAAAGACTTGGGCATGTGAATCACAAAAATTTGTCAAAGATTGCTAAGAAAGAAATGGTGATTGGACTGTCCGAACTTGGGAAAGTGGAGACATCTGTTTGTGGATCATGTCAAGTGGGAAAACAAGTTCGAGCAGCCCACAAGAACACAACAGATATCCTGACCAAACGACCTTTAGAGTTGTTACACATTGATCTTATGGGACCCTCTAGGACTGAAAGTTTGGGGGGAAAGAAATACATACTGGTGGTGGTAGATGATTTCACCAGATTCTCTTGGGTAGAATTTTTAAGGGAAAAGGGTGAGGCTTCAAATGTGATAAGGAACTTATGTAAGAAGCTTCAAAATGAACAAGGGAACCCTATTGTCAGAATCAGGAGCGACCATGGACGAGAATTTGATAACTCAAGTTTAGAGAAATTCTGTGATGAAGAAGGCATTCGTCAAGAATTCTCTGCTCCCATTACTCCACAACAAAATGGAGTTGTTGAAAGAAAAAATCGAGTTATCCAAGAAATGGCTCGAGTTATGATGCATACCAAAAATGTTTCTGCTCATTTTTGGGGTGAAGCTGTGAACACAGCATGTCACATTGTGAATAGAGTCTACCCTCGACCCAGCACTTCTCAGACACCATATGAGCTGTGGAAAGGAAAGAAGCAAAATGTGAAGTACTTCAGGGAATTCGGGAGTAAGTGTTACATTTTGAGAGATAGGGAAAATCTGGGTAAGTTTGACCCAAAGAGTGATGAGGGAATATTCCTTAGTTATTCCAGAAACAGTCGTGCTTACAGATGTTACAATCTACGCACCCAAACTGTCATGGAATCCATCAATGTGGTTATAGATGATACTCCTAAAGAGGAGTTGAATCAAAATCTAATTGATACACCAAGTGGAACTAAAGAGAACTCTAGTGAACTTAATGAAGATCAAGAGACCTCATCAACTGAAAAAGTTCATACTCACAAGGAGCCATCTTCGAGAGTGAAGCTAACTCATCCTCAAGATAACATAATCGGGAATGTAAATGAGGGATGAGGTTGAGGAAGAAAGTGATAAGTCAACTAGCCCACTCATGTTACATCTCTCAGATTGAACCAAAAAGGGTGGAAGAAGCCTTAAATGATAAGAATTGGACAAATGCCATGCATGAAGAAATTAATCAATTTGTGAGAAATGATGTTTGGTACCTGGTCCTAAGACCTGAAATGCACAATGTTGTAGGTACAAAATGGATCTTCAAGAACAAATCTGATGAAAATGGAATGATTGTACGGAATAAGGCAAGATTGGTGGCACAAGGTTATGCCCAAATGGAAGGAATAGACTTTGATGAGACATTTGCACCGGTGGCAAGGCTTGAGTCAATCCGAATACTATTGAGTATTGCTTGCCATATGTGTTTCAAACTCTATCAAATGGATGTAAAGAGTGCCTTCTTAAATGGAATCCTTCAAGAAGAAGTGTATGTCGAGCAACCAAAAGGTTTCGAGGATCCAAAATATCCTAATCATGTCTATAGGTTGAAGAAAGCCCTGTATGGATTGAAACAAGCTCCCAGAGCCTGGTATGAGAGGCTAACTTCGTATCTTTTGGAGCACAAGTTTCTGCGAGGAAGTGTTGATAGGACACTTTTTATCCGGAAAGTGGGTGAGGAGATAACTGTAGCTCAAATCTATGTGGATGATATTGTGTTTGGATCATCCGTTGATGACCTAGCTCTTGAGTTTACAGAAGAAATGAAGAATGAATTTGAGATGAGTATGGTGGGTGAGCTAACTTTTTTCTTGGGACTCCAAGTAAAACAGCTAGATGAAGGGTTGTTCATATCCTAGTCAAAATATGCAAAGGACCTGCTGAAAAAATTTGGATTAGATGGGAGTAGCCATGCTAGAACTCCTATGAGCACAAGTGTAAAACTCAGTGCTGATGTGTCAGGAAAGGGAGTTGAGAAATCTCTGTACAGAAGCATGATTGGGAGTCTACTGTATCTCACTGCTAGTAGACCTGACATTGCTTTCAGTGTCGGCGTTTGTGCTAGATTCCAAGCAAACCCCAAGGAATCTCATCTTGTGGCTGTCAAACGTATACTTCGCTATGTGAATGCTACAGTGAATTATGGAATTTGGTACTCCAGAGAGTCTAACACTGAGCTTGCAGGCTACTCTGATGCTGATTGGGCTGGAAATGCAGATTATAGAAAGAGCACTTCAGGTGGATGTTTTTATATGGGAACAAATCTTGTTGCTTGGATGAGTAAGAAACAAAACTCCATTTCCTTGTCTACAGCTGAGGCTGAATACATTGCTGCTGGGAGTTGTTGTACTCAATTGCTGTGGACGAAACAAATGATTCGTGATTATGGCATTACTCAAGGTGTGATGAGCATCTACTGTGATAATACTAGTGCCATCAACATCTCTAAAAATCCTGTCCAACACTCTAGGACCAAGCATATTGACATTAGGCATCATCTCATTCGGGAACTTGTGGAAACACACGTAATTACTCTTGAGTACATTCCCACCGAACATCAATTAGCCGATCTTTTTACGAAACCATTAGATGGTCTTCGTTTTGAGTGTCTTAAAAAGGCGATTGATATTTGTGTCTTAACACAAGAGATGTAACATGCATTTCATACACACTGCATGCATATCATTTTTTTTCTTGCTTTGTTATTTCTCTTGTTTTTATTCTCTTCTTTGTCTTTCCTCTGATTCACTTGTCTTTCCTTACAAGCATGTGTCTTATGAAAATTATATCATAGACTTATGCTGCAAAGGTGTAAGATGTGTGTCACTTTTAATATGCGTTTTGCCGCACACACTGCACGCCCAGCTCAATCTCTTGACATTTGACCTTATGTGAGACTTTGGGGAGGCAATCAAAAGTGTAAGGGAGCCTTACGAGTGTTCAGAATTGACCTCGGGCTAGAAGACCTGTGTAAGAACTTCTGTATTTCGAAAGGAAAGAAAATGAAGAGGCTCTTTCGTTGAATTAAAAAAAAAAAAAAAGGCCAAAATACAAATCCTGAATCTGGTTCTATTAGACACAAGAAATTAGGTCCTAGCAACATTGGGTTTGACTTTCTACACTTTGAAGGGTCTCTCAAGCACCTATGGTTTCTTGTTTAGCCAAACCCCACTCACACCTCTCGGTTAGAATTTCTTGATTGAGCAAGGGCACTGCCTAAACACGCATATTCATATTAATTGTGACATACAGTATTTATACTTGCGTAGTATTTAGAATATGATATTATTTTACATTTGCTATGCTATGGATGGTTTTAAATTGTCCCCACTAAAGTTTGAAATAACTACTGTGAGTATCACTTTGAAACTAGGCAAAAATGGAATCTCGCTCGATGTCTCGCTCGACCATAAAATTTCGCTCGAGCGAAAAACCCCTATATCACGCTCTGCATCGCGCGATAAGCCAAAAATGACAGTTTTCAATTTCTAAACATTTCTCTCACATTTCCCTCCTCTCAAACACTCAATCCAAGCCTAAGCATCTCATTTTCTCTCAAACACTCAATCAACGGTAAGCTTTCCTCTATCCATTTCTTCTTCATTTTTTTTTCCTTCTTTCACGGTTCATTCCATTCATAGGGTTGTGTTTGGATTCCAATATTTTAATTTTTTTTTAAGAAACTTGGTGGTTCATTTTTGGTATGGATGAACCTATTAGAGTAGTGTTGTATTTAGGGAGGAATGAGATAATTAATTGGGTGTTAAACCCATGATTACACAGCATGCACACTACATGTTCGATAAAATGCCTCAATGAAATTTTGTCTTCCATTTTGTCTCTCCTTTAGTGCATTGATCTTTTAGACAAAATGTAGGTCTCATTCATAGTCTGCACACCTTTTTGAGAACATTGTTGGGTCACATTTTAGTCATTTTAGGCATTTTATCAAGTCATATATGCCTCACTGTCTGTACTTGGTCCGTCTACAGCTGCCATGGCATCACGGCGTGTTCGTCCTCGCACTGCCCCATCCGCCTCTCGGACTTACTTTCACAGTCCCCAAGCCGAGGAACTCTACACACAGAACTTTTCTCATCGCTCCCTTCTTGTGGAACGTGAATTTCTTCTCGGTGAGTTTCGGGATACCTATCCCATCGTCCCTCAGATCTTTGAGTCGCGCCAGTGGCTTGCTTTGACCACTGGTCATCCTGCTCCCTCGGTGGAGTTGGTCAGGGAGTTTTACTCGAACATGCATGACATCTCAAAAGGATCTTTTCAAGTGGATATCCGGAATATCACTTTCCGGGTGACTCCCGATCTTGTGGCACATTTACTAGGGGTACCACGAGTAAATAATCCAGTTTACCCCTATCTCCATACCCCAGCCCCTAGCAGACCTGATCTGGGTCGCTTTCTCACCAGGTCTCCTATGACTTGGACTGGGATTCCTCCTCTAGCGACCAAGTCGTTTCCCCATGCATACCAGATTGTGAGTCGGATTGTTTTGACCAACATATACCCTACTGGACATTATAGTGACATTGGTCCGGATCGTGCCTTTCTTCTACATGCCTTGCTCACTGATGTCACTATTGATTTGGGCAGTCTTCTTTGTCGGGTCATGATAGAGGCCCATATGTCATCAAACTTTCGAACTGGTCTTCCTCTTGCATGTCTCATTACGAGGATAGCCTTGGCTCAATCTGTGTCCATCACTCCCCAGGAACTTAGAGTGAATCTTAAGACACCAATTGGACGGAAGACCATGCAACTAAGTCAGGCGCATCTTCCTAATGTTGAACCCGCTCTTACACATTCTACCCAGAGCGGACCTATTCCTCACGCTCCTGAGTCCAGCTCGGGTCCTTCTAGCTCGGGCCTGATGCCACCAACTACAGAACCAACCCGGCAGACCCTATTGGATTTTCTGATTAGCATTCAGCAGTCCGTGACCAGCATGGATACCCGCATTGATAACCGACTTAACAGCCTTGAGACTCGGGTTACTCAATTGGATACTCATATCAATGCTCGGTTTGACACACTTGACACTCAGGTGATTGAGCTTGGAAATCAAGTCCAGCATCTTCTTGCTGAGGAGGAAGAAACTGATGAAGATTGAGACAGCCTTGAGACTCGGTTTACCATTTGTGACAAAAAAGGGGAGTGATCTTAGGGATCTTAGGGGGAGTAGCTAGATTTAGGGGGAGCTAAGCTACATTGTAGGGGGAGTACCTAACCGTTTGATGTTTTTAGTTTTGCTATGTGATTAAACTTTTTGAACTCTTGATGTATTCTGTGTTGAACTAATTACTATTGAAGGTTTAATATTAAATTTTTGTGGCAATTTTTTTTTACGTTTGAGTTCTTTTGTTAAATTCCTTGCAAGTGTTTTCTTTTGGTACGTTTATATGTTTGTTAAGTGTGCAGATACTTCACTTACCAAGACTAAACCTACATGTGGAAGTCCTGTTGTTTGTGTGTGATAGGATTAGGTCCAATGTATAGGTTAGAGGTTTTGTCACAGAAATGCCAAAGGGGGAGATTGTTGATGTAAAATTTGGTAGTTGGCAATTTCTAGTGAAAAACCTAATATAATTGAGTTGTAACTAATGGTGGACAGAGTACACATGAAGAGGATCAAAATGGCTCGAGAAAAATCGAACACAGTGATCTCGCTCGACATGGCGCTCGAGCGAAGTCCAGGCAGAGACTTCGCTCGACACTCGCTCGACATGGCGCTCGAGCGAAGTCCAGGCAGAGACTTCGCTCGACACTCGCTCGACATCCCGCTCGAGCGAAGTTAGTGATAAATGGATTTCTCTAGGGTTTGAGCGCCGTTTCAGAAGGTGGCCTATAAATACATCTTTAAGTCCTCTGCTGCAAGGGAGAGAAAAACAGAGGAAAAGCCAAGGAGCCCCATTTCATCCATTGAGAGAAACATCTCCATTGTTTTCA
This sequence comes from Platycarya strobilacea, assembly GCA_036898215.1. NCBI lineage: Eukaryota > Viridiplantae > Streptophyta > Magnoliopsida > Fagales > Juglandaceae > Platycarya > Platycarya strobilacea. The sequence goes on from CM072546.1 coordinate 3,258,726, forward strand.
AGGATCATTCTCTTGGATTATATTTCTCCCCCACAACACACATTCATAATTTTAGTGAGTCCATTGGAGTGGACGTGTTCATCAAGCTGGAAGAGTTCTTCAAGGTGCTTGGATGAAGAAATCAAGATGCTCGTGTGAGAAGCTATAGAAAGGTCGGAGTTCCGGCACTACATGCGTGTAGAGATCGAGTGGGTCACTCGTGGTGTTGCAAGACAAGTTTAAATGCTCTTGTTGGTTTGTAAGTGTTTCTAAATTAGTTGTAACAAACTAAAATTTCTATAGTGGATTAGAGGTGGTGTCTTACACCCGGAGTGGTTTTAGATTTTGAAGAGGTTCTTCAAATGAGTTTCCACTTCGTAACCAAAATCTGTGTGTTGATTTCTCCTTTGATTGCTTGTGTTTGTTGATTAATTTTTTAAACTACTATTGTTTTTGTTAAACACCTATTCACCCCCCCTATAGGTGTGTAAGGTAATTAGCTACCGCTTTTTCAGTAACTTTTGACAATATGCATCCAGCATATCTTGTAAGCTTGACTAAGTAAGATTTGAAGAGATGACAGTTTGTTTTCTACTTATTTCCATCTTTATAAAAGCAATCCTTAACTTTATCTAATCCACATCAAATCTTCTTTTCATTGTTGTAGTTCATCTTCATTCTCACTTTACAAAATCTTAATGGCTCATCAATTCTCCTTCAGTACTTCTCGTGATTAATCTATTTCTGCATCTGTCGTAAGTGCCATGAAGCAGCAAAACACTGATTTGGCTAATAAATCAGATCATGATGCCATTTACGATCTTGTGGGTCTCAAGACTCGATACTCATATTCCATTGTTGCTTTTTTCCGCTCGGCTGCAGTAAAAAACTCACGAGATAGAGAAGTTTAATGAGAAGGTCGATATTCTTCAACAACTTGTTCAAGAGTCTAACAAAAAAATAGTAGACTTAAAACAACAGAATAAGGATTTAAAATCCTTACTTGCCTCTACATTTCGATTGCCTAATCCTTTAGACAAGGATGACATGATGATTTATGAGGAGCAAATGCATTTGAATGATGAGGCTAAACGTCTCAAGTTTCTGTAGGTCATTTGAGATAATGTAATAAAAGTATCTAGCAGATATTCATGGCATGCATAATTCCTATTTATCTTCTAATCATGCATAGTTTATCTTCTGGTAGGGATTTTGTGAAAATTTCTACCAATTGATCATGTGTACTAGTGAATTCTAATACAATATCGCTCTTCTGCATATGTTCTCTAAGAAAATGATATCTTATTTCAATATGTTTGGTTCGAGAATGTTGTATTGGATTTTTTGAAAGATTTATAGCACTTGTATTATCAAATTTGATTGGAATGTGATTGTACATAAGTTTAAAATCCTCAAGTTGTTGTTTCATGTAAAGAACTTGAGCACAACAACTACCTGCAGCAATATATTCTGCATCAGCAGTAGATAGTGCAACAAAATTTTATTTTTTTTACTAAACCAGGAAACTAGTGCACGACTTAAGAAATGACATGCTCCACTAGTGTTTTTTTTTTTATCTATTTTACAGCCAGCATAATCTGCATCTGTGTAACTGATTATATCGAAAGATGTGTGCTTAGGGTACCATAACCCTAAGTTAATTGTACCACTAAAATATCTAAAAATGCGCTTATTGCAATTAAATGTGATTCTTTTAGAGATGATTGAAAGCGTGCACATAAGCACACACTAAATATAATATCTGGTCTACTGGCTGTCAAATATAATAAACTACCAATTATATCTCGATATACTTTTGAGTCAATTGTTTTGCCGGATTCATCTTTATCAAGTTTAGTGGATGGGCTCATTGGTGTTCTAGTTTCCTTAGCACCTTCCATCCCAAACTTCTTCAATAATTCTTTAATATATTTTGATTGATTGATGAATGTCCCACTTTTTGCTTGCTTAATTTGCAATCCGAGAAAGAATGTAAGCTCTCCTATCATGCTCATTTCAAATTCTTCCTGCATAGTCTTAGCAAAAACTTGGCACATATTTTCATTAGTAGCACCGAATATTATATCATCAACATAAATCTGAATCAAAAGAATATCATCATTTTCGTATTTAATTAAAAGAGTTGTATCAATTTTTCTTCTTGAAAAGCCTTCTTCAATCAAGAAACCACTAAGTCTCTCGTACCACGCTCTAGGAGCTTGTTTGAGTCCATATAGTGCTTTTGTGAGTTTGAAAACATGATTTGGAGAAATATGATTTTCAAAACCTGGAGGTTGCTCAACATATACATCTTCATTTATAAAACCGTTTAAGAAAGCACTTTTAACATCCATTTGAAAAAGTTTGAAATCTTTATAACAAGCATATGCAAGTAGCATTCAAATAGTTTCTAATCTTGCGACTGGTGCATATGTCTCATCATAATCGATTCTTTCTTCTTGATTGAAACCTTGGGCTACAAGTCGAGTCTTATTTCTAGTAATGACTCCGAACTCATCTTTCTTATTTCTAAAAACCCATTTTGTTCCAATAATAGTATGATTTTTGGGTCTAGGAACAAGTGTCCAAACATCATTTCTTTCAAATTGATTAAGCTCTTCTTGCATAGTTAGAATCCAAGATTCATCAAGAACTGCTTCATCAATATTTTTAGGTTCAATCTGAGATAGAAAAGCAGTATGATTACAAATATTTCTAAAAGATGATCGAGTGCTTACACCTCGTGAAAGTTCTCCCAGAATTTGTTCCACTGGATGATCTTTCACAAATTTTCACTGTTTGGTTGCATCTTGTATTAAATTTTGATGATCTTTCCTGATGTCTCCATGTTAGACTTCCTCTATTGTGTTCTCTTTGTTGAGATTGAGACTTTTCGTATTATTTATACCTCCTGTTTCTTCATCAATAGATTTCTTGGAGAGTAGAAAATTAGATTCATCAAATACTACATGCATAGATTCTTGTACAGTCAAAATATTTTTATTGAATACTCTATAAGTTTTACTATTAGTAGAATACCCGAGGAAGATACCTTCATCAGATTTTGCATCAAACTTGCCTAAATTATCCCTGTCATTTAAAATAAAACATTTGCATCCAAATACATGAAAGTAACCAATGTTGAGTTTTTCTTCATTCCAAAGCTCATAGGGGGTTTTATCTAATTTGGATATTAGCATAACTCTATTTATAACATAACATACAGTACTTACTGCTTCGGCCTAAAAATAACTAGGCAAGTTGTTCTTATTGAGCATTGTTCTTGCCATCTCTTGAAAAGATCTATTTTTCCTCTCTACTACCCCATTTTGTTGAGGAGTTCGAGGAGCAGAAAAATTATGCACAAAACCATTTTCATCACAAAATGTTTCAATATTTTTATTAACAAACTCTTTTCCCCTATCACTTCGGATACTTGAAATAGTATAACCCTTTTCATTTTGAATTCTCTTGCATAACTTGGTAAAGGCATTATGTGCCTCATCTTTATGAGCAAGAAAGATGATCCAAGTATATCTAGAGAAATCATCAACAATAACAAATGCATAATATTTTCCTCCTAAACTTACAACTCTATTAGGTCCAAAAAGATTCATGTGTATCAGTTGCAGTGGTCTAGTAGTGGAAATATGTTTCTTGGTTTTAAAAGAAGTTTTTGTTTGTTTACCAAATTGGCATGCATCACAAATTTTGTCTTTAAGAAAATTTGCCTTTGGTAAACCTCTCACAAGATCATTTTTTGAAAGTTTGGAAATAAGTTCCATGTTGGCATGACCTAGTCTTCTATGCCATAACCAATTAGTTTCATTTTGAGCTGAAAAACAAATAGGATCTTGTGAGGTAATTTCTTCAAAATCGATTGTATAAACATTGTTTTTTCTAAAAGCAATAAAACAAATATTACAATCATGATCATTCAAAATAATGCACTTATCCATTTTGAAAGTAACTGTAAATCTTTTATCACATAATTGACTTATACTTAAAAGATTATGTTTTAAACTTTCAACAAGTAGAACATCTTCAATTATGAGAGAAGACTCATTACCAATTTTACCTATTCCCACGATCTTTCCTTTCGAGTTGTCTCCAAATGTCACGTGTCCTTCTTCTTTAGATCTAAAATCAAAGAACTTAGTCTTGTCTCCCGTCATGTGTCTTGAACATCCACTATCTAAAAACCATTTATTTTTGTTTGTGGAGGACTTCATGCATACCTACAAAAACAATTAAAAACAATTCTTGGTACCCAAGTTCTTTGGGTCCTTTATTTATTAGTATTAGAAGAAACAAGATGTTTAGGTACTCATATGGTCCTAATAGTCATTGTATATTTTCTTCTAATAGGACAAGCAAAATAATTATGACCATTTCTATTACAAAAATTGCAAATAGCATGTAATATATATGAAGAACTTAAGTGATTATAATAGTATCTTTTTTTAACAAAATTATTTTTATGAAAAGAATTTTGAATATTGGACTTTGATGTAGAAAGATTATCAAAGAAGTTTTTATAAGGTTTGTATTTTTGTTTTGGCATATATCCCAAGCCTGCCTTGTCAAAAACACATCTTTGACTACCAAGAAGTTTTTCAAAATTTCTTTTTCCATTCGTAAAGTTTTCAATAATATTTTCTAAATCAGTTTTCTTTTTCTTCAATTCAAAATTTTCATTTTTCAAAACAATACTTTCTTTTCTTACAATATCAATTTCGTTTGTTAAAAAATAATTTTTCTTTTTCAAAACAGTATACTTGATACCCAATTTTTTGAAATTCCTCATATACCTCTTCTAAAATATTTTGTAATTTTTCATATGAAAGATATTCAATATTATCAAGATTTATTACTTCAATGTCATCTTTAGCCATAAGATAAAGATTTGCTGATTCTCCATTGCTTGTTTCACTATCTGAGCTACTTGAATCATCGTCCCATGTAACTTTCATTGCTTTTTTGCCTTTGTTTCGATCTTTCTTTAGCAGAGGACAATCTGACTTGATATGACCAGGTTTATTGCATTTATAACAAATTAAAGTGTCATTTTTACCTGAATTTTTTTTTGGAAAACTTTTTGAAGGATTTCCTTGGAGGAGTTTTATTTTTCTTTAAGAACCTCTGAATTCTTCTTGTTATCATTGCAACTTTTTCATCTTTGTTGTCATTTTCCTCATCGTCATCACTTTCACTTTCATGTGGAACAGTTTCAAGTGCCAAACTCTTCTTTGGCTTTTCTTCTTCTTCTTCTCTTTTCAATGTGTACTCATGGGTGATAAGTGACCCGATGAGTTCATTCACTTCGAGTTTCTTGAGGTCTCTAGCTTCAAGAATCGCTGTCACTTTTGACTCCCAACGTTTTGGTAGAGAGTTGAGAATTTTTCTTACTATCTCCACTTTGGAATAAATTTTGCCAAGAGCTGTCAAACTGTTTATGATGTTAGTAAAACGAGTGTGCATACTAGAAATAGATTCATTATCATTCATCTTAAACATTTCATATTCATGAGTAAGAATATAAATTTTTGATTCATTGACTTGAGAAGTTCCTTTATAAGTAACTTCCAAGTTATCCCAAATTTCATTTACTGTAGCGCAAGTCATTACTCTATTAAACTCATTACCATTAAGAGCATTATATAATAAATTCATAGCAGTTAAATTCAAAGTATAAAGTCTATCGTCTTCACGATCAAACTCTTCTTCTTCCTTTTTGACCTTTACTCCATCAATCACTTTTGTTGGAATATAAGGTCCATTTACAATGCATTTCCGGATTTCTCGACCTTGAGCCTGAAGGAATATTCTCATTCTAATTTTCTAGAATGAGTAATTGTCTCCGTAAAAGAGTGGAGGCCGACTGCTGGATTGACCTTCACCAAATGAAGCTACAATGTTAGCCATAAGATCTTAACTCAAAAGATAGTTAATCTTATAATAGAGCTCTAGCTCTGATACCAATTGTTGCCCAGATGACTAACACAAGAGGGGGGGTGAATTGAGTTGTTTTAAAAAATTAACAATTATAAATCAAGTATATAAAATATAAACAAAATATGAAACAGTAATAAATATAAAGAGTAAAGGTAAGAGAGAAGCAAACTCAGTATGTTAACGAGGTTCAGCCCCACTGCCTACATTCTCGCCTCAAGCTACCCCTTGAGGATCTCTAAATCCACTATTCAATCTCCTTTAGGTGGAGATAGAAACCTATTACACTTTTGAGCAGCACCGCTCCAAAGAATCCGTGTAGAGCACCCTCTATACTTCCAATCACCTCACACTTGGTGATTTAACTATTCCCCGTGTAGAACATCTTCTACACACACAAGGGTTATACACACCCTTTTACTGATACAAGAATTGATAGTGGGTAGGCTATCAGAAAACACTCCTCAATGAGTGAAATAAAAACAATACAGCGCAAACTATATTTCTCAAAATGAACCAGAGTTAAGGCTCAATGCTTATAGAAGAGAGAATGAAAGTTTTGAATGAATGTTGTATGCTCTTGGTGTTGTGAATGTGAAACTCTCAAATGATCTATTTATAGGCATATGAGACTTCATATTCAAATTTAAAAAGATTCACATGTCAAAGACATCATCATTCACTTTTTAAAAATTTTAAATCAAATCTTTTTACTTTTTGCATGTGACAAAAGGAGCACACTTTACTTTTCAAAAATTTTAAATCTAATTTTTTACTTTTTGCATATGACAAAAGGAGCACACTTTACTTTTCAAAATTTTCAAACAAAGATATCTACCTTTTACATAAGTCAAGAAAAGCATCCATCACTTTTGAAAATATTCAAATAAAACATGCACATGTGAAAGATGACAATCAATCATTTTAATATTTTCAAAATTCAAACCTTTAATTATGTCATGCACATGTGAAAGATGATAATCAAGCATCTTAATATTTTCAAAATTCAAACCTTTAATCATGTCATGCACATGTGAAAAATAACAATCAATCATCTTTCAAAAATTTCAAAATTCAAACATTTAATCATGTCATGCACATGTGAAAGATGACAATCAATCATCTTTCAAAATTTTCAAAATATTCATGCACATGTGGAAAATGTATTTTAATGCTTTATGATAAAATATTAATTTTGAGCCTTAATCCTAATTTCGAATTTTTAAGAGATTTATAAAATTATTCTATGATTTTAATGTGAACTTGTTCCCTTCTTACTGATGCTTGCTTCCTTGATGTGCTTGATTCTATTGTGTGGACAACTTGAGCTTGAGACTCCTTTATTCTTTGAATTCATTTGTTATCATCAAAATCTATGTGTAGATTTACACGAAATTTGAAATCTTGAATTCAACAAAACCAGATGGAGGGATTTGATACATCCCAAAACATCCTTCGTAATATGAGCATCCCTCGTAATGCGGGTGCTCTTAGATTACAGAAGGCACATTATCACGATGGAGACTAAAAGAGAACGCTTATATCATGATGGCTTTGGCAGATTTTCTTTTGTGTAGCTATATGCATCTCAACAATCAAGAATGAAAAAAGAAATATATTTTTCTTCTTTGGGAAAATATACATATATCTTCGCCATTGTTCTAACGCAGTAAGCTTTTTCTTTCACATAATTCTTTGTTGGTTTTGAATATTTCATTGGTCAATTATTTTTGTGCTCCTTTTACTCTGTTTTTGTTTGGATTGTTTTTATTTTTACTTTTGTGGCCCATCTGGTTTTTAAGCTAAAAAAAAACAGAGGACATCCGATTGGATCAATCCGAGCAAATTGCCCGGATTGAATCCGGATCAATTCGAGTAGATAATCACCCCATTTTTTGAAATTCGAATATGCTTGTACACCCCTATTGATAAGACTAAAAAATAATAATATTGAAATGGACCATAAAGGTCTAGTCCAATATAAATAGGCTGGTCGGCATGGGGGGATGAGATTTGCTATTTTGAGACTCTTCCAAACGATGACAAACCCATGAGTATTCATCTAATTAGACAGACAGGAAATAATAGGAGCCCTTAATTCTTCTAATACGAGGACATTGATGGACTACTAAGGAAGACAGCTGAATAAAGTAAGTTTGAGAATCATGCTACATTAATAACGTCGTTGACGATCGTAAAGACTACTGTGCATTAAAGGACTCTGACGAAAGAAATAGTGGAAAATACATAGACTCTACATAAACAAATACAATCTGTCCTCCCAAGTTTCTAATATAAATAACAACCCACCATATATGAGAAAATTATTCTTTATACTCTCTTAATTATTTACAAGTCTCCAAAACTCAATATTAAATTAAGTATCAGAAATTTTCTAGCCTCTAAAGCCATCATACATATGATAAAATATGTATATTATATTTGGCTAATCCATTCTCAGGATGAAATTCCACTCCAAGACCGAATTAAGAATCAAGAATTTTGTAAAGAAAAGATCGAAACCGATTAATCTTTCCATTGATCCAGTCAATTTTGTTGGTACAGATCGAAATCATTAGGCCTATAGAAAGGCACATCTCTTTTCCTTAATCTCTCTATTTAAAAAAAAAAAATACTAATCTCTCGTATCTTTTATTTTTAATTACATCCATTAACGTATATTATAAAGGAAAAAAATGGAGAAGAAAAATAAAAGTTGAGGGAGAACTTGATCTTACTAATATAAAGTTAGACTAAAAATAAAAAAAAGTTAATAATATCCTTACTACCTCACTACTATTTATTTACTATTCTTAATATATTTAAATTAATTTTTTTATTTTCTTTTTAGTACTTTTTTAACGTCATTAATCATTAACAAAAAAATTTTAAAAATATATAATTTTACTAATAGTCACTTTATTAACCATAAGTAAACAAGAATTTTCAACAAAATTAAAAATATAAAAAGAGTAATAAACAAGTAGCAATGGAACAGTAACATTATCATCATTAAAAAAAAAAAAAGAAATGGTTTGAATAATAAATTGATATGAAATGAGTTGAAACAAAATTATAAGTTGAATAAAATCTTGTTAGAATATTATTTTTTAACATTATTATTGTTGAAAATTTTAAAAAATTGAATTATTTATTATATTTTAAATAAAAAATTTTAAAAATTATAATGATGAAATAAAATATTTTTTATATCCAAACGAGACAAAGCTTTTCCCAACACACAACCATCCGAACAATATTTGTACATTTTGTTATTGTATACTCAATTTTATAAGAAAATAGATCCTATTTGAATATTGAGTTAAATTGAAATGAGTTAAATTGAGATTTTTATAAATTATAGTAAATTGAGATTGAGATAGTTTAGTGAGTTTTATAGGGCCTAATTAATATAAATTTAAATATGTTTGAAATCTTGAATGTTAAAATGAGTTTAGATGAATGAAAATTTAAAAAGATTATGAGTCATGCGTGTAGAAAGTTTTAAATTAAAAAAGTTTATGAATCTTACGTAGAAAGAAATTTTAAATTAAAATAAATTTAGTGATTTGAAAGTTGAATGTTTGGATATTAGACTTAATTTAAAAATAAAAAAAATTAAATTAATCTTAATTCAATCCAAGTTAACCAAATGAGACCTCTTATAATTCTCATATCATATATCATACAATTTTTTTTTTCATATTAAATAAATGTGATTTATGGATGATAAATAAAATAACTTAATTAAGAGCACTCTTATTGGATTGTTTAAATTTATTCTTTAAAAAAGTATAAATTTATACATTTATCAAAATATTTTGATTATATTTTATCAAAAATAAGGAGATAAAAGTGAAAAAATAAAATAAAAATATTTTTGTAAATAGTAAAACTAAAATTTTGTCTAATATTGGCCAAATTTGAAAAAATTTTTATCTTTATTATTTACTTTTGAAAATAATTTTTATTTTTCACAAACTTTTTCTTATTTTTGAAGTTTAGTTTTAGATAATTTTATAAGAATGTTCTAATTTATAAAAGTAAAAATAAAAAAAAAAGTTTGGAATGTGATGTGTGAGGACATCGTGTAGTAAAATTTATTTTATATTTTATAATGGTTAAAAAAGTCGGCCGTAACGGATCTGAAAGCCTCTTCCAAATACAGTTAAATAATTGTTTGGAATCCGTCTGTATAAATACCAATATTGGTCTTGTGTTACAGACGTAGGATCACAATATTCCGGCCTCTTCCGTACTGTTTCATTAGAAAAACAATCCACAAGACAAAGCGGTCTCGTCTACAGCTATGAATCTTGTTTCCTGGAGAGTCTTTTACTGGTCCCTATGTATTAGGGTTTCATCTCTCTGTTCAACCTGACATTAATCTATGCATTTTCCGGAGAGTTGCGGGGTTGATCTTCCGGCCGAAGTTGGGGTTTCGGATGGACCTGGTGCGAGTCGTGCTCTGAACTTAATTAGTCATTGCTGTTTCAAACGGATCGTTAGTTTCTAGCTGAATTTTGAGTTCTTCTCGGTGAATGAAACACATTTCTCATAATGAAATTTTGCTGTTGAAAATCTGTCATTTTCACAGCCCATATATATATATATATATATTCTTTTCTTGTTCCTTCGTCTTCTTTTTTCCCAAACAGACCTATATTTCTATTCATTTTGGAAAAAATAAATAAAATACTTTTCTCCGTCTTCAAATTCCATACCAAAGATTTACAAGTAGTCTTCCGCGCTTTTTTAAGGCATTTATATTTTTATGAAAATAGGAGCTCGAAGCCCTAATACATTGCAGGAAATAAGAAGCTCTAGTGTCACAGAGCTCTTCAACTCGCTTCCGACATGCGCATATTCTCCTTACATCAGCGATAGATTTGCTCCGAACGACGCCGACCTTAAGGACTCGAAATCCGATAAATTCGAGATCATGACCGAGGCCAAACAGAGTCTACTCAACGCAATATGTCGAGACGACAAGGCTCAGCTCCTTACTCAAGCAAAGCGGCTCTTCCAGAGCAGTTCGGAGACGTTACATCGGTGCGTCGTGTCAAAGATCCTCCATTTCTGCTGCGCATCCGACTCCGTAGAGTGCGCCGTTGCGTTGGTCAACGGAGAGTTCGGAACGGTGCCGTTGGTGAATGAGATGGACGAGAAGGGGTGGTCGGCTCTGCACACGGCGGCCAAGTCCCACGCGAAACGGTGCGTTGAATTGCTGCTCAAGAAACGTGGTCGTACGGACATGAAGACAAAGGACGGTCGCTCCCTACTCGCTCTGGAGCTGTCTCTTTCTAGCAGCAGGTAAAGTCCAAAAAACACGTCGTTTTCCTTTTTTTGCATAGAAGTGGCAAAATCGTAGCCATCCCTATGATCACCATATATAGCTGAACTGCCTTAAAATTAACTTTCTAACTTCCAGTTTGTTTCCAGCTATTTTTTAACTTTTTTTTTCTTTTCTTTTCATTTTAAAGCAATTCTTAGATCTCGATTTAATATCTCAGGATGGAATTGATTTGGAATCCGGATGACTACTCCATCGAGGACTTGGTCGTTATTCTCACTGAAAAGGTTGGAAAACGTTTTGTTAAGGCTTGGTTTGGCTGCTGAGAAAAATAAAGAAAGAAGAAAGAAACTAAAAGATATACTGGGACTAATGATTTTCTAATACATTAATGAACTGAGGTCAAATACAGATCAAGAAACCATAAAATATATTGGCAGACATTTTGCATGATGATTTTTTAAAAAATTAATAAACTCAAGTCAAATATATATAATTGAATAATGATAGAGATACATCTTATTTATTATTATTTTATTTTTAATTTTTAATTTTTAATTTTTAATTTTTAATTTTTAATTTTTTAAAAAAATTTCTCTTACTTAATGATTAAAGTAATTATTAGTTAAATTATATATTTTTTAACATTTTTAATTTTTAAATTTTTTCTTAATAATTAAAAATGTTAAAAAATATATATAACAAAAGTTTAAAAAAAAAATACGAATAACAAACTAATGATAAATGAGATAGAATCCTATCACTACTCTACTTAGTTTCACAAGTTCTGTGACTGTACGGGTCGACGCAGCCAGTGTTCTGACATTCCTTCTGCCTAATTTGTGAAACCTCTTTCCTGAGTTAAGAGATCATCAACTTTGATTAAGGAGTCTTTGTTCTTCTTCAGGATTTGACTACGGTAAGACTTCTTAGCGAGAAAACAAAGGAAATAGCTGAGGTGGCGTATTCAAACGCCATCGAAGGCCGTATTATTCCGTTAGCTGCTCTGCTCATGGTAGCGCCGGAAAAGGTTAACGAATCAGTTCTGGAGTTGCGTGATGCCGAGTCGGGCTCCAAAGCGAAGATGACCATATACGAAGGTGTGATAAGGGAGGCCTTGTCCTTGGGCCGAGAAATGACGACTTTGAGAGTGGCCGAAGGAACCAGTACCCCGACCGAAGTCGAGAACGCCGAGAGGAGGAAGCTCCTGCTGCGCGAGATAGAGTTGCTCCAGCTCTTCGGAGCCGTAGCCTCGAGCGGTTTTACGGAGAAGAACAGAGTGAGGTTACCATTGATCAGTGCATGCCAGGTGAGAATTCCCCTTTCCTTTTTTTTTTTGCCCCTCAGAATATCGCTGATTCGCTTCTCTGTTTAAAAATTAAGAAGTTGCAGGAGTTTGTCTTTTTTGTGCTAACCTCGATTTTGATGATGATTGAGAGGACATATAAAAACATGCGAAAGGTAATTTGGATAGAGTGATGATATCCGTACGATCATTTATATATATATATATATATATTTTTTTTTTTTTATAATTTATAGTATAAATAAGTTTTTTTTAATCATTTTTAAAAAATATTATTTTAACATTCATAATTATCAAGAAAAAATAAAAATAAAAAATAAAAAAATTATTAATATATATATTCTTAATCAGTAAATAAAATTAAAAATTAAATAAAAAACTATAAAAAATTATAAAATAATAATAATTGTATATTTTTTATTTGAATAATTCCAACACATAAATTTAAGATTTATTTGTTTACATGAATAAATTAAAATTTAAAATACATCTCAAATTTATTATTATATTTTTTAAAATTTTATATAAAATATAATAAAAATTTAACTTTTTCAAATTTTAAAATTATTTTTTAAATTTTAAAACAAAATATAATATTAAAAAAATATTTTATAAAAATATTTTATTTTTTAAAATTTTATCTTATAAATAAACAGGACCGAGTGCGAGGGCCGAGGAGTGGGAGATGGGATTCGTATTTAAAGAAGAAACGAGCAGTTTTATTAATTAATTCGTACCTGTTCCTAGATAAGGACTGCATCCAGAATTTTCCCATTTAATAAAGTAAATAAGGGACTGGTTCAATAATCGACTTGAATTTATTATATTTATAAAAGAAAAAAAATGTATTTTGGTGTATGAATGAAGAAGTTTGGATGCTTTAGAGTATTAGTATTTTAATATTTTTTATATCAATTTTTTTTAAAAAAATTTGATAATAAATACAAATTTGATAAAAAAAATTAACAGTTATATATATAATTTTATATTAAATTCATCGTTAGATTAATTAAAATCATAATATAATATATAATTTATGAAACTAATAAACATATATATAATTTATTTATCTAATAAATATATTAAAAAATAATAAAAATTATTTTGATGTGTGAATAGTAACTCTTTAAATATGAAGAATAATGCTTAAATATTGTAATTCAAAATTTGAATTGATGAGTTTTAATGAATTCAATATAAGATTATTTTAGGTAAAATTATTAAATTTATACTTAATGAATCTAATAATAGATTTAATGTCAATATTTTAAGAAAAAAAAATAGTAGTTTGTAAATAGAATATTTTGAAGAGAAATGTGTTAATGGAGCCTCTGCCCTATCAAATCTAATTTGCCCATCCTGTCCCGATAAATGGTAAACGAAGTATGGGTGTGTGTGACCCACATTGCCATTGGCCCATTGACATTGTCTCATCTTTCCAATTCTTCCTTGGCATCCTTGCAATTCTGAAATTACCTCCTTGCTTGCGGTTGTCGCCTTGAGAGCCACCCCTTCCAAAAGGTACAGCCCCGAGTATGTATTCAGTTCACCTGGAGTCTGTTGTCCCGCAATAACATCCAAAGGTGGTTGGATGAAAATGCAATTACGAGTATGGCCCAGGAGACAATACAATAACATTGCACCAAACTGATTGTTAAGTAAATACGTGATTCAACATAAAAAGAAGCAAAGGCCTATAAACCATGTCGTTGTACTAGTGGTAGTGTTGTTATAAGTTGAATCTTTTTACTCTTAGCATTAATGTCTATCTATTTAGTAGCAATCTTTTTACTCTTACTGCAGGCAGGAGATGTAGCCATCATCGAGCTGCTTTTGAAGACAAACATAGATGTAAACGACACCGATGCTGAAGGAAACTCTGCTCTTCATTGGTCCCTCAAGGCCTCTCCCCAGCAGATAAAGTCTCTCTCCCTCTCCATCACCCTCACCCTCACCCTCACCCTCTTCCCCGCATACACAGACGCATAAAACACAACACGTTATAATTGCTTATGATTTCCTGCTTGTTCCCAGAGTTGTATGGCTCCTTCTGCAACATGGCGCCCAAGTAAGCCAAAAGAATAAGTTGGGGTTGACTTCTCTTCATGTCGCTGCCGCTAATGGTAACTCACAGGCACTTCAGGTACGGATATGACAGCTTTTCAGTTAATTTCTGTCTTACCTATCTTGTGTATTGGAAGCAAAAAATAAGAATTAAAATGTTACATCTGAAAGTTATTTTCTTTGACAATGACCCAACAGGTCTTTCTATTGGAAGACCCAGATGCTATCAGCTATAAAACAGAAATGAAAGAAACCCCACTGTTTTTTGCAGTGAAGAATGACCATATTGACTGTACCGAGCTTCTTTTAAGATGGGGAGCAAATAGCGAGGTCCTCAATTTGCGGTAAAAAAATAAAAGTCGATGCCTTTTCATCAAATTCGTTATTGTCGTTATCTTTAAGAGGCTAAATTATACGAACATTTTTTTTGTTGTTTGTTTGCGCGCTTGTTCATTTCTTTTGTGCGCCAATTCTTATGATCATTACCAGTAGACAGAGACCCATAGACTTGGCAAAGTCTCAAGATATGCGTTTCATGCTGAATCCAACCAGTATTAGCCACAGTAAGTTGTGATAGAGATGATAGGAGTGAATCAATTGTTTACTTATCGATATGGCTCCAGCCATAGAATCTTATGTACCAACTGATCATAATATGCAGTGAATCGTACTATCTCAGTTCAACGTAAATATAGTAGTTTTCAAGCTGATGAACTGATTTCAGAGACATGTGATGCACTTCTACACTTGACAGAAGAGGACAATGCTACGGAAAAGTGAGCTTCCTGGATAAAGAAAGAATTCGTATTATACTTAAAGTTCCCACCCACCCCCTCTTTTCTGTCTGTATGTGCCGATATTAATTTTCTACTGCTTGTGGACTGTAGTATGATCTGCACGAGCACAAAGGTTGAGGTCTGCAAATACTTCGGATCTCCTCGTGGATGTGTGAGAGGAGGAAAGTGTTTTTATGCACATGGTGAAAAGGAGCTTCGACAGAGGAGGCATGGAACCCATGATCTGACTCAATCTCCTACTGCCAAGGAACAGAGACGGAAAATATATGTGGGAGGTCTCCCTCAAACTTTGGACTCTGGTAATTCTTAATTAAGTCTAATTTTTTGTTAATATGAAACCTATCTAGTCAAAATAACACTGGTCTTCTCCCCTTTCACTGTTGTGAAGCAGACTCATTGGGTAAATTTTTTGAAGAACAATTCGGTGCAGTGGAAGATGCTACAGTTCTTGGACTTCAAGCCGGAAATGAAATAAAATCTCGAGGATTTGGCTTTGTTACATTTAAACAAGAGATATCTGCGTCGGCAGCTGTTGAAACACACTATGTCATGATCATGGGCAAGCAAGTTGAGATTAAAAGCGTATTCCGAAAATGCTTTGTATTCACCGAGTCCCAAAAACTGTCAGTAGATCAACAACACGAGCCTCAAGCAGAGATCACACCGAATACGAAGGTTACAGAAGAGGCTAAACTCGAACAAACGTCCTGGGTTGACAGATTACGCAATGGCCAACATACGATATGCCCCAATGAACTTCAAGAACATGATATTTTTAGTCCCACCTCTGTGGACCAAAGCATGCCTGCGTGGCTCAGGATTTTTAAGAAGTGGTTCCCGCGCCACTTACAAGATCAAACAACACGTTTGAAGGAAGGAAATTATGCTCTCTCATCTCTTAAAGGTGATTTCAGGGCAACATTTGGCTTGGAATTGGATCATGCGTCTCTCGGCTACATTAAACTTAGTGATTTCGTGAAATCTCTCCCTGAACTTTGTCGCGTGAAGGTTGTCCCTATAGGCAAATGCGGACCTGCCACTCACTTGGTCCTCCTGCCTAACCTTCCCACGCCTCAGCAACTATTATTGCAACATACACTCACAATGCGCCCCTGCACGCCTTCTCTTGATACAACTAATGAGAGTGATGATTCTGATTCTAATAATTCCAATTATCTTCGGAACCTTTTTAATTCCTGGTCTTATGAAGATGATAGCTTCACTGATAGCAGCATTGAGCCAGCAAATCCAGCCCTTGAGTACCCTGGTGTGATTTTGGCTCCAAATTATGATACATTACCTGGTGTGAACCTGGGGCTTCTTCAATTCTTGAAGCCAGACCCTCTCTTCCATGGTCGATCGTGGCAACGAAATGAAAGAGATCACGAAGGTGCAGGAGACACTGATCACGACGTAAGAGGAGGACAACTAGAGGGAATTAGAGGGAAGAATCTGAGGCATCAAAAGAGGCATTTGGTTTTGGAGGTCCTTGCCAGAAAAAGGAACAGCACATCGGTGTTCTTTCTCGGTGACTTCGATTTCTACAAGGTGAGAATTAGTCGATCGGCGAAATTAACTTGCAGTGATGATCAAGTGTACGTAAGAGCAATAATATGATGTTTATTATACGTATTCTGGGTGCACCTTCAAATGCAGGATTATAGGGCAAGCATGAAGCAAGGGAAGTGCTTTGCATGCAACCAGCAGGAGATGTTATGGGCCAACTTTCCGTGCCGACACTTGCTGTGGTGTAGTGATTGTAAGTGGCAGGCCATCTGGGCAGCTGGCGATTCTGAGCACAAATGTGTTGTGTGTCATGTCCAAGTCCAAAAAATTGATTTACTCCGATGCCATGAATCTTCTCAGTCTGCTAGTGATGATGTTCTCAACGCTCATGAGTTCCCACCTTTCGATCCTACTCGAATACGAAGCCGAAGGTATCATTCTTCTAAACTCCAAATATTCCAGCAGACATTTGCAATTTCCACGGTTTATTTTATATGCCATTAAAAACCTGAGATTATTTTTAAAAGAACTTGCTAATGTTCTTTATTTCTCTTCCCCTTTCCGTCGTAGTACTCCATCCACAAAGAAGAAAAGCCCATGAGTACTCATTGGTAGCTGATCATAGACTTGTTGCAGCCAGACTACTCCCAGCGCACCCAAGGATATTAATTTGCAGTAACAGTGAAAAAAAAAAAAAAATCTCTGACATTTGTATATGGGTATCTTTTGTTTGAAATTACCCGCCTAGTAAAGGAAAATGGACAGGGGAGATCGGCAAAATATATCCTTGCCATTACTATTGTACAAACTTGTTCTCCCTCTCCAGGATATAATCACACCTTCTTTTGTGCTCTAAAAAAGTGACCTCAAGTTGACGAAAATTGAAAATATCATTGCCTCGTGCAAACTTAATTCTCTTCCACACTTCTTCGCAAAAATTTTGATCGATTATTAATCAAAGAAAAGTGCTTGAGCCAAAAAAACTAAAATTATTTGTATATAATTCTAAATTTACTTTTATAAAATTCATTTTCCACGGTTAACACCGGTGATGAGTGATAAGTTGGTGGGATCCTCGGTTAAGACACCAATCACCTAAGGGGTTCTCCTTATTTCGGATTGCTCCTCAATGATTGAAATGGACTCTTAACTTGGAGATGATCACGTGGGGGATGATATGAATGAAGTGAGGTTAAGATATATGTAGAGCAAAATGGTTAAGTATTTAGGGAAAATGGTTCAGTTATGAGAATAATGGGGGTCTAGGGTTAGTGAGGATTTCGTCCAAGAATATTAGGAGTCTTTTGAATTAGGGTTTGAGCATTGATAGATGAATATTTGATTAAGAGAATCTGAAAATTCAGATTAAGATATGTTGGCCGATTTTGGGATGGATTGGGATTTGATTTGTTTTGACTGTTGGGAATCTGGGCTTCCAAATTCCCCCCCACCAGGATCTACTTTTAACAGAATAATAAGAAAAATAGAGAAATAAACACAACACAAGAATTTACGTGGAAAACTCCAAAATAGGAGAAAAACCACCAGACCCAGAGAAGAAAATACACTATGTGAAAAATTATTACAATCACACAATTTTTCTCCTCACCCCAACGACACCCACAAAAACTTCTCCCACTAGTAAAATTCTAACTTTCACCTCTCTTCCTTTTACATACAAAAAGGACAATAGAGGAATTTTACTAAAGTAAAAAATTACTAGATAAGTTTTTGACTGGTGTAATTAACTAGGGAGGCTAGGCCTCATTTTATAACCTCATGCTTAGCCCCATTTTACAAATCCCACCGATGTGGGATTTACAAAGGAGCAAAGTCAACAATCTCCACCTTGCGACTTTGACTGATCCTACAGCCATGCTCCACCGCAATGAGGATCTTCATAGCTTTCGCTATCATGCTCCACCATAAAAGCATACTCACTCAGAATAAACCAATTCCAAGCATTTCACTTCGGCCCATGTCGAAAATAACCTTGCTGAAAAATTATGGTGCAACTCCCACGTTTGGCTTTCTTGGAAGTTCATCAGCCATCGACATGAATTTCCACCACACACCCTGCATCAATGCCAAACCAATGCCCGTGTGCGAATTTGTAGAACAACTAACATTAACATCCTCTATCATGGCAACTTTGGGATTAGCGACATGCCATGAGGATGTACATGTCTCCTTTTAACAGAAGTCATCTTCTGTAGAAAGAAACACGATGTTAGTTTCATTGTCAGTATCTCCATTTACTGACTTGGAGCCTCTTGCCGAACCTGCTCCACCTCTTGGACAATTTCTTTTGACGTGCCCAGGTTGTCCACACACCCAGCAGACTACTTTCTTCTTCATGGAGTTCTTCCTCTTCCAATCACCAGCTGTCACCACTGCTAAGTTCTCAAGTGAACCATTACTTCCACTACTTAGCCTTTTTTCTTCAGAAAAAAGTTTACTGGTAACCTCTGAAAAAATTATTTTCTCCTTCCCATGTATCAAAATAGGCTTCATATGCTCATAGGAAGATGGAAGAGACCAGATCAGCCTCAAGGCTTGATCCTCATCGTCAATTTTAACTCCAACAGATTCCAGCTCAGAGACAATGCCATTGAGAACACTTAAATGATCTGAAATAGTCGTACCTTCACTCATCCGCAGTGTATGAAACTGCTCCTTCAGGTATACTCGATTTGAAACACCCTTCGTCTGATACAACTCTTCGAGTTTTTCCCAGAGTCCCTTTGCCGTGAATATTCCATGCACATTTGCAAGAACATTCTTGGCTAGGCACAGACGAATTGCACTTGCCGCTCTTAAATCCAAATCCTCCCAATCTTCATCGCTCATTCCAGATCTGCTCTTTGTTTCACCAGTAGTGCTTGGACCGCTACTGACTTCAGGGACTGGTCTACCTTTCAATGCCTTGTGTAATCCTGATTGAATCAAGATATCCTTGACTTGCACTTGCCACAAGCCAAAATTGATTCTCCCATCAAATTTCTCCACATCAAATCTGATAGGATTTGAAACTCTACCTCCTGACATAACTTCGATGAATTTTACCGTAGAAATGAATAGTACCCACTAAGTAAATTCTCAGGAAAGATTGATCTTTTCTAGACAGAACTTCAAGGTTCCCAGGAAAGATTGGAGGGTCACAACGGACACACTTAAAATTTCCAATCTCCTAGACAGAACCTCCTTAGACCGTACGTATTCACACTACCACACCAAAGCTCCACCCTGCAAAAAGAACCTAGTGGCTCTGATACCACTGTTGGGAATCTGGGCTTCCAAATTCCCCCCACCAGGATCTACTTTTAACAGAATAATAAGAAAAATAGAGAAATAAACACAACACAAGAATTTACGTGGAAAACTCCAAAATAGGAGAAAAACCACCAGACCCAGAGAAGAAAATACACTATGTGAAAAATTATTACAATCACACAATTTTTCTCCTCACCCCAACGACACCCACAAAAACTTCTCCCACTAGTAAAATTCTAACTTTCACCTCTCTTCCTTTTACATACAAAAAGGACAATAGAGGAATTTTACTAAAGTCAAAAATTACTAGATAAGTTTTTGACTGGTGTAATTAACTAGGGAGGCTAGGCCTCATTTTATAACCTCATGCTTAGCCCCATTTTACAAATCCCACCGATGTGGGATTTACAAAGGAGCAAAGTCAACATTGACTTGGGTGATTGGGGAATTGATTGGATCGCTTAGAGATTAATTGATCAATCAAATAAAGATAGAATATTCAGATGATGGATATGGCCAAAGAGGGTGTCGGCTATGGCAAGCTTGCCTTAACTGAATTGGTGAATATATGGAAAATGTATCATTTGGTTTTGGGAAATTTGGGTGTTTGGAGGGAATTGAAGTGGCTGGTTGGTGGAAAATGTAAGAAGGGTGAAATAAACAATACACCAACTAGGGTTTGGTGATGATGCCGTATATGCAAAGGCTTGATGAGGTTGCCGAATTTTGTGACTTGGGACAAGGAAAACTTCAAGAACAATAGATGAACAATCAAATATTGATTGAACATTCAAAGGAGAAGAAGAACTCGCCAACTCCAATTCACCAACAAAGTATTCGGTTTTCACTACTTCAACAATACCAACTCTTTTTTCAATTGTTTCAATAACCAACTCACACCGAACTCACTTGAGGAATTCAAAATTCATAAGGGATGTGAATTTTGAAATCCTTTTGAACACTAACACAATTTCTCAAATTCACGAGTTGGGTGAATTCGGCCTACCAAGACTCTTCACTCAAGAACACACTCACACAAAATCAAGAATACCAAGAATAATACCAAAGTCGAAAAAAACACAAACATGAATAAATCTCAAAATATTATTGATAACATAAAATCAAAAGGACGATGTGGAATACACTGATTCATGAATTGTACGGTATGTTCCTCTTCAAAATGATTCACGAATTGCATCCTTTGAAGTTCAAGTGCCTACGCATCGAATGTTCCAAACCATTATGAAGTGGCTGGCCTAACTCTCTCTCAAGAGCAAAGTTCAAAACTCAAATTGTCTAAAAGATAGATGATACCTAAATGAAAACCTAGAGGTCCTATTTATAGAGTTTACAACTTAGAAACCTCCAATAGATCCCTAATAAAAATAAGTAAATGACTAATACATTCAAATGCAATTAAATAAATAAATAACATAAACTAAAATGTGATAGGCGCCCAAGGTGGTGTGGCCATGGGTTGCATGGACCCATGGTGGGCTATGGTGCTGTAATGTCTACGGGTGAGCATGTCTGCATGGGGTCTGATGATGGGCACAGCATGACACTGTACATGACCTGATGGTGATGTGCATGGCAGGATGCCAGGCTGAGACCTGATGGTGGGCATATGATGGTGTCGTGCTGTGGTGATGTGGCCTAGTTAAGATGCTCGGACGGTAGTCCTGCATGGTTCGGGCTGGGTGTCGGGGTGATAGGCATGCATGACCCAAACTGGTGGTCTGGGCACTAGGTGCTGCAAGGCGCGGGCTGGTGCCATGCGTTGGATGATATACATGGTATGCATGTCACTGGCCTGCTTCGTAAGGCATGGGCTGGAGCCATGTGCTGGATGGCATTCCTTGCAGGCATGCCACTAGCCTGCTCTACACGGCGCGGGCTGATGATGCGCGCTGGATGGCATGCCTGTGGACACATACCACTAGCCTCGCTAAGTGGTGCTGGGGCGCGTAGGTGGTGAGGCGCATGCGCCCACGCAAGCGTGTGCGCAGACGGATGTGCTGTGGGGCGCACAGTGGTGCTGGAGCACGTAGGCGGGTGTGAGTGATGGGGCGCTTGCTCACACGCAAGTGTGCTCGCAGACGGATGAGCTGTGGGGCACGTAGGCATGCTGAGGCGCGCAAGCGCGCGTGACCAGTAGTCTCAATGGGCGCCTGTTGCTTGTCAAGGATTGAGCCAAGGCATGCATGCAAGCTAGTCAAGGGACTGTCCTGGCCCTCCAAGGGCTGTGTTGAGGCATGATCCTGGGTAATCCTTTTAGGTGTTCTGACATTCTTCTTCCTTTCAAGCATATCCTTGCCCTCAAGGATCAAGTGTGGGACCCTCGACTCTGAGTCATCATCATCAATCTACTGACTCATCTCTAGTAGTGAACTCCCCTCACGCCTACTCAGTGCATCTGTCACTTTGTTTTCCTTACCTGGCTGATAAATGATCTCATACTCGAACCCAAAGAGTTTCACTAAGAACTTCTGCTGCTCCGGAGTCATTATTTTCTGCTTCATCATGTGTCTCAGGGCTTGTTGATTTGTCACAATGGTAAACTTGCAGACTATGAGGTAAGGCACCAGACTTTCATTTCATGTACAATTGCTAGCATCTCTCCAGCATAGGTGCTCTAGAACTTCTTCATGGGCCCTAAAGCTTTAGAGATTAAAGCTAGAGGTCTTTTATCTTGAACCAATACGGCCCATATCCCATCACTACTCGCATCTGTATACATCTCAAAAGGTTTCTCAAAATTTGGAAAGGCTAGCACGGGTGTTTGAGTCATGGCCCTCTTTAAATTTTCAAATGCTACTCTAGCTTCCGAGGTCCATTCAAAGTTATCTTTCTTTAGGAGAGAAGTAAGTGGCTTGGCAATGAGCCCATAATTCTTCACAAATCTTCTATAGTAGCCTGTGAGTCCTACGAACCCTCTCAATGCTAAGACATCATTGGGTAGTGGCCAATCAACCATGACTTCAATCTTTCTCTGATCAACCTTCACTCTTTCCTCTGAAATAAAGTGACCCAAATACTCTAATTCCTTCTCCATAAACATACATTTAGATGGTTTGATAAAAAAGTGGTGTTCCTCTAGAATTTTCAACACAACTCTTAAGTGATCCTTATGCACCTCTATGGATTTGGAGTAGACCAAAATATCATCAAAAAATACCAACACATACTTTCTTAACAAAGGTCTGAACATTGTATTCATAGCTACCTGAAATGTAAAAGACGCATTACATAGCCCAAATGGCATTACTAAGTACTCATAATGCCCTAAATGTATCCTGAAAGCTTTCTTATGAACATCCTCTTCCTTCATCCTGATCTGGTGATCTTTGCTCTCAAATCAAGTTTAGAGAAAACACAAGTCCCGTGCAACTCATCTAACATCTCATCTACAGTGGATATAGGAAATCTATCTTTCACTGTGGCTTTATTCAGAGCCTAGTAGTCTGTGCAAAACCTCCATGTGCCATCTTTCTTTTTCACCAATAGGACAAGTGAGGAGAAATGGCTAGTTCTAGGTTGAATCAAACCTCCATTTATCATCTCTTCAACTTGCTTCTCTATCTCTTCCTTCTGAAAGTGTGCATATCGGTATAGGGGACATTGATTGGCTTGCTCTCATCCACTAGTACAATTTGGTGGTCAAAGGGTCTAATAGGTGGCAATGTAGTAGGCACCTCCAAGACTCTTTTGTGGTCCCTTAGAACGTCTTGGACCTCCTCGGGCAGCAATAAGATTTCCTCTTGATGACTTCTATCATCCTCCTTTTCTATGTCACAAACTGATCCATCTTTAGCCAATACAATGGCAAAACAATTAGCTCATCTTTTGCACAACTTCTCAAATACTACGGCTTCATACGACTTCACTACTTTATGGGTCACAACTTTCCATGTATGTTTCTTGGTTTCGACTTTAAATTCCATTGTCATCTTCTCATAATCATTCAAGACCCTTCCAATACTTTTGAGCCAAGTATTGCTCAAGACAAGGTCTGGACCCACTAAAGATAATACATGCAAGTCGGCCTTGATCCTTACCTCTTGCACATTCATCTTCACTTCATGAATAATAGCTTCACACTTTAGCTTGTCTCCATTAGCCACTTTTACTTCAAAGGAATCAATGAGGCTCAGCTTTAGACCTATCTTGTGCACAACATTGGTGTTAATGAAATTATGAGTTGATCCACTATCCACCAGCATTGATATCTCATGTTTCCCCACCCATGCCATTAACTTCATAGATGTAGATGTTTAAATACCGGCCATGGCATTGATGAAGATCTCAACTTCTTCACTTTCCTCACTAGGTTCGGCCTCTATCTCATCTTCCTCATGGCTTGAAGCTTCCTCATCTTCATCTTCCTCAAGTAGCATATAAGCCTTAGCCGAATTGCACTTGTGTTCTCTAGACCACTTTTTTACACATTTGAAGCATAACCCCTTCTTGATTTTCTCTTGCACTTCCTCTCTAGATAACTTCTTAACTTCATTAGGCTTGGGCTTGGAAGTACTCTCATCTATTCCCTTACCCTTCCAAGGAAGTTTGGTTTGCAAAACAGTGTTGGTTTTGCTCCCAATTTCCTTAGTTGGGTGCTTCTCCAAAGAGTAGCTCTACTCAAGTATCTCGGCCACTCTCATGGCCTCTTGGATGTGTGTGGGTTGCTTCAATTTGACTTCCTTGACTAACCAAAGCTTGAAACCATCAACAAAAGTCCCAACAAAAGCTTCCTCGGACCAACCCCGAATCATGGTTTGGAGTTGTCTAAATTCTTCCACATAGCTCTTCACTTTTCCATTTTACTTGAGTTTAGGAAGTTGGCTATGGTGGTTAATAGTTGGTGAATGATCGAATTGAAGGAGGAACTTATTCTCAAAGGCCGTCCAACCTAGTCTTCTTCTATCCTTGTCATATTGATCACGGATCCATCTCCACCACTTGCTTGCTTTGTCTTTCAAGTAGTAGCAAGCGGTTGACACCCTTTCATCTCTAGGCATTTCATAGGTGTGAAAGTAGTGGTTCATTTTGTCTAACCACTCATACAGATCACCTCCACAAAACCTTGGAAACTTCACTTTAGGCTTTCGGGGTTTTCGATTATAAGCCCGATTTCTCCCTCTTTCACTAGCATAGTCATTATTGTTCCGTCTATCATTGTGACCTTTTCTTTCATGGTGGTTGTGCCCTAGGGATGCTCGATCATCTTGTTCATGGGCTCCCTCTTGGTTCACCATATTTTCGGCCTCATGGGATGGCTCATACCTTGGTGGCTCATTCCTCACATCTTGAGGTTCTCTCAAGTTGTTTGGACTTCTAGAATGCTTGCCACCATTTCTTAGCTATCTTTTTACCACAATATTGTCATTCTCCACACGACCT
This sequence comes from Platycarya strobilacea, assembly GCA_036898215.1. Lineage (NCBI taxonomy): Eukaryota > Viridiplantae > Streptophyta > Magnoliopsida > Fagales > Juglandaceae > Platycarya > Platycarya strobilacea. Next base: position 3,284,296 of record CM072546.1, read on the forward strand.
CCTCGTCGGTACACGCGTCTTGGAGGATCACGTATGCTCTTATACACGCTAGGGTCGGTGTCTTCCACATAGTACTCATCCTCTCTTGGAGAATTCAGCCTTGGTGGTGGTGGGGGTGGTTGGGATCGAGCATTGTGTTGCTCGGCCACTCTCCTCTCCAGCCTCTAGAGTCTTGCACTTGTGGCATGTTTCATGGTCTCTATGTCTCTTCTATTCTCTTCGTCTTAACGAATGACATCATTGATAGCCATTGTTGACTTAGCCACGTTGGTGTTGATCTCATCAAGAACATGACCAACCCTCTCGGAATGTCCTTCCAAGGCATCAAGACGTTCCCGATTAGAACCATCATGACCCTCAGTACTTGGTCTTACTCGGCTCATTTTTGCACTGAACATAGACACTGTATATTAGCTACTTCTCAAAAACACCAAGTAAGAGTCTCTTGAATGAGAACTCTCAATGAAAGCACTAGTTTAGGTTGGTGGGGTCCTCGGTCAAGACATCAATCACCTAAGGGGTCCTCCTTACTTCGGGTTACTCTTCAATGATCGAGATGGACGCTAAGTTTAGTGATGATCACGTGGGGGGTGATATGGATGAAGTGAGGTTAAGATATATGTGGAGCAAAAGGGTTAAGTGTTTAGGAAAAATGGTTCGACTATGGGAATAATAGGGTTAGTGAGGGTTTCAACTATGGCAAGCTTGCCTTAGCTGAATTGGTGAATATATGAAAAGTGTATTAATCAATTTTGAAAAGTTTGGGTGTTTGGAGGGAATTGAAGTGGCTGGTTGGTAGGAAATGTGAGAATGGTGAAATAGGCAATACACCAACTAGGATTTGGTGATGATGCCGTGTATGTAAGGGCTTGATGGGGTTACCGAGTTTTGTGACTTGGGACAAGGAAAACTTCAAGAACAATGGATGAACAATCAAATATTGATTGAACACTCGAACGGGAAGAAGAACTCGCCAACTCCAATTCACTAATAAAGTATTCGGCCTTCACTACTTCAACAACACCAATTCTTTCTTCAATTGTTTCAATAACCAATTCACACCTAACTCACTTGAGGAATTCGAAATTCACAAGGGATGTGAATTTTGAAATCCTCTTGAACATTCACACAATTTTTCAAATTCACCAGTGGGGTGAATTTGGTCTCACCAAAACTCTTCACTCAAGAACACACTCACACAAAATCAAGAACACCAAGAATAATACCAAAGCCGAAAAAACACAAAAATGAATAAATCTCAAAATATTATTGATAACATAAAATGAAAAGATAGATGTGGAACACACTAATTTACGAATTGCACGATATGTTTCTCTTCAAAGGATTCATGAATTGCACAATTTGAAACCCAAGTGTCTAAGTACCGAATATTCCAAACCACTATGAAGTGGCCGGCCTAACTCTCTCTCAAGAGTAAAGTTCAAAACTCAAATTGTACAAAAGATAGATGATACCTAAATGAAAGCCTAAAAGTCCTATTTATAGAGTTTACAATTTAGAAACCCCCAACAGGTCCCTAATAGAAATAAGTAAATGACTAATACGTCCAAATGCAATTAAATAAATAAATAACATAAACTAAAATGTGATAGGCACCTAAAGTAGTGTGGCTGTGAGTTGCATGGACCTATGATGGGCTATGGTGCTGCAATGTCCACGGGTGGACATGTCTGCATGGCGTCTGATGATGGGCACGACATGTTAGTATGCATAGCCTGATGGTGATGTGCATGGCAGGGTGCCAATCTGAGACCTGATGGTGGGCACATGATGGTGCCATGCTGTGGTGGTGTGGTCCAGTCAAGATGTTCGGGCGGTGGTCCTGTATGGCTCAGGCTAGGTGCCGGGATGATAGGCATGCATGACCCAAGTTGGCGATCTGGGCGCTGGGTGTTACAAAGTGCGGGCTGGTGCCGTGCGCTGGATGACATGCATGGTGTACACGCCACTGGCCTGCTCTGCAAGGCATGAATTAGAGCCATGTACTGGATAGCATGCCTTATAGGCATGCTACTAGCCTGCTCTGCACAACGCGAGCTAGTGGCGCGCGCTGGATAATGTGGTTGTGGAGACACGTCACTAGTCTCGCTAGGTGGTGCTGGGGCGCGTGGGGGCGCGTAGGTGGTGAGGCGTATGCGCACACACAAGCACGCGTAGGCAGATGCGCTGTGGGGCGCGCATGGCTAGTAATCTCAATGGGTACCTATTGCGTGTCAAGACCTGAACTAAGACTTGCGTGCAGGCTAGCCAAAGTAGTGTCCTGACCCTTAATAAACTGTGTCGAGACATTATCCTAAACAATCATACTAGAGATTATGACATAACTATTATGTACACGAGGGTAATCTTGTACTTGCGACTTAAAGCAGCAAGTCAGTGGTGACAACCAGAACACGAGAAGCTCTCCATGTCTCCAATCGACTCTTATCTATATCAGTGATTCTTATACTGCACACTGTACGGCCAATCGGTACTTAATAATCGATTATTTTGAAGTTTTGTTCTAAAATTATCATAATTTGGAGATGCAAGTGCTGGGATGCAATTCTGGGCATCTCCAATCTCATGCAATCAGTGTTTTAAGTCGCCTCATAGGTCGACGCGAGCTCTGCTTCGACGTGTGCTCTCACTCACCGTCTCACCACAATGATTCTCACAAAAACGCCATTGTTTCCAAACCCAATACCGTTCAAAGGTTCGCTCTTCCACTATCTCTCCCTTATGTCGAAAGAACTCATCATGCGATAAATATGATTTTTCTTGCCAATGTCGTTACTGGGTTTGTGATTGATATGTCGATGTTCTGCTTGTGATCGAAATATCCAAATTGTTATACTGACTTATTTGATTTGTCTCCCGATTTTTAATTTTGCCAAAGGTGCCTATAAAGACCCTTTTTGGGGCTCTGTACCCATCGTATAAACATTTTTTTTTTAAAACAAAAAATAACGAAGATATCGTGGTATTTGGCACGAGAATTCTCAAATGTTGGTTCCAGAAATTGGTTTCGAGGATTTTGATATTTTACCTTTTGATGGTTTTCGGAGTTTTAGGGGTCACTCAAAGAATTCGGACAGAGTAATGTGCAACAAACCGCCGGTCACAACTCGGCGGATTTTGGTTGCAAGTTTGTTCATGTACTCGTGTTATCATCCTTCAAGGTACTCATCAGGTCCGCACGGTTCAGCTTTGGATCACTGGTAGATTAGCAATATGTTCGAGGCCTCCAATCGTATGACTTAATTTTGTTTGTCATTAATGATGTTCAACCTTTTAGGGAAAATCTATTGATGCTTTTGAATGAGTTTTTTTAATAATCAAGAAAAAAAAAGCATAGGCTAATCACGATACAAAAAACTCCTGAACTAAAGTTGGGAAGACAAATATGGGCTGCCATTCAGTGGTAAAGACAAGTAAAGAATCAAGCCTTGACTTCTTCCACGCGTGGGGTATTTAAAGTTTAAAGTACGACATTTGGCCAACACTAATATCCGAAGCTTGTTGGGATGTCAACCTGTGGATTGGTGTTGACATCAGCAATTAACAAGTAATCCTAAATGTGGGTGTATTATATGTTTAACAAATTCTAACTAAAAGTTAGAGAACAAACCATTGAAGGCAAATTCATAGACTCGATGGATTTGAAAGCTGTCTAGATATGACTTGCCAGAATGGTATAGGGTGAAACTTGGAACATCTCATGCAGCTATATATAATTAAAGGCTTTAAACAGGCAAAGCTTGCTGAGAGATGACGCGTCGTTGATGTATGTATTTCAGTCGATCTTAGTGATGTGAATACATTCTGAGATAAGAAATGACTTCTTAAAGTTTCTAAAATCTTCAAAACCACCCACTGTATTGGGTGCTATCAGAGAAGGGTTGTGAAGTCTTATAGATAGAGTTATAGCCTCTGCTCACCAAATATGCCTTTGGTATATTGAGGTTGTAGAGGAAAAATGCAATTGTCAGGAGAGAGCTTTGGCATAACTGAGGGCAGTCATAAGTTATAACTTATCCGAAGCTTGATGGCATAAATCTTTTTCTCCTTTTGTTAGATAACAGATATACTTGAATACAAGAATCCCCTTTTAGAATGGTCATTGAATTGGTGAAGTGTTTGGTTTGATTAATGGGGACTATCATACTTATTAACTTACTTCTGATGATGAAATTAACTGTGATATACAGCACTAGCTTTGGGGGATCCATCTGTGACAGTTGAAGAAGTAACTCCTCCTGTTTACCCTTCTGGCACACTCTTCCCTGTTGAGGTTCTCTTTACCTTAATTTTTGTTCTGCACATGTTTTATGAAGGTTTTGTTTATCACCACAGTAAAAGCAGAAAATAAAAAAAGAAGAGTTTTTCTATTCACACGACTTTTTTGGTATGTAAATTGATATTTCTTTTTTACAGGAAAGAATTGTCCAACTCTTTGAGAAGAACACATACTCTGTTGTGAACATTTTTGATGTGACATTGCGTCCTCAACTTAATGTAACTGGTGTGGTTGAGGTATTTTTGCAGCTAGATTAAGAGTGACTTCATTTATTTGCAAAGAAAAGAAGGGAAAAATGGCATTATATCAGCTGTCTTGTATCAAGAAGCAAAGTTGTAAAACTAGATAGCTTGCTCAATGGCTTTTCTGATGCATTAATCACATTGTTCTCTAAATAATATGACAGACATCTTCTTATTCATTCAAGTGTAAAACTGTGTGACAGCACATATAACTCATATTATCCATATTGACAGATTCCCGAAGGAAATGGTTCTGGTGTAGTTTGGGATGGACAAGGGCACATTGTAACAAATTATCATGGTGAGAGCTAGTGAATGAATTTACTATCACAAAACAATAGATGAATGCATTTTCCAAGATCCATTCATGATGTAGACATGTTGTTGTGCCATATCTATTTGCTTTCCTCTCCACATACTGTTAAATCTTATAGCCGAGCAAGAAAATTCTATAAGGAAAATGATTTATCCATCAAGATATTTGCAGTTCAAACATCTTTTGAAATTTTCAAGTTAATTCTCGAAAGTTTGGGCTTTGGAAGGGAATTTGATCTTAGTTATGTACCATAAAATGGAGTTTATACTGACTGTGGAGTCTCAAGCTGACCATCTGTTTTTCTGTTGCCTCAGTAATTGGTAATTCCCTTTCTAAAAATCCAAGCCTAGGACAGGTTGTTGCACGAGTTAATATTCTAGCATCAGAAGGGTGAGACTTATAAAAATCCTTTGGTGCATTGTACTAGTTGAATTATATTATTTCTCTATCATTATTCTTCTCATTTTATTTTACCTCTCAAAGGGTACAAAAGAGTTTTGAGGGTAAATTGATTGGTGCTGATCGTGCAAAGGATCTTGCCATCTTAAAGGTAGCTTTTCTTTTTTATGATATATTTTTCCTTCATCAATTCCACCTATGTAACATCTTTGATGCACTAGCTAATTGTAAGCCTAGATGAAGGAGGGTTGTGGTGGGTTAACTGTGAGTATAAAATTTTTGTCAATATTTACATCTTTTGAGTCTGCAAGCATACCAGTGCAAAAGAGTGATGTTGTTAATGTGGAAGGAGCAAAAAGGATAAAAGGGAGGCCAAAGATGACGTGGGTAGGTGTTATAGGTGAAGATGATTGGTTATTAGAGAGGAACATGGGTACCTGATGACAGCTAGGGCTGAGTAGCATAAAAATAGTAATGTGGCGGACTCCAATTGGTGGGGATGAGGTTTAGTTGAGTTTAGTCTTATCAGTGAGATTGCTTATTTAAACTTCTAGGTTTCAAAGTGTAACAACCCCACACTGAGAGTGACCATTCGAGAGAAGGAGCGGGCTGTTACACATAGTCTGCTCAGGAAGCTATGTAGATATGCTGGTTTACTAGTTTTCATTTGGTTTCATCACTCAAGAACGTCCAATCTCATAAGTATTAACACCGAATATAAACTCGTACAGATGGATGCCAGCTCTCAAGGTAATGATTCCTTCTGTAGTTACATTGTTCGTATGTTTGTTTACTGATGAAAGGATTTCACATGCTTATCAAAGTTCCAAGCAAAATGTTACTACGATGTGATTGAGGAAATGTTGTGCCTATGTATATAAACATAGTTGCATATCTAAACATGAAAGTATGTTCTTTGGCCCAAAGTTAAAGTCACAAAGAGGCAAAGTAACAAAGGAGTATGGTACCGCTACTTGAGAGAGAGGAGAGTGCAACCACACTAAAGGACATGAGAATGTGTGGTCCGTGTAAAGCTTGGGAGTCCCTTTCTGAGTGCACACTTGGTACACCAAGATTATAGAGCTGGTTTTCACTAAAAAATGTCTTAGTTCGGTTGGCCCTGGCTAAGTATGAGATGATGTATGGGTGTAAATGTTAAATATTAAGTCATACAGGGTGATACGTATGATGAAATATCTAAGCACCACAAAAGTAAGGTGTGCAATTAATGAGCTGTTAATATGGATTCTCAGCATTTCACTTATACTGTACAAGATACGAGTAGTGGTGTACTGATATCTTTAAAATGCCAGGTAGAAGCCTCTGAAGATCTGTTGAGACCAATTAAGGTGGGGCGGTCATCTTCTCTAAGAGTTGGGCAGCAGTGTTTAGCAATTGGGAATCCATTTGGTTTTGATCATACCCTAACAGTTGGAGTTATCAGTGGACTGAATAGAGACATTTTCAGTCAAGCTGGAGTCACAATTGGTGGAGGAGTTCAAACAGATGCTGCCATTAATCCCGGGAACAGGTCAGTCAGGACCATTCTTAATAAATATTTTCATTAAGCCTTCACCCATTCCTTTGGCGGTATCTTATTGGATGAATTTTACCCCTGATTGGGATGTCAGAGGTGATAGAACTAGTGAAGAAATACTTCCTTTGCATCAGCAAGATATTTGTGTTCGTAGTAGTTTGTGCGTTGCCTAATGCTTGAATTTTTTTGTGACTATGGCAGTGGTGGTCCTCTTCTAGATTCCAAAGGAAATTTGATTGGTGTTAATACTGCAATATTTACTCAGACTGGTAAACTTTTTTTTTTTCTTTTTACCTTTCTTTTGAAGATAATAGGATGGTAAATTTCCTTATATATGCAAAATTTTCTTACATGGATCCTGAGATATTTTGAGATTTGATGATCTTTTGAAACTCTACGGACATTTCCCCAATATTTGAATGATGCCTTAGGCTTTGTTAAATTCTAGGTACATGCAAGTTATTTTAAAGGGAGTGACTTTTTCTTCTATTTGGTGGAAATTGTCTCCATGTATACACCACATATATCTCTTGGGAACTGCTTTCTAAGATTTATTATTACTGAGTTTTTCACTTTTGGCTATCTTAAAGATTTATTATCATAAGAATTTTGATATGGCAGGTACATCGGCAGGTGTTGGTTTTGCCATCCCTTCCTCAACTGTAAGCAAGATTGTACCTCAGTTAATCCAATTTGGAAAAGTGAGTGCTTTTTGCTAATTAATTTTCCATTTCAAATTCTCATTGAATTTTTTGTTTTGCTAGAAAATATCTGAAACCCAAGACCTAAGCCAACCCCCACCTTTGTGAACTTGATTAAAGTGTTACCCTTCTCATTAGTTTTATCTTATTTTATTGGTGTTCTGTACATTCAAACAACTAGTTTTATTTGTTAAGCATGCCTGGAGAAATGATCGCAACTAACATGGCAAATAGTGAAGCTTTTGGATTTTGTTTCACCAGAAATGCTCTAAAAGCTATATACCTTCGTATAACTCCTATCTGATTATTTCTCCATATTAGGTTGTTCGAGCTGGTTTAAGTGTGGATATTGCTCCAGACCTGGTTGCCAATCAACTTAACGTTCGGAATGGAGCACTTGTCTTACTGGTATCCCTTCAGAGATTTAATTTGCATATTGTTAGAATTTCCCTTTGTGCAATTCTCTTATTCCATTATCAACATCTCAAGTTAGTCACTTGGTGTTGTAGGTTCCTGGAAATAGTCTTGCAGCAAAGGCTGGGATACTGCCAACCACAAGGGGTTTTGCTGGTAACATAGTACTCGGGGATATCATTGTTGCAGTTGACAACAAATCTGTGAGCCTTTTCTTGCTAAAACTGTTTCCTTTTCTATTTTCCATTCTATTATGCTGCTTTTCATCACGATGAAACTTTTCTATATTAAAGAAAAGATAACATTCGAAAATGTTTTATATGTGTGGTGTGTTATCCTGCGAACATCTCCCAGAAATCAATTTGTAGCCACTGTAAAGTATACTTCTTTGTTTTAATGTTTTCTTTATTTTCTGCTTTCTGATTTTTTTCTTCTTCATTTTTCTTGGGTGATAGATGAAATTTATGACCCTGAAGTTTAATAAAATCTAGGTCAACATATTGTGGGTTTTCCATCTTGGATAGGAGAACTCATGAGGACTACAAGTGTAACTGCTTTCTATTAATGTGCAATCGATACACACGTGAGATATGAAATTTATTGTAACATCTTTTTTTTTTTAAATTATTCATATAATGCTATAACCAGATTAAAAGCAAAGCAGAGCTGTACAAAGTGTTGGATGACTATAATGTGGGAGATAAAGTAGTCTTGAAGATTATGAGGGGCAGTGAAACAGTGGAGATACCTATTGTATTAGAGGAAAAGAATTCGTGACAAGGTAAGTCGATAATCATATTGATTCTTGCAAGGTACTATATTTTCAACTTGTTCTGTATAAAGGGAAAAGAATCATGCTGTAATTTTAATGTCAAATGTGGAAGTGTTGTACACATCATTATTCTACTTGTGAAAACATTTCAGGAAGTAAGACCTAAGCATTTTAAGGTTATTTTTTTTTCTCTCTTTGTTCTTTATGGCTTTCGGCTTGGTGGTTTTTGTTTGACAAAGGAATTGAAATGATTTGAAGCATCAAAATGGGCTTTTGTTTCCCATGTCATGAATTTCTCTTTTAGGCACCCAATAGAATCAACGATATTTGGATCTTTACATGATTTGAATACCCAGTACTTCTATTTATGCTGAATCCAATGTTGCATAAGGTTTATACCTCAGCCTGCTAAGTTTTAGGCTACTGCTTGCTCAATTATAGCCCATAAAAAAGAAAAAATAAATAAAAAAGGTAGGATTTTTCCAGACTTACTATCAATGCTTGAAACCATCTGATGTCATTGAAAATTCCGGCTTGGAGTATGAATTGAAGTGTGAATATGGAGTTTGGTTGATTGCGACGATAATGTTTTATGTTCTTGTCTTGGTGCGGTTCCGCTGCATCTGTTATGTCTTTTGTTTTGTTCTTGCATTGAGATTATATATGTGCCATGTTGATTATCCATATATTATTTATCTAAGATGTAGTTAAACGACAGAAATTTCCAAGAAAGAAAAGAAGATTAAACGACAAAACCTAATGAAAAACTTAATAAGCAAATGGCACATTTCAGAAACAGGTTGAACTTGAACTTGCATTTACATGATCCTGACTTTATGCATCATATCTCGATCATGATCGTCTTTTTCTTAAGAATAGAATAATTTCATTTATAATAATAACAGAACCAGTCAACCAGTCACAATAAGAAATTCAGTTACAGAATCAAAGAGATCACTACCGAACTGTATCATCCACAAGATGAACATGATCGCAGGTAAATGAGCTGGCTTCATTTCCTTGTCATGATTATCCTTCTAGTTTTTTTTTTTTTTTAAAAATCTTTTTTTCGAACTTCAGACTTCTATTTTGAAGGCTAGGGTTCTACCAACCAGGCCACAGGCCTTTGGCATGAGGATCCCTTTAGTTGCACGTAGAAGAAACTGTTTATAGCGAAATTTATGCGAGTAATACGTCTTTTTCTTTTCAATATCACTGTAATTATCATCGTGATTAACAGTGATATTAATAATAATTTGTTGTAATCCATTCAGTAAATTGACATAATTTGCCTACGAGATTCCTTAACTCCACCATCAATTGCTATTTGCCGGTGGTAGTGGCCAATTAACTGATCATCCTTTCCTGCCTCCTCAACTTTTTTAGTTAATTATCATATTTTCATTATTAAATTATTAAGAGATATTTATTATTTCTTAAAAGTTTATTAATAATTTAATACCACATTTTTAGAAAAAAAAATGAAAGAAAAATAATTATTACTATAAGAAAAACAGCTATTTGTGATATTTTAATTGCAGTCAAAATGATTATTTTTGCTACAAATACTTTTTTGTAGCATTTTTTTCACTTTTTGCGATAAAATTTAATGTCACAAAAAGTCGATTTTCTTGTAGTGTATAAATAATATTATATAACTTGTCTATTCTAATTTATATTTTTACTTATCCATTAAGTTAATTTTGTTTTTGTTGTCTTTTATTAATCAATTTGCTTCTAATTCGCAGTCACCATATTAGAATGTTAAAACCTTCACAATCAAACTAATAATATACCTCCCTAATAATTAATATTCTGGCACTAGAATACAAATATTCCCTTTCCTTTTCTGATCTTTCCATTTGGATTAATTGGACCCCTCTCCTGATTGAAAACAAATAAAATTAAATAAGTTTTTGTATTTTTGCCTGGATAGTTTCCCAAGCCAAAAGAAAACAAAAAAAAAAAAGGAAAAATAATATGGAATATATTTCCTATATATATATATATATATATAGGATGACATGAACTTAATGGCCTACCACGATTGAAGCTGAATAGTATTTATTTGCTCAGATAAGGTTCAAACAGTAGCTTATCATTTAAGCAATTAGGTGATCTCGGATTAGAAGGGGCATGATATATGATCTGAGATTGAAGGAAGCTGCTAATTTCAAAGAGATCACCCCCAACGTTTCCATCAGACGGACCCATTAATATATACACAATTAAATACACTAAAAAAAAAACAAAACCGTAATTGTAATTTTTTTTTTGTGTAATTACCTTGTAACTAATTAGCTACAGATTCCCTTCAATTGTAACAGTTAAATTATAATTAATGCAAGTTGATGATGGGGCTGCTATATAGCAGCCCCATCATCAACTGTTACAATTAATGCAACTGTTACAATTTAAATATATATATTTATATAATAATAACATAGTGGTCTAGAAAATTTCGTTTTTTTCCCCCAAGAATTATAGTTTACCACTCCAAATTATCCCAAATTAATCACAAAGAACGACCACGATATCCTGAAACCTTGGCATAACAGCCTACGTACACACACAGGCATGCCTGCACCAAATTAACTTACCCAATATGATCATCATCATCATTATCATCCACATGATGACTGTTGGCTAATTCATTATGGGGAAAATGGTCAGATATAACTAATCTGATGCATCAAAATTGGTCATTTCTGGCCCTTTTTAATGTATCGGATTAGTTATGTGTGACCTTTTTTCTTGTAATGACTTCATGGATATCCTAAATATTGAACGTGATTTAATTAGAATCCATTTTTACATGCAGTTGCCGATTGGCATAAAACACCACCCAATGTCTTATAATAATGACACCAAGTAATTAAGGACACTAATATTCACAAGGATTAATATTTAAGAGGTTCATTAGAAATTAAGCTGGTGGCTACACAAGTTTGACCCATATTTTCAATTTGTGTGTATGCATGCTACATGCATGGGTGCCAAACCCTAGCTAGGTTAAGGAGCAGACAAGAAAGCCTTCAAACGAGGGCTGTACAGCCCTCGTTTGAAGGCTATTTTAAGTACTACTCCAAATATACATGTATATTTGGAGTAGTGCTTAAGTGTATAATTGGGAGCTCCCCACTCGGCTATTTGACTCAAAGATCATCTTCACCTATTTCCTAATACATACTAATTATTAGCAGCTAGGTTGGTGGTGCAAATTAGAAAAATTATAAATGCCTGCTCATCCCTATATGTTAGTTATTGGAAAATAGTTAGACATGTGCAGTACATGATGTATACGTTCTTGTTCCACCATTAAGAAATTATGAGAGCCCAAGTCCCTACCTACGAAAACCATATTGGTATTGTCTGGCATCACTGATCAAAACGTACATGATTTGAAATCGAGAAATTTTAATAATATTCTCCTATGTTCATGGAAATCAAGGGGATTGACTGGCCGTGCCATGATCTCTTTTCATCAGACTAGCTAGCTTTAGAAAATTAAGGGAATATCATCATGACCATAATTCGAACTATATCTATATTTCTAGATTAGTTAATGTCAATTCATACTCATGTACTATTATTATAAGAATTCCAAGATAATTCAAAACTCTATAATATTCACTGCAAAAAAACTGACTATATGTGGCCAACTATTTTCTGTCAAAATGACTATTTTCTGCTAATTTTCGTAGTAAATAGTCATATTCGCAGCAAATAATCCGTTAAGGATATTGATTTTTTTTGTAGTGATTCTTGACTAGATTTCAATTAAAATGGTAAATTTTAATTATTATAGTCTTGATTTCTTCCTTCGTATTGGGAGGAAAAGAAAAATAGGATATTGTGGAAACTTTGTCTATGTATTCCCATTGTTGACCTTATGCATGGCTAATGCATTCTCCATTTTATCAGGAATTAATGGATTTGAAGAATAGCTAACTACTACTAGAATATACAATAGAAAAAATTTATTCGTTTCATATTTTATATAAAACCAAATTATTATATATATATATATAGATATTAATATGTCTAGATCATCTTAAGTTTATCAGAAGACGTACAAAATTATGATATCAGATGGCATCATTGGTCAAACCAGAAACGTGAGTAGCTGAATGAACTTCAGTTTTCTCGCTATTTGGTTATCTGTCAAATTTTACCCTAAACTAGGAAATATTTTAAAAATATTAAGCCTTGAGCAGTACTACTGTTTGCCTAATCATATCATTAAGGGATCAACATCTCTAAAACCGGTAAAACTCTGGATGTATTGGCCAAATTTTTTGGTGTCAGGGGCCGGCGTCAGGAAAAGAAAATGAATTATGATCATATGGTATTTTGGCGGGTAGTCATATTGCTTGATCCCAGCTACCTTAGTAATAGTCATTTTTTACCAAAACAATAACGTCTGTTGATCACCATGTTGAGTATTCCGCTTAAGCTGCCCCAAGAATACAGTGATTAGAGGAAAAAAAAAAAAACTGCCCCAAGAAACTTCTGGGGATGCCCTTTCGAAGGGTCAAATGGTTGGTTATTCACAGTATTCCAAATGTCTAAGAGCCCCACTTTCCCTAATTAGGAATCTTCAACAATCCAAAATATCCAATCTGACATGTCACGTGTTCATTTGTGGCAGAGGAAATTAAGGGAATAGATCAAGGTCCGAGGAGAATGGAATAGAAATGGCATTTATGGGTCCTAGACATCACATTTTAGAAATTCCTAAATGGATTTTGAGGAGAATCTCTAAAAGAGATAATACAAATTTTACTGTTTTTTGTTTTAATATTGGAACTTGGTCCATCCTATTGTCTAGAAAAAAACAGCGCAAGCAGCAAATAATATTAAAACGGAAAATAAACTATTAGTATATGGAACAGGAAACCTGCCTTGTCATCTTGCCGTTGATTTGTTGAAGATAAATGGAGACGTTTCCTGGCAACTGAAGATGATTTAATTATAGTCCTTGAGATCCTTAATTTGGATTTAAAACCAGCCCACCCTCATATATGGGGGGGAGGTTCAAGAAGTTCATGTGAGAACCTCCATTTTACAAGTTCATTTCCTTGAATTTGGTTCCATTCAGGGAGCTTAGCTTAGCTTTCTTCTCTATCAATCGTCGTGCCTTTCATTGAAAAAAACACTTTCCATTACTCACCCTGAAAGGGCGGCCAAAGCTTAGAAAGAAGACCCCTTCTCAGGAAGCATCAACGTCTTTGAATTAAGTGAACAGTACAGGGAACCAGTTCTCCTTTGAGCTCATAATTTAGTACTGCATCAAAAGTTTGAGCTGTTACGCCGTTGCATTAATACCCCCAAAAAATCAATTTCCAAAGTTGAAAGTTGGGTTCAATCAGAGTCTTGTTGACTGAACCCCATCAAGATCGAATATTTAAGGAGAGGAAATGGATGAGAAGAACGATGTTGAGAAGGTTGATGATGTCATATTGCCTGGTTTTCGTTTTCATCCCACAGACGAGGAGCTTGTCGGGTTCTACCTCAAGAGAAAGATTCAACAGCGAACTCTTCCTATTGAGCTAATTAAGCCAGTGGATATTTACAAGTACGATCCCTGGGATCTACCAAGTAAGATGATCCATCCCTTGATATTCTTTTTAGAACTCGAACTACTCTACCTGCTTGTGTCCTTGTCTGACTTGTTTTTGTACATTGGGATAGTCTGCAAACAAGGAGGAAGCTTTCCTCTGCTCATTGATTTATTTTCTCAATAAAAAGATTCCCTTTTCATTTACTCTTGCAGACTTTAATATCGTGAGCACATTAATCTGTATCTGGAGCTAAAAATGGCTCTAGTTTGGTGTAGATTAGCCTAATGTCATAGCCTGAAAAGATCAACATCGTTACAGTATCGATTCTTAATTTCTTTGTTCAACTTTTGCCACTTCTGATTATTAGTAAACTTAGTTACTCATCAAATAATTTTTTTTTTCCCAAAAGAGGTGGCTGCTACCGGGGAGAAAGAGTGGTATTTCTACTGTCCAAGGGACCGTAAATACAGGAACAGTGCCCGGCCAAACCGAGTTACTGGAGCCGGGTTCTGGAAGGCAACTGGAACTGACCGGCCTATTTACTCCTCTGATGGCAGCAAATGCATCGGTTTGAAGAAGTCACTTGTCTTCTACAGGGGCAGAGCAGCCAAAGGAATCAAAACTGATTGGATGATGCATGAATTTCGGTTACCTTCTCTCTCGGATTTGGCGCCCCCGAAGAAGTTCTTGGATAAAAACATCCCTGCAAATGTAAGTGAAATATAAAAATTCACCATTTCTTACTGTTTCTTTAATGAAGTTTTGTCTCTAAATCATTGTTTTCTCATTGGATGACAGGATTCATGGGCAATTTGCAGGATATTCAAGAAAACAAATTCAATGGCTCAAAGAGCTCTTTCCCACTCTTGGGTCTCTTCACTGCCAGAAACTCTGGCAACTGAGATGCTCACACAGGGCACAAACTGCAGTCAGTTCAGTCCAGAGAATATCTCTAGCACGACTGAAATTGGGTCAGCCATGCAATTTTGCCATAACAATCATGACTTGCAACAATCCTCTACTGCTTGTTTCTCTGCTTTTGACATTCCATCTTATAAACCCATTAATCATTTAGTCTCAAAGCCTTTGCCATTCCCTCTTTCTAACGGAGAACTTCCCGATCATGGCTTCACGTTGATCTCCTCACTCGATGTGTCAGAACCCGCCAAGTGTACGGTCGATACTCCTTCCATCCTTTTGAACTCTGAGAGCATAGACTTTGAAGCGTCTCAACAGCAGTTAAGTGGCTTCTCAATCTGTTTGCCACCTGATGTGCAACAAAACATGGGCACAGGAGAAGACGCAACTCTCCTAAATAACCAGTGGGGAACCATTCGATCAATCGGATTTCCCTTCAGTTTGCCTTCAAATGATGATTGGAAGCCCAATCTGTCATGGGATTCACCTCCTTGTCCTAGTGAGATGTCCATTAGCTACTCCGCAAATAAATGCTATACTTGAAACAAAAATGAAACTTTGCAACTAAAAAAAAAAAAAGATTGTACTGTTTGCTATGTCATTGAACGGTTATACTTGTTAAGTTATATATTGTTTTTCTGTAAGATTGTTTTTCTTCTTTTTCCAACTTGATTAAATATAGCCCTGTTTACCGGTGAACTTATGGGTGTGATTGATATGATGGTTGAGTTGCGATGATGTTCATAGTTGCAAAATCTGGTTGAGCCATGCGGTAAAGCAGTCCTGGAGAAAGCTGTGTATATGGAATTAGTTGCTGAGATATTTCGTTATTGATCTAGAACGTTTATATGAGATAGTATTATGGAATCTGGCAATAAAAGAATCAAAGATACTCCCCTTGACCCACCGCTGGCGGGATTCCTCGTTCTTTTTCACCTCTTTCTGTCTTTGACTTGGGTATTGAATATTGATCCTAAGACTTTAAAGCTTGCAATTTTGATATTCAGCGTTGCAAAGTTGAGGTATACAACCCTTACTACTGATTCTTGAAGAGTGATAGATTCGTCCCCTAACCCAGCCTATCATGTTGATTCTCGTTTCCCTTCACACTTGAATGGCTTGCATAATTGGCTGTCTCGTGCCACCAATAATATCGAGCACGAGTTGTTGCTTTCTTTCGATATGAGCGATGAAGTGTTCCTAAAAGTTATGGTTTTGAGGATATTGAAGGTATCAATGACCGTGTTGCTTTGATTGTACTGTATTTTGAAGCGGATATGGAAACATATACTGATATGACGGTACTGATGAAAGATACTAGATTTGAATAAGTTGGTAGCATTTTTTGAGCCCCCTCAAGCAAAGCACAGCCATGGTTTTGGTACCGAATGATCCATAGTATAGGTCTCCTTTATCAACCTGATGATACATCCACAATCTGTGTTGCCAGCAGCCTGCTGCCTTTTTTCCTTCCTCAGCTTCTGCTTTAGGCATTTCGGCGCCTTCTCGAGCTATAGTCCATTTTAGAGCTAAGAAGCAAGTCTTCTTCCTCATCATCCAATTCTTGTTATAGAAGAACTACTTATACAGATGAAGTGTCTTAAAGGTAATAAGCCGAAGCCGAAGCCGTTTAAACGGCAAAGGCGGCCCTGTCAATCCATGTCCTAAGCAAATCGACCGTCAAGGTGCCAACCCATATCAGAAGCAATGGATCTTATGAATTTCCCCATATGATGACAACGTCCAATTTTAATTAGGACTAAAAAACGTTTAGAAAATGAACAAAAGATACAGAAACAAATAAAAATCCATCTCAGATACAGATATTAGGGTAGATAAATATAATCAGAAGGAAATTCATTAAAGAACAAATTCTCGTTAAAACAAAACCACGTAAATGACTTGTCTTCAGAGTGAAAAATAAAATTTTATCAAAGTAATCAAGCATCGATCAAAAGAGTAAAAGCATTCCAATACCATTCAACTCGTCAATACCATCCTAATTCAAAATTTCTCTCAACTCTAAACCGCATTTCATATCTCGAATTACTCTCCCTCAATCCTCCACTCATTTCAGCTTTTTGAGGCTTGCTTTTCCTTTGTCTTCTGGATCTTCAACACCTTTTTCACAATCTTTTGCTCTTCAACCAAAAATGCTCGAATTATCCTACAAAAACATATAATTTAACTAGGAATGTGCTCTAATCATTTAAAGAAGAGGCAGAACCTTTAAGAACCAGTTTTTGATGACATACCTCTCCCTAACAGCACCTCCAGAAAGTACACCGCCATAAGCCCGATTCACAGTCCTTCGATTCCTTGACAATCGGGATCTCTTGTATTCAGCAGGTCTCAAATGGGGAATCTGAAAGAGAAAAAGTTGTACGAGAATTAATTTAATCATTAAATGCAATCAAGAATAAGATCATAAAACAAAAGATATAGAGAGAAACATAAAATAGAAAGAATTACCTGAAGATTAAAGAGAAATAAAGTTCACTTACTCAAAGATACAAACAACACCAGGGGAGGAAGAGAGAGGGGGGGGGGGCACACTTTAAGTATAGCACGAAACAGAATTTTATATTTGACAAATAAAGCACTAAAACTAAGTATTTTACTTCCTGATTAACTAACTAAATTTTGCATGCCACTATGACCATCAAGATCCCACAAGAACTTATTAAATTTCTCACAAACATGCAGGCAACATTTCTAACACATAATGCAACTCAAGAGCACAATTAAAATACTTTCTGAGCTGAACCTTTACAAGCATTCTACCCACATTCCACTTCACAAACTATTCAGTCCACTCTGAATCTAAATTCTTGAATTAACCTAGGCAATATATAAAAAGTATTCTTCGCCATATAGTCTCGATATTGTTGAAACCTTAAGTAGAAACTTGAGACAATCCCTGCATCTTAGGAGGAAAAGAAAGTGAAATAAGAACAAAAATCCAGCCCCAGCTGCCCAACACAACCACATATTTAGGCAATTCATCAGTTGAATGCACCCCTCAACCTATATGATAATGTAATTAATTCTTCTAGTATCCAATGTCAACATTAATTAATTCCTTGCATAAATAATTAAGCATTCCAATGTCAAATTAGTTTCAAAGTAGTCAATGCAACCATTGACCCAGACATGTTTGCTTCCGAGAAGTGTGTCAATTACCAAGGACTTTCTGGAGGTTTGCAAAGAATGTGGGGAAACAACAATACCCATTTATGATAAACAGTGAATATCAACTATATGGTATATGCAACTCCCAAAATCTCCGTTACGAGGCTAGGCAGATCTAGAACTTGAATCTTAATGTTATAATCCCAACACCAACACGCTACTACCCATTAGTTTTTGATAACTATTAAAAAAGGAATGATGGGCATGCTCATAATAATTCATTCACTGATTATCAAATCAATTCGGGCATTAACATATATCCAAGCCAAATCAATTTCTATATAGCAGTAACTACACCTGATATCAGAACACCCAGCCACGTCTCTAGCCATCTAAAATCAATACACACTGGCCACCCCCTACCCAGCAAAAACCATAACCCTGCACTTATGGTCATATTGATAATTCACAAGCACCAAGACATGCGTCTATATGATATCTATTCATCGAAATGCAACAATTTTAGCCAACTTTACTTCACAAATTGCCACGTTCGGCATAAACGGAAGACTATAAATGAAGATCAGCAAGCTCAATCAAATACATAAAAGCAAGATCAAACACAAGCATTACATACCCCTTGGATTCTCTTTCCAGTGACTGGGCATTTGGGCCCACTAGCCCTCTTCTTGGTGCTCTGATACACCAACTTCCCACCTTAAATCCACGAACAGACCCAAATCCATATTAGAAAACAACATTTTCAAAATATAAATCCATTTTAAGAAAAACAATTATAGCAACGTGACATGGTTTTACCCGGGGTCTTGACGATCCGGTGTTGGTTTGACTTGGTGGCATAGCTGTGGCGCGTGCGATACGTAAGCCGCTGCACCATTTTCACTTTTCAGGCACTCTTTGCGTGAGTCGTTCCCGGTATGGGTTCTATTTCAGTGCAACGAACGGCCGAAAGAAATGGTACACCATACTTAAGTATATAAATAGGGTTTGGGCCTATGAAGCCCTAGATCTGACGGTCCTATTAAGTTTAAATTACTGACGGTTGGGATTAAGTAAGATGTTAACAGGCTGGGCAAAAGTTTTTGTGACATGGACCACATTATTTAGGAAAAAACTTTACATTCCGATGATTTAACCTCGCCGCAGTTCCGTGGAGATTTTTTAATAGAAAAAAAAATAAAAAATTTTAAAAAATACATGTATTTTATTTCTACATATTATTTTATTATTTTTCTAAAAAAACATAAAATATAAAAAAAAATATAGACCGCAGCGGGAATCCCCTCTCAAGAATCCCTAGCACAACTCCATTATTTAATATTTATTTCAATTTCTATGGAGAGAAATGAGTTGCAGGGTAAGAGTTCTCTTATTGGTTATTAAAAATTATTTTTTAAAAAATATATTTTTATATAAATATTAAAAAATAAATATCTTATTTAATCAAATATGATAATAAAGTATATAAAAAATGTTTAAAAAATATTTTTTTTATAAATAATAAAACTAAAATTTTATTTAAAAAATTAAAATAATTGTCAAATTTAATAATTATTTTAACTTTTTAACAATTATTTTAGTTTTACAATTATTTATTTTAGTTCAAAAATAAGTACTTTTTGAACTTTTTTTCACATAATATGACACTTATTTTTTGGTATTTATATAAAAAAATATTTTTTGAATGATGATTTTTATCTAATTTAATCAGAATGCTCTAAGATCGATAAAGAAATAGTTTAATTTTATTTAATTTTATCTTATTTTATTATTATTTTTTTATACTTTCATATAAAATATAATAAATATTTTATATTTTATATTAAAAAATTATATTATAATAATATTTTTAAAATTTTAATTTTTATCTAAAATCATCTTATATTCTCTCAGTATCTAAACGAAACTTAAGACTATAAATTCAATCGAAAAAATCGACGGGACTGAAAATTCGATCTGGATCAGACCTGAATAGTTTTTTATTGATTGGTTTTGGAGTGTAGTTCTTTTTAGATAGACTAGATCGAGGGTCTGAGAGTGGCAGGGGGAACAGAGGGGTCTCCATGTCAAACCAAAGTAGCAAGTAACATTATTTGATATATTATCAACTTTGAAACGACGGCCGAAACACGCGTAATTTCCCGGGCCTATGAGCTCAACTTTGCTCCACGAATATTCGTGTAATACAAGCCTAATTGGGCCCAACTTTTCCCCCCACCCAACGACTACTACTACCCCAACAATTATTTGAAAATGAAAATTGTTATAAATCATTGTTTTATTATTATTCTTACAATATTAATACATAAGTAAATTAAAAAAAAAACAAAACAAAACAAATACCATTCCAACACATTAGAAGAAATACCAATAATAAATAAATCATAAATATTAATACTCTACTCTTTTAGGACAATTTACAAGAATCTCTATATTTTTTTAATAAAATTATACCGGAAGCAATGGTATTAATTACAACATATAAATAAAATTAGCGCTCCTGAGCTCAAGTATACTATGGTAGAACTTTGATCTCTATAGTATTTTATGTACAAATGGATTGAGAACCCTAGTTAATAGCCGGCCGGTTTCAACATGGAAAAAGCAAGATGGAAGGTGATTCTACGTGCATTTTTCGATGCACAAATCTAATCCGACTTAATTTACCACGACACCAAACTAGTTGGTCTGTTGTTACTCTAGACATGTTTAAGACCCTCGACACTAGTTTCATATCCACTTGGCAGAAGAAATAATGGTGGTC
The DNA here is from genome assembly GCA_036898215.1 of Platycarya strobilacea. Lineage (NCBI taxonomy): Eukaryota > Viridiplantae > Streptophyta > Magnoliopsida > Fagales > Juglandaceae > Platycarya > Platycarya strobilacea. The sequence goes on from CM072546.1 coordinate 3,305,376, forward strand.
TATGTTGTCTTCTTGACGCTTTTGGAACTTCTTTAATATGCAGTTTCCACTCTTCAACATGTCTCTCAGTTTCTTCTCTTTCTGTATTCCAAAATCGTATGAATTAGTAAAGACAATGAAGCCACGTCTATGGTTCAGCACAAAGCTTAAGAAGAAAATATGATAAGACAAATACTCTAGACACAAAGACATTATATAAAAATAATTCTACAAACTACCGTTACTTGATATAAGTCGTCAGATTATAAAATTACATTTATGGTGACTGACCTTTTGAAAATCTGTTCGGACTTCCATCAAAAGGATTGAATCTGCTGGGTCTTGGAGCTGATCATCTCGAGTTTCCCTTCGAAACGGTAGAATCACAGTGCTTGCATCTTTATCAGCTCGGATGAATTTCCAAATGATTCTCATCGATTCTTCCAAGATTTCTATCACAATATCAATCGTGATTACGTAATCTTCTTTTCCTTTTCTTTCTTTCTTTTTGTCCCCTGCAAGTTTATGATTTGAACTTTTACCACAAAGTCAAGAAATAAGTAGTAGTTCAAGTGCTTATGACCTTCTTTTGCTAATCATTTTTCATAAATTATATGTGGGAGGGACATTTGGACTCTCTAGTAGACTAAGAAATTAGCCCCAAAAGGCTTAGTATCTTAGGCCAAAAAGAATCAAGGTCTAAAGCTCCACAACCACAACGAGATGAAGATAATCTCTCAAGAGGTTGGCGATAAACACCAGAAAATGGGAGCTAGTCCGAGCAGGATAACTCCTAAACAATGGGAGCTAGCTATCTTCTCTAAATATCTAAAAATCCTAAAGGATGTATATCCTGGAAGAATAACTAACAACGGTTATCATTAAATCACATCCTCCTATAAATAACATTCAAGAGGTAATAAATAAGATCATATCACTTTAGCATAAATAAGATCACATCCTCCTATAAATAACACTCAACGAAGTGTCCTCGGGACAATCAGTGCCGCCCCTTTCTTCATTGCAGGCAACCATGTGGTCAGTGTCTTAGTGATATTGGTGTGAAACTTGTCCTTTACACTATGTTTCTCAAGGGACATGAACTATATTATATATATGCAAAATGTTATTCGATCGGTATCTCAGAATAAAAGTAAATTATGTGGTGTCAATGATTCAAACAATTCTCACCTCTTATCACTGGCACTTGAAGAAGATTACGCATAACACATCGATTCTTGACATAATTTTCGACCCTTGGTCCCTGAAAAGGTTCGTTTTCTAAAAATCTATGCAAGAGGACTTGAAACTGTTGAAATTCCCCTGCAACTTCATTATATGAATGCAGTCCGTACGGGTCAGACTCCCATAACTCTAAAGCCTTCTCGTATTGCCAGTGAAGGATTTCCCAAGAAAGACACAACTGCCCAACATAGACTACTTCCAAATCACAACGCAACTCTCTAATAAACTTCATCGTAGGGTTAACTTCTGACTTTTTATGCTTGCTAAGCCGAAAACTTTGAGAAAGAAGGGATGTGATTGCCGGTGCAGGTGATTTGCGGCTTGAAAAGGAATGATCATGTCCGTCCTTTGACCCCAGAGCCCCTGCAAAATTGTCATGGGACACGTAGATATTTCATAAAAGAACTAAAAGTATTCATTCTTTAATAATATGTCAACGATGTATTTTACCATTAGTTTATTTGCAAAACAAATAAGCTAATAGCCTCAAAAAAGATGTTTCGGTGGAACATTACCATCCATGGTTTATTGTAGTGCAAGAAAAATAAAAACTTAGATTTAGGTAGAAGCCATTCTTGAATAAAATAGTCATTAAAATGAAATGGTGGTGCAAAGTTGGAATTTCAGGCTGACCTGGCTGAATGGTACTGAAGAACGTGGATGTTAAGCTTTAACTAACCATTGTTTTTGGACTCAAGCATAAAGGTAAATAAAATGGGATAGCTCTATATGCATACGCGTTTTGGATGTATATTTTTTTGGTACAAAGAATATTTCAACAGCTTAATGAGAAAGGGACCTCGCGTCTTTATGCTATGTCTCACTAATTTCAAAATGTACAGAAAAATCAACTCTAAAGATGTTTGAACTGTTTCATGTACACGTTTTTGCATACACATTTCTTTCAGCACCAAAGAAAAATTCTATTTGAAGATCTGAATGAGAAACTACTTGTGCAATTCCATTAATGAATGGAGGTAAAATGAAAAAAAAAAGAATTATTTTAAAAATATATTATTATAAGTTTAATTTTTTTTTAAAACATAAGTGTATAGGAAGTCCTTAAATGGGAGACTGTATGTAGACTAACTCAGCAAAGAAAAAGAACACAAAAATATCCCCAGGAATAACATTAATACAGTGAGTGACATGAATCTCTTCTTCCTCCTACCTCTATGTGATAATCGCTCTAATATTTGGTTGGGATTTGAGACAGTTCATGCCAAACCAGATTTAGTGGGTCTTTGTCCGCAGCTTAATGGATTGATGGGTTGGATTAATCATTTATATTAGTTACTTGAATGTTTTACATGATTACGAATTGTCTTTTACCTACATTAAGCCTGATATGAAGATTTTGTTTAAGATTAACATCAACAGAAAAAGGGGGTCTGAAATTCATGAAAAGTTTTCTAAATAAAAGAGATGGTAAAAAGTGACTGACCTATCGCGTACATCTTCTGGTAATTCAAGATATCGAATTTCCGCATTCGTTCTCTGTAACTTTTGTAGAATTTGTGAACCTCACCAATTCGATCGGCATACTGAAACTTGTCGTCAATTTTCCAAGGCTTCAAATCTTCAACTATCTTGGGACACTCAGATTCCTCAAGAATGGTGGGCAAACCTGTGGCTCTGACTTTTTTCAGCTCCATCTTCAGCTGTTCTATCAAATCTTGATGTTCCCACAATGATTCCAATTCATATGAATCCTCAGAATCCCACTCCGATGAATCCTTTGAATTGGGTTTTCCGTCCTTTTGTTTTTCATCATTTCCACCAAAGTGTTCGTCTTTAGAGTTTTGACGATCTGATTTCTGCATATCAGACTGTTCTAGCTTTTGAAGTTCGTCAAGAATATCACTATCTTCACCATCAAAATCTTCTGGCTCATAACCGATATCCAAGTTCTGCGAATCTCTGTCCTCCGACTCCAATTCTTCCTCAGTTAATTCTACATCCCCTCCTTCATTTGTACCCTCGAAATCCTTCTCTGACAAAAATAAATCGCTGGTCGAAGCCCCAAATTGACTCATTAATGAACTTGAGCAAACAGAATCCTCCATGTCAGAATCCAAACCAATGAAATCATTTTCGGAAAGAAACTTATTTTCGGCTGTAACATCTTCTTCACCGGAAAAGTCATTCTCCGGCAACTCCAATTGTCCTCCGCCGGAATGAGCATCTTCAACCTCCAGCTTCTCTGACATCTCAGAGGTCTCAGAAGCTTTTTCATGAACAGCTTCTTTTAAAGAATTTTGCGGCATAGAATCTCTTTCGAGATTTGGTATACTTTCAATCGAATGAATATTGGATTCAATACATAACTCTTTGACTGTAAAGCTTACAGCTTCTGGTTCCTCCAAAAAGTGGCTAAAACTTTTCCCAGACAAGAACTCATACTTATTAGTGCTCGTAGAGGGAGCGGTACTCTTCAAGCTAACAGAATCACCACTCCCTACATTTAATCTACTGACTTCTTCATAAGTCGGAAACCGGAATTTGAACTCAAACTTTGGCTTTTCTGAATCTATTTCATCCAAACCATCGTGCCCCACGTCCTCGCCAGAAGAAACTTGAGAAGACCCTGGTTCAGCCTCCCCTTCTGGTTCACTATCATTGGAATCGATTCGAACGTTTTCTTGGGAACCAATGCTATGGTAATCTGAAGTTTCTGATGGAATATTATTGTACGCTGAATCCCCATGTCTAAAGCTTTCTGAATATGATACCTCAGACTCTGCTTCTGGCTCAATACATTTGGAATTAGTTTGATTGCTTTCTTGTGAAAGAATCCCAGAACTCGCACCTTTTTTATGTCTGAAATATAATAAATGAAGACACAATTATTCATGGAATGACATCAAGTATAAACAAAATTTTGAAGTCAAAATTAGTATTTAAATACCTGAGGAAGACTCTGTTTAGATAACCGAACAGAGTGAGCCAAAGTCTGGAAAAAGAGGCCAAGAGGAGACCAGCAAAGAGACCTATCTTTATATGGAAAACCCTCTTCACAGAATCCATATTCGGAAAATCAAAGAGGGTTTTGGGCAAAACTCATTAAGGGTAAGCATGAAATGAATCCATCAATCTCTTCATTCATTTTGAAGCAAAAGAAAAAATAAAGAAGAAAGCAGAGAAGGTCATGCAAACTGTGATTCCTCCTTTGAAAATTACACGCGGAAAAAGGACCTGTCACCTGCGAAAACCGCCGATATTACCTCAGTTTTCAGTTTTGAGGTCTGACCTAATTAGAGAGAATCATAGGGGATGGAAAGCGAAATCAAGGGGAGAAAAGAACATGTCAGCGGCTAGGATTGAACTAATCTTTTGGTTGCTTAGGAGAGCCTTGCGTTTCTGAGGACCGTTATGTGATGAACATTAAGACGATTCATCCGAGAGAGAGAGAGAGAGATTTATTGAAAGTTCACGTCTTTATATTCTTGTTTTTTCTTTTTTGGGGGATGAAAGGTTCAGGTCGGCATGAATTGTTAGTAGTCGTGGGAAATTTCAGTTATCTTAATGTGATAAAAATTAAGACGATTCATCCGAGAGAGAGAGATTTATTGAAAGTTCCGCGTCTTTAAATTCTTGTTTTATCTTTTTCGGGGGCTGAAAGGTTTAGGTCGGCATGTATTTTTATTAGTCGTGAGAAATTTCAATTATCATTGTTTGTACTTTGTAGGCTGGGAAAACAAAGGCCAACGCCTACCTACAGAGCGTAGCTGTAGCCGGTGTGAAAGTATCGATTCGCATGAATATTGCGGGGGGAATTACAAATTATCTGCCGAACTGCATTAACTGAGAAAAAATTGGTAAAGAGGGAATAGAGGAGTGAAAGGTAGACCATCTTAACTTTTATATATATATATATATATTAGATAAAAATAACGTGTAAAGTATATTTATTTAATTTAATTTTTAATAAAAATTTAATAATTATTTATAATTAAGTAAATAATAAATAATTATATGTTTTCATATATTATAAAAAAAATAATAAAAATAATAAAATAATCTCATAAATAAACATAACATATAGTTTTATCAAACTTGTTTAAGATAATTTTGATTAAAATTTTAATAAAATGTTAGTTCAAGATATGATATTTTTTTAATTTCAAGATGATAATTTAACATTTGTATTATTTTGTACGGCCTCAAAATAGAAGACATTAAAATATCTATATTTTTTTAGTTATGTGAGTATTTTTAAGAAATAATATGAGTTTTTTGAAAAATTAAATTATATAGTTGATAATTTATATAAGAATGTTATATTATAATTTATAATTTATATAAATTTATTTAATCATATATATTTCAATTAAATATCAAACATATAATATTAATTATATTTATTGCTTATTATTACCAATTTAATATAATTATAATAAATTATATATACCGTATATTAACTATATATACTATATATATAGTTAATTTAATAAATAATGCATTCATTTTAAAATTATAATTTTTTTAAAAAAATTATATTATTAATCATATCATAAGAATAAAATTTTCATGAATAAAAATAAGCTCTCTAACGTATAAATTGTTATGAATGATTTATTTTTATATATATTGTTATATTTATATATTCTATATTATTATTGTGTCATTCTATATTATTATTATTATTCTATATTTATTTTACATAAAATAAAATTAAAAAATATGTCCTAAGTAGAAATTCTAAAATAGAAATTTCTAACATTATTTATGGGCTTAATGAATTGTATTTAAAGTATTAAGTGGTATTAAATAGATGTTAAATGAGTTTTAAATGAAAATTTTACTATTGTAGAAAGTTGAAGAAGTGTAATTAATTTTAATGCCAAGAACATTATTTTAGTGAATAAATTTAATAAATTGTGTTTAAAACGGTAATTCTCATTAGATGCAGTATTAATTTTAATAGAAACTGAAGAAAAGTGTTAATTTTAACGGAGAAACAAAAATTTCCATTAAAATAAGAATTTCCGTTAAATAACAATTTTATATATGTATAGATATATATATATATATATACCAGCAACTTCACCCCTACGACGATGATTCTACACATCCTCTCACTTTTTTCACGGAACTTTAAATCAATTTTAATGATATGGACGGTGCCGTTTCTAGTGATCGACGAAGGCGTCGACTATTTTTTGAGAGATGATTGGTCTGAGTTGGGGATCCCGATCCCCAACGTCTCCCCACACACACACACATATTGGATTTCTACTAACCCAAAAATTAACTCTCTCATTGAGAAAAAACATCAAACATGTGGGAACACTTTAAAACATTAACAATTAAAAAAGAAAAAAAAATCCGGTATACTTAAAAGGTTTTCCTTTCTAAAAGACAACTCTTTATAACCAAAGTTCTCCTGGTTGGCGTAGTTGAGGATTTATTTATTTATTTATATTTAATCATAGATCAAAAAGTGATAAAGCTCAAAAAATTTAAAAAAAAAAAGAAAAAAAGAAAGAAATAGGAAAACCATCAAAGATAGAAACTTAGTGCCGAAGTTCTCCTCAGCAATTTCTGAACCAATAAAACGCAGTGGAGTATGGACCAAAACTCACTGTTTTTTTTAACCAAACCATTATATATCCAAGCAAGAAAGCCTATGCTGCGAAAAACTAGGAGAGTTTCCAATTAATTCCCACTCTCTTCTCAATTGATAATTTGATATGGCTAAGCTATATCGTTTAAGTTTCGACCGCGTAGGGTGTATCATGAAAACCCTCCTCCACCTCATTATAATATATCCTTCAACAAAGGTCGAAGTAGTTGAAAAGTTGAAACCATAATGACAATATTGTACATAATTTTTTCACTTCGTTTATTACATGAAGTGGTTTGTTTATATGGCGATCATCAAGAGTTGTTGTTTATTTTTATTACTATTAATGTAAAAGGTAATCGGATAATTTATCATATAATTTATGTTTCCCATCCAATCTAATAACTGGTACTGTAGATGGAGGGAACAAAGTTTAAACTACAACTTTGAATTAAAGGAATAACTACAGCGATTGAAAGTTTGATCACAAGTTTGAGGCCACTACTTATCAAGAATATTCACAACTCACTAGTTAAAGGATATTTTTAACTAAATTTTAGTTAAAAAATATTAAAAATCTGCTTCAACAAACTCTCTAAAATTAAAATAAATTTAGTTTTCTCTCTCCTTACTCTCCAAATTTAATTAGAAGAAAAGAAAAAACTAAAATTATTTTAGGACTAAAATATTGACTTCACCATAGTAATGGTTAGATGCAGACATTGTGCTAACTTGCTTTCAATTATTATGGTAGCTTCGCTTCAAGTTGTTCCTCTTCCTATACATGATACCCAAGTATATGTATATAATTAATCAACTATATTCTTTTTGTCCTTTTTTTCCGAAATATTTTTTAGCTATATATATATTGGGGGCTCAATTTATATTTAAATAATGACAATAAATGCAAGATAAAGAAATTGCTAGTTATTATTTATCTCCTGTTATTTTAAATTTTTTAATTTATGTTTCCTTTTTATTACTTACATATGATTATTTTTGAATAATAAATTAATATTTAAATTATAATTGGAATAAAAATAAATGAAAAGTTAAAAATTAATATTTTAATAAAATAATTATTAATTTATTGAACCTGTTATTTGATGTAATAAAAATAATTAATTAAAATTTATAAAAGTAGAATTTCAAACTAAAATTTAACTAAATTTAAATTAAAATTTAGTTAAATTTTAACTAATAGATTATAAATGCTCTAAGCTCATTAATTTCGGGACAAAAAGTGGTATATTCTGAATAAAATAATGTTTAATACAGAACGGTACTTTTAAATTGAACCTCCACCTCAGAATGCAGGCCTAGTAAAAATGACACATTATAATTTGTTAACGTGTGATGTAAGGAATGAGAAGTAAAATTTTTTTTTATAATATATAAATAATATAATAATATATATGTGGTAAATTAAAACCTATTCAAACGAATCAAACCCGTACGTGTTAAGGGGGTAACTTACGGATAAACGACTCGTCTTAATCAGACAGACTATAAGTAAGTCGGGATTTGGTCATTAATCGTCTTTGATTTCAGGGTTGGAATGAATTTCTTTCCAACTCAAACATGATAGAAGAATGATAGTAATTAGGAGTGTCACATATCTCATGCAAACCTTGCGCGCCCTTCTGCAAACCACAGAAAACAGATGCAGTACTACTGTATTTAATTAATTACTAGCTGCTCTAAAGATGAGGTATATAATATATCTGATCTATATATTATGTTCTGCATTTTAATTAATTGGAAGATTTAGCCCATGATCTATATTGTTTAAAAGAAGCTCCACAGATTCCAATTACTTCAGTCTTGATCAACCTGCACTTTTTTTTTTTTTTTTTACGAATTTGCCGGGAATTACTACTTGATCATTTCCATGACAAGACGATCTGACGTCTTTTTATCTTATCATCTAGATCATCACCGTGGTACGTCGTAGTGATGATATCCACATTAACATTTTCGTCCTTTTAAAAAAAAACCTAAAAAGAAATTCAAACATGATCTCAATTTCACCATCGATCTCTTTGCTACCACAAAAAGAAACAAGAAAAAATTAGTTGAAACTGCAGGTTAATCAATTATTCAGGCGGACACTCTTAAAAATGTTTGCGCTATAAAATTATTCAGAACTATACAAGATGATATTTAAATGGTTCAATAATTTACTTACATTCATTAGTATTAAATTTACTATATTTTTAGAGATTTATAAAATATTCAAAAAATTCTCACGTACACTCTCAAATTTATACACACCTATTTTTAACACTACCGCACTTCTAACACACATAAGGTTTCTCCTTTTATAGAAGAAGTTTTGCTCAACTAATTGGTTTATTCAACTAAACGGTGTGGTTGGTGCAGCCAAGGCCGAAAACCTCTGCATTTAGGTGGATGGTGCAGCCAACGTTGATGTGGGTGGTGCAGCCAACATTGATCTTTTTCATGCATTCCCAGTTGGATATTCACACTAAGGTGGCTTAATCAATAATCACCCCATCCACCGAAGTGTGTCATACTACGTTGCTATCAAACTGATTCATTTTTCAAATAAATGCACATCCTTCTTTAACGTAAGAAACTTCCGCTATCAAATGTGCCATAAGATGCCAAATGCACCCAAAAGTGTCAACACACCCAAAGGTGCTCAACAACTTGCAATAGTGATCAAGTCCAGGCAGTGTTGGAACTTGATCCCTGTGACGACTTTCGTCAACATATCTGTTGGATTATCTTCAGTGCCAATTTTCTGAAATATGATGTCCTCTTCTTCTAATATTTCATGTACAAAGTAAAATCGGATATCGATATGTTTTGTTCGAGAGTGATACACTTGATTTTTAGTCAGGTGAATTGCATTTTAACTGTCACAGTAAACGGTATCTCTTGCTATTTAAAGTCCAAATCTGTTACCAGTTCCTCTAACTAAATGACTTCTTTTATGACTTATGTTACAGCCATATACTCAGCCTCTGTGGATGACAGTGCAATTGTAGACTGGAAATTTGATCGCCAACTAACTAGTGCTCCAAACATAGTGAACACATATCTAGTTGTCGATCACCATTTGTCAAGATCACCAGCATAGTCTGAGTCAACGTATCCAGTTACTAGACTATCTTCACTCTTCTCGAATTTCAAACCAATATCTACGGTCCCTAGAATATACCGTAGAATCCATTTAGCCGCATGCCAGTGTTTCTTTCCAGGATTATGCATATAACGACTGACCAAACTAACGGCCTGGGAGATATAAGGTCGTGTACACACCATGACATACATTAGATTACCAACAACACTTGCATACATGACACTCTTCATGTAGTCCTGCTCTTCGTCATTTTTAGGAAGCTGTAATGCACTGAGCTTAAAATATGGGTCATTGGAATACTCACCGGCTTCGACTTTGAGTCAATGTTAAAGCGTTGCAATAATCTTTTCAGATACTACTTCTGAGTAAGGTGAAATGTACCTTTCACCCTATCTCTATTGATTTCCATCCCCAATATTCTTCGTGCATATCCTAGATATTTCATTTCAAACTCATGACTCAACTGAGTTTTCAAACAATTTATCTCCACCTTGCTTTTACATGCAATCAACATATCATCTACATATGAAAGCAAATAAATGAAAGATCTATCTGCAAGTTTTCTGAAATACATACAATGATCATATTGGAAACAAGTATATTTCAGGTCCATCATAAAGTGATCAAATCACTTGTACCATTGCCGAGGTGACTACTTCAATCCATAGAGAGACTTCTTCAGCCTACAAGTGGTTGGGATCTCACCCCCTTCAACTAGTAGTGCATATGTCACAAAGTCTGCATAACGTGTCTATACACATTTATCTCATCTCGACCGGTTGGTTGTTATTGATTCAACTTGATTTGGAGGTACTGTGACTGCACGATCAACCTCCTCTTGTCTATCTTCTCTTGAATTATTTGGAGTAATAAACTCCACCTTCTATGAATCACCGGGTGTTTCGCCATCATAGCTATCTTCAGTGGAATTTTTATGCTTATGTGACCTAAGCATCTCAGATTCGTTGAATGTAATATCTCTATTAATGATTATCTTCTTAGACTCTATGCACCAGAGTTTATATTCTTTTATTTACACCAGAACTAAAACCCAAGAATTTTGCTTTCTTGACTCTAGGATCAAGCTTACTTTATTTAGCATGATAGTAAGCAAAACATCCAAAAACATGTAAAGAGTTTTAATTAGTAGTATATGTACCTTTCCATATTTCAATGGGTGTCTTCCTATCATTGGCAGCTGCGGATAGTCTGTTGATAAGGTAGCATGCATATGTCACAGTTTTAGCCCAAAATTGTTTACTGAATCTAGCATCTAATAACATACATCGTACTTTCTCTAGCAAAGTACGATTCATCTGTTCTGTCACACCGTTTTGCTGTGGTATTCCTCATACCGTGAAGTGTCTGACTATTTCCTCTCTCTGACATACTTTCATGAAGGGTCTAGAGTGTACTCTCCTCCATTATTTGATCTGAGCCGTTTTTCTGTCAGTCTGAGTCTCAATCATCTTCTTCCAAACAAGAAAAATGTTCAGCACTTCATCTTTATTCTTTATCGTATACACCCACACACGATGAGAATAATCATCTACAAAACTTACAAACCAATGCTTACCTCTCAAAGATGCAATTTTGATAGGTTCCCAAATATCAAAGTGTACATAATCAAGTGTTCCCTGTATATTGTGAACAGTGGTTCCGAACTTGATCCGCGTCTGCTTCCCCAATACACAGTACTCACAGAAAGACAATTTTCCAGTCTTAGCATCTTTGAGTAAGTCTTGCTTTACGAGTGTTTGCAAAATTTTTTCTCCAACGTGTCCCATACGCATATGCCAAAGATTGGTAGTGTCAGCATCAGTCTCATCTAACTTCTCACAACCTGTAGAAGCTCTTCAACAACAGTGCTTCATTGCAATAAGTACAAGTATTCTCGCCTCAAATCCTTCATAGCCACCTGAACTCCCATTACCACTTTGAGACTTCCGTCTTCAATAGTGATTCTGAGTCCTTTTAAATCCAAGATCCTAGTGAGATAAGATTTTTTCGCAAGTCCTGAACAAACCAAACTTCAGTCAGAGTCCTGACAGTTCCATTATGCAATTTCAACCGAATACTCCCTATACCCCGAGTCTTACAGGTACTGTCGTTGCCTATAAGTACTGCTCTACCATCAATCTCTGTGAAGTCAGTAAATCAGTCCCAATTGGGACACATATGATAGGTACATCTGGAATCCATAATCCATTTATTGGGATAACAAAGGAATGATGAACCTGTCAAAGCAATGTCTAGATCTTCATCTCTGTCTGCAACATTGGCTGTGGTGGTTTGATTTTTCTATTGTCTCTTCAATTTGGGACAATCCTACTTCCAGTGTCTTTTGTCGGGACAATAGGAACACTTATCTTTGACGAGTTTCCGACTGATAAACCACGTGATGTGGCCTGAGTTTTCGATTGAAAATATTTCTTCTTTCCTGGATATCTTGACTGTTGTCTCTCTCTTGTTGTCAATGCTTCACTTGATGTATTTAATTGTACCTGCTTATCTTTTCTCCAGTACTCATTGCTAAACAGAGAACTAGATACATCGTCAAAACTAATTTTTTCCTTCCCATACAATAGTATAGTAACTAAATGATCATATGTATCTGGTAAGAAATTTAACAACAGTAAAGTTTTATCTTCATCTTGAATTTCAACACTAAAATTTAATAAATCAGCAAGAATCTGATTGTAACTATTCAAATGTTCGGACATACTAATACCTTCATGAAATTAGAATCTGAAGAGCTTTTTATTCAAATGCAAACAGCTCTCAATGCTCTTCTTCATGAACTCATATTCCAATTTCTTCCAAAATTCCTTTGCATTTCTCTTTCAAGACAAAATACTTTTAATCTTTGGTAAGGCATAAACGGATTGTACTATAAGCTTGGATATTAAGCTTCCTCTAATCCTTTTCCGTCATTTCGTTGGGTTTTTCTTTCAACGCTATATCCAACTCTTGTTGACTTAAAACGTCAATCACTTCACATTATCACATACCAAAATTAGAAGTTCTATCGAACTTCTCAACTTCAAATTTGACATTTGAAACTATGGACCTACGCCCTGAACTGCTGGCATTTCCAGAGTTCTTATCTCCTTCAACACCTTTCATATTAATTTAGAAATTTTATAATACAAATTTCAAAATTCCAACCGTACGGATGAGTTCGGAATGATCCAAATAGTTGGAAAATACTATTTGATTGTCGAAATCGGACTCCAAATGGCTTAGATTAAGCCAAAAATTAGATCTAAAATTCAGACAGTCCATATCTGTCTAGCGTGTGAGATACATGCGCCGAAGGGGTGTTTGGCGCGTGGGGGCGCGTGGACGTCACACACAGAAGGGCTGCTTGGCGCGTGACGGCGCGTGGCTTCACGCACAGAAGGGCTGCTGGCATGCGGGGGCGAATGCGGATGACACGTCTTCTTCCTCAGAACACGCATGGGAGCGCGTGGTACTTGCGTTGTAGTCGTCTTCAACCTCCAACTGCGAGTGGGGTGCGTAAATACACGCTCTAACCTTCTACCGGCGCGTGCGGGCTCCTTGGACATCCGCTTTTGATTCTATTTGTGCCTACGGATTCGTCTCTATGCAAGGAATGGCCTGGAGTTGTCAAAAGCTGATTTTGATCAACTTGATTTCTGGACAGTGCGAACCAAAGCTCTGATACCAATTGTTACGCACATACAAATAATTACTTAAATAATTACTCAAATTTGTACACGCTCACTTCTAATACCACCGCACTTTTAACACATATCAAGCTTCTCTTATAAATATCAAGCTTCTCCTTTTATAAGAGAAGCTTTGCTCAACTGGTTGGTTTATTCAACTGGACGTTGTGGTTGGTACAACCAAAGTTAAAAATCTCTGCATTTAGGTCAGTGGTGCAGACAACGTTGATGTAGGTGATGCAGCCAATATTGATCTTCTCCATGCATTTCCACTTGGATATTCACACTAATGTGGCTTAATCGACAAAATATTGGTGTCTAGCTAGCTAAGAGCTCTTAATGAAAGCCTTCTAGATCAGCGCCCAACAAATACTATAGCTAAATTCGACTATTTAATATTCTATCATGTTTTGAGGCTTTTTTTTTTTCCTTGTTTCCTTCTTAAATATTGTAAAGTTATTTATTTTACTCAAGACAGCAATTGGTTAATTAGCTTTAGCACTAATTAAACATATATGCTATGATCTTTATAATGGACAAGAAACTCTGAAAAGCATTATATATAAACCATGCAATAAAAAGACAGCTCCACCAAGGAAATATATTTGAAGTAATAGTTTCAAGTAAAACATCTAGGGGAAAATTAGATCGAATCAGTGATTAAAAAAGGGACAGACTCCTTGTTTTCATGGAGAAATCTCGAATCATTCGCAATATATATTGAAATATTTGTTAATTGTGCACCGCATGTGATCAGGAAGAAAATGGCTCACAAATCATGATGTAATAGCATGATTATTAAATTTTATAAGCTGCTTTTTTATGTTTGATCAGTAGTAGTGCACGCGGAGATAATGAACGTGTAATAATTAATATTGCAGGCTAGCTACCAATATTATTCTAATTAGTTTAAATAACCAAATTTATAATTAACTCTTTTACTGGGGGCGCAATTCATCAAAGACGATGGAAATTAAAGAACAGACATGCAGTCCAAAAAAAATTGTTATTCGTAATCAATTAGTTTTTGTCAAAATAATTATTTTTTGATAAAGTAAGTGCTTTTTATCATAAATAATCATCTTTATTATAAATAATTTATCATAAATATTTTTTTTTTCTTGTAGTGATAAACGAACATGCATGCATGCGTGTAGGATGAAATATATGAATAATGCATTCGGAATATCATGGCTCATTTGTATATTAAAAATATTTCAAAATATCTGTAACTTATATTAATAGTAGCACAATAATTCTTGAGTAATAAAGAAATAGTTTAAAAATATCAAAAAACAATTGTATTAACAAACAGACCTTAATTAAGGCTCGATTTAATGGATACTCAAAAAATATAAATAATCTCAAAATATCTATGTATAACATTCAAATTGTTTGTCAATAATAATGAAAAAATTTTAATTAAGATTTTATTGGGTTTTAGGAAAGGAGATTAAAAAAAAGTTGAATAAAAACATTATAAAATTAAAATATTATTTTAATATATTTTTATTTTTATTTTTATTTTTAGATTTAAAAAATTGTATTATTTGTTGTGTTTTATTTGAAAGTTTGATAAAAAAAAATATATAATGATTAGATAAAAATGTTCATAAATATTTAAAATAAAAAAATATTTTAAATTTGAGTGATGTTTAGAAATAAAATATGAAGAATACATGATAATAAGCATCCTCTTGTATGAGTTGTACACAAATGGGAACGTAAGCCTGCGTGTACATGATTTATATATGTGATATGTGATATTTTTGCATGTGTATGTGTATTTTTTTTCTAAGAAAAAAAAATAAGTAATGTGATTTTCTCACTTAAAATCTGTAATGTTCGTACTAATTAAGAAACCTACGTTCGTAACGCATCCATCGTACAATAATTTAAGGTAGTACTAGTTTATTGTTTAGATCTCTCATATCCCCCCCCCCCCCCCCCCCCCCCCCCCCCCCCCCCCCAAAAAAAAAAAAAGGATATCTCATGTCTAAGCTGGTAGGTATAAATCATGTATGAGTGTATGACTTTGTTCCCAAGTTCATATTGTGGAAAATTTCACCAGCATTGGCGAGAAGCTCGAGCCCTCTAAGTTTGACGAGTGGATTATACCAGAAAGAATGAATTCTAGAGTTAATTTCTTTCATGTTTGTTGTTTATTTAGGTTTAGATGGTTGGGGTTTTACAATTTTTGAGTGATGAAGATATTGAAGGTTGGGAGATATTATAAATATTAAAAGACATGATAAGAAATTGAGAAAATATTTTTAAAAAATAAAATAAAAATATTTAGATGACATAGGAAAAAATTAGATTAACCGATAGATAATATATTATAAAAATAAATAGATAAAATAGGAAAAATGAGTTTTGATAGTATATTTTAAAGGAAAAAATAAAATAACCATGGGAAGTGCTCTAACAAGGCCAATTGCATGCAGCATGGGATAAAATTACAGAATTGAAATGAAATCATTCAAAATATGTATTTTTTTTTTTAAAATTTGAAGTAAACATGAATAATTCGATGACTACTGAAAAGTGAAAAGTAGCCTTTGGGAATTAAACTATATATAATGTCTAATCCGAATCAAATTATAAGATATGAATTAGTACTAGTACTGCTACTGAGAGATAAACTAATGATTAATTATTAAATAATGACGCGCGGGCGAGTAGAGATCATCATTTTAATAATGAATCCATCCGGCCATATGATTATAGTGGCTAGCCATTTTAACAAATATCGATGGGTAATGATGAACCTTTGATCAATCAGGGGCATTAAGGGCGAATAGAGATCATTTTAATACTTGATGAATCCCATCTGGCCATGATTATATATAATGGCTATAGCCATTTTAACAAATTATATGGATCAGTAAATTAGTAATGATGAACCTCCTGATGATCAATCGGGGCATTAAGATCATCACTCCACGCCCATACCCTACAACCTGTATCTGATCATCCATACATACTTCAAAAGATACATCTGCTTTAATTTCCTTTTTTGGTAGATCAATATCTATCTTAAATTAGTTAGTTCGAAGCTAGACGAGGACATCATGAACTAATTTTTGTGTTTAATTTTTTCAGTTATATATACAATGTTAAGTGGAGTAGGGTCTAAGAGTATTAATGCTATTTATTATTTTTAATTTTTATTATTTCTTTATCATTCTATCATGAAGATGAAAAAACAGATGATATATAATATTTTTTAAAATAAAATTTACTTTTATATCTAAATATTATATTTATTCATATTTTTAAATGCATTGCATTATATTTATACATTTTAAAATTATATATATATATATATTTGTTAACACGGACAAGGACCGACTTTGGCTTTGAACTTTGGACTTTGAACTTTGGACTTTGGAGCCAAGATCAGCTGAATTCCCAATGTAAATTCCAATTCAACATTCCTGCTAACTGAGACCTATATCCCAACACTTTCGTGGTACGTGGATGCGAGTCTTCTCTCAAACCGGACTGTTAAAATTCATGTCCACGTCTTTTTTTTCTTTCTTCTCATCTTTTGCGCACTAAATTCAAAGTTGAATCGAACCAAAATTTCTTTCTTTTTTGGAATAGGCAAGTCACCCGAATGTGGATTTCAAATACAACTCATGAGGAAAGAATAGAGTAATAGAAAATTAATATTTATAATAGTAGAATATGTAAATGTTGTATAATTTCTTTAAAAATATTAATAAATATAGAATATATATATATAACTAATTTTTTATTAATAAACTTTACTTTCTTTCAAAATAATTATATGATATTTATATATCTTATAACTATATATTGCATTATTTAAAATAATAATACAATATTTTTCAATCTTAAAACCGCGTGGAGGCAAAGAATCACAAGCCACTGTCATATGGTCATTATCAAGAAGAAATTAATTAAGCGTGGCATGCGCAAAGCCAATAACACAAGAGGAGGAAATTAGTAGAGCTGGAGATTTCTTTATATATAAAAATATGACTCATCATATTTTTGATCTTTTAACCTTTTCCGTCGACCTCCAATTAAGTATCTTCTAGTTCTTCCCTTTGCCGCATTTAACGCCAGATGGTGACACTAGATGATGCCAGCCAATCCGCGTCAAATTTCATGTTCAAGATCAAGATCAAGATGAAGAGGACACGAGGACCTGACCAATCCGTAGATATTAGCAAACAACCCCACCCGGCCTCTTATTCAAAATCATCACGATCCCTTCTAGGTGATCTCGATTTTCCATCATGTATATTGATGATAAAAATGAGGACAAAAGTAAAATTCATCTGAAATATTCTACTGGTTTGGCACCATACCACTACAATTAATGATCCAGTTTAAAAAAGAAAACAAGAAACATCGTCAGCCAGTCTATATCAATCAAATGAAGTACATGACAGCTCTCTACGGCGACTTCAAATCGTAATATTACCATCTATTTTTTATCTGTATCAAAATTTCTTCAAGTGACTTCCTCTTTTAAAAAATGGGTGAGGGTTAAATCATTAGCTTATATATTTTTTTTAATTTTTTATGTTATATTTATTGATTTGGAATGAATGTTGGAACTTCTTATTTTGTCAACTATTGCAACATATAACTATTAAATATATCTAAAACATACTTGTTTGGAACAATACTACAGCCAGTCTATTATAGTAAAATGCAGCACACAACTTTTTAGTGTAATTTTAAGTTGTAGTATTGCAGTTTGTTCTTTTATCTATATCAAAACCGCTTCAAATAACTTTTCTTTATAAGAAATAGGTGGCGGTCAAGTCGTTAATCCCATTTTTTTTTCGTTGTATTTGTGGTTTAAAATAAATATTGATACTTTCTATTATGTTGATTATTGTATCATATAACTATCAAATATATCTATTATATACTTGCTTAGAGCATTAGTATTGAATTAACTAAAAATTTTCTTCAAAAACTACAACTTTACATAAATATCAAATGAGAATTCCTGGGGGGCAGACGGGCTGTCCCCCTCCACCAAAGCAGTCCCGCCGCCCTGGGTGGCGGTGGACAACATCGCCCCTGCCATCGGGACCGACGGACTCAGGGTACGGGTCTGAAACGGGTTGAAGGCTGTCGGGAGTACATCGGAACTTGCCGTCATAGAGGTGAAGTCGCCTGAATCTGCCGGTCCCGATGGCGTGGGCGGTGTCGCCCACTGCCACCTGCGGCGGCTCAGTTTTCTCCATGGCCGAATTCCCTTAAATTCATCTTCATTTTATTTTTTTATTGTGTTTTTTATTATATTTTTATTGTATTTTTTATTGTGTTTTTTATTATGTTTTGTTTATTTTATTTTTAATCTTTATTTTTTTATTTAATTATATTTTTTATTTTATCTTAATGTGTTTTTTATCATAAAACAGCCCAACTAACATTGAGCTGTCTTAAACGTTGAGAACAGCCGGACCGGTCCAGTGTCTCCCATATCAAATATATCTCTCTCTAAAGTTGTTCATTTGGAGTCTGGACTTTTGCTATGGTCTGGGTTGCGTCCACAATAAAGTGTGAATTCATGACGAGAATTAGGCCTACCATAGCAGCCCGATTTAAGTATCGGATAGTTATTCCTGGGAATCTTGGGCCTTGGGAGAAGGGGTAAGTATACAATTGCATCAACTGGATGGCCCAACAATAGCAGGTTACATATATATAACTGCAAATTCGCGGAGTACCCGCGGAGAGACTATGCAAAAATATTAGTACCCCTCATCCACTCTTCAACATGATCAACAGCTTTCACAGATATGTTGAGGTTATGTTTGACTGTTAAAAGTGATGTCAATTCATATCAAATTAATCATTAATCTATTAATTTTTTTTTAACTTCTTATAAAAAAGTTCAACCAAATATCAACTTATTTCATACATTCAAATATATATATATATATATATCAATCTATTTATATTTAAATACATCGATTTGCAAAAAGTCAAAACCTCGCTACATTTGTCAAGACTGCTGCTACATGCACAGTAGTACAATTGCTCGTAAGATCACGTTGTTTTCATGTAATTGGCGGAAAACTACTGCATGAATTATACACAACATGTGGAATAAATGCATTGCATTGCCACGCCATTCATAGCTGTATTCTTGGACAGCTATACATTAATTAATTATAGGATGAATTTTGATACAAATATATAATAGTACTGTCCTATACTTCTGACAGAATTATGATAATCATATCATGCGAACGTGCGTTAATAGACAGCAGAAGAAACATGATATTATTGACAATATATGCAGAGATGATCGATGACGAAGAAAGTGTAGAAATTTATGAGCCTAATTCATTTTAAAAAATTGATTTAATGAGAGGTTTGCATATTACTTATAAGTATGTTTAAAACTTTATTCATAGTGACGTGTGATTTATTCTTTTAACACCCTCGCTTATGTGCAAACCAATAATTTTTATAGTCCTTGTTATGAAATAAGTAGTGTGGGCTCATATTCGTCTTGTGATAGGTTCTGGTACCATATAGAAATTCATAAACCTAACTTATCTTATAAAATCGGTCTAATAAGAAAAATTTGTATATTATTTATAAACATATTTAAAATTTTATCTATAAATAATATGAAATTTATTCCTTAAAAAAAAATATCATTTTCTTTTATCCAGCTTGCATTAAAAGCCACATGGAGTTGCAGTGTGCATCCATGACAATCGACTGAGATTATATAGTGTAAGTAAACGTGTTGGTAGCGGTCCAATCGTTTGGTTAGATTAATATCTCCCAACCAATAACTATATTACACCAATATATTTAGATTAAAAAACTAAATATACACCTTATATATATATATATATATATATCAACGTCATAAAATTGAACATAGAGAAAATTTGACAATATTATCAAGACAGTACAGCACACTTTAGCCGACAAAAATGGAAAAGATGGCTAAAGCAAATTATCACACATGATGTGATGCATCTATGCTTCATGATCATTTAGAGCAGTACCACTGAATCATGTGATCCTGTACATGCTTTTTCTAGCCAAATCACGATCTGATCAAAGTGAGCCATGAAATTTTGATATATATATATATATATATATATCAAATTGATCTCACTTCTGATATTGATTGTGGCCTTACCTAATTTATAACCACGGGATTAGGGTCCCCATGTCCTAGATAATTAGCTCGATCGGCATGAAATTCCCCTGCAGATTCTCTCTAGCTAGCTCCTTGGAAATTGGAATTACTAATCAATATATTAGATTACGATTCTATATATACAACTATACGTCTCATAAGTTAAAAACATATTTGAACAGATAATTAAATATAGAGAATCTAATTATAAGTCCTTTTCACTTGAATTCATATGTAAGAGAAATATACGGATAGATGAAAAATAGGACTTGATCAATCATGAATGGAAAATAGGGGATGATCTGGAGAAGTCATGCAAATTAGGACAAGTTTCGAATCACATCCAATTTGCCAAATTCATTTTCTCAAACACGGGAAATATAGTCTCTTTTGCAATTAATTCCATGGTGCTTTACAACTCTGATCTCTGATCACGAGCTCACCTCTCTCTCTCTCTCTCTCTCTCTCTCTCTCTCTCTCTCTCTCTCTCTCTCTAACTCTCTCTGTGAGAATTCTCAAAACATTAATATAGTTGAGTGTAACGTGTGTATATATATATATGGTTGATATATGCATGAAAGCATAAGATTAGATCGTTTGCCAAACATGGAAAGAGAAAGAGAAAGAGAAAGATATATCTAATTTTATACCCTACATCTCCAGCACCATTATATATAGATCTAAATGATAATTAAGAAATAAGCATTGATGATCATCATGTTTGATCTTCTCATTTTTTCTTTCCTTTTCATTCTCTCTCCACCTTGATCTAATTTCTAATTCCTTCCGCTCGATCTTATATGTCCGGCCCACAATTCAATTTCTTTGATAGACTATTATTAATTGAATGTGCAATTTCATTTAATTAATTGTATAATTAATGGTATTTTTTCAAAAGTCTACATAAATGATAGAAGAATTCTTACCTCAATAAATCTAAAAAAACCGTGTTAAATCTCACATTTAAGATGATCAATACAGATAGTATATTGCGATCAAACTAGTAATATTTGAAAATCATAGAGTCGGGACTAAGATTAATTAAGCATGTTATGAGATGCTCCCGATCTCCCTCCAAACCCAATCCCCGAAACACATAAAGATAAGATTGACATGATGAATTTCATAAAAACGATTTTAGCTAGCGATATTATTTTTATGATTTCTGATCATAATTTAAATCCAAGAAATTAATAAAATTAGTGAGTTATGATCATATATATAACATAACTAATTTTAACAAGTCCACCTAATGGGAGCTAGCTAGCTAGGGGACCCCTTTTATTATTATTATTATTATTTATTATTAATTAGGCAGTTCCATTTAGGGGGAATATTTAATTAAAGGCAGGCTAGCTAGGACAGCTTTCTCACTTTTAACCTTCTATTTTCCACTTTTCACAATGGAAGCCCAATACGCAAGCTGCAAGCCTAGCTAATTACATAACATTTGCCTCCTTCTTATTCCTACCTCACGCGTACGGCGTACCCCACGTGCACCGGCAATCTAATTTGACTTTCAGTCAGCCGTCTGAGATCATGACTATCCTCCCCCCCGTCTTCATTCCAACTTTAGTACTCATCCTTCGGCGCATCGCAAAGTTTCAAAAACATTAATTAATGACGGTTTAGGTTTTTAAAAAATATATATACATAAATACAAATTAACATCAGGTTTTGAATTTTGAAAAAAATAATGAAATAGTACACCACAATCTATTTCAAGAGAAAATTAGGAAATAGAAGATTTTGAAAACTTCAACAATTAACATGTGGGCACCGCATTGATCATCATTAATCATCATAATCATTAATTATTATTATTTTTTAAATAACGATTCAGATTTTGTTGCTCAACATGTAAGATTTTGTTTGATCAGTATTAAATTTCAAACGGGCAGAAAATCCTCGAGGTATTAATTAAGATCATTTACATAAAAAAATAATTGTTCCCTTGGGTGCATGCATGTATAACATATGACCTAATTAAATTGATCTATGCCCCCATGCAGCTAATTGCTTGCTCCTTTGCAATTGAAATCCAATTTATAACCTTCTAGATATAATATTATTAAATTTCTCATGATTAGTTATATATTATTTGGTCCGTCATTAGGTCGTCATCATGATCTTATATATATATGCTATTTCACGTACAACAGTACAGACGTTACACAATCAGCTTCCATTTCCAAGAAAATCTTATCAATAGATACCATACTTTTCTTTATGAAGAAAATTGCTATACATAAAAGATTCTTTTCATGACCATCGTCAAAATATTTGTATTTTCGCCTGTTTTTTTTGTTTTTGTTTTTTTGGATAGTAATTAAATACAAGTCAATATATCATAGTCCTATTTGGGAGTAATTGATTCAGATCATATAGTTGATGCATCTGTCAAAAAAGGAGTAATTTGAGCATGCATAATATGTTAATTTATCGAAATCTTGATATGGGCAGCGTAGTTTCAATTCGAACGTTATTTTTAAAGTCATTTGGGTCGAATAATATTATAAGACTTGATTTTTAAATAGGAGAACGGCCAGTTCGAACCTTCCACCTCTTAAATAATAATATATATATATATATATAGGTTCCTTACTAATTAACTCATAGGCACTTTCCCATTTAATTAATTATTTTTTATATCTGTATATAATATAACGATTGCATGACCCATTTATTAGTTCCATTTTCCAAGCTGACCAAATAGCATGGTGTGGTCTTGGAGATGGGAATACCTTCCAACACGCTCAAGGAACATGTTCCCCATATGCCCGTGGGCCCGGAACATTGACACTTGCCGGTTCAAAGGAGCTGGAAAAACAAAAAGACTACAGTCGGAATTACTAGTACTACTCCATCTAGCTTTTTTTTTTTTTTTAAGTAAAAAGTGGAAGTGTGGACGATTAGCACAGTTATCTTTCTTAAATATGATTATAGGAGTCAATCTCCGTTATAATGTCTGATTTGAGTCATAACTATTGATTGAAAGGGCGAACTTGTCACCACAATCCCACCAAACTGTTAGCTAGTCTAAATTGCTCTTGGTTCAGGTACTATTTTTATAAGTAGTTTCGACTTCCGTCTTGCTCAAACTCCTAACTTTAAAGCTATAGAATATCAGTTCGTATTAACTGAGTTATCACCAACTTAATAGTAATACTAGTACTTGATCGAGTTAACTGCGTTTTCTTTCAATTTTCATAAACTACAATAGTCTTAAATGAAATTATGAATCTTATATTTTGGCTAGCACAAAAACTTCCCACCATTAATTTTTAAAATTCATTGATTTACGAATTTTAGTCTTCATAGCATATATAGATCATCATTGCTGAGTACGTAGCAATGTTCAGAAGAAGATAATTGAGATGAAAAACTATGGCCTGATGCTGGGAAATACACATGATCATCAGGTACCTTCTTCTTCTGGGAGTTATAAGCATGTACAATTTAACCATAGAACATCATGACAACAAAGCGGCCTTCTAATGGAACATCTAAACAGCACCGGCCCTCCACGTGATCATGATTTCCCCATCCATGCACATATTTTCAGTCTTTCTATATCTCTAATAAACGTTCCAGATCATTTTCATGATCATCATCATATATAATAACTAGTTACATATCACGATGATTGAAGATCGAAGAGCATTAAATGCTTTTTATTTGTTTTCCAGAGATTAATCGGGAAAACTAGTAAAAGAAGTTACCACTAGAGGTTTTGGATTTCACTAGATCAGTCACCGAGTCAATTAGTGATCATGACATGTGGAGTTTAGAGGCTTAAAGCAGATTTTAGGGTTTTGCCCCAGTGCAGCCACATTGAATGCCACGCGGTTTTGTGAGGCCGAAGAAGTATTGTCACAGCTGACTTTGGCTTGTGCTGGAGTTAATGCTCTTGCTGTCACCTTTTGACTCCTTCCTTGCCATTTTCTTCTTTTAGGTCAGCGTCTTCCCCATCTCTTCTCTGCCTCATTTTCTATATATACGAACCTAGTAAACCTTGGCCTTGGACGCTATTGTCTTAGCTTATCCGAGAAAGAACTAAAGAACTTCTGGGGAGAAAGAAGACCTGTATCTTAGTTGGATCATCTCAAGACAAAACATCAGACGAGTAGCAAAGAGAAGGGAACGAGTACTTGAAATGGGCAGGCCTCCTTGTTGTGATAAAGAGGGGGTCAAGAAAGGACCATGGACTCCTGAAGAAGATATCTTGTTGGTCTCTTATATTCAAGAACATGGTCCTGGAAATTGGAGGGCTGTTCCTACCAAGACAGGTTTGCTTTTAATCGTTTTCTATTTTTGAACTGCTAGCGTTTTGGGCATGTAGTACTGTTGGTTAATGGTTTGATTTGGTTTGGCTCATCGTTCGGGAAACGTATATAAAACATGATCCCCCCCCCCCCCCCCAACACACACACACACACACTTATATTGCTCATTTGAGATGGCCATCTGGGCATCTTGAAGGCATTTCGGTAGGTACTCATGATTATTAATATTACTGATCTTTTTTCAGGTTTGCTAAGATGTAGTAAGAGTTGCAGACTTAGATGGACTAACTACCTCAGGCCTGGGATCAAACGCGGCAACTTTACAGACCAGGAGGAGAAGATGATAATCCACCTTCAAGCTCTGTTGGGCAATAGGTAACATTTCTCTCTCCCTCATATTTTTTGCTTCATTGGCCATATATATTTTCAGAAGTCCTAATCCCAACAGGGAATAATTAGGGTTTGTTAAGGTGCTTAATTAATTACGTGCTTAAGAAATAATATTATTGATCAACTTGTTTACTGCGAAATAGTTTTGGATTCTTTACCTTAATTATGGCGCGTTGATTATGGTGCAGATGGGCTGCCATAGCATCGTACCTCCCACAGAGAACAGATAATGACATAAAAAACTATTGGAACACCCATTTAAAGAAGAAGCTTAAAAAGCTTCAAACAGGCCCAGAACAACAAACCAGAGAAGGCTTTTCATCTTCACAGTCAATGCCCCGAGGTCAATGGGAGAAAAGGCTCCAAACTGACATTCACATGGCCAAACAAGCTCTTCGTGATGCCCTATCCCAGGAGAAACAAAGCTACTTGTCCGAATCCAAGTCCTCCATTAATGGCTGCTCTAAAGCAATACCAGCTCAATCATCAAGTACCTATGCATCAAGCACAGAGAACATAGCCCGGTTACTAAAAGGTTGGATGACAAATCCACAAAATCCATCTGATCAAACAAACTCAGCGATGACTCAAAATTCCTTAAACAGCATGAGTGGAACTGATTCTTTATCCAGTGAGGGAACTGAGGGAACTCCAAGTAAGGCAAACGACAAGGATCATATACCACCTGAGGCGTTTAATTCGCTTCTTGGTTTCGAGTCTTTCGACTCTTCACATTCTGATACGTCGATGTCACCTGAGGCAAGCCTTTTCCAAGTTGAAAGCAAGCCGGGTTCGGGTGATCTACTGCCGTTGTCATTGCTTGAGAAATGGTTGTTTGATGAAGGTGCTAGTCAAAATGGGAAAGATTTCCTTGGTGATATCACATTAGATGACTGCAGTACTGCTAATCTTTTCTGAATGATTGTTGTTGTTGTTGTTGTTGTTGTTTTGGGTCTTCGTATTTTGTTCTAGGTCTTGAACTAATGAATATCACAGTTGGCTTAGCAGTGATAGTTTGTTTAGTACTGCTAAAAGAAAAAGTGTAAATTTGACATTATTGTGTTAAATCATGTCTTCATTGAGAATAAACTAACTGGAGTCTTGTATCTGGTCCTATATATTGAAAATTAATAGTTGATATGTAAAATATTAATGAAGAGTTGCAAAAATCCAATTAATAAATTAATATATCTAAAGTTGTTGGGTGCAGTAAAACTGTAAAAGCATAAGCATTTAGAATAGATGCTCGGAACGGATGTGATCGTGATCAGTACTACCTATCATGGAGGGTCAGGTTTTTAACTGGATGCAATAAAAGAGGTTTAAAAAAGAGATTTTAAGTCTTTAGTCAGGAACTTAATTTCTGCATGCCAGAAACGGAGCAAGCGAGCGAGCTGCTACAACATGCAATTGGCTTAGCTAGGGATCAATTACGTACGAGATCATGCATCGACTCCCTTTTATTCTGACTTATTGAAGTATAGAAAATGCTACTTTATTAGCAAAGGCTGGCTCGACTTGTGTCGAAGTTAAATGGGAAGTAAATATCCATGGCTACCGTTTGGAAGGATTTTATGGCTTTCCATAAATGCTTAACATAATTTTGGTAAACAATAAATTACAATATATGCAATCTCTTCAATAGAATAGGTCAGAGATTTATTGTACGTTCTTTATGTCTTTTTATTAACTTTAATTCAGCCAGACATATATGTTAATTAAGAGATGGAACCCGCGCCAACAAAATGTGCAGGCTGGAGATAATAATGTTGGGTGATTTTCATAATTTAATCCCTCTACAGTTACCGATTCGTTAGAAAGAAAAAGATAAAGTAGAAACCAATACATTTACTTACATCACAAGATACCCTCTCTCTCTCTCTCTCTATAGCTCTCTCTCTCCCTCCAGTTTCTCACCTCTTTTGTATCCCACTCTAATTCGTTCACCAATCATAAGAAAGTGAGAAGCTGTAAAGCCAGAAACTGCATTGGAAATTACCATATATTGGCCTTTAAATACAGGTACATGTGAAAGTTTTGAAGTCACTTGTTTTTGCAAGCTGTAGTAGTCGTCCAAGCAAGTAATCCATACTGTAAAGGCGTGGGAAGAAGCATAAGCCCCTCATGAATACCACTACCAAATGGCCACTAAACTGTTTAAATTGGAAAAAAACAAAAAAAAAAAGCTGTCCTTTCACCAACTTTGGTATTGAAGATGAGCAGTCGATCTAATAAATACTTGCCCCAGGAGCTCCATATATCATATCATAAGTAAATGCATGGCTGGCTACCAAAGAGATATAAAAACTGATCGAGATCCCAATTTGAAAGGAAACTTCCTCATAGACATTATCATTTACTGCACTTACATGGTGAGGACAGAAAAGTGATGGGTGTCAAGTGTCCTGGTCAGAGGTGCATGAAGTCTCCTTTAATTCCCTTCCCCTCAAGCTTTTTGTTCATGATTAAACAACAAAAATGAAGTTCTTAATTTGCACAAGTTTCATTTTACTGATCACAACAATAAGACTACCTGAAATCTAGTTTTGCAGTGGTTTAACCATTAACAGTAGTAGTACAGTAGTAACCTCTAAAAACAGGATGTCAAGGATCATGTGGCTCTCTCAGAAGTGGTCTTGCAAGCGCACTTCATGCAGCACATGATGTTTATTGTTAGCTGAAGTACTCGTTGGCCAATTGGGAAATCTTAGCTACCTAACATTAAATGTAACCCTATAAAAAAAACATTAAATGTAACATGCAGCTAGCTCTTGAAAATGTAATTTGATATAAAAATAAATAAAACTATAAGAAAATTGGCATTTGTAATCAATTAATGGCATCCAGAAGAACTATTTGCAATCTGAATTAAATTTTTTAGGATGATATTTCATAACTCGTCTTAAAAAAACAATTAAGGCTGTAAATTATTACTCTGCAGAGAGCAGTTGATCTATAGATTTCCCAAGATTTCTCAAAACTATGAAAATTCTGGCTGTTTTTATCTTTTTGAACCTTTTTAGATTTTGAGTGAGGCTTACAAAAAAAAAGTTACCGTTCGATCTATACACAAATCTTACACAAAAACAAAATTATACAAATATATTTGACGATCTACTAATTTATAATAAAGAGTTTTACAATTTTATTAATCACATTAAACCACTTCACTATAAACGAAACATTTCAAATCAACTTTAAAATTTATTATAAAACAATGTGGGAGATCATAATGTTTGAAACCTCGCGGGCCGCGGCTGCGTGTGCCACGAACTTTTTGGGCGCGCCAGTTCGGCTGCTGGACCATGAGCCCAGGATTGCAAGCTATATGGACCGGACTTAGTCCAATTAAGACTGCATATGTGTTCACTTCAGAATTTAAACTTCAAAGATGTGGTAGAGCCATGACTTTTGACTTTTTGGTGCAGACAGCTGCCACAATTTGGGTCTGGTTTATTTTTAAAGATGAGATAAGATAAAAATTAAAAAAAAAATAAAATATTATTATGAAATATTTTTTAATATTATTTTTATTTTGAAATTTGAAAAAATAGTTTTAGAATTTAAAAAGGTTAAATTTTTTATTATATTTTATATAAAAATTTAAAAAAGTATAATAATAAATTTGAGATAAGTTTAAAATTTTAGTTTTATCTTCTAAAACAAACAGACCCTTAATTTAGGCAAAAAAAAGTACTAGGAAAAAAATAAGAATTGATTTTTAGAGTCTTCCTTGTAAAAAATTAATTATCAAGGGATTTCTTTTTTGATCCTTGGGAACTTAAGTATACACTTGGGCCTGCCCCGGTTCAGGTCCTGAGGAGGCATTTATATATATATATATATATAATATTTATTATAAATATTTAACAGAATGTATTTGATAATACGTAATTTAATATTAATTACTTAATCCGGAACCCCTCAAGACATTTGAAATATTTGTCACATCTTTACAACTTCAATCGGACAAACGCTGATAACAAGTTGATCAACACCTTTGATTAATTTCTTCTTTCCTATATATATATTTTTTAATTTGTAGGGATTCTTTTTCATATCCGAATTTTGGGTCCTATACGAAAAGTAATTGATGGGAGTAATAACGAGGATGAGTCCGGACATTGTCATGACGATTCTCAATCTACCTTATGAATGGTTGAGATGAAATGATATATAAATAGTAATAAAATGAGTTGAAAGTACGAGATGAGATAAAATGAATTTACAAAACAAATCACCTTAAGGCGTTCAACTACCATTTAAATAGATAATGTCATTTTCTCATAAATCTAGGAATGTGATCTTGACATGATTACTCTGCAAGTTGATTTCAAATGATTATAAAATTTATATATATATATATATATATAAGAGTCACTCAAAAATAAAGAGAAAATGCATATAATATCCAATTAAATATTATCAAATCAAGCAATATTAAAAATCAGTCCACAAGCCAAACTATATATATAACTAAAAAATCAATCACATCGAAAATTTAGCAAAATAGTCACGCCAAAATCAGATACATAATAAAATAAGTAATCTGTTAAAAATTTGGCCCAAATCAAATTCAAAATTACTTCCAAAATGATAAATGAAATATTATCAAATAAAGAAAAAACAATAAAATTAGGGATTTGTAAGGAAAAATAGTGGATTTCGTCCTAAAAAAATATCACATTGAGTGTAACTTGATGGCCACGATGTGCGTGCCGAAAATATATTTTCAAATTTGAGTTTTATGTATGATTCCAATACTCGTAATTAAAATTATGGTCAAAATACTGAAACGCATCTAAAACTGTATCTCCAATTTGGAAAAAATCACGATCACCAGCCATCCTTACGCTAATCTGCCTTCTCAAGATATGTCAGCACCATCAATATGCTATCTGACAGTTCAACATTATCTGACTCGGATTTTATGCATCAAATTTGTTCAATTTATATATTTTTAAATGTTATATATAATGACTAAATCGATCGGTTAGTTAAGAAGCATTAGTGATCATCATGCTATTTTGATTCTATCATGCATATAAACGAGACAAACTACTCATCAACTGATTCATTTAATGCCAAACAACTTGGTTATTAGATCACTTAGTTAAACTACAAATATATATATATATATATATATACCGAAGAGTCGGTAGCCACATGTCTAATAGTAGCCCCGTCCAAAATTTATTAAAGAGCCCTCACTTATGACGGAGGAATACCGTGGTTGCAAACCAAGCATTTGGGAATAAAGACAAACAAACAAAACCCAACAGAAATCAAAAGCATCTTAATACTAAACAGACCTAAGGAATAAAACTGAAAAAAAAATCTAAACAAGCCTAATAAGAACCCATCTAAACAAGCCTAATGAAGACAAACCAAGACCAATCATAACCTTAGTTACATATAGCAGGTAGCCCTACCTTATCGATCCGAATAACACCCTTTAGAAATCTCGACACCTGTTGAAGATCATCATAAATAATGTTAGTTCCTTGCTCTCCTTGTTTAGCCAAAAAATCAGCTGCTTGATTCCCTTCTCGAAACTGATGTAAAACACGAATATCTATTCCTTGCATTTCTGAGAGAACCTC
Organism: Platycarya strobilacea; assembly: GCA_036898215.1. Classification (NCBI taxonomy): domain Eukaryota; kingdom Viridiplantae; phylum Streptophyta; class Magnoliopsida; order Fagales; family Juglandaceae; genus Platycarya; species Platycarya strobilacea. The sequence continues at coordinate 3,336,408 of CM072546.1, forward strand.
ATCCCAATAGTCCCATAAATACTATAGAGTGCATTTTCTTGTTCGAAACCAATCCACAACCAGCCCGGAGTCGCTTTCAATAATCACTTTGGTGAAATATAGCCTTTTACAAAGTCGAATCCCTTCTAAAATAACTCTCAATTCAGCTCCATTATTGGTTCCAAAACCAAAATGAGTAGAGAAGGTTGCTTTAAAACTTCTGTCCATATCCCGTAAAATTCCCCCACCTCTTGAGGTCCTTGGGTTTTTGCAGCAGCTTCTATCACAATTTAGCTTGATCCATCCCAACAGCAGCTTCGACCATTTTACTAAATGACATGTCCGGCCAATGATCTTCGGTGTTTCCAGATTTAAAGCTTTTAATAGTTCCAAATCCTGCTTTTGTAATCGCCTCTACACTTTCTGATCAGCCGCCATATTTTTTATCCACATTTTCACTGATGTCCACACTTGCATAGCACTCATTTTGATCCCCTCTATCCGCACCTTACATCGCTTGTTCCATATACACCAAGTGACAATACCGAGAATCATACCAATTAGATTACCCATCAGAAAAGACTTTTTAGCACAGGTCATCCACGCCGATATTCTTGCTTTCTAGGTATTAAATGTCAAACATGGCACTTTGAGGAGTTTGCTAGCTAGCTCCCAAACCCGAGTAGCAATCTGGCCCGTGGCTAACACATGATTGACACTCTCTGTAGTTTGCGGTAAACAACAATCACATGCCGACACTAATGATATCCCCTTACTTTGAACCCTCTCATCCACAGCCAAGCTATGGAACCACGCTCTCCAATTACACATGGAGACTATTTTTGGCAAATGTTTATTCCAAAACCACTCATGCAAAGGCAACTGATCCCCTCATGCTCGAGTGACATCCCAAGCAGTTACAGTAGAAAAAATTCCATCAGAAGCTGGTTTCCACACACAAATGTCCAGCCCACAACTCCCTCTAATTTTTGTCTGCACAATTTCTACTATGATCGCCTCACCTACTAGCTCCTTCAGAAGTTGAACATTCCAAACCTGATCCATCTAGCAATCTCTGATGCTAAGCCTCTTATTAGCATATCAGTAAGTCTAGTTAATAAGGGATCCAAAGATAACCACCTATCAAACCAAAAAAAGGAATTTCCATCGCACAACAATATTTGTACGTTCTCCATAACTTCTGGTACATGCTTCATGATAGATCTCCACATTCTTGAATCCGAAGCCTTCAGATTATAGGACAAAGGATGCCCATCCTGAAGTATTTTCCTTTAAAAAATCAGCCCACAAACCATCCGAAGTCAATAGGCGATAGGCAAACTTCATGTGTAGAGATTTTTGTACCTCATGTAAATCCCTCAGCTCCAAACCCCCTTCTTCAGTGGGTTTGCAAATTTTAGACCACGACCTCCAGTGCAACTTCCTCCTCCCCTCCACTTCTCTCCCCAAAGGAAGTTAGCCAATATAGAATTTATTCTATCAAGAGTCACCTTCAGAACATTGATTGCCGAGAGGATATGAAGCGGTAAGCTATAAAGCACATGTCGCAATAAAATTAAACAACCACCTTGTGAAAGCAATTGAAATTTGCAGCCTGACACTTTTTTCCTTATTTTCTCAATAAGTGGCTCAATGACTCAAGAAGTCAGTCTACCAATAGCTAGCGGTGCACCCAAATAAGTCACAGGGAAATGTCCTTCTTAAATCCCATGACTCATAACAAATCATGCTTCCAAGATGAGTTTATAAATTTAGAAGGAAAAATCATCTATTTCTCACAACTCATCTTTTGACCCCGACCATTTTTATAAGTAGTCAAAATGTCAACAATCCTCTTAACATACTTTTTGCTCCCATTGAAAAAAATCAACAAATCATCAGCATATAATAAGTGAGAAATTAATGGTGCCCGCATCGGCTGAGTGAATCTTCAATCCAACCACTCTCAAAATTCTTTTTAAGCAGCCTAGTTCATACTTCCTCCATAATGACAAATAAATACGGGGATAGCGGATCCCCTTGTATGAGCCCCCGAGGAGGCTGAAAAAAATCTTTAAAAGTCTCATTCATCATTACAGAGAACCATAGAGATTTAATACAATCACCAATCATACTACAAAATATATGAGAGAAGCCAAACACCTTTAGCACCATCAAAAGAATATTACAATTAACCTTGTCATAAGCCTCAGCCATATCAATTTTTAACATGACATTACCACTCAAACTTTTTCTGTGAAGCAATTGCAGCATCTCTTGGGCAAGCGTAACGTTGTCAAAGAGATTACGACCCAGAACATAAGCTCATTGCTCATGAGAAACCAAGCTCTGAATAATACGAGTTAGGCGAGCCACAATAATTTTTGAAAAAATCTTGTAGGCTACAATATATATATATTGATGGAAATTGGTATAATATCATTCGATTGTACCTTGTTTTGCTATATATAAACTAGTTTTAATCAATCTGCCTCATTGAATCGAATTAGTTCGTACGTTTTCTAATAATTACATGATTGTACTCAATTCAAAACATGATAAGCATTAGTACTACATATACAATTCAGTCATTGCTATTTAATCGACAATTTTCATTTGTGAGAAACTAAAATTAATGTGAGTTCAAGTTTACGCTTAGGTCAAATTAATTAATTTAGAAGTGATCTATCAGGCCATAGATCGAGCAGGCCATACTCGATCGTCTTCCATGTTAAGATGCATGGCCGATCTCTGATCATCTGACCTGATCATTTAATTAGCTTCATCGATATCGACCATGCATTTGATCATGACATATATATACATACATATATATATATATATAGTCACGTGCATGCAGACTTGCAGTGGCAGTCAAAGAGCCCATACATGCGGGTGTGGTACCATCGATCGATCTGTCTCCAACTCGAGAAAGAATTGTAAAAAAAAAAGGCTCAAATCTTTATTGCCTTTAGCCTTAATTAGCAGACATTACATTGCTTACAGGGGAAAAGGGAGCAGTGAAAGTATAGGATTAATTTTACTTTATTGGAATAATAAAAAGTACTGTAGGCTTAATTAGCTTGCTTCCGCGGAGATTAAAGCCAGGCGCCAACGTAACATGATCACCATATATATTAACATAAAATAATTGAGAATATTCATATTCATTATACTCATTTTTATATGAACATTAACATATTATTATTGGTAAATGTGATGAGTGTTATTATTTATATAAGAATGAATATAATAAATATGAATGTTCTCTAACAATCACAATAAGAAAAGTAGGCTTTTGAGACCAGTTATATGCTGCAAATATGATTATTTAGAACGAAAACAGTACAATCACTACAAGAAAAATAAGTTTTTGAGAACAGTTATATGCTGCAAATATGATTATTTGGGACGAAAACAGTACTGTTTTCGTCCCAAATAATCATGTTCGTAACATATAACTGATCTCAAAAATTTATTTTTCTTGTAATGAATATTCATATTAATATCTTACTTTTTTATGGTCTAAGCTCAAAATGTCTACTTTATTTTGCATGCATGGAGCAACTTGGACAGGTGTCAAATATATATTAGCACAACATGGGCGATGTAAATAATTATATATATATCTAACTGGGATATATAAGAATCTTGCTCATTTTTAATGTCAATTTCCCAAAACATGAATTAGCAATTTAGAACTCTAAGATGCTTTTATCCGAGGATAGGAACCCCAAAACGCATAACCACCAATTGGTCTTTGACAATGGGCATCTGATCAAATGGGTTGGGTTGGGTTGGTGAGAAGCAGCAGGACTCCAACTTCGTAGTAAGCAATCGTCACAATTTAAATCTCTGTCAACCTTCAAATCCATCCTGTACTCTTAAAGTTAATTTCCTAGTAATCACTCTTTCTCTCTCTAGCGATCTCTCTCTCTCCCAGACTGATCACCTGATCTTTCTCAATTTTGTTTGTGCAATATTTCAGCTTGCATGTAGATATATATATATATATATATATATATATGGGATGAATGCATCGAAATAGCCGGCCGCCCCATTCAAATTAATGCAAGGACAGAGAAGCTATGCACGCAGGTTATAATAATTGTTAGAATATTATCCCATCTGGAAAATATTCATAAATTTTAGTGAGAATGATAATATGAATTATTCTATATCATATTTATTATTAAGTCTGTTGTGTAAATAAATAGATATCAATTAGTGTATTTGATTAATTGTATTCTTATTATTTTCTAGTCCTATTCTCCTTTAAATAAGAACATATGTTATGTGTTGAATAAATTTAATATAATAAAGATGTAGTCGTAAAAGTATCTCTTTTTTTATCCCTTCCCATTCTCTTATATATATAAATATATATATATATATATAGATTCTACATGATATTAGATCTTTTGCCTAACACTAAGCTCGATCCTATAGAATATTTATTCTTCACTTAGCTTTATCTCTCACAAACTTTTCATAACCGTTCAATTATATTTTGTCTTAAATCAATATATTCGGAGTATTTCTATTAGCTCTGAGACTTTTTATTGAATTTATCATTATTTGAACTAATTGCATGGGTTATTAAAAAAGTTCGAAGGGGAAAAAGGAAAATGCATGAAATAAAGAATTAATTAGCCGTTACATAGGCACCGCCAAGGCTTTGCTATAAATGCAAAACATCTAATTCCATGCTAGATGATGACCAAAAATGGCAAAAAGTTCTAATGCTATTTCTATCAATTATGATATTATTCGCCTCACCAAACTAATTCTTAATGTTATTTCTACACTTGCAAACTTATAAATATTAATTTTAATGATTGTTAAAATGTTTTAGGGAAAAAGGAGAGGAAATGGAGAGATCAGCTAGTTATTTTACTAGTGTACTAAAAAAGGGTCTGTTGCACATATGTGCAAAACCATGCTTCTATTAAAGAGATTCACAAATTAGATCACTGAAATTAGAAATAAATGAAAATGTTCCAAAGTCTGCTAATGATACATAAGGTGATTTTGTAACAGCCGATACACAAAAAATGCAAGAGCTAAATATGGAAGTGGGTACATGACAGCAGGGCATTGCTGCTAGGACATTCTTGCCATGTCCTTGATAGAGTTAGTAAGGGGACATTTTTTGTGATATCCCATATGAGAATGATAAGATAGGTGGTGTATGAGATCCCACATTGTTTGGGAAGGAGAAGTTCTAGCTCTTTATAAAGTTCCAATGGGACTCCAATTGTATCATTGACTATTCCTTTTAGAGTATAGGTCACGTGGTTTGAGCATTCTATTGGGGCGTTACAAATAGTATTAGAGACTATCCCAAGTAGAAATATGGGACTTGAGCCGTACCACCTACAATAAACAAGCCCGACAAGGACGTCGGGCATTTAACGGGGGTAGATTGTGATAATCTATATGAGAATGATAAGGTAGGTGGTGTATGAAATCTCACATTATTTGAAAATGAGAAGTTCTAACTCTTTATAAGATTTTAATGAGACTCCAATTGTATCATTGACTAGTCCTTTTAGAGTATAAGTCATGTGGTTTGGGCCTTCCATTGAATCGTTATATTTTCTGTTTGTAAATAGGTGTGTGCATTTTCTGTGCAGATAGTGGAATTGATCATTCTTTATCTTTTCTTCTTTTAGTTTTGTATTATTATATAAAGTTTTGGGCTCAATACGCAACATATAGTAATGAGGAAATTTTCTCTCAAATTTTTGTTCATTGAGTTCTCTCTGTCTCTCATCTTTCACATTTCCTACAAGTTCTCTATTTCTTTAACATGGAATCGCAACCAGTTTTGTGGCCTACATACTTTCTTTTCTGCTATCAGCCATATCACCTCCCTTTCACTTATTTCCCTTACTTCCTAACTTTATCACTCTATGGCTGAAGCAAATTCATCTCCGCGCACACCTTCCTCTCCTTCTGAGAATCCCAATAGTCATTTCTTTTGACAATGCTAACCTTGCAGCAATCACACTAAATCCAACAGGTTTTAACTATTTTTCATGACATCGATCCTTGGTTTTCTCGATGGAAGCATTAACAAACTATAACTCACCAATGTCCTCTACATACCTTGGTTGAGATGTAGAAATCTCATACTGTCTTGGATCCTGTATTCCACATCCAAAGAGAATGCATCCAATGTTCTATATAATGACTCAACTAAGGATCAAATATGGGAGAAACTCATAGCTAAATTTGCTCAGTCAAAAAATGTTAGGATTTATTAGCTTCAATACCAACTTGATTTGATTGCACAAGGAACTCTATCTATAAGTGACAATTTCACTCAACTTACTTGTGTTTGGGAGGAGCTTTTAACTATCAGCCTCTCCCCACTTCTCATGTAGGCTTTGCAATTGTAAAGTCTTAAAATCCATTAGTAAGACTCAACAAATAGACTATATTTTCAAGTTTCTAATGGAGCTTAATGATACATAAGATAGCATCAGAAGATAGATTATACTCATGAGCCTTATGCCCACCTTGGATATGATTTTCTCCCTCATTTTGTTGGAAGAAAGACAGAGAGACTAGATCTCTTGCACTACCTATTTCTAAATGTTCAGTTTTAGCTACTTTTTACAATCCTACCAAGAAGAAAGAGAGGTTTGAAATTACATGCTACCATTGTGGCAAAACTATACATACCAAGGAGAAGTTCTATTGACTTATTAGCTTCTCTCCCAACTTCAAATTCACAAAGTATGAACCAGGAATGCCCTTAGTTGCACATTCAGCTAATCAAGTTGCATCATAAGTCTAGGAGAAAGGGTTGTGAATTGTCTAAGGTTGCCTCTAATTAAAGCTCAACTTCAACAACTTGTTACTCTTGTCAACACCAAGATATCTTAGATTAACCTCAACGACTTCATTGCTCCTCTATCAGCAAATCAGTCTAAACTTGTCCTTGCAACCCTTACAGATCTTACAACTGGTCCTTCCCATTGCTCAATATTGTCTCTCAACAATCTTCAATGCCCCAAATTTCTCTATTTCTTTCTTGCTAACCATCGCCAACTCTCACTTCTCTTAAACTTAATAATCATCATTCAACACTTTGGATTATTGACATTGTAGCTACAGACCATATGGTGATTTACTCCACATCTTTTCTCACTTCCATCACTCATGCAACTAAAGCTTATGTTCAATTGCCTAATAGAACCCAATTAAAGTCACTCACGTTGGAAAAGTAAAACTTTCATATTCTTTAATACTCACCGATGTTCTTTATGTTCTATCTTTCACCTTAAACCTTATTTCTACTAGCAAGTTCACTCATAACTCATCTCTTTACCCTGTTTTCTTGAACAAATTATGTTTTATACAGATACTCTCTTCATGAATGACGATTTGTCTTACTAGAGTCTGCAATAGTCTCTAGTTTCTCATCCATAGCTCCTTTTGTCATAGTGTTGTCAACAATTTCCCTTCTTCCAGTTTCAGAGTCAATCAATAAACTAAATCTATTCTAAGTCGTGTTTTCAATGTCAATATGCAACAAAGATTTGATCTTTGGCACTTTAGATTAGGACATATATCACAACCAAAGAATGAATGTAATTCAATCACATGTTCTTGATGCAAAGTGTAAATAAATATACAATGCACTGTTTGCCATTCGGCAAAACAGAAATAAAACATTTTCTATTTGAACATATCTTCTACTTCATCTCCTTTTTATCTTATACACTATTATATTTGGAGTCCCTACTCTACTGCATCCATTCAATGTCACAACTATTTCCTAACCATTGTGGAAGACCACAGTTGGATCACTTGGTTTATCTTATGAAACTCAAATCTAAGGTTAGATCCATTTTACAGACCTTCATTCACATGATTGAGACTCAATTCAATGCAAAAACAAAACAAGTGAGGTCTGATAATGGTCTTGAGTTTCATAGGCCTGAGTTTTATAACTTTAATGGAATCCTACATTAAAAGTTATGTGTATATACTCCACAACAGAATGTAGTAGTTGAGCGAAAGCATAAACATCTCCATTATGTTGCTCGGACCCTCATTTTTCAAGCTGCTCTTCCTTTCAAATTCTAGGGAGATGTAGTTATGACTGTCTCACACATAATCAACAGAATTCTTTCCCTATATTGAAAAATAAATCTCTTTACGAAGTACCCATATCTTCCACACCTCCCTATGCTCACATGTGAGTATTTGGATGCCTTTACTTTACTTCCACCTTAAACATAATAGAACTAAACTGAGTCCTCGAGCAAAGAATTGCATTTTCTTGGGATATTCAACTTGGGTCGAAGGATATAAATTATATGATTTAGAAAACCAATCTTGTTGAATTTTAAGAGATTTCTATGTCTCTAGTGTTCCTTTTCAAACCTCCAATTCATATACCATCACTTCTAACCAACCAATTGATTTGGTTTTAGCCATTATATGCCCTACTAGACTCTGAACCTTGTTCTTCCTCTTATTCTAATTTTGTCACATCTAAACCCATTCTTGATATCTTTACTTCTCAAAATGCTTCCACTTAACATTCCTCACATAAACAGAACCACAATCATTCATTCACCTCCATTTCATCTTTTGAAAACTTTTTTCAATCTCTTGACTCATCATAGCCATCCAACGATACCCCAACTCCTATCATTCCACTTAGGAGAAGAGATAGGATCAAGCAACCTCCAACTTATTTACAAGACTATCATTGTCAAATGGCTATAATTACTCCCCATTCACATCCTTTTGCTGCCTCTATTGCTCATCCTATTTGGAAACACCTCCCCTGTGACAAACTACCTACCTCTCACAAATCCTATGCCATTTTTCTTTTACATGAACTTAGAACCTATCATAAAGCTGTGAAATCTCAGCATTGGTAAGATGCAATGAGGTCTGAATTAGAAGCTTTGGAAGGAAATATGACCTAGACTATCACAACACTTCCTCCAGGGAAGACAACCATTGCTTGCAAGTATGTGTATAAAGTGAAATTAAAGTCTGATGGGACAGTTAAGAAGCATAAGTCTAGATTAACGACAAAGGGTTATACACAAAGGGAAGGTTTTGGTTTCTAAGAGACATTTAGTCCTATAGCAAAGCTCACAATAGTAAGAGTATTTTTTAGCATTGGCAGCCACTCACAGTTAGCATCTTCATTAGTTAGATGTGTATAACGCTTTTCTTCATGGAGATTTAGATGAAGAAGACAACAAAAAATTACCTCCTAATTTCCATGGCAATGGGGAGTCGCCTAGTCAAGGCAAAAGACTAGTTTGCAAACTTCAACACCCCCTTTTTATATGGCCTTAAATAGGCCTATAGGCAATGGTACTCGAAATTCTCCTCAATTCTTACTTCAATTAGTTTTCAACAGTCCAAGTCTGATTATTCTTTGTTTACAAAAGAAGATAAGTATAGTTTTATATCCCCCTTGGTTATGTGGATGATATAATCATAAGAAGTTCTAATCTAACAACTATTGACAATGCTAAGGCTTATTTGCACTCTCAAATTCACAGTGAAATATCTAGGCATCCTGAAATATTTATTAAGCTTGGAAGTTGCTAGATAAAAAGCTGACATCCATTTATGCCAAAGAAAATATACACTTGAAATCCTTGAGGATGTTGGACTCCTTGGCTGTGAAGTGGTCAATACTCCAATGGAAGTCAATCGTAATCTCTCACAGTCATCCTCAGGTTTATTGACTGACCACGCAAGCTACAAAAGGTTGATTCGAAGATTACCTCTTAATAACCATACTTGACATCACATATGATGTTAGTATCCTCAATCAATTCATGGACAAATCAACACAGACACATGCATGCAAGCCACAAAATTTCGAGATATTGGAAAGGTTCTATTGGACAGGACATTTTTCTCTCATCTTAATCTTCTCTACACATAAAGGACTTTAGTGATTCAACTCGGGCAACATGTCCAAAAACCAGGATATCAGTGACTGATTTTTGCATCTTTATTGGTGGTTTTTTTGATTAGTTGGAAGTCTAAAAAATAAGCCACCATGTCACAATCTTCAATAGAAGCAGAGCACCGAGCCCTAGCACATACAAGATGTGAGACTACTTGGCTCATCTCTTTACTGAAAGACCTCAACATAGATCATGTCAAGCCTGCACTTTTATACTATGACAACCAATTAACCTTACATCTCACAAAAAATTCAATATTTCAGGAATGAACCAAATATATTGAGTTAGATTGCCATTTTGTCAGAAAAAATGTGCTAGCCAAGGTCCTCATAGCAATGCACATAGCCTCAAAGTTTTAACTTGCAGACATTTTTACCATAGCCTTATCTGCTGCCACATTTCGTTTTTTATTACCCAAGATGGGCCTTCTAAATATCTAATGCCCATCTTGAGAGTGAGTCACAAAGATTGATCACTGATATTAGAGATAAATTGAGATGCGCAAAAGTCTATTGATGATACACAAGGTGATTTTGCAGCAACCAATACACAAAGAATGCAAGCACAAAATATGGAAGTGGGCACATGACAGCAGGACATTGTTGCTGGGACATTCTTGCCATCTCCTTGGTTGAGTTTGTGAGGGAACATTTTCTATTTGTAAATAGGTGTTTGCATTTTATGTGTAGAAAGTGGAATTGATCATTCATTGTTTTTTTCTTCTTTTAGTTTTGTATTCTTGTATAAAGCCTTGGGCTCAATACGTAGCACATGATGGTAATGAGAACATTTTCTCTCAATCTTTTCTTCATTGAGTTCTCCCTGACTCTCGTCTTTGTCACATTCCCTACAAGTTCTTTGTTTTTTTTTACAGAGATCTAATAGATTTTCCCAAAAAAAAAAACAGAGAGATCTAGAGATCTAATATAATGCATATTAGAGAAATAATACACACAACATTTTTTATAACACTTTTCATCTTTGATAAGTTCTGACAATGAAGATTATAATCAATTAGTATTTTGAACCATATTAATTAATTACAGCTAGCTATGAAGTCATGTTCTTTTTTTTATCCGCACAACCATTCCCGTCTTGCGCGCTTCTCATTTTTCCAAGAAACTAAGATCATTCATATATAATTAATTTTCCTCAAATAGTTGATCTCTTAGATAATAGAATAACAAGGAAACTGATCAGTACATCTTCCGGATTTTTATGGCTATCAAACCTGCAATATTATATATCGACTTATGACATAATTATGCGATTTCACAATTGTGGATATTATCAGATTAATTTTCCATGATTACTCGGAAGTTGTACGTGGTGATCGATGAGTCACATAATTAATTACGATAACAGATCAGACTGTTGATCTTTTTGATCTACCCAAGAAACAGTTATTTTCAGGAAGTTAAAATATATATTGGAAGTGAATAAGCTGATAAGAATTTCATACGAATATCTCCAATGATGACAGAATTTGTACTTTGTCCACAGAATAAAATTCATCCTACCTGCTCATGATGATCGATACCATCGACGTCTTTTCCTTCAACTGCAGTTCTTCATGATCATGATGGTTATGGCGAAAGATCACTAATATCCTTCCTACCCTTCTGATAGAGCTCAGCTTGAACGTCTTGAGTTTGTGTCCTACAAAGACAAATAAGGTTCCAAAATTTTCGTCGCTTTAACTCCAGTACTTTAGTTGAACCTACCTGGCTTACCGGTCGCTAGTACTCCGATAGACCATCAATTAATATATATATATATATATATAATGCCCATGTGAAGAGCATGCATGTTGATATACCTATAGCATATCCCGGCCTTAAATATTCTTTGTCAACATGTTGAAGATCATTAAAAAAGGCAAATAGCTAGCTAGGTGTGTGCTCTTTATGCATTAATTAACATGCTGCTAGCTAGCTAGCTAGCTAGTGCTCGATATTGATCTTGTTTATAATCGAACACGTATTCCTTTCTGGAATTTGCGATAACGAGATTGTAAGCTTTATTAGAGAAAAATAAGGATGGAGTTATACATAGATGGGTTCTAATTAAACTTATATAGAGCGAGATGTTTGTTCCTTTAATTTTCTTTTTATCAATGGAGTATTGATCATCTTTAGGTTTTCTACAGAAAGTAAAAGGAAGCAAAGTAGAAAAAAGTAGTAAAAGCAAGGACTCAAGTTTTTAATGAGTTCCCTCGTCGACGAATTAAAGACAATAATGCAAAACAGTCTTCACGACATGATCGATCAATTCTCTTACATGTGAACGAAGACGCAGGCCAGTAATGGTTTCTCCGTACAGGTTAGGCAAGCTTATCTATCATGCTCACGTTTTTAGGTCAAGCTAAACTACTGTTGCTGGTATCATATCGTAGCGGAAGCACCCCCACAAACCTGCCCTTTTGGCATCAGTTGGGGGCCACACGACCATATTTTAGGTTTCAAATGTCTCTTTGCTGGTCCTTCCAAAGCAAAACCATCACTGTCTTAGATGGAAAGCTAATTATAAGCTTTTTTTCTTCATTTTTAGGGTTTGGATTCTATGTGCGGGAATCATTCTTTTTGCACTATCGAGTAGACAGAAGGTTGGACAATCAATTTACCAAGACAATTTTATGGTTTTACACCGTAAAACGAGTTACAAAAATGAATATATAGTCCAGGAAGATCAAATTCTATCTTAAAAACACAGCATCTCGTGGACTGCATGTGCTTATTTGTGAAAAGGTCAATTAATTAAGTCCATAAAAGAGATTTACATCATGATGCTATATATATATACATGGCAGAGTTAGGACTTGGCCATAACCACCATGCTCTTGAGTCTTTCTCTATGATCTGTCAGTTGAAGAGCAGTACTTCAACATCTGTTCAAAAAACTTTCGATACGAAAAAAGAGATCAGGCAGGAATTAAAATCTTAATTAGAAGATGAGGAAGCGGCAGGTAGTCCTGAGAAGACAAGAACCATCGGAAGGCTCCGCAACTTCATCTGCCACCGTTTGGAGAGTGAGATATGCGGAGTGCCAAAAGAATCATGCAGCTAGCATCGGAGGTTATGCCGTTGATGGGTGCAGGGAGTTCATGGCCAGTGGGGAGGAAGGGACAGCAGCAGCACTCACTTGTGCTGCCTGCAATTGCCACAGGAGCGACCACAGAAGGGAAGTGGAGGCTGATGTAGGGTACGAGCGTGCTTGATCGTCTTCTTCAAATGGATCTTAGAGATATTAATATTATTGAATCCATTTTCAATCCAAGCTGTGTGCCGTTTATCTTTTATCTTCTTTTGGTTTCTGATGGTGGTTGAGATATATAATAGGTCGTATATTATGAATGGATCATCATAATGTACTGATGAATTGCAGCGTATTTCATTTGTGGATTTGGATTGAGACCGTTATTGATCAAGTTTTTATAATTTGTGTAGAAGCGTAATCTCTGGTTTCATATAATATTGTATTGAGTAAAAGAATGAAACAAATTTATTTTGTTTATTAAACTAACGATCGAGCCATTCTCCCTCCTTTTCAATTTTTGCACATGTATAGCAGATCTGGCAATTCATCAAAACAGGTACTATATTACTATCTCAATCTGATAAATTAAGAGAAATTTCAGCTTTGGTGTGTTATATAGTTATATATATATATTATGCCTGGAGTAGCTAGGACGAAGTGTGATCTATCCATGGCCAGGGAGCTCATGCGGATGTAGATCAATGAAAATGGAAAACTATTATCATGAAATCGTTATACATATATATATAATACTTGTATATATATTCTAAGCATATGATTGTAAGTGCAAACATAAGAACTCCAGGATAGTCCTATATTCATGAAGAGCGCGCGCCATCCACTTAACAAATTGGGCAGGGAAACAACATGGATCCAGTACACTGTACTACTACTCCATCTTCCAAAAGTTCTGGAAATTCGCAGCATGTGCAAGATTGTTAGCCTAATTCTTTGGGATCCATCTAATTAAGCCAAACAGTACCCTGGTTAAATGATCAGTCCTCAATCTACCATATGAATCCCTATAAAGAAAATCATCAACCTGCAAGGTCTTGATGCCATACGTTATATGATGGCCGGATAAAATTATATATATATATATATGCATGCATGATGTTTAATATCCCTTGATCATGAAGTGTATAGTTTTCCATGTAACTAATTCCCTAGAAAAAGGGTTTCAATTATCTTCACTTCTTTGATACCATCTAGCTAGGATTCAAACAGATCAATCATTTGATGAAAGTACTCGTCCTCCAACTCGATAGGCTAGCTGCACCATGTCAAGTACTCGGATATAATATCGGTACCCTAGCTATTGAAGCAAAATTTTCATAACGTACAGTACTTAAAATTGAGAGTTTCAATTTTTCCTGATGAGTTAATTATCAATAGTTACGTGCATATGTATTCATTGTTTCACTCTCTATATGTATAAGTTTATAGCTGATCTGTTAATTTATACTTAGCTATGTTAAGTACTAATTAATACGTCTTCTCTTATTTTTCTTTTTTCTTCTTTTTTCCAGATCAGGAAATTAAGCTAGCCTCTGATCATACCATAGAAATGTAATAGGTCGTAAAAGAGTATGATTTAATGAGTTACACTCACTGATTCTGATTAGCAAGTTCTACACTAGTGATGCATCTTTAATGTCTAGGGCAAAAATGCATGGGATATATATTTTTATACATACAGCTAGCTATAGTACTAGCTAGGATATTAATTACATTTAAAGTGAAAAAGCAAATATGCAGCAGTCTGGTTACAGTATTAAAGGCCCCCACAAATGTAATCATGCAGCTGGTTGTTATAATGGAGAGTTTCTTTAATTAGCTGATTAAAAGCTAATTAAAAAAGCTTAGTATCACAGGGGATCTTTATGATCACCTGTTTTTGGAAAGGCACTGCGAATGATCAGTCAAGAACTATCTAGCTAGAGAGATCAGAGAGAGACAGAATATTTAATCCCCACAAGATCATCAAACTAAGAAAATTAAATTAAATTATTAGTACTAGCGATCACTAGCATGCATGCTCTTATACGCACGCGTACAACATGAGATCGATGCTTTCATTATATATATATACCAATTATTAAATTCGTCTGTTACACAATTTTACTGTTTTCAACGCCCTAAAAAATGGGTGGCGCCGATATTTATTTATTCGTTATATATATATATATATATATGAGAGAGACGTCACTACAACACAAAAAGTTTTTTGCGGCATTTGATAAGTTGCCGTAAAAAACTTCAAAATCACCGTAAAAAATCTCAAAATCGTCACAAAGCTCCAACATCGCAACAAAAAATCATTTACCGCGTTTTGAAAATCGTGGGTTAACCGCCACTATTTAGGCGTGACAATAAGCATAATTTCTCGCTGCAAATGTTTAATTTCTTGTCGCAATGCTACTATTTGTGGTTAGAAAACGTAACAAATGTAACTATTTGAGGCAGAATGTAACTCTTAACTAAACAAAATGTAACAAAAAATCTTATTTATTGTAGTGCATACAATCAATTCCATGTACCTATTTAGGATAACACAAGCACATGAATATGGTTGATTAAATACCAAAATTGATCTGATAAGAAAATAATTAATCACCTTGCTTAGTACCAGAACAAGGTTGAAAATTGAAGGAGGTGCATGTTCGATATATTAAGGTACGTACGTGGATTCCCCCCCCCCCCCCCCCTAATATATCATTTAGCTAGAGAGATTGCATAACTGATTATCAAGGCGCGCGGAGGATCGTGATGAAGGCGCCATTTAATTTGAAACCATTTTCAAAGATGAGAATTTGTAGATCATGACAGACCAACAGAGCGAATAACATTAAAATATACCAGAGCAGAGCTAGTAGCAGTCAATTAAGCTACAAATATCTAAATTTCTGGTCTTCAAAGATAGAAAACATGGAAGCTACAGAATTGATGTTATAAGTTCTGCTCTATTTTGTTGAATACGTGCAATAATTAGAAAGAGAAAAAAGAAAAAAAAAATCATTTTTTATATCTACAAGAGTGAGTAACAAAAATTTTATTATATAAAAATTAGGATTACATTATTTGTATTTACACTAACCATAGTCGGTAGAAATGTCATTCATTCCGCTCCACTCTTCTCACTCTTGCAACTGCCTAGTTATTTGTCGATCTATCTGTATTAGATATGAACACATATTTCAACATATTTTTATTCTGAAAAACCAACATGAGAGCGATGACGTGGTTGGATAGAGTATAGTTTGCATGTGAACAGGTGTACGTAGTAAGCAAAATGACCGACCGAGTTAGGCCTTGGAGCTAGCATGCATGGAGCGGAGAAATATTGAACGAACCTCCAGCAGGTATACATACAGTAACCGTCCCGATCGAATTGGGTGGATGTACTCATTCTGAAAGTTTCAGCAAAATTGATCAACGCCTCGAATAATCTTTTTATATATTCATATACATATATAGCAAATTAATTTGTTGATACAGCTAGTGGAATTCGTTATATCCACTAAAAAACTATTGATATTACATGACCAAAAGATCGATATTGCCCTAGTTGGCTGTCGATTTCCACTCATCACATGATAGGCCATGGTTGTCAAGTTGGCAGGGAAGATAAGCTTTTCTTATGCCTGGTCAATAGGCATTATAGCCATCATTGATTTCAACCATTTATTTACGCCAAGTGCCTTTAATTAGTGGTATCTTAAGTGGGCTTTAAATTCAAACTTTAATGTGGGTACCCAAAAACAGAAAACCGATGCTTCTTGATCTTCTTTTTTCCTAAGTTGGAAATCAATGCTTTTATTTTGCCCCTTTTAACCTGGCCATGTTACTGATCATCAGAAACAATTGTCGGGAATTAAGATTCTCTCAATTCATTATCTGAATTTAATTAGAATCTCAATTAATTATGTGCATGATAGATGTTAACCGGCCATTAAAAATAGCTATAGGCCGACGTCGTTTGACAATATTTATTATTAATATCTTGTACCCAATTTTTCTAGCAATATTAAACGCTCAATAAAATCTGTAATATATATATATAGGACATATTTTAATATTCTATCTACTTTTAATAAACATTTTAGAGCATTTTGATCTAAATATCGGAGTGATATTAGTACTAAGAATATATTGTTGGCCGGGAAGCGATCATAGTGTCTAATTTGTAAGTTAAATTCAGAGATAAGAGAGGCCAGTTGCAGGGTCTCAAGAAAGAAGCAGAGATTATTTTCCTATGCAATCCATTGGCCCAATGAGCTGAAACGAGGAGGGTGATCGAGGCGACATCGAGATCACTAGTACTACAATTTTTTTCTGTTTGTTTCTTCTCATGATGAGCAGAACTAGCCCAACTCTGAGTTAAATTTTTCTGAGGGATTGCTCATGCGGACCATTTTACCCCATGAGTGGGCCGGTTTCATTTAAATCCCATTTTAAGTGATTTGGTCTGGATAATAGGTACTTGAATTATTCAAAGGACAACTCTATATTTATCTTGAGTTTTTATTATTCCAAAGATGGGCTAGTTAGACAACTCATAAATGGGCTCTTTCCATAGTCCACGCGTAGAGCCCTGCGACTCCTTGAAGGGTTACCCTCAATGGCCCCCAAAGTAGGGCAAGCTGTTTGAACAGAAACGGAAGCCTGCATTATATATTTCCTAATTTGGGGTAGACAAATTAATCACAAAAACTGCTCTTTCCTCTTTGTTTGTAATATGAAAATTCCATAGATTGACTGGACATTACTTGACCAGCTTTCAGTTCGGGCTTCAATCAATTTTCACTCAGCTTTTAGTTCAGGCTTCAATCAATTTTCACTCGTGGTGTTTTAATTTTTTTTAATTCTTTTATTTAATAATTAAAAAAATAATTATTAATATATTGATATTTTTGTAATATTTTTAAAAAAATATTTAAATGAGAAATAATTAATAATTAATAAATAATAATAAAATAATTGCTCGATCTCACAAGTTTCATAGTTTTGTTTAAAAATATATTTTTTGGAGTTTATATCTATGAATAAGAATATTTTGATTAAATTTATTCTAAAATTGAAATATTTCTATCTTTTATTATTTGAATTCCAAATAAGTCCAGTTTTATGAATTGTATATAGCGCTAACCTTTGTTTAATGTTCGAGTTAGTCATTGCAAGCAGCTAGCTAGCTCGCAAGTTGGGCTTAATTTCAGAAGAAAAAACAAGGAAAAGAAATCATAAACTTGCAGTACGTACCAAGGATGGCAAGGAATTTCTTCGACGACGGAGATTGCTGACTATCTAGGCAAAGGATCTGAAAATGGTTGGACCACCAGAGCATACAATTACAACGTGTCATGCAATAAAATCTTTATTCCTCAAATAATTGCGTACGTGGTCCTTCCTTTTGCTTGTATTATGTGTTTTTTTGGTTATGCTTTTGCATGCTTCTTTTCTTTTGCTAACTCTTTCTCTTTTAAGTGTTCTAGTGCTTGATCTAATGGTACTAATTAATATTGTTAAATTTTTATTGCTAACTCAACTATCCAATCTCGTTATTTAAATTGATATAAAGATGTAGATTTTATTATTTATATTTTTTTAACAGCCATTAACATCAAATTTATTAAAGATATATACTTTAAATCACAAATAATGACTTGTTTTCCATTTAAATCTTGATTAGTGAATGTGAGGTTCTTACATTAATATTGATAAAGATTAGAGAGAGAGAGAGAGAGAGAGAAGGGCCGGTTGAGAATTGGGATAAAGAGTTGAAATCGATCTTGAAAGAGATAGGTAGGCCTTTATCTTAGTTGTTGAACCTTTTTCGAAAGTGGCTTTGTGTGTTAATTTGCCCGACTTTTGGAATATTACGTCCAAAGACAGAGTAGTCCATTGCTGGTCCATCTATATAATATAGTCGGTGCCTGGACAAAAGCCCTGTGTATAAAAGGACACAAATGACAAAACACCCGACCAATTGGCGAAGGATTCCTCTCCAGAATCCAAATCTACAATTGACTACCAATACAGTTTGCACTTTGCATCCCCAATTTACCCCTGCCAGCTAGCTCCATCAAAGTTAAAACTAACTTCACACTCATGTAACGTGCAATTGTTTCTATTAATGAAATTCAAACATAATTCTTTTGAAAAATATATGTAAATAATAGTGAAATAATTTAAGTCGAGGTGTTTTATTAAGTTTTAAAAAATGAAAATAATTTTGTAATCGAAAACACTAAATCCAACCGAAACATTCTTCTTCCGATAAATTTTACTGATTCTGAATTTTTGTTTATTTATTTATTTATTTATTTATTTATTATTGCTTTTACTTATTGATTAAATACAATTATATTAGCGAAGAGGCCCTTGGCCTCTTCCAAGATTCACAAAAATAGATGAGACAACTAACCATGTAATGGTGGTATAGAGTCTAGAATTTTGGTCGGGGCCGCACATGAGGAAAGTAGAGGTAGGGACATCACACGATGGCTAGCGTCCTTATCAAGTACATGTGTATGTTGCTTTGCATATTCAGGCCCCCACCACATTGCCCATTTGCCATTTGCCATTTGCCATTTGCCAGTTGCCATGGGAATTAAAACATGCACGTTGTAAAATTGAGTTATAAATTAGTCGTTGATAAAGCAAACCGTGTGAGTAATTAATGATTCGGGTGCTTAATTAAATATTTGGATTAATAATCAATTAATTCGTTAGTATATATGTTGAAAATTATTTCATCCACACGTACGCTAAATATACATGTGCGAATGCATTTTAATTTTGGGTATTTGCAATCGAATTAGTGGGTTGCATGAAAGCATGCATAATCATGATCGAGTGGTTAGCCCAGTGATGAGTCAGATCACTAGTTTCTGATACTACATCCACATGATCATGAATTTGGTTGTTTTCTTTCATACCAAGTTACAATGATCAGCTTTACAATTTAATTTATTCATAAAGTTTCCTGCTCACCCCAACTTTTAAAAATGGAAAATAAATAAATATAAATATAAAAATAAATAAAAACTCGTGAACCCTTCAGGTTCTGTTGATTTGGTTAAATGAGTACTGAAAGATCAAAATATATAGAGACATTTCTGGTATTTGACTATGCTTAAAAACACCATGAAACAAAAAAAGATCACTTGATTATATATATATATATATATATATATATATATATATCAAATGCCTCTAGGAAGGGAGTGAGTGGTTGCTAGGAAAATAAAAGAATTCATTTTTTTCGTTTACAAGTTTACAGAACATGACTCTTAACCGCATAAACCCAAAACCCATTGCAGGCTAAAACTACATCTTCCATTAATTTGGAAAAAATATATAGAGAGAGAGATAGAGTTATCATTGTATATATGGTAGAACTATAAATATATATATAGTTGTTATTTTGGTAGATTTCAAAAAATGATAGATGTAATCGTAAACTTGCAAGCGACGTACAATCACTTTAAAAAAATAAATATATATAGGATCCTAAATCCTAGACTCGCATAAAAAAAAATTAATTTTTTTAACAGTGAAACTTTTTTTTTTTTTTTCAAGTGATTACATGTTATTTATAATTTCACGATTATATGTAGTATTATTTTTTTAAAAAAAAATAAGAAAGAGATCAAGATATTGGTCCCACCAAATATATTGGTAGGCCTCTGTCAATAAAAGTTAAAACAAAGACAAATCAACGATCAAAGCTAAATGGGTAGCATAGTAAGGTTATGGGAAATTAGGGTGTTGGGAACCATAAAATAATTGGTTTTAAGTTCAAATATCAAATCCTGGCATGTTTGGGTCGCAGTCATGCAATAGTGAACTTAGGCGTATATACAGGCAGCGCCTGGCTTTGCCCGACTTAACAAAAAGAAGGAATTAAGCATTACATATTTAAGAGTCTTATGGTCTGATGAGATATTATTCTATTCTTCAATTAGAAGATTTGGATTTGAAAAAAATTGTTATCACCCAAGTAGCTGCTGGATGTAACACGGATTCTTTCGCCACAAACGAGGATTATCAATAAAATTAGATTAATATCGTTATTTAAAAAAAATTAAAAAATAAACAAAACATTACGTTACATATATATAAAGTACTCCATTAATTCCATCAAAACTTAAATCTCTTATTAAGCAATTACGCGCTCATAATAATTATTTCAACTAGTAGTACTGCAGGTGCATTGAATATCTGCATATTGATCAGCATGTAAGCAAAGAGATCAATCAAATCACGACAAATAAATAAATAAATAAATAAAATAAAATCTAATAGTTTAAATATGCATGGATGGATTCATGAATGCATTTAATATTTGATATTATTATTGCGTGTGAGTACTGAGTTCTTTGTAAATTACCGAGTACTTCAATAATTTAGGCAGCTAGCTTCTCACCTCACTGAGGAGTGAGGAGTGAGGATAATTGAATGAGGCACGACCCATCTCTGTCTTGGCATGCATACAGTTAGCTAGCTATATAAGTCTATGAAGATGTCGATCACGAGACACCCCAGCTCCTACCCAAACAAGATCCTGACTTAATCAATGACCCAAGACAAAACAACCCAAGATGTCGTAGACAAGACAATCCATATAATTTAGTACTACTTTCATCATCATCATTATTTTTGAATTATACCAATAGCAATTATATATATAATAATGAACCCATCTGTTTCCCTTAAAAGGGAAGGGAACATTATTAAAAAAATATTACAAATACTTTGCTTAATTTATATATCATCTATCTCAATCATCAGGTTTGGTTACTAATCCCGATTTCTTCCAAGTAGAAAGCTCTAATGAGCTTCTCAAGTACGGATCCCATTATCTTAAATTAAAGAGCAAAAGCTAATGCACATGGCAGTGGAACAATGCTTTTCTAAGCTCGAGAGAATAAATAAAGCCATATAGAAGTGTGTTTAAAACAACATTAGCCTTATCACAAGTAGTAAAATTCTATTGTAATATCCACAGGACCATTTGCTACGGAATTATATATATATATATATAAGGTGTATCATATCTGTTATATATTTTATTTATTCTCTCTGAATAAATTAAAGAGTAAAGAATTACATAAAGCTAAAAGGTCCGGATGATAGCTAGATCACTAGATAATAATATAATCGGGCGCGGCCAGTTGATCAAGTTGCAACACTTTCTGCTTCTTTCTCTCAGACAGAAGATAAA
Source organism: Platycarya strobilacea (assembly GCA_036898215.1). NCBI lineage: Eukaryota > Viridiplantae > Streptophyta > Magnoliopsida > Fagales > Juglandaceae > Platycarya > Platycarya strobilacea. The sequence goes on from CM072546.1 coordinate 3,358,611, forward strand.
GAAAAATCTCCCTCCATCCACCTGATCTGATGAGACACTAGATTCAGAAAAAGCTGCATGAAGTTCTTCTTGTTCTAACTTATAATAGATCAGAATTAGAATAAATCTGAAATTAACAATCAAAAAGTTAATAATGATCCCCACAAATTACCCTTCAACACCATGCATGCACAGTCCCAAAATATATTTATATAACCACCAAAGGATCAAGGATATATATGATCATGCGACATAAAAAAAGAATTAATAAATATAATTGCTGAAGTACTTGAAACCGCAAAAAGAAAAGCTAAAATAAACCAAATCGAATTTCCTTTTTTGGATCAATCTAGCTCTTCCACGATATCCTCAACAAGGTGATCATCATCTCATTAAGATCATTAACTGAAAAAACAATTTAAAACTGAGCAAGATTAACCAACTACAAGTAATTAATATTCTAGTCTTACTGATCTATCTAACACCTCCTTATTATTTCATCAAAGATCAAGAAGATGAGGAAGACCCATTAGCACCATGAGCCCCGCTGTCACTCTGGTAGTGATTCGGGTTCTCGCCGAGGTCGTTGGTTTCGTCGTTGTTGTTGTTGTCGTTCCCGTTCCCGTTCCCGTTGCCGTTGTTGTGGGTTTGCTCAAGAATGTTGTTGGTGTTGTTCCCATTCCCAGTATCATCCGCATCTCTCCTCCCAAAGGTGTTCTTATTGTTATGCATCCACACCTTTAGAACACCCTTTTCCACCCCAATTTCACTGCAAAACTCTTGCACCAATTCCTGGTCTCTCTTTTGCATCTTCCATCCAACTCTCTCCGCAAACTGGTGCATCTTTTCTTTCTGTTCCTGGCTGAACTTGGTCCTAAACCGCTTTCTTGCATTGGAGCTGGGCGAGACCATAGGGTTAGGAGGCCCAGCTGCACTCTCCGGTTGAACCGAAAGGCCACCAGACAGAGCCAAGAGCATGTGGGGGGCGGAGGGATAGTAGGAGGAGGAGATCGGCGGCGGGGATGCTGAATTGGGGCTTCGATTTGAGATAGGCGGTGGTGGAGGAGGAGGGTGATGGCGGTGGTGGGGCTGGTACTCGATGACATGGGTGGTGGCGGCGGTGGGGATAGGGTCTTCGGGCTCTCGACGGTGGAAATTGCGGTGGCAGCCACAGGCAGCGCATTTGAGTGATGTTGGGTCAACGGAAGTGGCGGAAGGGGAGGGCATGAACTCGCCGCAACCGTCTAAGGCGTGTCCTCCTAAAGATGCTGCGTGGTTTTTGAGGCATTCTTTGTAGGTGACAACCAGATGGTGGTGGTGGTGGTGGTGATTGTGGCGTTTGAGTACACCGTTGGAGAAAGATAAGGGCTTTGAGGAGGGTTGGATCCGAGTTGGTGTCTCACTGTCAGCTTCTGGGGATTTGGTAGCAATAATGGTGTTTGTATTGGTGGTGGTGGTGATGGTGGGGGTTATGTCCATCGCTCTAACATCTAGGGAATTATAAAAATGATAAAAAAAAAAAAAAAACGGGCTTTTTGAAAGAGTTGTTAGGGTTAGGTTTTTGTGCAGATTAGAAATATGCGTCCATGGAAGTGGTAGGAGGGTGGACAAAAATGGATGAAATAGGTGGAATACAGCAGAGCGAGACAGACAACATTAATTTTAGAGTGAAGAAGAGGAAGCACAAGGAGAGGGAAGCAGAAGAGATGATGATGAGAAGTGATGCTGTCGATAATGAAAATCTGAGTTTTGTGGATGTCCTCCTTAACCACTTGTCTTTTTAACCCTGGTTCTAAATCCATGGTTAAGTTGGGGACCCCACCTTGGGGTTAGATGTTGTGTGTAATAAATATACCTGAGCTAGTGAACCTTCCCTATAGTTTCTACAGTCCAAATTTCTCATCCTGATCTGAGCTTTTGACCGGGTTTCCTCTCAATAATGGTCCGAGTTATCAGTCCTTGTTAATTATTGTGGAGAGTAAAACCCGAGAGAGAGAGAGAGAGAGAGAGAGAGAGAGAGAGAGCGCTACTCTGAGAATCTCAGACATTGACTGTAACCCCATCTTAATTTTGTCAAGTTTGCTTGTAAAGGAATGGACCCCTTCAAAACCGTAAACTAGAGAATTGATAAACCATATACTAATTTACTACTCTTAAACTACTATTGAATAAAATATTTTTTTTTAATTTTTTTTTTAATTTTGATTTTGATTTGATGTATCAAATATTTCAATTTCTTTTATTTTATGTGAAAGTAGTAGAACTGTGGATGGAATATAATCATATCATTGCTCTCGTTAACCATATCTTCATGATTTTTTAAGTTAAGTATAGTAGATAAATTAATATATTATAAAATACAAGTTTAAATAAGATAAGAGTCCTTTACAATTTTTTAAAAAGTTAGCATATATGTAAAATATAAATAAAAAGTAAAATAAATGACTTCTAAAAAGAGAGATAAATTAGAGCTATTTATTTAGCTCTCATCCAATTTCCAATAAAGAAAAAGACTATTTGGTGATAGTTTCAAGTTATAACTAAAAGTCACAGTCGTGAAGTGTGTGATGCACCATATTAGTCTATGTTGAGAAATTGTCACGCCCGTTTTCGCTTGATGCTTAGTTATGAATAGTAAGAAGATAGCAGAATAACAGCTGGAGTCGAGTCGTCAACAAGTGTCCCTTTATAGTAGTATTGACACGTGTGGCACACGCGTTGCCTAGAGCTCTAGAAAAGCAAGCCCTACCAAAAGATCTAAGGCCTCTAAAGTCAACCGAGCCACGAGTGACTTCAAAAATGCCTTCATACCACGTTTGCCCGTGGCTAATGTACGTAGCATTAGTCACGTGTGCAGCTCACGTGTAGGATGAAATCCTAATCCCCCTTCACAGATTTAAAAGATCAAGCAGTTAGAAATGTTGTTAAAGTTGCTTGTTGTAGTCGATGTTGCTGATTTTTAATAAATTTGCATTTGATGCTATTGAACGAAAAAAAATAGGAACAAATGAAAAATACCCAAAAACCTATAGAGAAAAGTTGGGAAGGGATGGAATTGAAGGGAATTGAAGGGGAGGTGGTCGAAGCCAAGCCCTCCTCCACTTATAAGGAAAGCATAAATGCTAGGTTTTGAATGGCAAAAATCACAGAATTTGGAGAGAAGATTGGAAAGAGACCATGTTTATGTAACTAATAACTATATCTTCAATTGGGATAAAATTGGTGGTGATTAAAGTTAAAAATTAAATTAGAAATTATTAAAATATTATTTTTTATTTTATTATTATTTTAAAATTTTAAGAAATTAAAAAAATATATTTTATTTTAAAATAATTTTAAAATTATAATAATAAAATAAGATAAATCCATCTCGTTACGCTTTTCCCCGCGACTGCCCAAATACACCCTTCTTTTATGAGAGGATAGAGCGGGGAGGTCGCCCTCAAAACTGCTACTGCTAGTTAATGGCAAAGCCTTATTTTCCTGAATGTGTCTGTTGGTTGTGTTACGACCACTGGTCCCACTTGGTCTCGGGAAGGATGGTAGAGATCGTTGTCGATATGTGAGCGAATTCCCGGACGTCGAACGGAGTCGCCGGAGAACACCGTGTTTTGATAGCCAAACGACATCGCTTCGACGAGTACTTTGCACGGTTGCCAACTAGTCCGGACAAACAACGCGTCCCGAAACCGTACTGTGAACCTGGGTTGTACTTTTCTCCAATGACCAAACTGCACCCCGAATATCGAACTATTAGCAACCCAGTCCAGCCCACAATTTGGAGCTTTTAGCGTACGAAACCTTCGATTTCAGGAGGTTGATAACTATTAATCATGATTAGGACGTAATTAAAATGCAAGAAATTGATGACACGTGTAAAGACATGTTGCACCTGGCGACACGCGCGTCGCACCCTTTTCATTTCTTTGCTGCCAGGTGTGTTGATTGACCCCTGCCCACAAAACTTAAGTCAAATAATTACTAGTTTCGAGTCAGCCTTGGAGATCGATTAAAGGGATAAGAACAAAGAAGAGAGAGCAATAATAAGCTGCGGGAAGACCACTTTCTTAGAGTGCACTGATTTTTGCGTTAAGTATTCTAATAAGGGAATACTTATACTATCTATTTACAATTTTTTTATAATTTTTTTTTACAATTTTTTAATTTACTTAGTAATTAATAATGTAAATATTAATAAAATTATATTATATTTTTATTTGTTCTTAATAATTAAGAATATTTTAAAAATTAAAAAAAAATCAAATACACACAAAATTATAAAAATAATTATACTTCTATCATCACTCCTTTACTAAAGAACAATCAAGCGGTGATTAACATGGGAAGGGGAACACATAATAGTATTAATTATTAAAGAAAAGAGAGGGGGTTGGATGACGTAAACGGACCAATGATAGATCAGCTAAGGTTTAATCATCGAACGGCGTGCAAAGGTTGCTTGCATTGAAACTCACAAGCCGTGAATTTATTAGGAATGAATAGGCTGTGGGAGTTAGCTAGCTGGACGATATGGTCAGACATTCAGAGTTTTCAAATGTGGTCAAATAATATAATTGAAAACAACCATTTTAATATGCATGGTGTGTGGAATCTTATATGTTGGATTAATATTCAAACGTATTCTTAATCAAATTTTCACGATTTCATGCATGTAAATGAAAAGAGACTGGCAAAACACAAAAGCAATCGAAATTATGAGAACCCAATTAAATGTTTGATATATGTCGGCAGTGCATAGCATGCATGCATGCTGATAAACAATAATAAAGTGTTGCTTTTTTTTCTTTTAAATAATTGGTAACCCGTCGGAAAAAGTAGGACGGGGAGATGTTTCTTTAGTGGGTGGAGAAGATCATATATTAGTCATATGCGTCCCCAAACGAAACAAATTAGAAGCAGCTAAAGTCCCTTTACCCTTACATGAACAGGGCGCCGTGCCTTTATAAGGATCACACAACACCTCAAACGTCAGTCGCGCCAACAATATTACATGTTAATATAATTTGCACCCACCGGCTCCCACTTTATATTTTCAGAGGTACTATATACGTACTCACAGTCATTTTTTCCCAAGCAAATATTCTTCGCTAGCTCAAGCAAAGTTTTCTCCCATGGAACCAACCACGCACCCAACAAAAATATTTGTTTGTTTTTGCCATCTTTTTTATACTCATCACTATATATATATATATATATATATGTGTGTGTGTGTGAGTGTGTGTTACTCAAGACAAGAATATTTGAGTAGAATGTTGGACTTCAAAACGACACGACCCAATAAATCATTCCAAAGTTGAAAGTACAAGGTGGCGCTCTAAATGTCCTTGATCAATGCAACTCCATATATGTATAATTCCGAATGAATAAAAAAAAAAAACTGCTACGTTGAAAGCTCATGCGATCTAGCTACCAAGATCATTTAAAATTTGCAATATACCTCAATCATTTAATAAATAGGTAAACCCTTAAATGATAATGGAACATGAGCAATTTGTATGAGAATGGAACATGAGCAATTTGTATGAGAATGGAACATGAGCAATTTGAATGATAATGGAACAGGCGCAAACCATCCCCACTGGCCAATAATGGTACGTTCTAAATACAATCATTCAAATTTATAAATGCCATACCGATCAATATTATTATATTGGCTTATATAAGATATCCATTGTTCTCATTATTTCTAATTATATATATTCTTTAAAAACTAGAAGTGGACAGTGGGGGATCTGCCCCTTGCCACCCCGCTCCGTCCGCTTGGATAGAGCAGATTCACCACTCTGTATAGCAAGGGATGGGCCCCCCTACCTCACATTGGGGGATTGGGCGGGGGCAAATGAGGGGTGCCCCTGCTCCCATTTTCCTCCGCCCTGCAACCCCTTAATTAAAATTAATTTTAAAATATATATTATATATGATATAAAAAAAATACCCTCAAAGAACATAAATTTTATTTCGATTTCATTTTAAAGAGTAAATAAACCCTCTTATCGAAAACGCTTAGGTCTCGTCACCTGCCATCGTGACGTTGTCCTCAGTTGCTCATCTCCATTTTGAGTCCTCAAGCTCTCACAAGGTCATCTCCATATATGCGGATAGCACCCCTATTAAAAATAATAATACAATATGTGCGTGAACGCAGTGTTATCTAATGTTATCAATATACATAATATGATACTAATACATATTGTGTATATATATAGTAATTTAAAGAGTAAAAATGCAATCGATAAATAAATTAAGTATGAGAGAGAGTTGTATATGAGATAATCTCTTGTTGTTTACGACAAATTTATTAAAATTTAATTAATTATATTTTTCAAGTATAATTCGATTTATAGCTCTGGTTTCATCTGCCAAGATTCTTTACATCAATTGGCAGCACTTTGATTTTTCATTAAGAATATTGAGGAATGAATTCCCCCTCCCATCCCCATGTATCGTTCAAAAAAACCTTTGGTTCCATCTAATTGTAAAAATAAAACTATATATATGTATATATTAATAGAAAAAATTTGAGTGCAAGTCAGACTTGCACCCAGCACTACTCATATTAATAAGATTTGTCATCTGCCTCTACTTAAAAGTAAGGAATCTACTCAAAACAATTATACAAAAAAATTATATATGTATAATTTTTTTTATAATTTTTTACACAATTATATTTTAAGATGAAAATATTTATATAAAATTATGTTACTTATATATATTATTTTATGAGAATGTCTATTATTTAAAATATAATTGTAAAAAATATTATAAATTTTTTATATTTATATCATTTGAATTATTTATATCATTCTTCAAATATATGTTTGGAATATCGGTCAATCGTGTCACTTCCATAATTCATTTTGAGTTTACATGTTTGCCAACCATTTAAACCGACCTTAATAGTATGTTATAAAAAAAAAAAGTTTTTGTTGGATAAAATTTTAATTTTTTAATTTTTAATTTCTTATTTTTGATTAAATATAACTAAATTTTTTTAATAAATATATAAATTTATACTTTTTAAAATATAATTTTAAATAATCTAACGAGTATTTTCTTATAAATCTTCTTTGGACACTAATGGCCGAGTGCGTACTATGCAAAGTACGAAAAGGTATTTAATGTTCTAGTAAATTACGTTGATACCCCTGAAAGCTGGGCCCACCTCCTTGTAGGTTAATCAACCCTCCTGAATCTGGGTCTAATTTTCAAACTCATTCCAAGGAACTTCTCTCGTTTTCTTTCGGTAAAAAAGTTAGGAATAAATGTTGGAGATAAATTATAGATAAATATTAATTGATAAATTTTAATATTTCATATCTGTTGTATATTATATAATATTTATGAGTTGAGGAATAAAAAAATTATTTGAAATTAAAAAAAATAAAAATAATGTATTTTATTTCTCATACTATATTAATTGACGTTTGTCCATTATTTATTTTCAACATTTATTTTTAATATTGCTCGTCAAATATATATCTATATATATACATATACGCGACTAATTTGTTCGTTGAATTAATTCCGTAGTTTTTTATTAAAAGAAAACGCCAGCTTGGTTTTTTATCTGATCTCATCATATGAAAATCGATAAACTCGTCCGCCTTTTAATCAATTATTAACATCGATCGGTGCCCATTTTGAATTATAATGTGTCAATTCTATACCTGAATCATGCATGCATAGCGAATTTGGTCGTACGTAGTAGCTAGTAGTACTAAAGAAGTGAGCCATGACCAAATTAATTAATTTAAAGTGCTTCAACTAGCTAATTAATTAGTCTTCTCACTTATGTAGTCTAAATTTAAATTCTTTTACAGGTAGAGCCATACGTATATACTATATATAATATAGAACGTAGACTAGCTACTATATTTATAGCAGCTAGCTTGAAGTTGACGGGCAATCAGTGCCAATTATTAGGCACCTGATAAAGATAGCTTGGTCACCAATTATACATTAATATAATATTGTTCGACGCGTAGTAAAGTAATACAGTAGCTATTAATTACCTAATAGATCTTGACCATACTGATCATGATAAACATTGGTGTATATATGAATGGATTATATATAACCATGCAGGCCCATTAATCTAATGGTAATAATTCCTTGTTTTGGGGGGTCAAAGATTAAGTTAACTAGTGCACAGCAAATACCTAACGTACTATATATCTTGCCAAAGCTGGAAAGAGGGTATTCACCTAACTTTCAACAGCGCCTCACGATAGGTAGCAATACCATAATGGACTTTTATAATGGCACAAAATCAGCAAGAAAATGGCCATATTATTGGTGTAATATTATGTATACATATATTATATTCAGATTAGAAGAACCCCCCATGAAGAGTGACGTTAGGGAATTCTTGGTCTTTACCAAATGAAATAATGGGAGGGATGGTCAAGGCAACAACCGGCACTGCTTTTTGTACAATAAATAATATCTTCGAGGCGTAATGACCTACACGTCTAATTGATCAGGAAGAGGAAGAGGAGGAGGAGGAGGACTCATATATAGCTAGGCCAAACTGCTAGAGGTACTATGGATCATGCATGGATGGGTTTTAAAGGTCGGTTGTTTTTGTTGCTCGATCGATGAATATCAGTGCATGCTAATTTAATCCTACTGGTGGCTGGTCTACAGCTAGAGACAGGCTAGATCTTTGATTATTAGCAGCTTCCTTAATAATCCATTGGTCAATCATCCGTCCTGGACGGACGTCAGTACTAGTCTTCTTCGTCATGTTTAATTCCCCCGCGAAAAAAGTAAAAAATATTGTTCATTATAGATGATCTGCATATATGCATGCATGGCCTTTCTCAGATTAATTATAGATCTACCTACATGATGGTCACATGCAGCCTTCTTAATTAGATAGCTGCTTTAAAGCATGAAATTCAAACTTCAAAGACTATTCTATGGACACGAGTAGAGCCTAGGGGGCCATATTTAATTTGCGTGCATCAATACCGCAAGAAACAGATCATTAAGACCCATTACGTACGAAGAATTTCAAACATAAATTAGGACATGATATATCTTTGTACTTAGACAACCATAGCCAGCCTGAAAACTGAAATCAAGCAAACATATGAGCTTGCTTGCTTGCAATATTGGAGCTAATTAATCTGGGTTCGATTTTATTAATGTTGACGTGCAGTGTAGGGCCTCCCATGTATCCTACTAAGCCAGTCTGGGCCCGGCCTATATTTCGTTGATCATTCTCTCTTTTATTTTACCTTTTGCATTGGCCCATTTTAGGGTAAAAATTGAAATGAAGAAATGTTACCGATCGAGCCCATTAATATACCACATGACTCCGGATGTATAGCTCAACTTGTAATGCTTCTCTGGGCCCGATGACTTGTAAACAGCGCGGCTTAACCAGTAAGTATATTTACCAATTCACCGAGCCAACTTAAAACATTCATTTAAATTTAGAGCAATGCTACGTTTAATTTTGTTTTAAGAACTGCAATATTATATACAGTTTCTATTTAAGTTTGTGGGGATCGATAGAATCTATGGATAATCTAGATGAAAAAGATTCCGAACCGCAAAGAGGATTACAAAAGACGAAAGATGCAACATTTAAAAGAGGCAACCACTATCCTAAATATGTCGTCAGAAGAGTATACCAGCTAACATGCAACTTTTAAATTATATGCTGAAGCAAGAGCAAGCTGCTAACTAGCGTGGTGTGGTAATGAGTCAAATGAGGGTTTAGAGGGTTTAGAAGAGTTATCATAGATCTATCTACAAACATGTGGTGGACCTACTTAATTACTCCTCCTGCATAGTACTGCGCCCACCAATTACTGTGTTTACCCCCAAAATCAAAGTCAATTCAATTTTTGGTGCCAGAAAATGAGATGTCATTAGCACACAGCTGGCCTTTTTGGCACCCTTTGCTTTCTGTCAGGGGTTGCACATCTTGTTTTCATTACCCACATCACTCTAGATTGCTTTCCTGTGCCCTAACCACCCCTATCATTCTTTCTCTTATTATTTATGCCATTCTCTTGCCTTTTCCTTTTGCCAAATTATAACATTTCTAAGTTTCATAATCGGGATTGAATTTCACGGACGTTTTAATCATTAACAAACTAGAAATAGTTTGTAGGTCAGCTGGATCACAGCCATATTGATGCGACACACGCACGCATATAATGTTGATTCAACCCATAGAACTTGCCATGAGGCCCACGCGTCCAGTGTTGCCTACATAACCCCAAGTCCAGGAAAAAAAAAAAAACCCTAAACCAAACACACACACACAGAGACCTAATTCGAGAGAAGCCCATATCACTACCACTTGTGCCAGAGAGACAACTTCTGTCCAATACCCATAACTTTATATGTAGCCCAAAAGCAAGAAACCGAAAGCCCAATAACGAGCTGTAATAAGAATATATTAATTTTGATACTGTGTAAAGTTGGAAAGAGATGGAACCGAAATCACGGAAACCAATCCAAGAATCATGATGATCATGGACCAAGATAATGCTACCAAGTGGAGTATTATTATTATGTCTATTGATGATCACAATGGAAAAGATGATAACGTGTCCGACTTTATGTACGTAGTTTCCTTTGAATAGAATCAATATTAATTAGTAGGCGTCCCTCCGGACCCTCCCTACTCAAAGCGCACGATCTCACAGGATAAATGAAGCAACAAGATATTGCTGATTTTATGGGCTCCCTGCATGATTAATGTGATCTATCTTTGATCTTTTTCAGGCAAGCAAATGTATTAATAATTTGGAACAAGTGGGTCTATGTATCAGTATATTCTGAGTGACGGTGATCTATTTTGGCATGCCTGATATAAATCTGGCTCCCCCCCACCTCACCCCACCCCACCCATGTGGAAGGTACAACATACCCACATGCGAAGAACATGATTGTACTGATTAATTTAGCTAGCTAGGGTTGTCAACTTTGGTCTTTTTTCCTGTGCTTGAATCGTACTGTCATGCCATGCTGATGCACGAGCCCTTGTTGCTGCCTTTATATATCTTTTTCACTTGACCCATTTTATAATTTTATAATATAATATATACACTCAAAAAGTAAATTAATTATGATTTTGATGCAACGTCTTGTGTTCTTTTTTGAGGCATTAACAATTCATGGAAGTAGTTAAGGTAATTTTTACTCCCAAGTTGTTGCCTGCCACACACTTTCTTTAAGATCAGTACCCATCCACATTATAGAATAGCAGCAATATTTTTGTTGATTCCATGTGAACTGGTTAATGGCTCGCACATGTTCCACAGTACTGATCATCTGATGATCTCTTTCTTCCTCTCTCATCCTGCATGGAAAACTGGATGAGCAAGAGAAGTTAGAAAATGAGACATGGTACTCATGTTGAGGCATTAAATGGCCGAGGTAGCCCTAGCTGCATCCTTCCCCCACCAGATCATGATCTATCATTTATTATATATTTCTAACAATATTATATCTTTTTTTTTTGTTTTGCATAGATTCAGGCCGACGATCATGTTACGCAATATTGTTGCATACATTTCGGATTATCTTATGCGTTGTTGCATATAATTAATAATTTTTTCGTGCCAGTTTGCATCGATTTAAGTAGATCATTTCGTACAGGATTAGCTAATTTAAGAGGCTTGGTTTGGATTTCGAAATAAGATAAGATGAATTTATTTTTTGATATTATTATTATTTTAAAATTTAAAAAAATTATCTTAAAATTAGAAAAGGTTATTTTGAAAATTAAAATAGTTATAATGAGATTTGAATTTTTTTTATTAATATTTATATTTTATAAAAAAATATAATAATAAGTTTGAGATGAGTTAAGATGAAATTGGTTCTCTCGCAAATACAAACGAGACTTTATTATTAAAAAAAAAAGAAGAAGAAGAAGAAGAAGAAGAAGCTATTCGTACTTATTAGTGTATTATGAATTATAATATTTAAGTTTCTCACATTAATGCTGCCTCTTTGTCCTGCATGCAGCCTCAAACTTAAATGGAAAGGATTTTTTTTTTTTTAATGGAAAATGGAAAAAGAATTTCATTTGTAAATTGGTGAGCCTCGTTCCCTAAAGTTGCGTTCTAATTATTGATGTGATTTACAATCAATTGTCTACATGACTAGCTCCCCCGCGCTTCAACTCGATCATGTTACTGCCCACCTGCACATAGCTAGGTTTCAGTCCATAGCATTCAAAAAATGATTATTATAATTATAAAGAGATCTTATAAAATTAATTTTATAAAGTTTTATATAATTTATTAAATTTATTTTATAATAAAATTAATTTTATAATCTAATAAATTATATAAAATCATTCAATTTATAGAATTTATTTTGTGAAAATATCTTTATAATTAAAGCATTTTTTTATGTGAAAGAATCTTGTAAGGTATAATATATGAGTGATGATATATTTATCTTTTTTACTACATTTATCATTATTATAAGTGTATTTGTTTTTTTATTATTATTTTTAAATATTTTTTAATATCCTTAATCATTAAAAAAATTTGGAAAATAAATAATTTTACTAATAATTATTTTATTAATCATTAAATTAAAATGAAATTAAAAAATATAAAAATAATAATGATAAAAAATAATAATAAATTAGAAAAACTATCATTATTCGTAATATATTGACAGGAATATGTCATTTTTTCTCATTCTTTTTATTTATTTATTTACTTATTTTATGGTACCACTTAGGCCTATTCATCTGACCTGGCCCGATTTGAAATTTTAAGATATTCCTTAATATTTTAATTTTTTTTTTGAAAAAAATTAAAGAAAATTTTAAATTTAGATTCTGAATTTAAAAATCTAGAATTCGGATGAACACTCCCTAGTACCACTCTTTTTTTTCTTTCTAAAAAGTAGAAGTAGTAGGATATAAAAAGATAAGATAGGATAAGCCAGCCACATTATCCTCATTCCTCATGACTAAAGTTTCGCGCGCGCACACATATATACATATTCACAACATAACCATATAATAGCCACTTATTTTGAGATCAGAGAGATGTTCTTAGAAAAAAAAATATAAATATTTGTAATTGTTAAGTACATAAATGTCGTATAATGTTTTGATAAATTAAATATATATTAAATTTTTACAAAAATAATTAATGTTTTTAATAATAAATTTTAATTTTTAAAGCAATTATTTAATACTTTACTAAATTATCATCGAAAAATAATAAATTCACAACAATTTATATAATATATTATATAACATGTGTTGTAAAATAAAAATATTTTTATAAAATAAAATTAATTTTATAAGTTAATTTATAAAAATATTCCTATTTTATAATTTATATTATAAAAATATATTTTGTGTATCATTTCTCATTACTACCCGTCGGTGAGAGCACATTTGTCAAACTGGTGACGCTCTGGGTAACGTGCCTTGGTCAGAGAGAGGAGCACAATACCACATGCAATAGGACAAACAGATTTCAGCTTTTGCAGTTATTTTCCTTAATTATATACTGCCCTTCCCTGAGTTGCCTCTCTCATAAATTATCCTTCTTTTGACCTGTTGGCTCACTGTTTCTGTGGGACCATTGTCCACAACTACTTCAACTACCTTTTACCGTCCTTGCTTGGATGCACCAACGCCCCCTACCTTCTCCATAAAATGTCGGATCATAGATATAGGCTCATTCAATGACTCTTCTCTTTTTAGAATACTTTTATTTAGGTTGTAAAAAGATCTAACCATATTTAGGTTGTAAAAAGATCTAACCAGATTAGTAATTCGGATCGAATTGATTGTTTTGGATCGAGACTAGATCAGAACGAATAGATTGAATAAAATTCGTTCTGGTTCAATCTAAATTTTATATGGACTTATTGATTTTGATTTGGTTTCGATCCAAAGGTTTCTCCTCCTGAATTAAACTGGATCGGACCGAACTCCTTAAATATATATTTATATATGTATATATAAAAATAGTATATAAATTATAATATTAATATTAATATAAATTAATATATATTTTTATAATATTAACATATTATTATTTATTGGTTGACTAGTTGTAGTATAAAAATATAAATTATAATATATAAATATAGAATATTAATATTAACTTATCAGTAATAAGTGTATTATTATTATTTAATATATTATTATTAATTTATCACTATTTACTAACATATAAATATATAATATACTAATATAATAGTATTATTAATTATAATTTACTAACATACTTAATATATAATATATACTAACATATTAATATATAATATATACTCTCATAATATTAACATATTATAATTTATAGTAGTTAAATTTAGGTCAAAAAAATATTTGATTATTGTAGAATTTTAGATTAAATTTAGTCCATTAAATCATATGGGGCACCTTTGGACAGAATCGGACAGTCCCTGGACCGAATTGGACCAGATCAGTATGGACCGAACAGGAGTTCGATCCAGCCCAGGGTGAGAGAATTCTTGGACCAAATGGAATCGGTCCACAAATTTTCTGGACTGGACCGGACCATTTACACCTGTTGAACCCAAGGTTTCAAGTCTCGTATTTACGTATAAATTTTGATGATAACAAATAATATTGAAAACTCAAACTCAAGTTGTCTATGCATGAAGGGAGCTAAACACATCAAGAAATCAAGCATGAGCAAGAAAGATATCAAGTCTACAAATGAAGCTCATAGATTATTTTTGTACATCTCTTGATAAAATTAGAAATTGGATTAAGGCTCCAAATTACTCTTTTTTCTCATAAAACATCAAATTACTTTTTCCACATATGCAAGACATTTTTAAATGTCTTAGTTTTGAAAATTATATTTTTCACATGTGCATAACACCATCAAACAAAATAATTTCGAAAATTATATTTTTTATAAAAACTTGATTTTATAAGATGATTGATTATCATATTTGACATGTGCATATTTTGTTTGAAAGTCTTGAAGGGAGGTGGTGTGTTTTTTTGACTAATGCAAAAGGTAGATGATTTTGTTTGAGAATCTTAAAGGGTGGTTGTGTGTTTTTTTGACAAATATAAAAGATAGATGATTTGTTTGAAAATCTTAAAGGGTGGTTGTGTGTTTTTTTGACATATGCAAAAAGAAGATGATTTGGTTTGAAAAATAAATCATGCTCATTTTGTCTTGTATGAAAAGTAAAAGATTAGGTTTGATTTCTTTGAAAAATGAATGGAGTTGTCTTTGACAAATGCAAAAAGGAAATGTTTTTATTTGAATTTTTTGAAAAGTGAATAGTGCTCTTATTTGACATGGGAATCTTTTCAAATTTGAAATTGAAGACTCATTTACCTATAAATAGCTCACTTGAGTTTTGCAAAAATCACAACAAGAGCTTACACATCTATTGCTAAATTTTGCATCATTCTTTCAAAGCTCTCATTCTCTCTTTTCTAAAGTTTTGAGCCTTAATTCTTGTTCTTGTTGAGAGAGATATAGTTTGTGCTGTATTGTTCTTATTTCACTCATTGAGGAGTGTTTTCTGATAGCCTACCCACTATCAATTCTTGTATCAGTAAGAGGGTGTGTATAACCCTTGTGTGTGTAGAAGGTGTTCTACACGGGGAATAGTTAAATCACCAAGTGTGAGGTGATTGGAAGTAAGAGGGTGTGTATAACCCTTGTGTGTGTAGAAGGTGTTCTACACAGGGAATAGTTGAATCACCAAGTGTGAGGTGATTGGAAGTGTAGAGGGTGTTCTACACGGAATCTTTGGAGCGGTGCTGCTCAAAGGTGTAATAGGTTTCTATCTCCACCTAAAGGAGATTGAATAGTGGATTTGGGAATCCTCAAGGGGTAGCTTGAGGCGAGGACGTAGGCAGTGGGGCTGAACCTCGTAAAAATACTGAGTTTGCTTTCTCTTACTCTACTCTTTATATTTCCTACTGCTTTATATTTTGGTTATATTTTATATTGTATATTTAGTTTATAAGTATTAATTTTTTAATATAACCCAATTCACCCCCCCTCTTGTGTTAGTCATCTGGGCAACAAGTGGTATCAGAGCTAGAGCTCTATTATAAGATTAACTATCTTTTGAGTTAAGATCTTATGGCTAACATTGCAGCTTCATTTGGTGAAGGTCAATCTAGCAGTCGGCCTCCACTCTTTTGCGGAGACAATTACTCATTCTGGAAAGTTAGAATGAGAATATTCCTTCAATCTCAAGGCCGAGAAATCTGGAAATGCATTGTAAATGGACCTTATATTCCAACAAAAGTGGTTGATGGAGTAAAGGTCAAAAAGGAAGAAGAAGAGTTTGATCGTGAAGACGATAGACTTTATACTTTGAATTTAACTGCTATGAATTTATTATATAATGCTCTTAATGGTAATGAGTTTAATAGAGTAATGACTTGCACTACAGCAAAGGAAATTTGGGATAACTTGGAAGTTACTTATGAAGGAACTTCTCAAGTCAAGGAATTAAAAATTTATATTCTTACTCATGAATATGAAATGTTTAAGATGAATGATGATGAATCTATTTCTAGTATGTACACTCGTTTTACTAATATCATAAATAGCTTGACAGCTCTTGGCAAAGTTTATTCCAAAGTGGAGATAGTAAGAAAAATTCTCAACTCTCTACCAAAACGTTGGGAATCAAAAGTGACAGCGATTCTTGAAGCTAGAGACCTCAAGAAGCTCGAAGTGAATGAACTCATCGGGTCACTTATCACCCATGAGTACACATTGAAAAGAGGAGAAGAAGAAGGAAAGTCAAAGAAGAGCTTGGCACTTAAAGCTGTTCCACATGAAAGTGAAAGTGATGAAGATGAGGAAAATGACGACAAAGATGAAGAAGTTGCGATGATAACAAGAAGAATTCAGAGGTTCTTAAAGAAAAATAAAACTCCTCCAAGGAAATCCTTCAATAAGTTTTCCAAGAAAGATTCAGGTAAAAATGACACTTTAATTTGTTATAAATGCAATAAACCCGGTCATATCAAGCCAGATTGTCCTCTGCTAAAGAAAGATCGAAACAAAGGCAAAAAAGCAATGAAAGCTACGTGGAATGATGATTCAAGTAGCTCAGATAGTGAAGCAAGCAATGGAGAATCAGGAAATCTTTGTCTTATGGCTAAAGATGACATTGAGGTAACAAATTTTGATAATATTGAAGATCCTTCATATGAAGAATTGCAAAATGTTTTAGAAGAAGTATATGAGGAATTTAAAAAATTGGGTATCAAGTATACTGTTTTGAAAAAGAAAAATTCTTCTTTAACAAACGAAATTGATATTTTAAGAAAAGAAAATATTGTTTTGAAAGATGAAAATTTTGAGTTGAAGAAAAAGAAAACTGATTTAGAAAATATTATTGAAAACTTTACGAATGGAAAAAGAAATTTTGAAAAACTTCTTGGTAGTCAAAGATGTGTTTTTGATAAGGCAGGCTTGGGATATATGCCAAAACAAAAATACAAACCTTATAAAAACTTCTTTGATAATCCTTCTACATCAAAGTCCAATATTCAAAATTCTTTTCATAAAAATAATTTTGTTAAAAAAAGATACTATTATAATCACTCAAGTTCTTCATATATGTCACATGCTATTTGCAATTTTTGTAATAGAAATGGTCATAATTATTTTGCTTGTCCTACTAGAAGAAAACATACAATGACTATTAGGGCCATATGGGTACCTAAAAATCTTATTTCTTCTAATACTAATAAATAAAGGACCCAAAGAACTTGGGTACCAGGAATTGTTTTTAATTGCTTTTGTAGGTATGCATGAAGTATTCTACAGGTAAAAATAAATGATTTTTAGACAACGGATGCTCAAGATACGTGACAGAAGACAAAACTAAATTCATTGACTTCACTTCTAAAGAAAAAGGATGTGTGATATTTGAAGACAATTCAAAAGAGAAGATCATGGAAATAGAAGGAAAGATCATCAAGACTTAGTACAAGATGCAACCAAATAGTGGAAACATGTGAAAGATCATCCAGCGGAATAAATTCTAGGAGAACCTTCACGAGATGTAAGTACTCGATCATCTTTTAGAAATATTTGCAATCATACTGCTTTTCTATCTTAGATTGAACCTAAAAATATTGATGAAGCACTTCTTGATGAATCTTAGATTCTAGCTATGTAAGAAGAGCTTAATCAATTTGAAAGAAATGATGTTTGAACACTTGTTCCTAAACCCAAAAATCATACTATTATTGGAACAAAATGGGTTTTTAGAAACAAGAAACATGAGTCCGGAGTCATTACTAGAAATGAGGCTCGACTAGTGGTCCAAGGTTTCAATCAAGAAGAATGAATCAATTATGATGAGACATATGCACCAGTCGCAAGATTAGAAGCTATTCGAATGCTACTTACATATGCTTGTTATAAAGACTTCAAACTTTTTCAAATGGATGTTAAAAGTGCTTTCTCAAACGGTTTTATAAATGAAGAAGTATATGCTGAGCAACCTCCAGGTTTTGAAAATCATATTTCTCTAAATCATGTTTTCAAACTCACAAAAGTACTATTTGGATTCAAACATGCTCCTAAAGCGCGGTACGAGAGATTCAGTAGTTTCTTGATTGAAAAAGGCTTTTTAAGAGGAAAAATTGATACAACTCTTTTCATTATATACGAAAATGATGATATTCTTTTGATTCAAATTTATGTTGATGATATAATATTCGGTGCTACTAATGAAAATATGTGCCAAGTTTTTGCTAAGACTATGCAGGAAGAATTTGAAATGAGCATGATGGGAGAGCTTATATTCTTTCTCGGATTGCAAATTAAGCAAGCAAAAAGTGGGATATTCATCAATCAAAATATATTAAAAAATTGCTGAAGAAGTTTGGGATGGAAGGTGCTAAGGAAACTGGAACACCAATGAGCTCATCCACTAAACTTGATAAAGATGAATCCGGTAAACTAGCTGATTCGAAGGTATATCGAGGTATGATTGGTAGCTTATTATATTTGACAACCGGTAGACCAGATATTATGTTTAGTGTATGTTTATGTGCACGTTTTCAATCATTTCCAAAATAATCTCATTTGATTGCAGTCAAGCGGATTTTTAGATATTTTGCCAATACCATTGAGTTAGAGTTATGGTATCCTAAACACATTATTTCGATCTTATTAGTTATTCAGGTACCGATTATACTGGTTCTTTGAAATAAGATATCATTTTTTTGAGATCATGTGCAGAAAAGGCGATATAGTACTGGAGTTCACAAACACACACGATCAGTTAGCAAATATATTCACAAAACCCTTACCAGAAGATAGATTATTTATGATTAGAAGAGAAATAGGTATGATGCATGTTATGAATATCTCTTGAAAGATAGATCAGAGTTCATAAAAATAGAGAGATATTTTTTTAAATACTTTTACATAAACTTGAGGTTCTTAGCCTCATGTTTGAGACGCTCATTCTCTTCATACAATATCATGTCATCCCTATCCATGGGAACTGGCAAGCGGAATGAAGAATCCAATAGAGATTTCAATTTTTTATTCTTCTGCCGAAGGATTCCTTCCCTTGTGTGAGACTCTTGAACAATTCGTTGAAGTACAACAATTTGTTCTTTAAGCTTTTCAACCTCATGATTTTTGACTTGTAGCCGCTGGGAAAAAGCGACAATAGAGGATGAGTAGCGAGTCCCGAGACTCACCAAGTCGTAGATAGCATCGGAGTCTGGCTTATTAGCCAAACTGTTGTTCTCTTGCTGCAACATGGCGCCAATGGTAGCTGCAGAAAGGACATGAGATTGAGATGTAGAATACCTCATGGATGCATCTAGAGGAATGTTAGAAGAATAAGCCATTGAGAAAAGAATTGAAAACTTAAAGCGAGAATATTGAAGGAATGCAGATGAGTTATAGAGATGAGAATAAGATTTGATGCAAATCGGATGAACTTTAAAACTGATTTTATAGAGATAGCATAAAGAACAAGACAAACTATTGTCTCTTCAAATCTTATTAGTCAAAAGAAATATAAGATATGCTGGACACACATTGTCAAAAGTTTTCTTACTAGAAAAACGGTTCTCTGCTCCTATCATGGCATTGACGGCCTTAGGAGAGAAGATTGATGGTTGATGCGTCAAGGGTTCCTGATTCAAGTCTGGAACATTAGTGGAAGAGAATTGTTCGGCCATTCTATCGTTATGGAGAAACAGAACTTAGGTCAATAAGCAATGTTTTTTTTTTTTTGGTATTCGATTGGTGAAAATGATTTTTTTATAGAAACTTGGAGCCTTCAAACCCGTTTGTCAACAACATCAGGCGATTGATCTGCTTTCGCACCGACTGCTAGAGCTAAGCCTCCAACCTTTACAGGTTTTGTCAGATACGCGTGGCTCCGCACCGAATTGCCAGAGTTAGACTTCCAACATTTGCAGGTTTTGTCGGACATGCATGGCTCCGCACCGCATTGCCAAAGCTAGGCCTGCAGCTTTTGCTGTCTTTGTCGGACACGAATAATTTTAATTATTCATCTTCAAATCTCCGAAACATCTAATTCGTCAATAACATCAAGCGGATTTAAATCTTCTTCCGCACCGAGATGATAAAATTCGGCTTCAACGTTTGCAACTTTTGTCGGACACGGGTGGTTCTAATTTCTACAGTCTTTACTAACGCAGCGTTTTATTTGTCTATTGGTTATTACAGGAATATATCTTATTGATCTAATTATGATTCCTTTTTAATGATGCCAAAAGGGGGAGAAGTCTTATACTAGTATTATACTACCCTGTTATATATGCTAGAATCATGTTTATATTTTTCTTGAAATACTAACGCATATTTTCAGGGGGAGCTTAAGTATTACTGCAGGTCGCAGATTTCTACTAAGTATTTGTCATCATCAAAAAGGGGGAGATTGTTGAACCCAAGGTTTCAAGTCTCGTATTTACGTATAAATTTTGATGATAACAAATAATATTGAAAACTCAAACTCAAGTTGTCTATGCATGAAGGGAGCTAAACACATCAAGAAATCAAGCATGAGCAAGAAAGATATCAAGTCTACAAATGAAGCTCATAGATTATTTTTGTACATCTCTTGATAAAATTAGAAATTGGATTAAGGCTCCAAATTACTCTTTTTTCTCATAAAACATCAAATTACTTTTTCCACATATGCAAGACATTTTTAAATGTCTTAGTTTTGAAAATTATATTTTTCACATGTGCATAACACCATCAAACAAAATAATTTCGAAAATTATATTTTTTATAAAAACTTGATTTTATAAGATGATTGATTATCATATTTGACATGTGCATATTTTGTTTGAAAGTCTTGAAGGGAGGTGGTGTGTTTTTTTGACTAATGCAAAAGGTAGATGATTTTGTTTGAGAATCTTAAAGGGTGGTTGTGTGTTTTTTTGACAAATATAAAAGATAGATGATTTGTTTGAAAATCTTAAAGGGTGGTTGTGTGTTTTTTTGACATATGCAAAAAGAAGATGATTTGGTTTGAAAAATAAATCATGCTCAATTTGTCTTGTATGAAAAGTAAAAGATTAGGTTTGATTTCTTTGAAAAATGAATGGAGTTGTCTTTGACAAATGCAAAAAGGAAATGTTTTTATTTGAATTTTTTGAAAAGTGAATAGTGCTCTTATTTGACATGGGAATCTTTTCAAATTTGAAATTGAAGACTCATTTACCTATAAATAGCTCACTTGAGTTTTGCAAAAATCACAACAAGAGCTTACACATCTATTGCTAAATTTTGCATCATTCTTTCAAAGCTCTCATTCTCTCTTTTCTAAAGTTTTGAGCCTTAATTCTTGTTCTTGTTGAGAGAGATATAGTTTGTGCTGTATTGTTCTTATTTCACTCATTGAGGAGTGTTTTCTGATAGCCTACCCACTATCAATTCTTGTATCAGTAAGAGGGTGTGTATAACCCTTGTGTGTGTAGAAGGTGTTCTACACGGGGAATAGTTAAATCACCAAGTGTGAGGTGATTGGAAGTAAGAGGGTGTGTATAACCCTTGTGTGTGTAGAAGGTGTTCTACACAGGGAATAGTTGAATCACCAAGTGTGAGGTGATTGGAAGTGTAGAGGGTGTTCTACACGGAATCTTTGGAGCGGTGCTGCTCAAAGGTGTAATAGGTTTCTATCTCCACCTAAAGGAGATTGAATAGTGGATTTGGGAATCCTCAAGGGGTAGCTTGAGGCGAGGACGTAGGCAGTGGGGCTGAACCTCGTAAAAATACTGAGTTTACTTTCTCTTACTCTACTCTTTATATTTCCTACTGCTTTATATTTTGGTTATATTTTATATTGTATATTTAGTTTATAAGTATTAATTTTTTAATATAACCCAATTCACCCCCCCTCTTGTGTTAGTCATCTGGGCAACAACACCCCCTACTACTTTATTAGATTGTATAAAATTATTTTTTTTAAAATATAAATTTTTATATTTATTATAAAAAATTAGTTATATTTAATTAAAAAAATTGTAAAAAAATAGAATAAAAATATTTTTTATAAATAATAAAACTAAAATTTTTTTTCTAACATTGACTAGATTTAAGAAAACTTTTAATTTTATTATTTATTTTTTAAGATAAAAAATATTTTTATTCTCTTTCTCCACAAATTTCTTATTATTTTTTTATCAAATATAACTAAATTTTTTAATATATATAAAATTATATTTTTTTTAAATTTAATTTTAAAACATCAAATAAAAATGCTATGAGGTGATCACAAGCAAAATAGTAAAAACAATATAAATAAGAAAAGTTCTCTACTCTTTATTTTTGTAACTCAAGAGTAAGACGATTTGTTTTACTAAATATACAAGGTATGATGATGAATTGAAAACTGCATGTGGTATAAGAATAACGAATATGAATCGAATAACTCATAAAACTAACAACATAAAATAGTCATTCTTCTCAATATTTCTACACAACACGCTATACTTATTATTATTTTTTGTTTAATTAAATTAAATTTTCTACTCATTATTCATATATTACATAATTAATAAAAATAAATTAAAAAACTAAATGCGATGTGTCTGATGACTTGGATTCAAAACAGTAATGTCGGTGACCCAATACACCCATTTCATTTGTGATAAAATTTTGCATTTTTCACTTGAAGCAAGAGGCAAATTACATTAATGATTCACCATATTTGAACGGTATAACTACCCTAATAAATGTAATCTGACAGGTGTCATTTCGTGTAAGAGAAGACCACATTATACTCCATACAAACGAGCGCACCTAAAAATAACTTGGTTCACCGTAACTCTTCGATAATGTTCTATTTATATTCCCATCGCCACTCCACTATACTACTACTTACAACCCAGCCCCCTCGGCCTCGCCTCCGTCTCTTTCGTCCTGTTGTACTCTCTGCTTTTTTGAGGTCTAACGAGGGGGGGAGTTAGTCTGTATCAATGGCCATGGCTAAGTTTGTTGCTGTTTTGATCTTGGCCCTCATTACCATCTCCTTTCTTCAAACAATGGTGGGTTTTTATTTCCCAGCTTTTAATTCTGAAGTGAAGCCCAAAATGAAATGAAGAAAAATGCGGAGTTTTGTTTGACATTTTCTTTTTCTCTTGTTTTGTTTACAGGCCATGGCATCTCATGGGCATGGTGGTCATCACTATAACAAAGTGAGATCTCTCTCTCTCTCTCTCTCTGACATTACCACATTGTTCCTTTTTCTTGTCGGATTTGGGTCTAACTTGTTATGTAATTTCCAGGGCAACTATGGACCAGGCAGTCTCAAGAGCTCCCGTAAGTGGTTAATCTTTCCCTCGTAACTCGATTCTTTCTTCACCTATAAACTATTCCGAAAAATCAGCCCTTTCTAAGAGTTGACAATAAACAGTAACTTGCCAACTCAGTTTACCTTATGAAATGCTATTTCTACACCAATTATTGTCAGATTCACAGCACCCTGACTCACATTGACGAGATCTATTGTACAAATGGCTTTGTGGGTTAATCACAATGAGGATATCCAGAATGTGAGTGGGGGGAGCCTCTTGTTCTGTCAGTCACACATTTGGGCCATGTTTAGTTTGGGGAAGAAATTATGTGAAAAGAACAGAGCATGAAAAGAAATCCATTGTTTGGTTGGAGGGAAATTGGGTTCGGGAAAAGAAAAAAAGGAGGGACACTCATTCTGCATAAGAAATCACCATTTCCCTCCCCGTTTTATGAGTAGTAGTAAATGCACCGGGACCCGCGTTTGAATTTCTTTGGTCAAACTTGTTAAACTCGTTTCTCTCTCCCTCTCTCTCACTCTCAATTTTGCATTTTAAGGGTCTTTTTTCAAGTAATGGAAATGATTTTTGTTTCTGATGCTTTCTGTGTTTAACGACTAGAATGCCCGTCGCAATGCTCGAGAAGGTGCGGAAAGACCCAATACCACAAGCCCTGCATGTTCTTCTGTCAGAAGTGCTGCGCAAAGTGTCTGTGCGTGCCTCCGGGTTATTATGGGAATAAAGCAGTGT
The DNA here is from genome assembly GCA_036898215.1 of Platycarya strobilacea. Taxonomy (NCBI): domain Eukaryota; kingdom Viridiplantae; phylum Streptophyta; class Magnoliopsida; order Fagales; family Juglandaceae; genus Platycarya; species Platycarya strobilacea. The sequence continues at coordinate 3,383,128 of CM072546.1, forward strand.
GCCCTTGCTACAACAACTGGAAGACCAAGGAAGGAGGTCCCAAATGCCCTTGAACAAACCTTTTCAATATCATGTTCCCGGCATTACTGCTAACTATTTTCCTTACTTTATTATCTGTATTTTTTTTTTCTTTCCTTTGGAGATGGTGAGTTGTTTTGTTTGGTCTAAGGACTTTGAAAAACTGCTGAATCCGACAGTCACTCCTTGGGGGTTGAACTTTCACCTAAAAGAGAGCGGCTAATCTATATAATCATTATTATTATTATTATTATTATTATGTGAAATCTTTGGTTTCACTTGTTTCATTAATATATATATAAAATATATATTTGCTCTACTTTTTCGTTTGTGGCGGCAAATTTCCGTACTTTCTGTTTGATTCATATGTCGTCTCTTATTTTGTAAAGAGTAATGCGAACCATTTAAAGCTTCTTGATGTGTAATATTATTAAGAAATCAAAAATAGTAACTACCTGTTCTAATCCAAAATGAAAATGGGCTTGGGTTTTGTCTTTGGTGGGTCTCGGCATTGCATAAAAGTTAGTCGGGAATAGATCTGTCTAACCAGGGCCGATCCATATATTTAATGGGCCCTTTGGGTAAGCTTATGGGATGCCTTCGGCCCAATCATAAATCAATTTAAAACCAACTTCAGTTCTGTGCTTATATTTGGTCAGGGAAAGAGTCGATGATCATCTGAACTATCAAAAGCGCAAGGAATTTCAAATATTTGATTCCTACACAACGAGAGAAAGAAATTAGAGTCCGAGGGGTGGTAAACCGAGATTTGAACTGAAAAAACGTCAATCGGGGATGATTATTCATGTAATGTTAAATGGATTGAACTAGCCCGAATAAACCGTTTGAACTGATTAACATATATAATTTTATATAAAAATTAAAACCTATTTTTATTATTAGCCACTGTATCTACAAAAAAAAAACTATTTACTAATAAAAAAATATCAATATTATTCATTTGTTAACATATAACAAAATCAATATTATTGTTAATATTACAATCTAACAATAATAAAATTGTAATTTTAAAATAAAATTTAGATAGAATATTGCAAGTTGATTTTAGATTAAAACAGATTGACCCATTTATTAAACATGTATTAACAAGTCAATCTATTCTAACATGAACTCATTTATATCAAATCCAAATCTATTAATTTTGTCTATTATTCATATTCACTTCACCAGTACTCGTGGACTGTCACATATGATCCACCTCTATATTCAGCGTAATTGATACATTGTGTTTCTATACAATGTATTTGTATGAATGGTCCGTTCTCTTCCCAATGGTAAATAACAACAATAATGAAATGCATTTTGATTAGGCACCGCTAGGACCCAGAATGGGTAGAAACATCTAGAAAGTTAACGCAAACTTTATTAAAAATAAGGCTTTTGCTTTTACTAAAGTCATATGATCAATTTTCCAAAAGTTGTTGTCTTGATAGAATACCATGTAGGTGGCCCAAGAGTTTTCGGCTTATTATATCATACGAGGCTTATCTTAATATGCAGTGTTGCTGTAGGTGATTAGGGATGTTAAATCATATTAATTTGTCGTATTAAAATATGTATATTATATTATATAAGTCAATTTTAATTTAACTCGTTAAATTTATTATGTCAAAATCTCAAATCCTAACGCGACTCATTAACATAATATGCAGTGTCGTGTAAATCCATTATGACCCATTAGTAAATATTATGAAATAAATTAACACGACAAAATATTATACGTTTCAATCTGTTCTGTTTATGTAAATGTGTTGAATATGTCTAACATTAACCCGTTTGACTTAATTAGACTTGGCATAATTTTATACAAATGTTAAAATCATAATATTTATAAAAATTATAATATTAATTACAAGTATAAATTACAATCTAAACAATAAAAATATCGAAATTAAGATTTTAACAATTTTACTTTTAAATGTTAGGGTATACTTGTAATTCTAACTTTCTTAACGGATCATAACGTATCATAACTGGTCAAAATAGATTAACTCGCTATCAATCCATTAAACAATTGTATCGTAACAGATCAACCTGTTTTAACCCAAAACCAATTCAGACAAAACCATTACTCACTATTATCATATCGTATTTGTTTTGAATTAACGAGTCGTATAATATATTACCACTCCTATATGTGTGACTTATATCGAGTCGAACACATATACTGAAAAAGCAAGATGATGTTGAAGTAAAGTGAGTATTTTTTCTTGCTCTCTCTTTTGTGATTGATTTATATTATTCATCATTATTGTGGCACGTATCACATTATGCAAAGATATAAACACAACTAAAAACTTAGCACATCTAACATCTTCACGTTAGGTTCTGTGAAGTTTGAGAGAGAGTTAACTTAACAGATAGCTCGAGCAAATTGGTCAGGTAGAAATTCTTGTTTGACGCGTGCTCAACACTATTGATCTTGTTTTTCACAACACTTCAACCTATTATATCACAATTAAATTTGTATATATTTGAATATTTAATATATCATATGATATTAAATTACCAAAAAATATTATGAGATTTATTTTATCTCTCTATCTCTCTTTCATTGTAGACTCTAAAGTTATTGATAGTTTGATCAATAACTCTAGATTGATGTTTAGCGATATTGATCTTATTGAAACATTATTTTCTAATATTCCTTTTTCAACATCACTTTTCTAGCTTCGTTTGAAATTCATAAAGATTTATGTGACAAAAAAAAAATTAACATTGGGTTTCTAAAAATGATTTATTCTTTATTGGCCGAATATTTGAGAAAAAAATAATTCCGACTAAATTGATAATCGAAATGGTTAGTAAATTATTGGACATTTTAGACTAAAAAACACTGCCAATTTTAGTCAAAATTGAGAAAAATGTATTCCTTCTAAAAGTAGATGGTAAAGTAGTTGGACTATCCATATCAATTTTGCCTTTTCCGACAATGTTAGTGTAGCAAATGAATATTAATCATTATAAGAAAACTTATAAAAGTGAGGATTCGTGAGATTATTTATAATAAAAATAATTATTTATAATAAAAATAAATTTATTTTGATAAAAAATAATTATTTAAATAAAAAATAACCTATCACAAATAAATAATATTCTTATAGTAAATCTTTTTCCAACAATGTCAATGTAGCAAATGAACTTTAATTTGTAATCAAAGCTAGGTATAAAACGAATACCCTTAGCTGGATTTGGATATGTTCTTTTTCCACTTTTGATGTTTGTTTTTATTTGTGGAAATCATTTAAATGATCAATTGTGATTCAGTTCATGCATGTCACTCCCAATTTTAAATACAGTAATTAATATGGAATTATACGACTCAATTATTTCCATCTAAAAGTATTGGCAGTGATATAGTCATTGTAAAAAAAAAATTGGCTAAAAGTTGAAGTTTTGGCTAAAATTAAAGTCGTAAATAGTAATATTAAAATAATAAATAATAAATAATATAACTGTTGAAAACATACACGGAAAATAATAACAAATAATAGTTCACTTACCAACCACAACATTAGTTACAAAAGCTTGGACAATCGTGACAATCCAATGGGCAAACTGCCCTTAAGGCTTAAATCATGTTAACTATTTTTATGCGCAAACTATTTTTTATTCACGACCTATTTAAATGACATGAACTGATCACACTCACACAATAGCAGGCTAGTAGTTCGTAAACTAGTCAATGAGTAGTACTATCTTCGATCTCTTTGGGGCCATCCCTCGTGTCTTCTTTGCTACTTCGAATAGTGCCAGAGTCACGAGTTTGGTAAGTTGAGTCGCTAGTTGTAGTCATGGTTAACCCACTCCCACTTCCCATTTCCGACGTGTGCTCGCTATATACGACATAGTGAGATGATAACAAGTCTGGATAGGTTAAGTCACTGGCTAAATTGAGTTTGTCTATAGCGGCATCTTCATTCTCTTGTAACTCTAATGCAAATCGGAGTTTTTCCATGACATCATCCATGGTGGGCCGTTGGATCCCCTGCTCACGCACACAACCCTCTGCGACCTCCACGTATACCTTGAAACTCTTTGGAGCTATCTTCCCCTTCAAATACGGATCAATGATTTGACCAATGCTCCCTCTCTCTATGCATTTTGTCACCCAATTGGCTAAATTCCATTGCTCCTCCTCCAGTTTTTGATCCAATGCTTTTCGAGCACATAATACTTCCCAAAGCACCACCCCAAATGAGTACACGTCAGATTTTTCTGACAGTTTTTGACGCCTTGCATATTCTGGATCCAAATACCCCCACGTACCTTTTACCATGGTAGTAACCTCATTGTTATCAACACTCATTTTGGACAAGCCAAAATCTGAAACCTTGGCCACCCAATCCTGGTCTAATAGGATGTTGGTCGTCTTCACATCACGGTGGATAATTGGGTTCTTTGCACCCGTATGTAGATAGTGCAAACCCCGTGCCGCTCCTATGCAAATCTTCAACCTTTGTTTCCACGAGAAGTGATTGCTTTCGATGTCGTAGAGGTGGTGGCGGAGGGTCCCATTGGCCATGTAGTCGTAGACGAGGATCATCTCGCCCTTTTCTTCACAATATCCGATGAGGGAGACAAGGTGTACATGCCGAAGTCTGGAGAGCATCTCAATCTCTGTCCTGAACTCATAGACACCCTGTCGTGATTCTTGATTCAAGCGCTTGATGGCGACGGTCACGGTACCTCTGTCGATTAGACCCTTATATACATTGCCAAAGCCTCCGACTCCGACAATTAATTCTTCATGGAAGTTGCGGGTTGCTGTTTTTAGTTCGCTCAATGAGAAGTGGCGGCAAAAACCATCGGGGGTTGATGAGGCTTTTGTACCTGTTGACTTATTTTTGCTAGGGTCGGGCCAGCCCCAGCACCAGCAATACTTTGATAGTGGAGAGCCGTATGAAGCATAGCTGTTGGTCTTCCTCATTTTTGAGAGAACCATAAACCACATCAGAATGAGCAGTATCAATAAGCCCACACCACTTCCAGTCACAATGATAATTGTGTTCTTTAACTTGGACTCATGGCGCGAACCCGGCAATAGAGGGATCAATTTTAACACTTCCACACCATTTAAGATGGCATTGTTGATGGCATGGGTATCTTTTCTAGGGTGGAGAGTAATGAACAGGGTACTATTGTCCTTAATACCCCTTTTTTCCATCAGTAATACATAGTCCCGAAACACCGGCGCATCGGCCCTACCTTCGCTCCACATAATTACATCACTTGTTGTCTCAGCTGTCTGATTATCTATATAGATAGTGAATGGCCTTTCTCCGACCTTCGTTATTTCGGGCTGTATTTCACAGAAATGGAGCCTCACCAGATAATTGAATCCCAACGCAACGGGTAATCCCCATGTCAAGTTAGAAAGCAAGTTTCTGGTTCTGTTTGGACCCATTGACAAAGCAGTTCGATAGACGTCATCAGGTGCAGTGTAATTTTTTATTATTGTGTACCTGAGCGTCAAGGACGGATCACTAAGGTTTACGAATTCATCACTCAACCTATAAGGCGAGTCATCAGACCATTCTCGAAACATGCCAGTGTCAGACATCGGTGGTATGAAGGCGCCGCCTACATTCAATCTATGAACTGTCTCGAGTGCTATGTCTGATGAAATGTTATATCTTCGTTCGGTTTGACCGATGTAAGGGATGGCATATCCTAAAGAGCCTGAGTTGTAGAGGTAGTTTGGCATGGAGACAATCTCAATTCCATTAATGAAAGCATAGAACTTATCATTATTTGTACTTGGAAATGAGATGAACGTTAAAATTAATACTGGTTGTTCCAAATTGACGCAAAACTCTTTACGAAGAGGCAAAGTACGAGATGCATTTACAGTATCAGACGCACTAAAGTTGGCAAGTAATGTAAATGAACCTGCTTTGACGGTGAAAAGGTCCTTAACCCCACCCTTACTCAAGTAGTCACCTGGGTAGAAGTATAACCGAATGAACTTCGGGCCATTCGTGACTGGAAACTGGTACGTGATATTGAAAAACGATTGACGGGCAGTCATGTAGGGGACACCGTGGACCGGGTCGTCCTTTGATATTGGCCGTGTAGCGTTGAAAGAATTTATATCACGTCCTCCTATGGAACCAAAATTGGAACCCATGTCTCCAGTCCAGCGTCGCCCATCCATATCATTTAAGTCGGCTGAAGCGCCACAACTTATGGTTATTTTTTCATCGGCAATATAAGGAGGTGTCGGAGTACTAGCGATGGAGATACGAGAAAGATTGAAGAATAAGAAGAAGACGCAGAAGGAAGGTGGGAGCACAGAGAGGATGTTCATCATGGGTGCAAGGGATTACCGAGGTTCGAGGGAGAGAGAGCGATGGAAGCGGAGTACCTTTTTGTGCTGGGAGATGCTGTGTGTTATGCGGGTCAGTCAGACATTGAGAAATAATGTCTTTAAAAAAAATTCTTTCTTATAATCAAATAATGTAAGAAGGGACAAAAAATGACTTCCTATTTGCCTGACTTTCTCAACGACTTCTGAGAAAAGGTGGGACATAATTATTTAGAAAAAGATGTTATTGTACAGTATTTTGTACCATAATCAAGTATTATCAATACTAACTTTTATCAATTTATTATGTACGAATCACAGAAAAAAAAAATTGAGAGAAAGCATGAAAGAAAATTTTCCCATCTTACATTATTTTAATTATTATTCTTAAATAATAATAATTTTAAATTTTTTTTTTATAAATTTTTTTACAATAATAATTTTATAACAATCGTAATATTAAAGAAATGAATAGAGTGTTACAATTATTTGAGCACTAAGCGAAACTGGTCATGATGCATGTGGACGTCTATCTATAAAGTAGGATGACGTGAAAGGTGTCGAAAATTTTTTATAACTTCTTATTATTTATATAATTTTCATACATTATATTATATTATATTATATTATTTTTTATTTTATTTTTATTAAATATTTGATATAGAAATAATAAATAAATTAAATTAAATTAGTTTAAAAAGAATAAATTTAGAATAAAAATATATAAAAAATTAAAAGAAAATAAAAAAAATAATGATATATAAAAATTGAGAAAAGAAAGTACGTCTAATAAAAAAATGCATGTCGGGTAGAACGTCTAATAAAAAGAAAGTACGGGGTGAAAACATAATCTTGAAAGTTTTGCTATCAGTTTCTTTTGAAGATTCACTTTTAAATGTTTAATTCCTATAATTTTCCTTTATTCGTGGCCAATTATTCGGTCCAGTCCATGGGACCACAATGTCCCTAACATTCAACCAAGGGATGGCAGTCTGGACCTCGTGATTCATGCTGTAGGACAAGTTTGCATATAATATTTTCCATACGAATAAAAAACTTCCTAAATCTTTTTTCATTTAATATAAAAATTTTAAATTTGAGTATTCTTCATTTTTTTGAAAATTATCCTATTTATTTTCAGAAATAAGATGAGATATGATAAAAATAAATATATATATTATTATAAGATATTTTTTTAATATTAATTTTGTAAGAAAATTTTGAAAAAATTAAATTTTTTATTATATTTTATATAAAAATTTGAAAAAGTATAATGATAAATTTAAAATGTATTTTTATTTTTTAGTCTCATCCCTAAAACAAACAAAACCTCTTTTTAGAAATAAATACTTGTTTGTAAGAATTCTTGAAAAAAATAGAGAATAAAAATGACATTTGGAATAGCTAGACACGTTTTTAAATCTTTGTTTGGATTCAGTAATTATCTTATCTTATCTTTTTTTATTATTATAATTTTATTAAATTTTAATATAAAATATAATAAATAATTTAAAATTTTTAAATATCAAAATAATAATATTATTAAAATAATAATATTATAATAATATTTTATTTAATTTCTAACTTCTATTTAAAACTATTATATCTCATATTTAAATTTAAAAAAAACTTAATTTATTTTTATAGAGGAGAAGAGATCAAAGTTAAAAAATAAATAAAATATTGTTGTAAAATATTTTTTACTATTAATTTTATTTTGGGAATTGAAAAAATGATTTTGAATTTTAAAAAAGTTAAAATTTTTATTTTATTTAATATAAAAATTTTAAAAATATAATAATAAATTTTGGAAGAATTTTAGATTTTAGGTTGTGTGTCTTTGAGCAAACCAGGACTAAATATATCGGCCCGGCCGGTTCGTTGAAATTTTCAAACCACTGAATGGGCTTGTAGTCAATTTTTTTTTATCCCAAGGCGCAGGAACTTCCAGTGGGCTTATCCAGCAGTATTCATGTCGGCCTTGACTTGAATATCGGCGCCTAAAACTGGACCCACTATTGCTTTAAAAATCCACATTACTTTCAACTTCCCGCCAACCCCCCCATAATGGGAAACTCTTCGTTCAAGCGATTATGCATTTCGAAGGGCACCAACCGGCAACCAGCACTGCTATATCGGTTTTTTTTTTTTTTTTTTGTTTAAGCGGCACAGCTGTACCGTTTAATGAAACGGTTCGTTTCAATTTTGCTGAAGTGATGCGTTTTGGGCGGAAACGAAAATTTGCTGAAGTCAAGTTCTCTCTCTCTCTCGTCCATTCAGTCAGAAAGAAAAGAAGAAATGAAGTCTAATTAATTACCAGGTGGTCGAGTGTATTCATATATATATATATAGAGAGAGAGAGAGAGTAGTTTAAATTACATTATCTAGATAGATACAAGTATTCAAATATTTAAACTTCTACTAAGAGAACACTATCAGAATACAAATCAAATCAAATCTGTGGTGGTTCACTTGGATAACTGCATCAACAGCTAGGTAATAGAAACAACAGATTTATCTGGATGCGATACTTATTTATCTGAACTGATATGTCTAACATCCCCCTTCAAAATGATGGGAAGATCACGAACCATCAACTTGCCATGGAGAAGCAAAAATCTGGCGGAAGTGAGGCCTTTTATAAAGATATTTAAAGGTTGATTGGCTGTGGAAATGTAACCTGCTTGTATAACTTTATTAAATATCTTCTCTCTGATAAAATTATAATCCACCTCTATATGTGTGGTATTAGAGCATTCAACTGCTCACACAACCTGATCCTATATGCCCTCATCAACTTCATCTTTTGTTATCTCAAACATTATTTCCTTGGTTTCTGTCAAATTAGATGGAACCAATTATCTGAATTGGACTATCCAATTCATTCTTGTACTTAGAAGTCATGATTTACTAAGCATTGTTAATGGATTAGAAATCTATCCATCTCAATATCTTCTTGACTCCACTGGAAAATCTACTTCTGATCTTAACTCAACTTACTTGGTTTGGCAGAAGAAAAATCAAATTATTTTGGCCTGATTAAATGACATTCTCAGTGAAAAGATCCTCTCCATAGTCTATGGATTAACAACATCCAAAATGGTCTAGAATACCTTGGCTAGCATATGGGCCCTAATAATAAACCAGGTTAGATTATCATCTTTTGATTCTTTTCATCACTTCTTAGCGAGATAAAATATTTAAAAATATAACTAAAAATAAAAATTAACAATTAATAATTAACAATTAATAAAATAATGATGAATAACATCAATCATTAAATGATGGCCAATATTGTTTATCTTTATTATTGAAATATAGTCTAATTTGGAATTTTTATTAAAAGTTGACGTGAAAGTGAAACATTATCATCAGATAAATATGTATTTATACGAATGGTCCTGTCAGAAAATTAAAGCGGAAAAATACCTCAAGCTCAACTTAATAAATTGCTCCACAAGTTTCTCCAGACTGATAAATCACCAGCGTTTCCTCTTAGTGGTTAGTGCACTACGTAGTATAAAATTATAGCGTCATTAAACAAATCCACAGCCTAAGAACAATTTTCAGAGAGGACAAAAAAGAGAGAAATTTTCTTATTTTTAGATGGATACCAAAAACCAAACTGATTGGAACTATTTATAATCTACCCACATATGGCTGGCTTTAAAGGCCAACCATCAATCTCCAATAAAATTGCAGCTATTACAAGCTGCAACAGCTTGTAACGTATGGCATTAAGCCATACGTTACAAGCCTTGTAACATATGGCTGGCTTAATGCCATACGTTACAGGCATCTAGTTTGGGAGGGGGGTAGCCCACATGGGCGTCCCTCCTTCTAATATCTCTCACTCACGTACAATGGGTATGACCTCAGGTCTGTATCTCTCCAATGTCGTCAATCTTGTTCATACAAGTAAATAGGCCGTGCGACCACCAAACACATCTACAGAAAGGTGGGAGTACACACACTAAATCTCTCCCAGAGAAGACCAACATAGTAACATCCCTTAAGTGTATGGTCATGTCCAGACTTATTCGATCGCATCAAGTCAAGTATTTTCGAACCCTCTCGAGTTAATAAACTCATAACAATGCTTGACTTTTTCCAAATCATTTCAATGTATTCAGAATCTTAGCCGCTACCAATATGCAATTCATAGTTTGACGTCAGCAAACACTATCGATGATACAAAATTGAAGAGTCTTCCATTTGCACTCATATCATTCAACTTTGGTCAAACAGCTTTCCTAGCAATGCCTCTTTAGACCGTATCAATCATGGCCATAGACAAAATGCCAAAGTAGCAAATATTATAACCTCAATCTCGTGACATAGTCAAAAGTAAAGGACACCAACAAAAAAATAAGACTCTCACAGTGAGAAAGGGGGGAATCATTTACTCACTTACTCATATGGTCGAATAATCACATGTAGTATGAAACACATGCTACAATGGATTTCTCTTTCTCAAAGAGCATATGTCTATATCAACACCGTACAGATCTTAGTCTAGGTGCTCTTTAAGCGTCTAACCCAAGTTTTTCTATTTGTATACCTCCAAGACATCAAAGAGAATCTTGCATCTGGCTAACCTCAGGCTACATGGATGGTGAGTAATCCATTCACAGTCTTCTCAGAAGACCTCATCTTAGCTTCCACTAAAGCGACATATCTTTGTGTCAACTAACTTATCCTATTGGACAAGTACTTAGGGACTCAATGTCTCATATCTTCTCGCTACTTAAGCGCTAGAGGCAATTGCTCGTGTGAGTGAGCCAATCTTAACCTGTTGACATATCTTGTATGTGTGTGTTAGTAAAGGACAATACGATAAAGACAAAAACTAAATCATATTGTATTAATATCCCAAAGGAAATATTACATCTCAATGTCATTTGAAATACAAATTACATTTACAATCTACGTAATCCTAGATTCCTAACATGAGCCTCATATACATCTCGTGCAATAGGCTTTGTTAAGGGATCAACAACCATGCGACTCGTAGAAAGATATTTCAGAACCACTTCTTTTTGTGCTACCATATCTCTAATGTAATGATATCTGATATTTATGTGTTTGGTTCTTCCATGATATTTTGAGTCATTAGCATATGCGAGAGCCGCCATGCTATCACATAATATCGTCACCGGATCTGAAGTATCCGTGCCAATGTCTAAATGTTTGAGGAACCTCCTTAACCAAACAGTTTCTTGAACTGCTGTAGAAAAAGCTATATATTCTACCTCCATAGTAGATAGAGCTATGCAGGGTTGTTTCTTGCTGCTCCATATAATGGTGCTATTGTTGAGCAGAAAGACATACCCAGTGGTTGATTTGCGCTCATCTAGGTCACTGCCCCAATCGGCATCACTATAACCTCTTAGCTACAAATCTGAACCTTGATAGCATAGCATATAGTCCGCAGTTCCCTTTAAATATCGCATAATTCTCTTGACTGCTTTCCAGTGAGCCAGTCCGGGGTTAGATTGAAATCTACTCACTAAGCCAACTGCATAGCATATGTCAGGTCGAATACACATCATTGCATACATCAAACTACCCACAGCATTAACATAAGGGACACGGGCCATGTTTTCTTTTTCTCTTTGAGTCTTAGGACACAACTCTTTAGACAAGTTCTCGCTTCTTGCAATAGGGGTGTCAATGGGTTTACATTCACTCATTAGGAAACGCTCAAGAACTTTATTTATGTAAATTTGTTGGGACAAACATAAAAGTCTCTTAGAGCGATCTCTATAGATCTTAACTCCTAGAATGTATTCTACCTCACCCATATCCTTCATCTCAAAATTGAAAGATAACCACTCTTTTGTGGCAACTATCAGCCCTTTATCATTTCCAACTAGTAGTAGGTCGTCAACATATAATGACAACATAATGAAACTCTTCTTAGACCTTTTGACATATACACAATGGCTCGATAGAATGGCTCGATAGAATCTGAGGTACCATTGTCTAGATGATTGTTTTAGGCCATATATAGATCGTTTGAGTTTGCACACTTTGCGCTCTTAACCTTTGATCACAAAACCCTTGGGTTGATCCATATAGATCTCCTCATCTAGTTCTCCATTGAGAAATGCTGTTTTAACTTCTATTTGGTAAAATTCCAAATCCATTTTTGCTACTATAGTTAGAATCAGACGAATTGAGGCAAACCTCACCACTGGTGAAAATGTTTCCTCATAATCTATACCCTCTTGTTGGGTATATCCTTTCACCACTAAGCGAGTTTTATACCTATCGATTGATCCATCCGACTTGCGTTTGATTTTAAGAACCCATTTGTTCCCAATAGCCTTACGCCCTGTCGGTAGATCAACCAGATCACAAACCTGATTAATTCTCATAGATTCAATTTCATCATTAAATGCTTTCATCCACTCATCTTTAGTAGAAGATGAAAGAGTCTCATGAATCGTCCTAGGCTCGTCATCATCATGCGGAACTACCATAAAAGCTTCTCCTTCAATCTCAAAATGACGACAAGGAATACTTTCACGTGTGCTTTTACGCGGCTGAGGTTGTTGTGATTGATTGACAAATGGTGTGCTCCCACTCGGATTCAAGTAATTTTTATAATTTGTTGGAACTTGAAGAATTTCTTCCTCCATTCTCAACTAAATTCTTTAAAGCACTTTCCTCTTGTTCTACAATCTCACGAAGTTCTAAACTCCTATCAACCTCACATCTACTTGGAAACTCATCTTCAATGAAATACACATCTCGTGACTCAATCTCAGTCACATTTCCATCAGTTTATTCACCTATTAACACATACCCTTTAGAGTATTCTGAGTACTTTATAAAGATACACTTTTTTCCTGTAGGGCCTAACTTTCCATACTTATGAGAAATATCGTGAACAAAACCTGTTGAACCCCATGACCGCAAGTTACTCAAATTAGGTTTCTCGCCAGTCCATAGCTCATATGGGGTGGAAGTTACTGATTTGGAGGGTACTCGGTTAAGAATGTAGGCAGCAGTCAAAAGGGCATCCCCCAAAAGGAAATTGGCATGTTTTAAAATATGTTTAAATATATTTCCTATTATAACATGTGATATTTTATTTAATACTTTAGATTAAATATGATTACATGTAAATATTTGATGATATTTATTTATTTTATTAATGAATTCCATAATGACATGTGATATTATGTTTAATTTTTTTTTAGATTAAGTGTGATAACATGTATGTATATAACATGTGCATGTGTTATAATTTTATCATGTATAAATGTTAGGTTTATATGATTAGACATTAGTCTTAATTTATTCTAGTGATAAAATAGGAAATTCCCACTAAGTAGTCTTAGTTAGTGTTGTCAGTGTAGATTGATAGGCTGAAAGAATTGCAGTGACCCCAGTAAGAACTGTAAATGTACTGTATAGCGACAACACCATGGTAGCCCCAGTAAGAACTGTAAATGCACTGATGGAATAAGAAAAATGGATTGTAATGGTCTTATATGAACCATCTTTATAGACTAGCCCAACAGGCTGATGTGGTTGTTGTAGATGTCTTTGTAAACTAGCCCAACAAGTTTCTGCGATTTTAGTAGGATCTGTCTCTACACGTGACTAGGAACTAGATGACTACTTTAGATAGTGGGAGTATGGTTGAGATTTATGATTAAATCTCCCATATTTTTTTAAATTTGCGCGGGAATTAGGTTAGAAATTTAATAATTAGATATTGTAGCGCAAGAGATGATTCTGAAACTTAGCAATTTTTCGATCTTACGACATGTCTAAATTATTTCTTTTCTAGTTTGGATGAACGCGACAGATTTCTTAGATGTGTGTGTAATATCCCTTCTTTGCGTTTTATATTGATATGGCATCCAAGAGTATAGTTGCTGATTTAAACAAATAGGAGAAATTGGATGGGGAGAACTATGACATATGGCATCGCAAGATCTAATATGTCTTAGATGAGCAAGAAGTCGTAGAGGCCTTGTCTCGACCTTTAAAGTCAGCCATATGTGGTAGACTATAAATAGTCCCCATCAATTTGTTTTTTGGTATCCATCTAAAAACAAAAAAATCTCTCTCTTTTTTGTCATATCTGAAAATTGTTCTTAGGCTGTGGATTTGTTTAGTGACGCTCTAGTTTTATACTACGTAGTGCACTAACCACTAAGAAGAAACGCTGGTGATTTATCAGTTTGGAGAAACTTGTGGAGCAATTTATTAAGTTGAGCTTGAGGTATTTTTCCGTTGTAATTTTCTAACATGGGCACCAAAGTCAGGTTAAATTGCTTCCAATTGATTTTTTGCATATGCTTGAATTATGTTTTTTTTTTTTGGTACTGTTTTTGTATGGGGAAAAAAAACTTGAGAGGTGCAGCGCTGCACCTGTGCAGTGCGCACCACAGCAAGGTGCTACGCGCACCGCCGAGTGGTGCAGCGCGCACTATCGTGAGGTGCCGCACGCACCAGGAGGTGCAGCGGGCACCTGCTGGTGCCGCGAGCATTTGCTGGTGCTGCAGCGGCGTCGATTCTTTCTTTTCGACAACAAGCAGCAATTTTTGGCTTTTTCCGGTGACTGTGCCGCTATACTTCTCAACTGTTGTTAAACGGGCACTGTTCATGTGAACAGTGCCCTAGCCGAAGGTTGAAGAAGCATTCTCTTCTATTTCCTTGGGTTGAGCTTGAGCCTTGCGGCCTATTTGTTTTTAATCTGGTTTTGGTCTTGGTCTTTACACGGCCCAGCTTCATTTGATTAAAAAAAATAAAGAGAGATTTTCTTGTTTTTAGATGGATACCAAAAAACAAATTGATGGAGACTATTTATAGTTTACCTATATATGGCTGGTTTTAAAAGCCAGCCAACAATCTGTAATAAAATTATAACTATTACAGCTACAACAGCTTATAACGTATGACATTAAACCATACCTATGACTTTAAAGGTTAAAGGCCAAGTTTGTAACGTATGGCTTAATACCAGGCTTGTAACGTATGGCTTAACATGCATCTAGTTTGGGAGGGAGGCAGCCCAAGTGGGTGCTCCTCATTCTAATAGTAATAATAACAATAATGAAAAGCATTTTGATAGGGCCACCGCTAGGACACACAGTGACTACAAATACATCGAGAAAGTTGACATTAACTTTATAAAACAAAAGAAAGGCTTTTGCAGCTTTGCTTTCCCTATAGTCATATGATCAATTTTCCAAAAGTTGCTGTTTTGATGGAATACCCTGTAGGTGAGCCAAGAGTACTTGCTGGCTTATTATAATATATGAGGCTTATCTTAAACTGCAGCGATATAAAGTTATAAACGCAACTAAAATTAGCACATCTTCAAGCCATTATATCACAATTAAATTTGTATATCTTGGAATTAATATATCATATGATATTATATTATAAAAAAGTATTATAAGATTTATTTATCTTATCTCTCGACTATAAAGTTATTGATAGTTCGATCAATAATTCTACATTGATGTTTAGCGATATTGATCTTACTGACATGATTTAATATTTCTTTTTGAAGATCACCTTTCTTTCAATTAAAATTCATAATGTTTATTTAACATAAAATATAAAACATCTTAACATTATGTTTCTTAATTAAAATGATTTGTTTTTATTGGCCGAATATTTGAGGAAAAAATATTCGACTAAATTGATAATTGAAATGGGTAAGACTTTATTGGACATTTTGGACTTTAATTAAAACTGAGAATACTGTATTCCTTCTAAAAGTAGATAGTAGATACTAAAGTTGGATCTACATCAATCTTGCCTTTTCCGACAATGTTACTGTAGCAAGTGAACTATAATCTGTAATGAAAGCTAGGTAGGAAACGAATATCCTTTGCTGGATATGTTATTTTTCCACTTTTATGTTCGTTTTTATTTGTAGAAATCATTTAAATGATCCGTTTTGATTTCATTGCCTATCACTCCTAATTTTAAATATAGTATTTAATTTGGAGTTATTCGATTCAATTGTTCCCATCTTAGAACAGTGGCAATGATTTTGGCAATAATCTAATCATTATCAATAAAAAATTAACTAAAATTGAAGTTGAGGTTTTGATGATCAAAGCCATTGAAGATATTAACATCAGAAGCACTAAAGTTGGCAACTAACGTATCAATACTGTTACAAGTACCTGGGGTTTGGTATCTTTAGAGGAAATAATTGACTCGATATGCTAAAAATAACATTAAAAAAAAACACGAAATGGAAAGAAAATATAGAAATGAAACCGAAATTAGAAACCTTATTCAGAGAGATTTGTCGCTTGCAAAACACAAATCCAGTGTTGGAATCGTAAGAAGCTAGCGTCGTACTGTTTAGATTTGCACATTTCTTTCCAGCAATACAGGCACCCAAATCTAAAATAAAAAATGTGTGGTTCCATAGTCTATCTAATCAATATATTGCTAGGCTTCAGGTCTACATGGAGACTTGAAGCCAAGTAATATCATGCTGTTTAAATTTAAGCATTTCTTTCCAGCAATAATAGCAAAGCGCATCTTTAGCTACTCACAATGACAACCATCGACGTAGCTATTTCAAACACTAGGTTCTTGCGATGCCAGTACTGGATTCGTATTTTGCGACTGTCAAATCTCTCTTAGGGCACTTTTATTGGATTGGTCAATTTTTAAAAAAAATAATATAATTTTTGTCATATTTGATTAAAAATAAAGATAAAAAAATGGGAGAAAAAAATAAAAATACTTTTTATCTTTAAAAGTAAATAGTAATCTTTCAAATTATGTACAAATTCGTACTTTTTAAAAGAAAATTTTAATCGATCTAATAAAAATGTTCTTAGTAAGGTTTCTGATTTCATTTTCATTTTTGTGTTTTCCTCCCATTTCGTGTTTTTCATATTTTTATGTTTTTTTTAATATATTGAGTCAGCCGATTCTTCCAAAGGTACTCAACCCCATGTACTTGTACAGTAGTATTGTATTCTTCTTCAGGACTGTATTTGGATCCATCTCTCTAATCTAGATTCTCATCAATAGCCATTAAGTTGTCTGAGGTGCCACAATTTATGGTCATTTGATCAACGACAATGGTCATTTGGTCATTTGATCAACACGAGTCAGAAACTTATCTAATAATTTTTAACTTTAGTAAAATTTTTCTATTGTCCTTTTTGTATGTAAAAGGAAGAGAGGTGAAAGTTAGAGTTTTACTAGTGGAAGAAGTTTTTGTGGGTGTCGTTAAGGTGAGGAGAAAAATTATGTGATTGTAACAATTTTTCATATAGTGTATTTTCTTCTCTGGGTCTGGTGGTTTTTCTCCTATTTTAGAGTTTTCCACGTAAATTTTTGTGTTGTATTTATTTCTCTATTTTTCTTGTTATTCTGTAAAAAGTAGATCTTAGTGGGAAGAATTTAGAAGTCTAGATTCCCAACAACCGTCTCTACAAATATATATATATATATATATATAATCTTTAAAGTTTTGCTCTCTTTTTCATTCGAAATTTTACTACTTTTAAATATTTAATTCCTATAATTTTTCGTTCATCGCGGCCATTAATTATTCTGTCGAAAGTCCAGTCCAACAGAGGACCACAAGGCACAATGCCCATAGAATCGTAACATTCAAATTTCCAATCCTTAAATAAATTACAAATTGATGAAGTCGCCCTTTGTAAACGATGCAATAAATTTTAGGGGTGGTAATTCGTGTTCGTTAGTGATACTGTTCTGTCAAGTCATAGATATTTAACTGATTCATTTTAAGCTAAACGAGTTAACACGATCCGTATAAATAAAGATAGTATTCTTTTACAGTTTTAATTCATTTAATAATTAATTATAAATTAATCAACAAGACGCAACTCATTTTAATTTATATTTAAGTGGATATTGAACTAACTCCCATAAATCTTTAATCTGATTAACATAATTTTATATAAAAATTAAAATTTATATTTATTATTAGCCATTGAATTAAAAAATAAAAAAAAAACCAATAGGACTACTTACTTGTAAAAACGTATCAATATTTTTCATATGTTAGCCTCTGATAAAACCAAATTACAAACTTAACATTAACAATATGAGTAATATTAAATCTGATATAAACACAACTTGGCACATCTTCAAACTATTATATCACAATTAAATTTATTAGGAAAACAATATCACAATTAAATTTATATATCTTCGAATTGTTATATCTATCCCTCTTTCACTTTAGACTCTAAAGTAGATTGATGTTTAGCGATATTGATTTTATTGACACATTATTTTCTAGTATTCTTTTCTGAAGATAACTTTTCTTTCATTTGAAATTCAGAATATTTAGTTAAACTTAAAATACAAAACATTTTAATCTTATGTTTCTTAATTAAAATGATTTATTTTATTGGCCGAATATTTGAGAAAAAAAAAATTCCGACTAAATTGATAATTGAAATGGTTAGGACATGATTAGACATTTTGGACTAAAAAAAACACCAACATTTTTTATTAAAATTGAGAATACTGTATTCCTTCTAAAAGGAGATGGTAGATACTAAAGTTGGATCTATATCAATCTTGCCTTTTCCGACAATGTTAATGTAGCAAATGAACTTTAATCTGTAATGAAAGTTAGGTAGGAAACGAATATCCTTTGCTGGATATGTTATTTTTTCACTTTTATGTTTGTTTTTATTTGTATAAATCATTTAAATGATCAGTTTTGATTTCATTGCCTATCACTACTAATTTTAAATATAGTATTTAATTTGAAGTTATTAGATTCAATTGTTCCCATCTTAGGACATTGGCAATGGTTTTGGCTGGCAATAGTTTGATCATTGTCAATAAAAATTTAACTAAAATTGAAGTTGAGGTTTTGATGATCAAAGCCATTAAAGATATTAACATCAGAAACACTAAAGTTGGCAACTAATGTATCAATACTTTTACAAGTATATGGGGTTGGGTATCTTTAGAGGAATCGATTGACTCGATACGATAAAAATAACACAAAAAACACGAAATGGAAAGAAACCATGGAAATGAAACCGAAATCAGAAATCTTATTTAGAGAGATTTGTCACTTGCAAAACACAAATCCAATGTTGGAATCGCAGGAAGCTAGCATCGTGCTGTTTAGACTCGCACATTTCTTTCCCGTAATAGAGGCGTCCAAGTCCAAAATAAAAAATGTGTGGTTCCATAGTCTATCCAAGCAATATATTGCTTGGCTTCAGGTTTATATAGAGACTTGAAGTCAAGCAATATCATGCTGTTTAGATTTGAGCATTTCTTTCCAGCAATATTAGCAAGGTGCATCTTTAGCTACTCACAACGACAACCACCAACGCAGTTTCGACTGTCCACAACGATGACTCTATCTCAAACACTAGCTTCTTGCGATCTTAGTATTGAATTCGTATTTTGCGAGTGGTAGATCTTTCTTAGAGCACTCTCATTGGATTGGTCAGTTTTTAAAAAAAAAAAAACAAGTTTGTATGTATATCAAAAACTTTTTGTCATATTTGATTAAAAATAAAGAAAAGAAAGTGGGAGAAAAGAATAAAAATACTTTTTATCTTCAAAAATAAATAATAACCCTTCAAATCGTGTGTAAATTTATACTTTTTGAAAGACAAATTTAACCAATCTAATAAGAATACTCTTAATAAAATTTCTAATTTCGTCTTCATTTTTGTTTTTTCCTCCCATTTCGTTTTTTTATATTTTTTATTAAATATATCGAGTCAGCCGATTCTTTCAAAGGTATCCAACCCCATGTACTTTTATAGTAGTATTGTAGTCTTCTACAGGACTGTATTTGGATCCATCTCTCTCATCTAGATTTCCATCAATGGAGATATGACAAACATTGAAGAAAAAAAAAAAGAAGACGCAGAAGGTAAGTGGGAGCACAAAGAGAACGTTCCTCATGGGTGCAAGAGATCACCAAGGGAGATAGAGAGATCAAGATGGAAGCAGTCAAGCAGAGGACCTTTTGTACTGGGTTGGGATCTGCGCAGTGCGGGTTGGTCACACATGTTTTCTCTTTCCCTTCTTGTTGAGAATATCTGAGAATCGGTCCGGTTGTTTATTTGGTCTTAACAGCCCTCGAATTAGAACAAGCCACATAAGCAAATTTACCTAAAATAAGCTGAACCTTAGCACACCAGATCAATTGACAGCTATCCCTTCCCACGGAAGTCCCTCTCCGCTTTGCAAATCCTCACCCCTTCCCGAAATATTTCAATTTCATAGTCACCGAAAACATAAATTGAAAGACTGATATTTGTTA
Organism: Platycarya strobilacea; assembly: GCA_036898215.1. NCBI lineage: Eukaryota > Viridiplantae > Streptophyta > Magnoliopsida > Fagales > Juglandaceae > Platycarya > Platycarya strobilacea. The sequence continues at coordinate 3,403,755 of CM072546.1, forward strand.
GAGTTTTCTGGGCAATTGAAAGACCAAGTCTGTCGTGGCTTTGGTGGAAGAGATCTATATAAGTTGGTTTTGGTTTGGGCTGGGTTTCGTGCGAGAGGGGAATGGCAAACCAGAGGGGTGCAAAAGGGAAAATCGAAGGAAAATTATATAGAAGATGATGAAGAAGATGAAGTCGTGCGAGTTAATCTTTCAGTGCGAGACGAAGCCATGCCGAGATGGGAGTGTCGTGCAGGTGGGTGTTGTATTTGGACTGAGTATTCCTGAATATCGTGTTTCTTTGCTCAGAAATTGAAGGTAAAATCAGCCAAACAAAGGAATACAAATTCAAAAATACTTCAACTTTTCACTTTTTGGAACAAATTTTAATCTCTCTATTTTTCCAATTGTCTTTTTCTTCAAAGTGTCTTTGAAAAATTATGTTTTTTTTCCCTTGATTTATTCTTAATGGCGTCGACGGATTGGTGTTCTCTGTGAATGATGATAATGAATTTGATAGCAGATTGGTATATACAAACCAGATTCTAGGAAAATTTTTGGGGGTAGTTTTGCTTTAGAGTTTGGTGGGAGAATTTTTCTCTCTCAAGAAACAAACACAAAGAATAAAAATTGGAAGAAGGAAATGAATATGCATTTCAGAAAATAGAGATTGTTGCGAAGGAGAATAATAAAAAAGTAGATAACTTCTTCTGAAAACCCTAATCCTTTCGTCCTCCATGCCGCCATCCTCGAAAGATAGGAATCTCGAAAGAGAGGGACGAGATGAAAGGGAAGGGCTGACTACCTTTTTTCTCGTGCAAGTTATTAGGTGTAGATGAGACCATTGAGGCCCGCTTGGATTGAAGATGAGTTGTATGAGTTGAAATGAGTTAAATTTAATTTTTAATATTATTATTATTTTAAAATTTTAAAAAAATATATTAAAAATTAAAAAATATATATTGAAAATTAAAAAATTTGTATAAAAATTTATGTATTATATAAAAAATTATAAAAATATAATAATAAAATAAAAATGAGATGAGATGAGATGAATTGAGTTGAGATGAATTGAAGTCACCAATCAATACAAACAGGGCCTGAGAGTACTTTATGAGATGTTTGACGTGTCATGTTGTGATTGGTGGACTACTATTCTCAAATAACCAGCCCGACCGTCTAGCAGCTCCCTTGTTTGTTCAGCCATGCAAAGTTGTGAGCGCATGCACAATAAATGGGTAAAGAACTGAAAGGTCGGTTGTAGAATACGTTGACAAGAGAATTGCTATGTCTAAAAAATATATATAATTAAATTTATAAATTGATATAATTTTATGTAATAAATTAGATTTATTTTATATTAAAAATAATATAATGCATTAAATTTATTTTATATTAAAAATAATTTTATAATTTAACGTATTATATCAAATAACATTCACTTATTAATATATTTTATGTAATTTTATTCTAATTAAAATATTTCTGTTGAGAAATAACGTCTTTTATAGAAAAAAAAATCCTAAGATTAAACAATGAATATAGTGCTACATTGGTTTGACCACAAAGCGAAAGTGGTCAAACCAGTGATGGCAATCTGGACTGCGTGATTCATGCTGCTGGACAAGTTTACATATAATATTTTTCCGTACGAATAAAAAACTTCCTTAAATCTCTTTCATTATATATCAAAATTTTAAGTCTGACTATTACTTCAATTTCTCGAACATCAGTCTTTTTAAAAATAAGAACTTGTTTGTAAGAATTCTTGAAAAAAAAAAGAAAGGAGAAAATAAGGCATTTCGAGAGGCGTGCTGTTACTCAATTTATTTTCTTTGAAGGATCAGTACCCCTATTTATAAACTTTTTATTTTGATTTTATTTTAAATATATATATATTTTTCTATCAAAAAAAATTTAACGTTTTTAGTTATTAAAAAAAATAATTTTAATAATATTCAATTCTTTAATTATTAAATAAAAATAAATAAATAAACTAAAATACGTTAATAATAAGTTTGAGTTTGAGGGATTCCAGTAACATTTTTCTTCTTTAAATATATGGGGTTGACCGGTCCGTTTCCTGAAATTTTCAAACCACTGAATGGGCTTGGGCTTATCGAGCAATATTCAAGTCGGCCTTGACTTGAATATCGGCGGCTGAAACTGGACCTACTATTATTTTAAAAATCCCAGCATGTCACTGGTTTTTTTTTTAATTTTATTTTATGAATGGTGTTAGAGTGAATTTATACTCAGTTAATTCACACTCACAGAATATTGTTCATATGAACATTATTCTATAAATGTGAGTGTGTTGAGTGTAGATTCACTCTATAGTTTTTCTTATTTTATTTCTTTTAAATCTCTTCAACATGCTTCTAAACTATTGCTAATATTATTTTAAGAGAAATTCTAACTCCAGGCTACTTCGTGGTTTAGTGATGTCTAAATTGTTTATAATGGTTTAGCGGTCTATTCTCCTCCATATGCACTTACCTGGTTTAGTCTAATTGCTTACAATTATGAATAAATTGGTTATGATTTATATGGTCACGAGTTCATTTAGATTATCTATGGCATTGAGTCAATCGTTATGTGTAGTTGATGCCTTGCAAATGGGATTACCAACTTGTTGATATGACTTGAATGCCCCATTAAAGACCTCCAAAATTAACAAAAATTCTGGAAGAAAATTTTACATTTGTCCAAAGTACAACACGACAAAACATTTTTTTTCTCGTTATTGATTTAACGTTTAACGTGTCAAAGTTAATGCTTGACGAATTGAGAATTTGCACATAGAGAGAAGCAGGGTGCCAATTCTTTATATGGGTAGACATGTTTGAACTGGTAGAAGAAAAAATTCGCACAAAAGAGAATACAATTCGACAAAGGGAGGACAATATATTGGTGTGCGAGTATAAAGTTCGGAAAGAAAATGATAAACTACTTGAGATAAAAATGAAAATTAGAAAGCAAGTTGCTGAAAATAGATGTGCACGGATATTATTGTGTATATATTGGGTGTAATCAATTGAAATAATTTTTGGTTGGTTTGAACATCTATACATGTATGTTGAACAAGTTATTGTAAGCAGATGGTCTACTAATTTATGGCTCTTTTGTAAGCAGATGGTCTACACCTTTTTCAAATGTTTCCTTTATTTCTATTGCGATCTGCTGTTGGATTTGTTTGGGGAATAATTGTGTACAAAATTACAAATATCAATTGAGAGGTCATTGCATATTAGTTTCTTAACATGTTTTCTTTCTCTTTATTTTCTATTTTTTTTTTAATTTGGGTGGGATAGAGGAAGGGGGACTGAAAATTTACACTTGTTTACAGCTTACAACTAGGAAACATTGGTGGGTTTCTTAGACATGATATTCTCCTGCTATTAAGTCTCGATTTTGGCATTTCCTGCGATTGCATCCTAGCCTAGTTGTGTCCCTACACGCAACCTGTGTGTAGTGCAAAAATTTGATTTGCGCAATTTCAACACCCAGACCACAACATGTATAAAACTTGCTTTGATTTGCACAATTTGACACATAAGTACAATACAAAACATCCAAAGCACAAATTCATAAAAATACATCACAACATTCAAACTACATTAAGATCCTCCAAAACTCATAAAAATACATCACAACATTCAAATTACAAAAAATTCATAAAAAATACATCAGTGTCCCAAAATTCATAAAAAAAATATCACAACACCCAAACTACATCAAGATCCTCCAAAAGTCATAACAATATATCATAGTGTCCCGAAATTCATAACAATACAGCATAGCGTCCCAAAGTTCATAAAAATACATCACATGTATTCCAACCACAATAATCATTGAACCGATTCTTTTATGGTGTTGGTTGTGTGACGTTACTGCACTGCATTAGAACAACAAAATCATCTTGTCCAGCATTATGTATCTAGAATTTAATCAAATATCTTAAAAAAAGAAACACACAAGTTATAAATATATGCATGAATGAGAGGTAATATAGAATGAAAATAGGAAAAAAACACCCAAGTTACCTAAACACTTTCTGGAACTTTCGATCCACCACAATCTTGTGATGAATCATCATATATTTTTCTACTAGTCTAATGCATTGGAAAAATAAAATATTACAGTTTAATTTAGAAAAAATATGCAATGAGATAGTACTATGGTGTCGAGTTGATATAAATAAAGGAATTTATTACCTACTTCTTTTTTCGCTTGTTCATAACCTTTTCTAGAAGCGAAACCTTTCATTTTGTTGACGGCTTTCCTTTCCCTCAGAAAGAATCTGTAATTTGACATGATATTAGTAATTGTCACAATGCATGTAAGTAAAATGATTAAAAAATTTGAGATGTCTTAACCTGGCTATCATGTGCATATGTATATGAATTTGTTGATGCATTTGGATGTATTATAAATGGCGGGTAATAATATCCCTACAATACACAAATAAAACAATATTAACTACTTGCTAATATCAAGACAATAATCTTCTAGGATTCACCAACGTATCATACCTGAGTTGTTGGTAGATTTGAAATCGTCGAAGGCCTAGGTGACATTTTACCTATCTCTTTGTCCATCAGACTATTTCAATTGAGTTAACAGAATGACAATCGAAGATAAAAAAAAATCCACATTTTTAAAAATAAAGGCCATGTAAAACGAAAAAGTGCAAATACAACAAGAAAAATTAATGGCTAAATAAGCAATATGAGGCTTCTATTGCTTTTTGTCGGTCTCCATTTACTTCTAATATAAGATCCTGATTTTTTGATCACTTTAGCTTTATAAGATGTATTTTTATCTTTTAGTATGGATTTATTTTGAATTAGCAAGGACGAGATCAATCGGGTTTTAAAAAAATAAATAAAAAACAAAAGAGGACGAATAACGAATATCATCGACAAAGAATACATAAAGGCAGCTAATTAATTATAATTAAACATATTCGCTAACTAGAAATTAACCTTCGCTGCCAATGTGTAGAACTAGAACTACCTATATATATCGTTGACGGAGAATACATAAAGACAGGAAAAAGATAATCCAGAAGGCAAAAAAACAAAAACAAAAACAAAACAAAAGTGGTTCGGCTTGAAGAACAGGGGTTTACCAAACCCCTTCCCCTTCTAGAAAAACAACCAGACCCATAGCAAAAATAAAAGGAGAAAAATACCACATTTCCCCTCCTAGAAAAAAAAAAAAACAAACAGCCAGGACTACTGGAGAAAAGAAAAAATATTGGGAGCATTCAACACTCATAACACATACTCACATGATAGGCATGTGTGTCGTGTCGGTAAAAGCATTAGCATTGATTTATATATATGCATATGTAAAATTTTTATATTGGCTTATGTAAATTTGAGATAAAATAATAATAAAATATTATTTTATTCCAATTTCTTAAATTTTCAAATTATATATGAGATTTATTTCATTAATATATACATATATATATACATAAAATTGAAATACTAACATGTATGTGTATATATATATAAAACTCATATAAAATATATTTAAAACTGAATGTTCCAGTTTTATTTTATATATATTTATAGTTAAATTAACACATATATATAACTTATATATATATAATATATATATATATAACTGAAATATATATAAAATTGAAATATATATAAAATTAGAATACATATTTTCATAGATAAAGAGTAGAAAGAGAGAGAAAAAAAATAAAAAATATGTTTTTTATAACTGAATAATAATTCTTCAAATATTTATAATTATTATTTATAATTATATAAATATTTACATATGCATATTCTAATGTAAAAAACTTTTAGTCCATATTATACAAATATGGATTTGCATATACCCATGCCAATCCTCTAATATTGTAAGTGTATGGGTAGAACTACCCTTATTTCAATACTTTCAAGTTTTCAACTTCCCGCCGAAGGCCCCGTCCCCCATATCTATCTTTTTTTTTTTGGGATTTAATTTGTAGGACGCCGAATTCCATTTCTCGTGGAAAGGGAAACCAAAGCTTTACGAGGCAGAGCACGACGAGTTGATGGCCGACGAGTTGATGGAAGCGCACGACGAGTTGCTGGCCGACGAATCGGACTCTGCCAAGAGAAGATCTCGAGCGCCGAGGCTGTTCATCAAAGAGATGGTCATGAGGAACTTTAAATCATACGCCGGCGAACAACGCGTAGGCCCTTTCCACAAGGTGAGTGTCCGTCTTACCTCTTCTTCTTCTTCTTCTTCTGTTCTGAGGAAGTCTGATTTAAGTAGCATATTTTAGAAACTTAGGGTTCTGTTTGGATGCTGAGAAAACAGTTGGGAATTTGAGGATAGTTTGATATTGATATGATGAATTTTTTGAATTAGCTCCATAAGTAGAGAGGAGTTATAGTAAACTCAACTGAGAAAATAATCACGCATGAATCTGTTTTTATGTATGCGTGGTGACCCAGAGAAAAACGCACTCTCTCGATCTCTCTACAGGATTTCTAATTTTCGTTTCTTTGTTTGTGCAACCAGAGCTTTTCAGCAGTAGTTGGACCGAATGGAAGTGGTAAAAGCAACGTGATAGATGCAATGCTGTTTGTGTTCGGGAAGCGAGCTAAGCAGGTTTAATGGGATTTACTTTCTTCACCTTCTTAATTTATGTACCGATAGTTTATAATTACTCGGGAGAATTATTTGTTATTTATATAATGAGAAATTATGCGTCCTTTCGTCGTGTATGCAACAAAATACATCTAGAGCTATGATAATACTTCATTCCAATATTATTTTGTGGTTGGGTTTGCTCTTTGTGTCAACATTTCTTGGCTTAAATTCGCAGATGCGACTTAACAAAGTTTCAGAGCTCATTCACAATTCAACTAATCACCAAAATTTGGAGAGTGCTGGTGTTTCTGTACATTTCCAGGAAATCGTTGATCTGGTACCTGAATTCAACTTATTATTATTTTTTACATGGGTTATGTTGCAAATAAGTAATGTTTTTTTCCCCTCTTTTATTTCGTTGCTGGGAAAAAAGATAAGAAGAAAGGAAGTAAATTTGACTTAAACCATTTGGTTTTCTGTGTCTTGCATGTGATCTTTGTTTTCTGTAGTTATTTTATAAAAAATCTATTTTTTTTTTGATATTTTGGTACACGATAATCAAGTGGAGAATTTTAGAGATAATTCCATAAACCTGTCTTCAATTATTACAGGATGATGGATCATATGAAGCTGTTTTAGGGAGTGATTTTGTGATTTGCCGGGTTGCCTTTCGCGATAACTCCTCTAAGTACTATATCAATGACCGTCCAAGTAATTTTACTGAAGTTACCAAGAAACTGAAAGGGAAAGGAGTTGACCTTGACAACAACCGTTTTTTGATTCTCCAGGTTCGGTAGTTCTTATGCAGTGCTTTTAGTTAGAATAAGAAGCTCGTTTCTGTGTTCTGGAATTTTCTTGTTGGGTGTTGCCAGGGTGAAGTCGAACAGATTTCACTTATGAAGCCAAAATCTCAAGGACCCCATGATGAAGGTTTTCTTGAATATCTTGAGGACATAATTGGGACTAACAAGTATGTTGAAAAAATAGACGAATCATACAAGCAGTGAGTACATTGTCTACTTCTCAACTCAGTTGAACGTTTGCTTTCTTATTCCTGCTCTATACATAGGCTTCCTATTTTCCTATATGTAATAACAGATTACCTGTATTAGTGTTAACTACAAGTACAAATTCTTGTTATTTATTTAAAAATTGTAAGTTACTTGAAAAAAAAGCCTTGAAAATTGAAAGCCAGTAATGAAGTATCATTTGCAATTGCATGGCTTATAGGGTACCCTTTCTGTGGTCTTAACTTATTAATCAAGAGCCAACTCTGTGATTTCACGATACTCAGTGTTCTTCATGAGTTTGAGGTGTATCCTCTCAGATGTGATGTACTGCTGCCCTTATCAAACTGGATTTATTTGATTTTTCTTATTTATTTATTTATTTATTATGTTAAGATATATTTTCTTTTCCCATCACTTACCAAATATTTCCTATCTTATACAGCGTTTATACATTCTTTGCAGTTTCAAATATGTCCTCACCTTTTCTGCTCCATTTTGGTTCAAATGAGTTAGACATTCCTGGTTGCACTTTGTATATTTCTGATACTTGTTAATGCTCCATTGGTCTCATAGGCTAGAATCGCTAGATGAGAGCAGGTCTGGGGTGGTGCAAATGGTTAAGTTGGCAGAGAAAGAAAGAGATGGCTTAGAGGTAAGTAGACAGTATTGAACGTCAACCATCTCTCATGTTTGACTCATCAATTAAATTTTTGTTCACAGGTAAAAAAGTTTGATTACTCTGTTCTCATATTTTATGTGACAGGACGTGAAGAATGAAGCAGAAGCATACATGCTGAAAGAATTGTCACTTTTGAAATGGCAAGAGAAAGCCACTAAATTGGCCCATGAAGACACTGATACAAATATGTTTGAGTTACAAGCAAATGTTTCCAGTTTAGAAGAAAATCTGAAAACTGAAAGGTATATGTTTCTACAACTAGTTTTACCATATTTAGTTGAAACAAAAAATTGAACCTGAAGAAAACTTTGACATCTCAAATTAGGGAGAAGATACGAGAAAGTAATAAAATGTTGAAGGAGCTTGAATCTGTGCACAACAAGTACATGAAGAGACAAGAGGTCAGCAGAGTATTTTTGTATATTTTTTATTTTCAGAAACTAATGCCTTGCAGAGACTATTGAAATTATTGTTATATGATTGCCTCAATGTGAGGAAAATATACTAGTATATATATTCAGGTTATGTGCTTGCCGCTCTTTGAAATGACATGTCTACATTAAGTATGATCACACAAATTCAATTGGTTTTTACTTGAATAACTTTGAATGTAGCTTATGTTTTGAATTATTAGGAACTTGATAATCAACTCAGAAGTTGTAAGGAAGAGTTCAAGGAGTTTGAACGCCAGGATGTCAAATATAGGGAAGATTTGAAGCACATGAAGCAAAAGATCAAGAAACTTGAGGATAAACTGGAAAAGGTGAGGAAAAAAATTGTTTAGATGAACTGAGCACACCATGTTTTTGGGCTGGTTTGGTTACACAAAACCAAACTATATCATTTTATCTCATTTAGTCATTACAAATTTTCCAAACTCTACACAAAATATAATAAATAATTCAACTTTTTCAAATTCCAAAACAAGAATAATATTAAAAAATAATATTATAACAATATTTTATTGAACTTTTAACAAAACATCTCATCTCATTTGATCTGCATAACCAAACGAGGCCTTTACCTTTTGACTTCCCATTTCAGGATTCATCGAAGGCTGTTGACTTAGAAAAGGAGTGTGAAGACTCGACAAATCTGATCCCTAAATTTGAGGGAAATATTCCAAAACTGCAAAAGCTTTTGCTGGATGAGGAGAAAGTCTTAGAGGAAATTAAAGAGAATTCTAAAGGTAATTTTCTCTTTTCAATCATGTAAGATTCATTACATTTTTTGCAATTAATTGGAAATTTCACAAAGGTTTCTCAAGTCTAGAGTTTTTTTCCCCCTCTCTAAATGCCATCCCTTATAGGACAAATACAACTTTGGCTATTGGATTATTAACTATGAGTTCATCTGTCAATTTTTCTTAATTCAAAAGCAAGACAAAATTACATTACATTGAGTTATGATTTTTCAAGTTTGCACGGTGACATAAATGATTCATATGGCTTAAATGACCATTGAAGGTACAGCTGTTTTTCTTTAAACTCTATTGATGCTCTACTTGCATTTGAATGTTAGATTTGGTTTACAATTTTATAGAGAATCTCATGCCTCACTGTACAAAATAATTTTCCCTTGAAATCATCGACACATCTCAAGTTAGTGTTAGTTTGTATTGGCTTTTTTGTCCTAAAATTAGTTGATATCTGTGCTAAATTCATCCTGGGTGTACACAATTATTAGACCTTTGGTTTTGTTTAATGCATAGCTTCTTTAAGAAATGAAGAACCTCAAAGTAAAATATTCCTCCTCCCTTAATGTATTCTTTTGGGGGAAGGGTGGGGGGTTAAGTAGCTTTCGAGCCCCAATTGCTCACTGTTCCGATTCTGCTAATACATTTCTTGTACAGAATAATGCCTCCCTTCTGTTCCCCATCCATTCTTCTTAAGATTTATGTGGCTATCTATTCTAACAGCATAACTTGAGAATCAAAAGAAGAAAAAAAAACCATTTTCTCAAACAGCATAATCAGGATGTCAGGAACCATTTCATTTTTTTTCCCATGAGATAGGAGCATAGATATCAGTATACTAGGTATTTGGGGAATGGGGTGCTATTTGTTGAAGAGTTAATCCCCTTTTTGTGTTATATGAAATGTTACTTACCTGTGATTGGTTGGTAAGCAGTTGAAACCGAGAGATATCGTGCTGAGCTTGCAAAAGTTCGTGCTGAATTGGATCCTTGGGAAAAGCAATTGATTGAACATAAAGGAAAACTTGAAGTTGCATGTACAGAAAGCAAGCTGTTAAGTGATAAGGTGAGGTTGGTGCTTTGATATAGTCTTGCCAATTAGCTTTCGCATAAGCACTAGCTATTTCCAAGTGTCCCTTATTTTCCTTTTCTCAAAATACAAGTGGAACAAAATTACACTAAGCACCTTCATTTTTGTGATATTTGAAAGATGAGTTCCTTTGAATTTCTTAGGTTTAACGTGATGGTTATTATGGTTTGACTCCTAGAAGACTTGCATCCTTTAAAATTGACTAGTGGAGTTCATCCAGTCTGTTAACGTAGATATATGAAAACGACTCCTAGAAGACTTGCATCCTTTAAAATTGACTAGTGGAGTTCATCCAGTCTGTTAATGTAGATATATGGAAACAAAAATTCAGAGTTCTGCCGAGGGCTACCATAGATTATCTCTTATTTTTGGAAGCAAAGTTCCTTGTCTTCTTTAGTTTATCTTTTATTATGAGCAAGTTGTTGCACATAGCTAACTTTGGACTCCCCCCCCCCTCTCCCCCCAAAAAAAAGGACCACTGACCACTGATGTTGATATTCATACTATTGAGATTGTCATTTAGTTGGCTGAAAGCCGATGGTTGAATGTTTCAGCATGAAGCTGGTCGTGCATCATTTGAAGATGCTCAAAAGCAGATGAACAATATAGTGGGGAAAATAAAAGCAAAAACTGCAAGCATTGCAAATATTCAATCAGATATAGGAAAGAACCAGCTTGAGGCATTGGAAGCTCGTAAACTGGAACAAGTTTGTGTTTTCATGACCATGTAAATTCAAGTTCTCTTGTTTTACATTTGTGGGAAATTATGAGAGCACTTGAACCTCTTGCAGGAATGCATCAAAGAACAAGATGAACTGATTCCTATTGAACAAACTGCAAGACAGAAGGTTGCAGAATTAAAGTCTATCCTTGACTCTGAGAAGAGTCAGGGATCAGTTCTGAAAGCAATCCTGCAGGCTAAGGAGTCCAATCAAATTGGGGGAATATATGGTCGAATGGGTGATCTTGGTGCTATTGATGGTATGTCTTCTGCTTGTGATTAAATATATTATCTCTGTTTCTTCTTTCCATCTTTTCCATCTTCAGTCAATAACCTTCATAAGTCTTTGAACTTGAGTGAAAATTATCTTTGGGTGGGCATATTTCTTTTCCTACATGTACAAACAAGTATGATTTGCATTTGTTGTTTCGTGAATGCTTTATTTGGTCTTATTACGTTACAGCCCTTTTCTTTCCAATTCTTGGCGTGGCATGTTTAATGCATCACAAGCTCAATATTTTCTTCAGCCTATATTGCAGTGATATCATACTCCATACTTTTTTATCAGTTTATTTCCTGTTGTTCATTTCCTTATTATTGTTTAATTGCAGCAAAATATGATGTTGCCATATCAACAGCATGTCCAGGACTTGACTATATTGTAGTGGAAACAACCAGTGCTGCACAAGCATGTGTTGAGCTACTTCGGAGGGAGAATCTTGGCATTGCAACTTTCATGATATTGGTATCACTTAAATATTATTTGAATTGGAAGAACTTATACTGCCCAAACACCTACTTTAGTGTTTCACGTACTCGATATGCTTTGTTTACTGTTTGGTTGTGTTCTAGACTGGTTCAGTTGGGTCCTTTGAAAATTGTCAGACTGTGATGACAGAAATCTTTGAATATTCTGGACTGAAACACAAATGAATCTGCATGCATTGGTTTGATATGTCCTGTTTTTATACCACATTGTAACAAAAGAAACATGGAGATGTCAAAGCTAATACTTACCTATTGTTGCAAAAGTTATTCTTACATTCTGGAGATGTGCAGCTAAAAGTTCACAGCGGTCAAAGTGGTTTTGAAATTTTAACAACAAAACCTTCTAGGAATTTAAAGCCGATCAATTGTAGGCAGTATACTCTTTTATCTTTTCCTTCATATACAATGTACCCATATATTTGAATAATACCATTTGAAGACTCATAAAACTATGCCTATTTATTTGATTTTTTAAAACTTCATCTTCCAGGAGAAGCAAGTTGCTCTTTCACCCAAGTTGAAGGAGAAAATAAGCACCCCAGAGGGAGTTCCACGCCTTTTCGATTTAATTAAAGTTCAGGACGAAAGAATGAAGCTTGCCTTTTTTGCGGCATTGGGAAACACCGTGGTAGCTAAGGATCTTGACCAGGTAGTTCTCATTTTCATTTAAATCTCACGACTATTCTCCTGATTTTTAACTGTAAATGTTATATGTTTGCAACTTCTGTCAAAAAGCACCCTGGTGTTTCGATGTTTTAGCAGTTGTGGTGATTTGGTGGCTTGTTAAAATCTTGGTTTATCTGTGTTAGTTGCCATGAAGTGGCTGCAGTTGTCAGCTTATAACATTTCACTATCCTTTTGCCAGTGTATGGGTCTGAATAAAACACTTTGCGCAATGTGTTGTGAAGTTGCTACAATTGTGGCTTGCTCAATTTTAGTCTGTTTGATTGGTTTCCATGAAGTAGCTACAGTTTTCAGCTTGTAACTTTCAATATCTTTTTGCCAGTGTGTATTGGTATAGAATATTTTGCACAATCTACCTGGGTAGATTCAGTAACTGGAATCCAATATAAAACAGTTGAGATTTCTGGCAGTTTTAGTGCTGATATACTCTTAAATGAAATATGATACCAAAACAGCAAACATACTCTAAGAGATGAGGAATGATTTTTGAGGGCAGTAAAGCATCTTAGTTTTGTCATACTTTCAGGAACTTATATCTAAATTGTAAAAAAATACATTCAGGAACTTAAATCTGTTTAAAGCATTAGGGATTAGCATTAATAGCCAATTTTAGACGCTGAGTGGACCCTAGGATTTTGTATGGTGGATTGGAGAATTCCCATTATGGTTCAATTCATCTCAGCATTTATTTAGACAGCTCTATCAATTAAAAGGCATTTATTTATATAGCTTCTATTATTCAATTTTCAGGCAACACGTATTGCATACAATGGAAACAAAGAATTTCGACGTGTGGTAACACTTGATGGTGCACTTTTTGAAAAATCTGGTACAATGAGTGGTGGGGGAAGTAAGCCTCGTGGTGGTAAAATGGGGACATCTATTCGAACTGCAAGTGTGTCGGGGGAAGCTGTTGCAAATGCCGAGAAGGAACTCTCTACAATGGTTGAAAAGTTAGATAGCATCCGGAAAAGAATTGCTGAGGCGGTGCAATGTTACCAGAAATCAGAAAAAGAAGTTACATTATTGGAGATGGAATTAGCTAAAACCCAGAAAGAGGTATGGCTCAGTCAGGGACTTTGCAAGGGGCCTTTTAATAGATATATTTGAGGGAATATGATGCATTTTGAAGTTTTGTTTGTCAACAGATTGACAGTTTGAATTCACAACATCATTATCTTGAAAAACAACTTCATTCCCTGGAGGCTGCATCACAACCTGGGAAGGATGAGCTTGATAGGGTGAAGGATCTCAAGGAATTAATTTCTAATGAAGAAAAGGAGATTGATGAACTCATCGAAGGGTCTAAAGAGCTGAAGGAGAAGGCCCGTAACAAACTTTATTTTGTTTTGTTGTTCTTGCATGTTGCAGCATAATTAATACTTGAGAAAATTGAGGCTGGTTGCACTCCCTGTTCGTGGTTGATGTTCTGGCTTCCCAACTATGTTGTCTTTTTGCTTATTACTTATTTGTGAAGGACATATTGCATTATGATATCTCAGTTGGTTGACTTGTTTTTAATTTTCTTGGCTATAGGCTTTGGAGCTTCAGAATTCTATAGAAAATGCTGGTGGTGAAAGGTTGAAAGCACAGAAGTTAAAGGTCAATAGGATTCAAGCTGTAAGTATGGAAACACTATGAAACATCCATTACTACAATTGAGTGAGTGCTAATTGATGCTACCCAACTGTTAGGATATTGACAAAAATAGCACAGAGATCAACCGCCACAGAGTTCAGATAGAAACTGGTCAAAAATTGATGAAAAAATTAACGAAAGGTATTGAGGACTCAAAGAAGGAGAAAGAAAGACTTGTTGAGGAGAAGGAGAAATTGAGAAGTGTCTTCAAAGAAATAGAGCAGAAAGCATTCGTTGTTCAAGAGAATTATAAAAAAACACAGGAGGTTTTTTATTTTCATTTTTTTATTAGAAGTTATTGTAAAACAAAGTTTCCTCTTTCTGTTAAATGACTTTTTGTTTTCCTCTGGTACAGCTGATTGATCAACATAAAGATGTGTTGGATAAAGCAAAATATGATTACGGCAAAGTGAAAAAGACTGTCGATGAATTACGCGCATCTGAGGTACTGTGCTAATTCATGCATCTTTATGTTTCCTCTTGTTTGTGTCATGTTTTCTGCAACATTTGTATGATTACTCCATGATGGCACAGGTTGATGCTGACTACAAGTTACAAGACTTGAAGAAAGCATACAAGGAGTTGGAATTGAAGGGGAAGGGTTACATGAAAAGGCTGGATGATTTGCGAACTGCTCTTGCAAAGGATGTGGAACAGTAGGTCTTTTCTGAATAACTTTTTGGAAATGGGGTTTTTATGATTTGAAGGATGCTTAACATCAGACACTGGTTGCAGAATTCAGAAAGATTTAGTGGACCCTGAAAAGCTTCAGATGACTTTGACAGATGTAAGTCTCAGTGAGGCTTGTGACCTAAAGAGTGCCCTTGAAATGGTAGCATTACTGGAAGCCCAACTGAAGGAGATGAATCCAAATCTTGATTCAATCTCAGAGTATGACTTTTCTGTTATTCTTTATATCCATTTTAAAGTTGAGTTTACCTCTTCAGCACTACACTGCTAAACATCATATAACTGTTAGATTTCGGAGAAAGGTTTCATTATATAATGACCGAGTTGAGGAACTAAACAAGGTCACTCAACAGCGTGATAACATAAAGAAGCAGTATGATGAATGGAGGAAGAAGAGGCATGCTTATTCTTCTTTACTTTGATTTCTGATTTATGGTCTTAAAAATCCACTTCAGTTTTTTGGTTTTTTACTGAAACAAATCAGTATCCTACAGATTGGATGAGTTCATGGCAGGATTCAATGCAATATCTTTGAAGCTAAAGGAGATGTATCAGGTTTGTGAATGGATCCCTCTTGCACAAATTTTAACTGGATTATAAGCTCTGCTGTCTTATTTTTTGAAACGAGACTTGAATGTGCGCTAAGCAGTTTGAAATGGAAGTGTTATGGCTGGAACCATTTTTAATTCTGGTTCTGACTTGTCTGCCATTAGATAACCTTTCTTTTGATTACCATTCTTTTCTTTTGATAAAGATCTAAGAAAGTAGAGTTTTTGTTGGTGGGATGGACTCTTTAGGAGTTGATGACGATAGGTGAGATTTCTCTAGTCATCTCTAGGTTTGGGTTTAGCATAATTTGTCCAAGCCATATCATGATGCAGCATGCAAGACATCAGGAACGGACCAGATAAATTAGCAATGAATTGCGGGTAGATTATAGCAATTTTCCAATAATGCTCGATTCTCCATTCTGTAGATTTTATTTCTATTTGACAGAAAGTTTCCTTAGTTTGTTATTTTTTTAGCAAGGTTTCATTTGAATAAGTTTCCTTAGCTGTTCTAGTCTCCCTTAGAACAAGGCCAGTATTGTAATACGGAAGGAACTTTAAAATAAAATAAAATATCAGAGTGGCTTTTGTCCAATTCCGTTGGATTTCTTTACTGGTGGGAAACACATTTCCCACTTGAATTTTCATACTCTTCCATTACGCAATTTTGGATTCTCCCTCACTCGGAGTAAAGCTCAACCTCGAGCTATGGTCAGGGTAGAGTAGTTCGTCCAGTGGCTGGTACTCAAAGATGTCTGCCACATTGAAAGTGGAGAAAATTGACATTTTGTTGGGAAGGTCGATAGCATAGGCATTATCATTTTTTCTTAACAATCCGAAATGGTCCATACTTTTTATTCTGTAACTTGTTGTAAGTCCTTGCAGGAAAACTTTGCTTGCAAAGATAAACTATCACCAAGTCCCCTTCTTGAAAAACTTGTACTTGCCTCTGCTTGTCCACTGCTTCTTGTGACATGAATTTGCTTTTTTCAAATTGAGATGATCATCCGAATGGACTTGTTGAATTCTTTCTGCCATGTTCTCTGCTGCCACACTTAGTCCAGGGAGTTTATGAAAGTATCCAGGAGTCAATTAAGGAAGCTTTCGACACGAAGATGTCTGCTAGAACACGGTAAATCAATCTTTATCTTGAAGTTGGTATTGTCATCGCGAACACTTTGGCTTCCTCTGCCCACCAAGCCTCGAGTTCTTCACCATTGGAGGAATTATCCCATGCATGGTCCTGCTGTGGTGGCATGGCCCCTCGCCCCCGCCTGGGTGAAATTGATCTCGCCTTCCATCATTTTGCTCCCCATCGCCTTCCATGCGAACATTAGTGATGGACCTTTGAATCTCTTGTAGTATGCGTTTGGTCCCCGTAAAATGTTGCTGGTTTTAATGGTTCTGTGCTTGAATAGATTCCCCAAGGGCCTGCACACCATGGCGCTCATCTTGGGATTGATTATTTTCGTTTCTTGTCATTGAGCCAGGCGCAACTTTGCGCTGATGCCAAAATTGGCGTAGTGGAAGGGTATGAAAATTCAAGTAGGAAATCTGTGTTTCCCACCAATAAAGAAATCCAACGAAATTGGACAAAAGCCACTCTAATTTTTATTTATTTTTTTAAAAGTTCCTTCCGTATTACAATACAATGCCTTGTTATAAGGGAGACTAGAACAACTAAGAAAACTTATTCAAACGGAAACTTATTGACAAAATAATAAACTAAGGAAACTTTCTGTCAAATGGAAATAAAACCTGCAGAATGAAGAATCGAGCATTATCGGAAAACTGCTACTACCTACCTGCAATTCATTGGTAATTTATCTGGTCCGTTCCTAGTGTCTATCTACTTGCAATTCATTGCTAATTTATCTGATCCGTTCCTGGTGTCTTGCGTGCTGCATGATATCAACAAAATTCCTATGTAAAAATCTTACATCTTTGATGCAGCTCCTCCATTTGCAATCAGTTGGGGTCTCTCATTTTGATGCTACTTGTGTCATCCTTTCCTTTTCCTTTTTTTTTTTTTTTTTTTTTTTCTCTTGTGCTGTATGCATCTGGTAATTAGTAATTGTACCTTGATTTTCATAAACTTGCAGATGATCACACTTGGAGGAGATGCAGAACTTGAGCTAGTGGACTCTTTGGATCCTTTCTCTGAAGGTGTTGTTTTCAGTGTCAGACCACCAAAGAAGAGCTGGAAGAATATTGCAAATTTATCGGGTGGTGAAAAGGTCATATTGCATTTCCCCTTTTTTGGGTATCTGATTTATTGGACAAGAATTTCTGGAAGTAAAATAATTTTGTTATTTTTACGTCTTTCAGACACTCAGCTCACTGGCCCTTGTTTTCGCACTTCATCACTACAAGCCAACTCCGCTTTATGTGATGGATGAAATTGATGCTGCTCTGGGTACTTTCCCTGTATCCTCTTTCATATATATATATATATATTTTAGTCAACATATTTCCTTTTACATATTTGTTCTCCATTCGCTCAACTTCCTTCCATGTGCAGACTTCAAAAATGTTTCTATTGTTGGGCATTATGTGAAGGACAGGACAAAGGATGCTCAGTTTATAATCATAAGGTAGGTTCGATGGCCTCTGGCGTTTATTGCTAGCAGTTAGTTTCATAGTTTCTAATTGTGTTATCTTTTATGCTATATATATATATATCTGCAGCCTGAGAAACAACATGTTTGAATTAGCGGATCGACTCGTAGGTATCTACAAGACTGATAATTGCACCAAGAGCATTACAATTAACCCAGGGAGTTTTGTAGTATGTGAAAAAGCTGCCTGAATATGAGTTTGGTTTTTACTGGCATTCCTTGTTCATGTGTCCCCATGTCAGGATCTCAATTATTTTATTCGATTCTATTCTAACCAGCTATTTACATATATCAACTTCATATTTAATTTTTGAACACAATGATATGTATTATGTATTAGCTGCTTTTCCTATACGAAACTGACATGAAAAGACGCTAAATCAAATGACAAAGTCCTGAACATCGTCCAAACAAAAATAGGTTTGCTGCCAGTAGTGCGCCTCTAACATCTTTGGTGGTGCCTTCAAATCGAGAGACATGGTGTGTTTGAACTTTATGTAAAGTCAGTTGCTGGAGTTTCATAAATCCAAGTGAAAATATAGGGGTAGTCCGACAACTCGTGCATGTGCACTGTAATCTAATCTAATGGCTGGTTTTTACTTCACAGATTTTTATTTTGATTCGATGCGCGCATCCATACAATTTCAAGGATTTTTTTTTTCTTTTAAATAAAAAAATAATCTCCGACCCATGCCCAATTATCTAATTAATTGCGTAATGGAATTGTACTGTAACTCTGAAACTGTTTTTAGCTCCTGTCCAAAACTCAAAACACAATAATCTAGCGGGATTCTCAAAATTGGCCGTCCTCTTTTCCTGGACTTCTTGTTATCGTTGATTCATGTTGTCAACATTTGTCGAGTACTATACACTGACGAAACAGCTCACCCCCTTGTCATTTTTTCTAAAGTGACGGTAACAATTGTCAATGTATGTACACTTTGTCCTCTTCTATTTAAGATTCCTATCCATCGTTATTACCTTAGAAGAAAAAAGACCAGATATAATTAATTTAATATATTAAAATAATTTTTTTTATCAAATTAATTATATCTGATTTTTTTTCTTATAATGTCAGTCAATAAGATGCTGTCGTTTTGCTTATGAATATGATTTTTTTAATGATGGAATGATCCTTGGTAAGATTCTCACATCGGACTAGATAGATGAGTCCTCATATTTGCTTCGGAGATCGATAATACACGTCTCTAAACCTTTTGTTCTTTCTTTCATAATTACGCATCTGAATTTCAATACTTTCAGACTCTCTGATATCTGATAATGCATCATGAGGATATGTAAACATACAACACCTGTAATAATACCACTGCTCTAAATCTCACAGTTTCCGTTTTGATATTTTCTTTTAAAATTGTAGGTAGTAAGTACTATATGTTAACGGCCGGCAAGGCCAATACTAATGTCATAATAGATAAATTTCGTATACTTTTTATTTTTATTTTTGTAAAGAAGTAAATTTTATTAATAAAGGATAATTTTTTTTAATATATTTTTTAATATACAATTCACTATTTTATAAAGACTTGCATGAAATTTATCTATCTAAAAAGTTATAGAAATCATTTATTTGCATTAACATTGAGAACTCTAAGAGCATTGATATTTACTTTATTAAAAATCTAATCAAATACAAATTTCGATGAATTTCATCAAAACATGGCAATATTGGATTCATCAAAGGAAATCTTTTAAAATTTTGAACTACAATATTTTTACATTTTTCTTCAAATATGAAGTTGTATTATTCACCTATAAGAAATAGGTCAAAGAGTATTGATCATTGAGGGATGGTCATGGACATTTCACAAGAAAATTGAGTTCTCCATTGAAATTAAACCTCCTCATTTTTATTCGAAACGAAATAACCAAACTTAATGGCATAAATTAATATTGCCACATTAATTTTTACCAAAGTAGTTGAATGGAGCCCACAATGTATATCGGGTTGAGATCAGACACCTCCAAAAAAAAATTTTTGTATTTAGATCAGATACAGTACTACTCACGTGATAAAACTCCAAATGGAAAAAAAATAAAGACTATATTCAATACTGATCCATAGGATTCTCTTGTCTTATTTAATTCATGAAGTACTATCGTCTCTCATTAATTAGCCATCTGGCCTATAGTTTTGGATCTCTCTCTCTCTCTCTCTCTCTCTCTCTCTCTCTCTCCCGACAATGGAGGCCGAACCCCATTACGGTGTCTCCATCACCGAACCTCTCATGCATGGTGATCAGTCGAAGCGCCCTGAGGCAAAGGATGTAGAGGCAGATAACGGCGATCGTAACACTGTCAGCTCCGCGTCCTTTTTCATGACCTCTTTCCATGGACTCAATGCACTCTCAGGTTCTTCTCTTTTCCTTGTTTCTTATATACCTTCTGCGGATTTGATTTCATATTTTCAAACTCGTTGATCATCCGATTCACTTATCACTCATGGATATATATATATATATATACGTAGACAGGTTTTCGTAGCCTTGTATGTTTGACTTACTATATTTAGTAACTTTGTTTCCAATTAAATCTTAATGATCTATTGTCATGCTGGGTTATGATCAGTTTACGTATAAACTCTATAGTCAAGCGTTTGAATTTGCAGGTCAGATAAATTTTTGAAACTTATTGAGTTTAATTACTATCCATCCCTAAAAAAACTAGCAAGCAACATGAAGTTGGATCCAAAATAAGGATTTTTTTTATAGGCATAAAAAAATATTTCGGAATGAACGAGATCATTAAAATGAACAGAACTCAAGATTTGAATTCGATCTTGTGAAACCATAGAGCTAGACGTTTGATCAGAAACTCTTGTTGTTGTAGTGATCCGGTCATAATCTTGATAGAATTACTAGAAAGGGTGATCGATCCCTTTCATCATGTCGATCGGCTGTCTTAGTAGAATTTCAGGCTCTATAAAAAGCTTAAAGCATGGTGTGCTAGTCAATTCCCAAAGCGCCAGTTCAAATAAATATAAATTTTTAGTCATTCATTGGATAGCTTAGAACTTTAATAAGCAGTGAGCTTTTATATATAAATAATTTGTCGTCTTCTTCTTCAAGTCCAGTTTTATACCTAACCCAATTAAATAAATTTCTAAAGGTATATATATATATATATATATATGTTATCTCTTAGAAAAGTACATCAGCCACATGGAATATTTTGAAAACTGCGAAACGTTGTGATATCTACTATATATGGTACTGAGCGATTGCTAGTTAGCTAGCTTTAATAAGTGTAATATTTGAGCGGACAAAGCCCTCTACATGAATAACTTGGAACTTGGAAGACTTGGAAGTCTGGATCAAGCCTATTGCATGGAAACTAAAAAAAAAAAAAAAAAAAAAGGGAAAATAAAGATCTCCCAAACTACCACCCAATTGGTAACCATTTTTAGATTATAAATTTTGGCTATCGCCTTTTAAACTATCAAAAAATTGCATTATATCCCCTCTTCCCTTTCAAAGACAAAATTACCCCTTAAGATTCTAAAAGTTACAAATTATATATGACTATTTAATTAAAAATAATTATTTAAGAAACTATGCTTATTTTAAAATTATTTATTTTTAAAAATATTTAAAAAGATATTATTAGATAATAAAAAAATATTTCCAAAAAATCAACTTTTTAGGTTTTTTATTTTTTATTTCTTAAAGCACAATTTTTTTGTTTTTTGTTTGTTTTTTTAAAAATTTATTTATTTTGATTAAAATTTAGGTAATTATGTCACATTTTTAATGGAGGGATACATTAATATTAATGCAATTTCTTGCTAGTTTGAGAAGATTATATATGTCATGAAGAGAAAAAAGGTACCAACAGTGTGGTCCAACGTCTCATGCATTCAGAGCCTAGAGATTGCTATATTGGCCAAGAAAAGTGGTGCTTTGAATCTTGATCGACATTTTAGCAAGAGGTCTATCGCAATAGCTAGACACCTGCGCGTTTGCAGCAACTATATATACAATTAGTTTCGTCGACAGTACCTGATCTGCATAAGAATTTGTTTGTTTGGATTATAAAGATTGTTGAAGTTAGAATTTTCATGACTTCCGAATTCTCGGTTAGAGGATCCTAACTAAAGGCCGGAATCGAAAAGTTTGAAGTGGGATGTGGAATTGTGATTGGTCATGGATGGTGGTTATATAATGAAATCAGTACTAGTTCTGCATCAGATGATTTGCGCCCGATAGGTTGGCTATTAGATGGAGTCGAAAGCCAGCTACCAACGCATGATAAAGGTGAACCAAGCACGTACAAGCAAAAGAGTGGTAAAGGGCCGGGTTTATGCAGTAAAAAGGGAGGGGTTGGGAGATCAGAGGGATGCAGGAGAGGATAATATAAATAATTGCTTGTGCATGCATGGGTGTTTTTACGATCATGCAGTCGAAAGAGTCGTACCGCGCGCTATATATAGGAGTGATGATTATTAATATAGAATTTATTTTCTTAATGCATATTGGTCGACGATATTGCTAGGACTGCACGGCTCAGGCTGATCCATATATATATATATATATATACTCTGTGATTAGATGAAATTTAATTAAGTCCTAATTAGGGCGATGAAAAATTAAAAAAACTGCTGAAAACGTGGTCGATAATAATAGTTTGGAGGCTTTGGTCCCTCGTGCTAAATATATATAATAACATGCATGGTTGGTCCAATGTACGTGTGGTGCGGCCTTGTGGCTTGTAGCCTGCCTGCAACCAGTCATGTACGTAGTAACGTAGATGGCTAGCTCATCCTCTCTCGAACGTCCTTCAATTGTCTTCAAGTTAGAGGAAATCACAATATTCCCTGTGCACCACATCTTGGTTCATCTCAGGATCATACGACTGCTCAATCCCCCATACTGCACTGAGTTACAATAAATTCAAAAATATTATTATAAACAAACAAACAAAATAAAAGATATTGCGATAGCACTATGACCGCGAGCAACACTAATCACCTCTCTCTCTCTGTGTGTGTGTGTACTTTCAACGTGAAAAATAAAAGATGCAATGGTACCATGTGTAGAGCATGATTGTCGGCCTCTACTTTCAACGTGAAACTTATGTGAATTCACGGACACTTTAGGACGCGGTCCAAGTATCCTAAAATGAATCGCGTATGAAAATGCCCGCCGTAAAGTTGTGACTTACGATAAAAGTTTGGCCACCATGATTCATGTGCAAATCATGGTTTTATACGTTTCACGTACCTCTCACTATCCCAAACGACAATACTATCATGATCAGCATCATCAGTCGTTAATAATTTGGGACCTTATCTTTCTATTCACTAGGAGCGTATCTCCTCGGATGAAGGAAAAGATTTATGCCGCTACTTATGCTAATTGTTTGTTATTATAAAGCTTCCCTTAATTAATATTTCTTTTACTCTCATTTTTGTTTGTTACGAACTTGCCTAAATTAAAAATAGTCCTAGTCTAAGCCTTTGATCGTGTACTCGCGTATTAAGTAACTGTGTTGAAAGTTGAGGCTAGCTATCTTCTGATCTAGCTGATCATATTATTGAATTCCCTCGAATGTTTAAATTTATATAAAATGATATAATTTAGCTCTTTTAGTTTAAACTTTTAGAAGAAGTAGTGATAAATATATAACATTTCAACTTTTTTTCTAAAAGAATCTTCATGAGTATATAGTTTTCCATTTTTTTTTCTTTTTTGTTGTTCTCAATCATGAAGTTACAGTACTACTCATCTTACTGGCTAAGGATCAAAAGGTTGGTTGGTTTCATTCTACTATTTAATTAAAACTGTTTGGGGAAGTTGATCGGCGGGGGATCAGAAGGGATCTCCCGATTAAGGTTTTTAGAAGGGAGAGGTACTCAGCTATCGTGAGCCTCTCGCCCATCTAATTTGACTAGTCCACCACATAATGCTTTATATGCACACGTCTTTTTGGGAGAGGAAGGAACAAGAAAAGTCGCCTTATTTCTCCAATGTAGTACAAAACTTGATAGATGACGCCTATAGCATGTGCACATGAATTTAAATGTGTATATGAATTATATATTAACGTAGGACAAACTTACAATTAAAGCAAAGGAAGATGTGCACTTTGCAAGGTTTTCTGTACTAGATTTATGTCTTTTTTTTTTTTTTTGGATAACGAGATTTATGTCTTTGAGGAAGGAAATGGCCTCATTTCTCACG
Source organism: Platycarya strobilacea (assembly GCA_036898215.1). Classification (NCBI taxonomy): domain Eukaryota; kingdom Viridiplantae; phylum Streptophyta; class Magnoliopsida; order Fagales; family Juglandaceae; genus Platycarya; species Platycarya strobilacea. The sequence goes on from CM072546.1 coordinate 3,428,174, forward strand.
GTGCAGTTGATCTGAACTTTGATGGATGACAACTATCGCTCGTGTTCAAAAGTGCTAGAGTTGTCACGTGTTCCAAACAATAGGCTGGCGTATTAATACCCCCCTCCATCTTCCCAAATGTCATTAGAAATGCGTCTTTAGGATTCTCGGGCGCTATTTTTTCGAGATTTATAGCCCCTCTTCTCTCTCTCTCTCTCCCTCTCCGCCTCTTTCTTTCTTCTGCAATGAAGGCCACTCTCTCAGACAATTCACCCTTAAGCGTGCCTCTCATTCTTGATGAGAAGCAAAATGGGCTAGCTCATGAACTAGAGGAAGTGGAGTCGAACTGTCATCCCTCCAGTACAACCAACGTCTCATTCTTCAAAACATGTTTTAATGGGCTCAATGCTTTGTCAGGTTCTAAATTTAACATGTGTTTCTTATACAAATGCAGTTTTTTTTATTCACTAAATTAGCCATTACAGCCCTTTCTGCATGCCTTCGTTACCTTACTGTAATTGTTATCAGGTTTGAAGTATTACTTGACATTTACAGCAATCTCTCATGATCTCGTTTTGGGATTGTGGTGTATCTCCAACATTTATCTCGAAGCCTTTGATTGGAAACTGTCAACTGAGTTCAGATAGAAAACTTTAACAATTAGCATTTTCAAATTTCATTTTTTCTTGGGAAACAAACATGAGATTCATGGGGGTTCACAAAAAACCTTTCCATATCACGTAATTCTTGATCAGTGCTAATTCAAGCAAGAAATGACATTTCGTTGCTATTACCTCAATTGAAGAAAGTTTTTATTTTTATGCCTAATTGTCTCTCTAAATATGATTTTCAGGAGTTGGGATACTATCAGTTCCATATGCACTAGCATCGGGAGGATGGTTAAGCTTGATACTTCTATTTGTTATAGCCATTGCAGCCTTTTACTCAGGGTTGTTGATACAAAGATGTATGGACATGGATCCTGATATCAGAAGTTATCCTGATATTGGCAATCGCGCATTTGGGAACAAGGGAAGACTATTGGTCTCGGTTGTCATGTACATAGAGCTCTATCTTGTTGCGACAGGATTCTTAATTCTAGAAGGGGACAACTTATATAACTTGTTCCCCAACTCGGGATTCGAAATGGCAGGGATAACGATTGGAGGAAAGCAAATGTTTGTAATCATTGTGGCTGTCGTAATTTTGCCTTCGGTTTGGTTGGATAACCTGAGCCTTCTTTCCTATATCTCTGCCAGTGGGGTTTTAGCTTCGGTTATCATTCTCTGCTCAATTTGGTGGACTGGTGCGTTTGATGGAATTGGATTTCATGAAAAGGGGACACCTCTTAATTGGAATGGGATTCCCACGGCTGTTAGCTTGTATGCTTTTTGTTATTGTGCCCATCCGGTCTTCCCTACCCTCTACACTTCTATGAGAAACAAACGTCAGTTTACCAATGTAAGTTAAAACAAGTTTATTTGTTTTATAAACGTACTTTAATTCTGAATTTGGTTGATAGACTTAACTGAAATTAACTCATTTCAGTTTAATGTTAAATTGAGTTTAATATCTAAATATCTAATTTTTAAATTATTAAGCTTATCTCAACTAAAAATTTTTTTTCACATGGGATTGACAATCTTTTTCAATTCAACACTTTTATTTTTATTTTTATTTTTATTTTTATTTTTTATGTATGAGACGCACAACTTTTTTTAATTTTTTATAAATACATTTAAACCCATCTTAACATTCAAACACATTTAAATTTAATTTAAGTGGATTTCATAAAACTTACTTCACAATTTCAACTCACTACTGTTTAAAGAACTCAACTCAGCTCAATATCAAGTCGCAGCCTTAAGTTTTAGTAGCTTTCAGTTGGAAATGGAGAAATATGTGAAGCAAGGTGCTTTATCTGTTTAAGCTACTCACGTCCGCTTTTGCTGTTCATTTCTAATGCAGGTCCTGTTCCTATGCTTTACCTTATGCACTTTCAGCTATGCGTCAATGGCAGTTTTAGGTTACTCAATGTTTGGCTCAAATGTTCAATCACAGATAACTCTAAGCCTCCCAACTGATAAACTTAGCTCTAGGGTGGCGATATACACAACCTTGGTCAATCCCGTAGCCAAATATGCATTGATGGTGACACCCATTGTGAATGCTACCAAAAGTTGGTTTCCATGTCAATACAACAAAAGGATGTGTGGCCTATTAATTAGTACCTCCCTTGTAATCAGCACTGTCATTGTGGCCCTGGTTGTCCCCTTCTTTGCGAATCTCATGTCACTGGTTGGAGCATTTTTAAGTGTCATGGGTTCGATTATAGTACCATGCTTATGCTACTTGAAGATCTCGGGCACTTATCGCCGATTAGGACTTGAAATGGTGATTTTATGGGGTATGATACTAATGGGTGCTGCAGTTGGAATAGTTGGTACCTATACATCTCTTGTAGAAATAATAGGGCATCTGAGAGCTGATGGTTTGTCTTTGTTAAAGGTAAGTAGGGAATGGTCGCCTTACTAAATGCTGCAGAGCTGTTTCATGTTTTAGCCTCTTAGACAAACTCTGATCATCTGTACAACTTATACAGAGCAGAAATTAAAAGAGTGTAATATCCTTAAGTTATGAAGCTTCTTTATTTCTCCTAGGCGAAAGAACTCTTTTTCTATAGTGTGGAAACTTGCTCCATTTGCAGGAGAGCTATTTGTTCATATTCTGATAATGTCAGCAGTATGTTTGTAGCCGATGCAACTGTTAAAGAAATGTTGTCAATGTGTCATTATGTTTATATAAGCACTTTGGAAGATGTTAGTGGCCATCCTCTTTGGCGGCCACTTCTGCCGATTTTAAATAAAATAAAATAAAAATTTCTGGTTCTTTTTAAATGAGGTGGCTTTTCATTTAGAAAGAGCAAAATTCCTTTTTTTTTTTTTAAAAATTCAATGAGAAATGGTTGTCAAAAGGAATGCAGTAGAAGTTAGCTTGATAGATGTAGTACTAGGTGGCTCGAAAGTTTGACACATTAAGGTCACGTGGAAAGGGTCTGATGCCTTTAGACTAACAAGTAACTAGTAACTGGCAAGGAATGCGATAAGGGGTATCAAATGAATCATGTGGTCTCCGAAAGCTGGTCAATTGCTCAATCTCTCTGGTGCTTTTTCTTTCGAGGTAATGAAGTATCCAACCGGGCATCAATTTATGCTTTCAGCCCTGTTGGGTTCAAATGAATTAATACTACTTTTTTTTTTTTTTGAAATGGAATTAATACTACTTAAAACATGTTAGAGGAGACTTGACAAAATCCCACAAGATTTGCCAGAAAGAATTGCAACACGACCCCACCCTATTGTCAAAGACAAATTCTTAAATTGAATCATCTTTATGAGAGAAGGCTACAACAAATCCATCAATATAAGTTACAACTTATTCAATATGTCCGCTCTATAGATCATCAAGTAATAACGCATATGAAGACTGCTTTTTTAACTGAAAACAGGGCAACTTTTTCTTTTGGGGTAAGTAAATAGGACAAGTACTCTTGGAGCAGTTAAAACAAAACTACAGGGAGCAAAATCAACAGGTAAATCAATTTCATGAAAAGTCAAGAGTTGTGCAGTTCCATTTCTCATGTTCTGCAATTTAAAAAGCATCATGAAAGGCAATTCCATCTACAAGTAAACCATTTTCATGTGCAAGCTCATTGCATCTAGTAACTGGTAAAGACCCTCAAACTCAGCTCCAGAATCATAGCCAGAAAAGAACCTGTGGATTGATCCACCTAAATTCACACAACTCTCCCCGGCCATTTTCTTCAAACCTCCAGCTTTCATAACCCTCCTCACATTTGCCGCTTTCTCCCACATCCCAACTTCAGAATACATATTTGCAACCATCACAAAATTCCCACCCCTCCTTGGCTCCAATTCAAGCAATTTCTTTCTGACCTTATTCCCCACCCTACCGTTGTCATTAACATCATGAATACTGCACGCGCCAAGCAACGTCCTCCATATAATAGGGTCAGGCTCAATAGGCATGTTCATTATAAAAGAATAAGCCTCCTCGATATGGCCTGCACGGCCAAGGATATCCATCATAGCACCGTAGTGTATCATAAGGGGTTTAATCCCATGCACATGCTCCATCTCGTGAAAGTACCGGTACCCATCATCCACTAGTTTTGCATGGCTACAAGCACAGAGGACCCCAAGAAAGGTCACGTAATTTGGGGGTATCGATGATTTCTTCTTCATTTTCAGGAAGAAATCAAGGGCTTCCTTGGCAAATCCATGTTGGGCTAGCCCTAGAATCATTGCACTCCACGTCCAAACATTTCTCTTGTCCATCCTATCAAACACCAACCTCGCATGCTCTACATCTCCAGACTTCGCATACATGTCAACAAGGGAAGTACCCAGATGGCAATTCAAAACCATCCCTCTGACAATCGCCAGGGAATGAAACCATCGCCCCAAGCTCAGGTTTCCAAGTTCAGCACATGCAGAAAGCATTACCACCACTGTGGTCTCATCGGGCTCAAACCCACTATCTCTCATCTTTGCAAAATACTGGATCCCATCATCCAATCGTGAATTCTCAACATAAGCAGTTATTACCGAATTCCAAGAAACAACAGTCCTGACGTGCATTTCTTCAAACACTCGACGCGCATACGATATCCTCTTACAAGACCCATACGCATTTATCAAAGTGTTCTGAACATACACATCAGAGTTCAAACCACACTTCACAACATCCGCATGCACCTGTCTCCCCACTTTAAGAGCCGAGACAAAGGCGCACGCCTTGAGAAGGAACGGAAAGGTAAGTTTATTGGGCCTAATTCCTCGCCTTCGCATTCCATGGAATACCTGTATTGCTTCTCCCGGAGAATCGCTCGAGGCGTATCCCCTGATGAGAATGTTCCAAGGCAAAGGCGACGAGTCGTCCGAGTGATAGAGAAGCGACCGCGCATAGCTTAAGCTCCCTGTGGGAGATAAAGCACAGATTCGGATAAGTTCGCTTGTGAGAAAGGAGTCCCTATGGAGGCCAGACACTTGCATTTGAGCGTGCACTTGAGAGAGGTTCTTTGTGGAGGAGCAGAGCTTGAGGAGAACGAGGCATTGATGCTTTTTGGAGAAGAAATTCGAATCACAGTTAAGAAAACTGTGCGGGAAGACAGGATTGGCTGTTGGGATTGGAAGCCGAACCATGCATTGGGCTTGAGCTTCGGTGTTGGGAACGGAGGTGTGTTGCTGGACTAGAAAGTACAAGCGGCGTCGTCCAAATATAGAGCCTTCATTTAAAAAATGGAAAGAAAGAAAGAGGGGAAAGAAAATATTTTTTATTTGGAAAAAATATAATTAAAAATAATTGTTTTGACTAATTATATTAATGAATTATATAAAAATAATAACAAAATTATATATTTAGCTGGTTTTGTTCGGAGGTTGGAATTCTTCTGCTGTAAGCCTGTAGGCTGTAAATGGATCACGCAAGTAGTCTAGTAGATCATTCTGGAAAAGCTCAATAGGCTTTTAACTTTGGAGAGATCCCAATTCTGATCGCATCCTAATCGACCTATGAAATGAAATAATTTGTTTTTTTGTTTTTGTTTTTAATTAAAAGAAGGTTATCAAGGACCTCAACTGGATTATCCACATGATCTAAACTATTACGTGGCATGAAACCAGGATATGCCTAGAGAGGTCATGAGCACAAAAAAGTCCATTGTACCACCTATATTTTTCCAAGTGTATGGTTGAGGGGGGACAGATAATACATCTCGTTTTTGGGCCTTTTTCCATCTGCGCATATAACTGCATAGAAATTTCAAGAACTCCCATCTCTTTCTTACTCTGTTTTTGCTGCAAACTCGCCTAACATCACCATTCTAGATCCTTCATGAATCAAATGGAAAATCAGAACATCAGGCCAAATGGAAGTGCTGGAATCCTCCCTTTATCTCCTTTATTTATACACCTCTCTCACTTTCCCCCCGAAACTAAAATCAAACAACCATTTGCTTAAACCAGAGAAAAGAAGAAGAAGACAGTCTTATACTTGCGTACTGCCCAAATCCAATACAGCACCTATTTTGATCATAGAAAATGTCACCAACTCTATCTTTATCTGTTTCTCTTTCACAACCCCCAATCTGCAAATCTCGGGACCATTCAAAGGACAACCACCTTCCCAAAAGTACTTGTAGAGAAAACCCATTTTACAAAACACCTTCAGACATTAAGCTCAGCAAGAGAAAGCTATTAAATTCCTTTGCTTTGGGGCTTATAGGGGCAGGCGTCTCCATTTCTCAGCCGGCAAGAGCTGAGCCCGGGAGCCCTGTTGAATCCACTTCAAGTAGAATGTCATATTCGAGATTTTTGCAGTATCTGGATGAAGGTGCTGTAAGGAAGGTGGATCTGTTTGAGAATGGCGCTGTTGCGATCGCCGAGATTTTCAACCCAGCACTAGACAAAATCCAGAGGGTCAAAATTCAGTTACCTGGATTGCCACCAGAATTGCTGAGGAAAATGAAAGAGAAAAACGTAGACTTTGCGGCTCAACCAATGGAAGGAAATTGGTGGGTTGCAGTACTCGATTTGTTGGGGAATTTGGCTTTTCCATTGATATTGATTGGCTCTTTACTTCTTAGATCATCGTCTACAAACACTCCTGGTGGCCCTAACTTGCCATTTGGACTCGGAAGGTACAGTACTGAATAAGTTTTGTCAACTCTATAAGCTAGACCTCATCGAAACGACCTCCAATCCTAGAAATTTACGTTGCATGTAATGTCTCTGAACAGGAGCAAAGCCAAATTTCAAATGGAACCCAACACCGGAGTGACATTCGACGATGTTGCTGGAGTTGACGAAGCAAAGCAAGATTTTCAAGAGATTGTCGAATTCTTAAAAACCCCAGAAAAGTTTGCCGCAGTTGGAGCCAGAATTCCCAAAGGAGTTCTTTTGGTTGGGCCACCTGGAACAGGAAAGACGTTGTTGGCCAAGGCGATTGCTGGAGAAGCAGGGGTTCCTTTCTTTTCTCTATCTGGGTCAGAGTTCATTGAGATGTTTGTTGGTGTAGGCGCTTCAAGAGTGAGGGACTTATTCAACAAAGCAAAGGCCAATTCGCCATGCTTAGTGTTCATTGATGAGATAGATGCTGTAGGGAGGCAGAGAGGAACAGGTATTGGCGGAGGAAACGATGAGAGGGAACAAACACTGAATCAGTTGCTTACCGAAATGGATGGCTTCAGTGGGAATAGTGGAGTGATTGTTATCGCTGCTACAAACCGACCGGAAATTCTTGATTCGGCTTTGCTTAGGCCGGGGAGATTCGACAGACAGGTACGATATGAATAATATGGTTTCTTTGTCATGCTTTGTACTTAAGACCTTAGTAGGAAATTCATGTGGATGTTGTGTTACTGCTTATATAGGTCGCTGTTGGATTACCGGATGTGAGAGGGAGGGAAGAAATATTAAAGGTGCATAGCAACAACAAGAAACTTGATAAGGATGTCTCTCTCAGCGTTATTGCCCTAAGAACCCCAGGGTTCAGCGGAGCAGATCTTGCAAACCTCATGAACGAAGCTGCCATTCTAGCCGGTAGGAGAGGCAGGGAGAATATTACAATGAAAGAGATTGACGACTCCATTGATCGGATTGTCGCAGGAATGGAGGGAACCAAAATGACAGATGACAAGAGCAAAATTCTAGTGGCTTATCATGAAATAGGGCACGCTGTGTGCGCGTAATTACCTCGATTCCTTTTCTTTTTTGTTCTTGTTTCTGTTTCTTTGAAAGCCTCGCGACCACTAAAGTGATAGACTTTTCTGCAAACAACAGGACGTTGACACCAGGCCATGACCCAGTGCAGAAAGTGACTCTGATCCCAAGGGGTCAAGCGCGTGGTTTAACTTGGTTCATGCCTGGTGAAGATCCTGCACTCATCTCTAAGCAACAACTATTTGCTAGAATAGTTGGAGGTCTTGGAGGTCGCGCTGCTGAGGAAGTGATTTTTGGAGAACCAGAAATTACTACAGGTGCAGCTGGAGACTTGCAACAAGTTACTCAGACAGCAAGACAGGTATATGTTTCCCCCAAAAAAAATTGTTAAGGATGTTTATCTGTGTATATGTATCTAAATTATTATCTTTTTCTCCAAACAGATGGTAACTACGTTTGGCATGTCCGAGATTGGGCCATGGGCATTGATCGATCAAGCAGTGCAAAGCAGCGATGTGGTACTAAGGATGCTAGCTCGAAACGCCATGTCGGAAAAGCTTGCAGAGGATATAGATTCCTCTATACGAAACATGATAGAGAGCGCATACGAGATTGCAAAGAATCACATTAGAAATAACCGTGAGGCTATTGATAAACTAGTAGACGTGCTGTTGGAGAAGGAAACTCTCACGGGAGATGAATTCAGGGCAATCCTGTCTGAATTTACTGGTATCTCTTCAATTAAGCCTAATGTCCGGGAGATGATAGAAGTCTAAGGGAATCTCAGTATAAATGTACAGTGATCAAAAAATTTTAAGTCCCAACCATACTTATGTCAAGGAGGGATGCAAAGCTAAATAGATCTGTAGATACAAGAACTTACTTGCATGTGATGTAGTCTGCCAAATGCATCCATGTTCCCAACCATTGGTTCTCCCTTATTTTTGGTTTTTATAGATTTAAGTTTCTATCAAAGTCAATGTACAAGATCGAAATCTAAAAATACCATCACACCCCAATCTAAAGAAAATAAGCTGTCAAGTTAATTTCTCCCTTCACGCGTTTAATTGAAAAGATAAGTCCATCATTGCAGCCTCTATTATTTCCTATATCTCTCTGCAATCCCAATGCATTATACCATCTTCAGTAACCAACTAAACAATAAAGCATAATCAAATTCTAAGCATAATCAGATTCTACCTCAACACTGGAGCATATCTTAAACCATAGTACAAATACATACATTGTTAGGATCTCACATTGGTTAGGAGTCAAATGGTATGTGTGCATTTAAGCTTGGGACACCTCCTTCTAGTAAGTACATAAACAATTACAGGTGGTACCAGGCCCAAGCTGTGGGTTCTCATGCTGCCTCACCTAATGGGTTGGGCTTGTGGAGTGGCTGTCTATGGATCCAATTGGACGGCCTGCATTGCCCCAACTTAGTGAAAGACTCCTATAGTGCTCGACCAACGTGAGCATTGATCTTAAAGGGTGGGGGTATGTTAGTGAAAATTAAAGCAAGCATCCTACCACTGCACTAGTCATCAGCACCATTTTCTAAAGAACAGACTGAAAGGGCCAAGCTATAAATATGTAGATGACTATTTCTTGCTGGAACGGATGCTTTTGTATTAAATTAGATTTTAATGGGGTCAGTGAAGGACAATTGTTATTTGCTAGAGCAAATAAACTTTTCAGAGAGAAGATTTATAAGGTGTCTGTGAAGAAGACCGTATGGTCATGCCCATTTATTTTCTGTGCCGCGCAAAGCAATAATGCAGCTGCTCCCGTCTCCCTATCATTCAAGTTGCTCAGTAGTCAGCAACTCTACCTAGAGACTTTTGAGTTGGATTCTTTGGACTTGTTGGTTGCCCATTGCTAGGTTAGTTCGTTTTCAGAAGATTTTTCAATTTATTGCTTTATTTCCTTATAAATGCAAATGCAGTATTTGAGATCCTCACAAAAACAGGCGCGTTTGCTTGAAGAGAGAGAGAGAGAGAGACAGAGAGAGAGAGAGATGAAAGGAATATATGGGATGCTAATCGTCATTTTCATATTCCAAATTCAGCAAGCAGCAGTTTGTGGTACTCAATTACATAATGTCCCTAAACTTGTTCGAAAGGTGCTTGACTAAGACAAAAGCTCGATCTTATCTACATTTGATCTCTTAATTCTTCTAAACCCCTGCCTTTTTCACCACTCTAGACTCTAGTAATATAGATATATTTTTTCAGTGGCAGGTTCCAGTTGTCCCAGCAGGAAGAAAATATGATTTCTTTTACCTTATCCAACAGGTTTGTACGAAGAAAACAACTTTATTTTTTACATATATCGTATCATCTATCTTAAGGGTTGCATAGTTCACACTTATCTCTCTACGATCAGTGGCAGATTTCTTTGTGTAACATAAAGTCTTGCCTAAAACCATCAAGGCCAGCATTTAGCATCCATGGGTTATGGCCATCTACTTATTCATCTAAAACACCTTCCAACTGCACTGCTACTGCTATCAAGTTTGCACCGCAAAAGGTACCACACCATTTCCTAGTATTAGAATGATAATGTTTTGGGTAAATCCATATGTTGTTTATATGTCTTGGAACAGATTTCAGACCTCGAAGATAGATTGAACACGGAATGGCCATCGCTCCTAAGGGAGAGTAATTCTGAGCTCTGGAAAGAAGAATGGGAAAGCCATGGAAGTTGCTCTCAAGCCATTCTCCCTCAGCATGCATTTTTTGAGACCGCACTCAAACTTAAGGAAAAATATAAACTCCAGGAAATGCTAGCAGAGAAAGGTTTCTATTTGTTTGTATTCAACTTATGCTGCCAACATATGAATTCAACAACTTTCTTACTCAAAATTATTGACACAGATATCTATCCATTTGGAAACCTCTACCGCCTTGAGGGAATTATCGATGCCATTGCAACTGCTACGGGGCACAGACCTCAAATACAGTGCAGCTTGTTCAAGCAAGTACCTCTGCTTTCACAGGTTTTCCTGTGCTTTGACTATAATGCAACTAATATAATCGACTGCCCCTTGAAGAAGAGATGCCGATATGATGAAATAATGATCCCTTACTACATGTTTAGTTCTCGACGAAACTGAGTGAGAGTAAGGAAATGCTAAGAGGAATTAATTCTCTTCCTTTTTCCCTCTGTTTAATTGCAAGTTCGGAAAAGTTGCAGCGGAAGGGAAATAGTTGTACAAGGAAACAATTTCCTCTGTTTGTCGTATGCTTAATTTCCATTAAAAAAAAAAAATCCATTTATGACATGCAATTAGGACGCTGAAGAAATCATACGTCTAGCTGGGCGGTGCACATTTATGTCTCTCTTTCTTTTCTCTGCCTTTTCGATTTCTGGCTGTCAAAATAAAACAGACACATGAAGTTAATTTACAAAAAAAATCAATCAATATTATAAAAATATTTCATGTGTTAACCATTTCTCGTTATAACCTTAAATTCGGATAAGATAGAAGTGAATTACATCCCCATCTTGAATCCGATGCTTTGTCTACTCGTGGCAATTACTTCCTGACAGAACTGCAACAATGCTTATTGCTACAGTCCAGTCTTGGAAAAAAAGGACAAGCATCGAATCCAATGCTTGTCTTTAAAATATCCAAACAAACTCATGAAGATATGTTCGGTTGCCTATATAAAATATAAAAATCATTAGAAGCATTTATATTTATTATACCTACTCTCATATAAATAATAATTAATAAAAAAAAATTAAAAATAAACCAGGCTCAAATGTACACATTTACATAAATAATAATATATTACTGTTTATATATTTATATAAGTGTGTCATCTTGAACATGATTACTCTCCATCATTTTTAAATTAACAATACTCTATAAAATATAATATTTATTTTCTCTCTTACTAAATGTTCTTCCAATATTCTATCCAAAGCCACGTCAAGTTACACGAGGATTCCATTGAAAAAAATATAAAAAACATCAAGCATTGTCCTATCACTGACTGATTTTGACATCTAAAAGAGACTGTATACTAGGATCCTCATTATCGTTATTTCGTTTAGAATGGTAGTTTCAAAAGTTCCTTCTTCTATAAACCTGGATGTTAACTGGTTGGGAATTGGGATCGATCCATGCCGTATGGCGCATAGGATGAGATAATATTTCGTTGAAGATATGGAATTTCCAGAGGGGTTTTCTCCTGAATTGAAGTGCAGCCAGAAAACGGGAAGGTTTGAGCTTATTAGAGATTCGCATCCGTCTTCGCCATCAAGGGGAGGCTGTTAATTTCCCACTTAACAAGTCCCGCCGTCTGCGTTTACAATTCATAGTGGCAGACAACTCGTGGCTTCAAATGGAAGTTAGGCCTCGATACCTTGACTTTATAGTGGCTTCCTTGACATTGTTCGTCTATCCTACCAGGGTTTAATAATGGTTATCTTTCAATGGATGAAGATTTCCTACCTCAAACACTTTTTTCAAGTCGAAAAGAGAGACACAATACGGAAAATCCCACTATATAATACTGCCATGGACAGTATAGACTTCAATAGTAAATATAGTAGGATCTACATGCTATATCTCTCTTCCAAAATTGTAAGAAGTTTTTCGGTGAGAAATTGCAGAAAATCTTGATCCATCTTCAACACCACCAACTAAAGAGTGCTCAAATGACAAAAAAAAAAAAAAAAATCAGCTCTGTTTTAACATCCATCCGATCATTCATTTGAACCCTTTAGGACCTGAACACGGGGGGGTCCGGACAAATGCACTTTCCGAATAATTTCATACTGAACCGGGCACTAATGAATCGACCAAAATGGAATGATGTTAGTATAACATGGACCAATGTATTAATCAAAGTCCGGATGCAAAATTTGTAGCTCTTAGAACAACAATTTCAAGGAAGCTGAAGACTTGGAATTGTGGTGGATGAGACAATCATATGCATTACCAGCAAGGATAGATGTATGGCCCCAACTAGTCGGACCATTAGTGGTCTTGAGTTGCATTGGATGATAGTCACACTAACAGGGTCCTCTAGTTTCCAATGTCATTGATTAAAAGGCAAGGAAGTAAAATCAAATTCTGACTATATCTAATGCAGAACAAAGAAATGCAGAGTGCTCCTACCTGCTGTCTTCTTGTACCAAGTGCAGTCCCCCTATATTCTTTTAGTAAATCATAATTAAAGGGTGTCTATATCAATCAAAGTCAACCACTAATGCAATACAAAGAAATGCAGAGTGCTCCTACCTGCTGTCTTCTTGTACCAAGTGCAGTCCCCCTATATTCTTTTACAGTAACCATATAGACAAGATCCTATTACCATGATCTAAGCTTGACATATTATTCTTCAGTCTTACAAAAAACAACAGTAGGAGGATTTTTTTTTTTTTGGTAAGTAAGAACAACATTAGGAGAATTACTCACAAACATTTTCATAAAAAGCAAGCAGAGTTGCAGGAGTTATTTGCTTGTGTGTCAATATACTCCATATACAGCCTCCATAAGTAATATTTGCTAAATTTTCAAAACACATTGCAGAGAGCTTACATTATTCAACAAATAGTCAGGAAAAGCGAGAAACACAACAAAATATAACAGCAACCCCCGGGGAAAATTTTTATTTCGCAGAAATTCCAGAAACTTTGAATCCAAAAGCAACATGCCAATTGTGGATTTTGTAGGTTACCACATGAAATTAATCCAAAATGTGCCCCCACCAAAATGCTCTGGACTCCTGTTGACTTTCCCCGAGAAAGAATCCACAACTAATATTATGAATAATCTTCATGCTCAAGCACACTCACCTGATCCATTTAACATAACTAGGGTCTCTGTGTAGCTAACAACCTGAAAGGAATCACCATATATCGGAAGCTCCCTTTGTTCTTCTGTTCTTGGGTTGTATAACACCAACCATCCCTTTTTATTTCTTAGAAGAACCAAACCATCATCCCGAAGTTCTATCAGACTGCTAAAATGTGGAAGGGGTCCGATTGTGAACATCAACGTCCAAGTCTTTTCATCACCAGACTCATTCATCACGCGTATCTCATAAAATCTCCTCGCCAAATCATTATATACTGAAATCAAAGCTACAGAATCATTAATAACAGCAATAGCCTCAAAAGAAGGTCTTTCGGTTAAGGGAGGCAACGCTATCTCTTGGAACACCTCATTGCTCATATCAAAGGAAAGCATCAACCGGTGGTCCGAGCCGCCACGCTCACAAGCCCACCAATAGTGAACCCCATTTAAGTAGGAAGGTAAACGAGGAGAATTGATACGATAATTTGGGTTAACGGATGTGTCGATCACTCTCCAAGAATCAGTACTAAGGTTAAAAACCTCGACTTGGCATCGCAGAAAATTGAAGTTCAGAATCCTAATTACCTTCAAATCGCCAGTCTTGGGATCAAGTCCGAAGCCGAAACAGAAAGAAAAGGTAGTCGGCATTTCTGCCGGGCGTTGGATTATGGGTAGGGCCTTTGATTCCCTCGTCGCAGGGTTCCATAACACTAGGCCATCTCTGGGTCCACGATCGTCGTCGTCGTCGTTACGCTCAGCGGGAACACCAAATAGACAGAGAATCCCATTGCAGGGACCGAAGACCAAGAGTTCCTCAACATCCCGAGGGAAGAACTGTAACAAATCCACGTACCTGGAGACCTCTAAGGTTTCGTTAGAGTGGAGGGAGACCCAGGGGGTTCGGGTAATCTCGTGTTCGCGGTTAAGAAGGGACCGACGGTGGCGTTTGTCAGAAGTGGCCCAAAAGAGGTGTTTGGCGATGAAATCGGGGTTTCTGATAAGAAAGTACCAAGCTTTATTTACGCATTTGAATCGCATCAGCGATTGCACGGGCAGCCTCGAAAGGATTTCCATTACCACATCTTCTGGGAGATCCCTTATCAACATCTTCTCTTTTCTTCTTTCTCAGTCCCCGCTTACAATCGCTCTAAACAAAATTCTTGAATGTGGGTTCTCTCATCTTCTGGAATTTTTCCATTTTTATATGGTCGTTCCTTCGTCCATCGCTAATCGCTATTTCAGCCTATTCGCTACGCAACTAGGGTGCGGTAACGGGATGTAGCCACCAGTGTCAACTAATGTCAACCATTTTCAAAACTTAATACCAAAATTGTGAATTTCGTTTCGATGATAGTTTTGGTTGAAATATTAAAATGGAATATTTTAATATCAATTTATTTTGGTGTGTTATTTTGAAATTAATTATATATTATAATAAATATTTATATATATATATATAAATTAACAATTAATAGAATAAAGACATATATATATATATAAGTATATATCATATATATATGTGTACATATTAGAAAAATTGAACATTTATAAACTGATTATAAGTTAAAAAAAATATAAACTTGAATTGAGATATAAAAAATAAATAAAATAAAATAAATATATAAAATAATGATATTTTAAAAAAAAGGACAGGTTTGAAATTACAAAGAATGTAAATATATTTTATATTTTAGAATTAATTAAATATCATCTAAATTTAAAATTTTAAAAAAAATGTCATTCAAATACAACAAATTACAAAAATAGTTTAAACCAGAATAGGGACCATAATATCCAGAATTTGGACCAGAACGGAACAATGAGGTATAGTACACCGGTTGAGAGACTGGAATGGAAAATTCCAATCATTCCGATTAGAACGGAACAAAATTCAAAACTATACTTAAAACGCTTAAACAGCAGATGTTAGTAATTGTTTAATAAATTATATTTGTTAATTACATTTCTTTTATTTTTATCATTGCTTTCGAGTTGTTTTGTTGAAAAGTTTTAACATGAACTCATATATAAGAAATTTGTATACACTGTTTCAATGGAAAACTTCACTCATTTTCATTAACAACTGAGGCAAAATATATACATGATTGCATGTTCTGTTTTTGGTAAGTGTTTATATACATCGACTGTGATTTGGAAAGAATCATAAATTACAATAAAATAAAAGTAATTAACAGCAATCAATTAACAAGAAATCTGGAACAGAAGCGTGAAAGATGCAATCAATTTAGATTGAAAATCTCATTCTCCAGGATTGCTAGAATCTTCCTTAATACGCCCCTGCAAGATTAGGCTTCCATCGACGGTCAATCTTGAAGCGTAGAAATTCAATTTGCTGTCGAGATAGAGCCTTAGTGAGCAGATCTGCAAGTTGGTCTTGCGTGTGCACATGCTTTACTTGAATGGTGCCTTTTGGCACAAGATCCCGAATAAAATGAAGATCGATTTGAATGTGCTTCATTCTTAAATGTTGAACTGGATTGAAACTGAGGTGTGTAGCGCCTAAGTTGTCACAGAGCAAAGGTGGAGAATTTTTTAGAGGAAATCCAAGTTCATTGAGAAGACCAAGAAGCCACATGGTTTCGGAAGCAACATTTGCTAATAACTTGTATTCAGCTTCCGTAGTTGAACGTGCATGACTCTTTGTTTTTTGAACTCCATGAAATTGGGTTAGAGCCAATGAAGCTTATGTAGAGAGAGGTGGAAGTGCGATCGTCAAGATTTCCAGCCCAATTAGCATCAAAATAGGTAGTGAGGTGCCAAGGGGTATGTTTTTTAAGCTGAATACCATAGAAAAGTGTTTGCTTGAGATATCTAAGAAGTCGTTTCACGGCTGTCCAGTGCATTTGAGTTGGCTTGTGCATGAACTGAGATGATTTGTTGACGGCGAATGATATGTCCGGTCGAGTAAGAGAGAGGTATTGGAGGCTCCCAATCACATGCTGAAATTTAGAGCTATCAAATGAGGCCGTACCATCCACTAATTTTAAGGAGTTTGTAGTGGACAAGGGAGTTGAAACATTTTTGGCACCATGCATATTGGTCTTGGACAGCAAGTCTCTAATATATTTGTGTTGAGTTAAGAAAATGCCTACACAAGTAGGAACAAATTCAACTCCCAAAAAATAATGCAGGGCTCCCATATCTTCTAATGAAATTTTTTTTCCAAGTTGTTTGATGATAGAGAGCACAAATTATAAGTTATTTCCTATCATCACAATGTCATCCACATATATAAGGAGATAGAAAATGATAGAATCAACTTTATAGATGAAGAGAGAAGAATCTGCCTTAGAGTTGAGGAACCCCAGTTGAAGCAGGGCATTTTTAAGAGCTGAGTACCAGCCCGAGGGGCCTATTTCAGTCCATAAATGGCTCTGCGGAGTTTACATACATGATTGGGTTTAAATGGGTCCTTGAACCCTGGGGGTTGACTCATATATACATCCTCAAGAAGGTGTCCATGTAAGAAGGCGTTATTAACGTCCATTTGTCACAGAGTCCAACCTTGCATAACAGCAATAGTGAGAACATAGCAAATGGTGGCTGGTTTCACTATGGGACTAAAAGTCTCCGTGTAGTCGATGTCCAATCTCTGATTATACCATTTTGCAACTAAACGAACTTTAGATCGATCAATTGAGTCATCTGCTTTACGCTTGACTCTAAAGACCCATTTACAGCCTATGGGTATACAATCCTTGGGAGGGTTGACAAGCTCCCATGTGTCATGTTTCATGAGGGCAGTGGGCTCTTCAGACATTGTCGTACGCCAATTGGAAATAAATAAGGCATGTGTAACACACGTTGATTTGTTTAGGTTTGAAGATGTTGTTCATGGACCTAGTGGTCATGAAGTGAGTGTGTTGGTTCTGGGAGGTAGAGTCTATGATGGGTATTGACACAAGATTGTTTGAAGGTGAATCTCGGGTGGTGGGGGCTTCGGTGGACACTGGATTTGACATGGGGTTATCGGAGGTGAAGGTTGGATTGCTCATTGAAACCCTGGGTTTGATGCAAAAGGACTCAAGATTGGATGATGAGATTTCTATTTGCATGTGTATTCACAAATGGAGGTATCGAAGGAATAGAATGCAAATTTGGAAAAGAATGGAAGAAATTATGAAAGAGAGGGAGCTGAGGGTTACCTGGAGGAGATGCGTTGACAGTGTGAACTGCTTCCGAAATCACTGGAGTTGCAATTTGAGGAGAAGGTTGCACGATTTCTATAGCGGATTGATTTGATCCTCGCGAAGATGGTGGTAGCGATTGGGAGAAGGGGACCGTTTGAAGAGAAGTTAGGGTTCGGTCTTCATCAAAGAGAACATGCCGAGAAGAATAGATTCTTTGGGTGATGGGCTCAAAACATTGATAGGCATTTTGGGCTTGGGAGTATCCGATGAAGAAGCACGGTTTTGATCTTGGTTGGGCTTTGTGATTGTTATATGCTCGGGTGAGAGGATAGCACACGGAACCAAACACTTTTAATTTAAGATAGTTGCGTTTGTGGCCAAAAAATGCTTCAAATGGAGTTTTATTTTGAAGAAGAGGAGTAGGTTGGCGGTTGATAAGATACGCGGCTGTTTGGAACACGTAAGGCCAATAGGAGAATGGTAGGTGTGCATCATGAAGAAGAGTAAGGTCTGTCTCAACTAAGTGACGGTGTCGGCGTTCGGAGACACCGTTTTGTTGAGGCGTGTGTGGGGCAGTGGTATAGTGGCTTATGCCATGTTGAGATAAGAACTGTTTTAGACTAATGAACTCTCCTCCATTATCGGAGTAGAGACTTTTGATTTTAGATTGAAACCGTTTTTCAACAATTTTTTTGAATTGGGAAAAAATGTTCCGAATACATGATTTTGCATGGATTGGATAGAACCAAATGTATTTGGTATAGTGATCAACAAAAATAACTTAATAACGATAACCTTCTAGGCCAACACAATGCGCAGGCCCCCAGACATCAGTGTAAATGATGTTAAGAGGGGTTTTACTTTGAAAGCTTGTGGGTCTAAAAGGTTGTTGATGTACTTTATTAATAGAACATGATGGATACAAGGAATTTATTGATTTTCTATTCATAATAGGAAGAGAACAATTTTTGACAAGAAATTGAACAATTTTTTAGGAGAGATGACCAAGGCACTTGTGCCAACCATCAACTGAGGTCCGTTCGTGAACATATACAACCATTTTTTAGGATGCTCCCTCCAGTGAATGCGGAAAGAGATGAACATTATTTTCACACGCTCTTCGAAGTAATGTCGCCCTCGTGGTCTGATCCTTCGCAAGAAAATAGGATGGGTGAAACTCCAAAAAAACATTATTTTGTGCAATGAAGTGATGCACAAAAATTAAATTTTTACAAATATTTGGAACACAAAGAGTATCACAAAGAATAAAGTTCGAGTTAAAGAATTTAAAGTCAAGGAACCAATGTGTGAAACGGGCAAACCTGACCCATCACCTATGACGACTTCGTCAGTGCCATCATATTCCGAGTGAAAGGATAAGTTGGCCAAATCACCAGGGATATTGTGGGATGCAGCAGAATCAAGGAGCCATTTCTGCTTTTCTGGAGATGAGGCAGTAGCACAGTTGGCCGTGACATTAGAAGAGTAGTTTTGAGGGCAATATTTTGTTGTATGGCCCATTTGCTCACAGACTGACACTTGGGGTGTACCGTTTTTGAGTTGTGGGCTTGCGGTCCTTTTGTGGGCCGGAAGATGTGCGACTTTGCCACTGAGTCCAAGAGGCTCCATTTTTTTTATAAGGAGCTTTGCCCTGCGAACCAGTGGAGGAGGATTTTGTTCGGCGAAAGAAGTTAGCCGATGCCACAAGCTGTTGGGTTGTGGTCTCCAGACGGTGTAGGTAACTCTCGTGCCCTACAAGGATATCATGGTGTTCCTCGAAGGCGAGGGATGTCTCACGGGCTCAAATCGGAGCAGCGATTTCTCGAAACTCAGCACCCAGCCTGTTGAGGACATAGAGGGTGAGATCATCGACAGATATAGGATGATCGATGAAAGCAATTTTGTTGGCAAGAGCTTTCACCGTCTGCAAGTAATCGGAGATTGAGCGATTGCCTCTTTGAATCAAGGTAAGTTCTTCCTTGAGTTGCATGGCCCTAGTTCGGGATTTGTTGGCATAGAGATGGGTGAGCTTGTTCCAAGCCTCATTAGAGGTTTTGGAGGTAGCAATCAAAGGGGTAATGGCTGTGGAGGTAGACGCCAGGATAGCGCTTAGAATGAGTTTGTCCTGATGCACCCAAAGGGATTTTCTTTTATCGGTGTAGGCTGTGTCCGTGGGTAGAGGGCACTTTGACTCTCCATTGACATAGTCAAGAAGGTCATAGCCTATGAGGAGAGCTTCAAATGGTGCTCTCCATTGAGGGAAGGTGGAGGGGGTTAGTTTCTCATTGATCTGTGTGGAGATATCGAGAGTAATTAGGGGTGTTTCGGTTGAGGACCGAGGATTGTTGGATGGAGAGGAAGACATACTAGGGGATAGGATCGGTGGTTTGTGAGAGAGTGGCTCTTCTGATACCATATAAGAAATTTGTACACACTGTTTCAATGGAGAAACTTCACTCATTTTCATTAACAATTGAGGCAAAATATATACATGGATTGCATGTTTTGTTTTTGGTAAGTGTTTATATACATTGGTTGTGATTTGGAAAGAATCATAAATTACAATAAAATGAAAGTAATTAACAGCAATCAATTAACAAGAAATCTGGAACAGAAACGTGAAAGATGCAATCAATTTAGATTGAAAATCTCATTCTTCAGGATTGTTAGAATCTTCCTTAATATCATAATGGCTTAAAATCTCGCATAAAACCTTTTAGTTTGTTTTTTATTTACACTAGCTGGTTTTCCTTACTTGCTAAACTCTTGGAGCAGGTCACTTCTTAACCAACAAAATAATCCTTATATGCTATATATTAACGTGGCCTTAGCATGCGATGCTACTAAGTTATTTGTCTGCCCTATTTGTATTCAAAATTCATCTCAACTCATCTTTATTTCATCATTACACTTTTATAATTTTTTATACAAAACATAAATTCTTATACACATTTTTCAAATTCCAATACACCTTTTTAAAATCCCAAAATAATAATAATATTAAATAATAAACTAAATTCATCTCAACTCATCTTATCTCCGAATCTAAACAAGGCCTTAAATGTTGTTTATTGTTTCTAAAATAAAGGAATACATGTTGGACTTGGCCCTTGGTTAGTTGAGATAGTCCTCTAAAATATAGGGTCATGAGATCAGCTTTGATTCCAACGGATAGAATTTTATTTGATAAAATAGCTTGCCGGTTGATGTTTTGAAGAAAGTATTAGTTAAAAAACGTGAAAGCTTTTGAAAATTAGAAAACATTAAACCCTGTTTGAATTAGAAGATGAGATGAGTTTAGTTTATTTTTTAATATTATTATTGCTTTGAAATTTGAAAAAATTGAATTAGAATTTGAAAAAAATGTATTGAAAATTGTATATTGAAATTTGTGTTTTATATGAAAAATTGAAAACGTTTATTGATGAAATAGAGATGAACTCAACTCACTTTCCAATCCAAACCGAGTTAATAAATATTGAGGTGTACGAAAGAGTTCAAAATAAAAGAAAAAAAGTTCAGTATTTTAGTCAGGAAAAGTTTGACAAAGAAAAAGATAGTGTTTTATACTGAGAGATTTTTAAATAAAAGAGAGGTGTTCTTTTGACAGAGCATT
This sequence comes from Platycarya strobilacea, assembly GCA_036898215.1. Classification (NCBI taxonomy): domain Eukaryota; kingdom Viridiplantae; phylum Streptophyta; class Magnoliopsida; order Fagales; family Juglandaceae; genus Platycarya; species Platycarya strobilacea. The sequence continues at coordinate 3,449,477 of CM072546.1, forward strand.
GAGCTCATTCACTTGTGCAAAATTTATTTGAACTATAGATCAATTGGATTATTATATCCTGAAAGAGTTAAGTTAAGAGAAGTTTTGCTGCACAGATTAATCTAAGATTTTTTACACCGCAAAAGATTTAAATCTTCTTAAAGAGAGCAATATTTCCGTACCTTAGTCCAAATTAATTTTGTTTAAATTGTTCATTTATTGGAAATGTATTTATTTATTTATTATTATTATGTATTCACTAACAATTTTAAAGAGATTTAAGATGAAACTCTAAAAAGGAAAGTGGTGGATATCTCAATAAACCCTATCAATTTGTTGAAATTAGAATAATAATTTCACAAGAAACTAAAAACTTGGAATTGCGGTGGATGAGACGATCATTTGCATTACCAGCAAGGATAGATGTATGGCCTTAGTCGGACCAATAGTGGTCTTGAGTTGCATTGGATGATAGTCATACTAATTAGTGCATTGTCAATAGAGTAACTAAATGTTTATTTTTTGTAAAATTTAACTAAAAAGTTCAAAATCACACTCCATTGGACTCTTTAAAATAAAGAAATTATAAAAATATGAATAGTATTTGCACTACATGTAGCGCAACACTGTTCATCCTTCAAATATTATTTTATTATATTTTTCATCTTCAGATTTCACGTTTGGCACTGGGTTTCGGACATCACCGGTTTCAACACCGGCCACCAACTGAGACACTACCGGTGTCACTGACATCACCTCACGCCGGCAATCATTCACAGTGATTTCAGCTCTGGCGATGCACCATTTATCCCCCACACGGTAATCGAAATTTGAAAATGGGTTTCAGCATTATTGGCGTCATTGGACCCACTGCCGGCCACTATGTGCTACACCGCCAGCATCACCAGTATCGCTTCCCTCCAGCGACCATCATCTAAAAATTGCATCTCTGGCGAGCCAGCCGTCGACTCCCACGCGGCTCTTCCAGCTCCGACAACCATTTCCTAAACAATCAAACCTTTTTTTTTTAATTTGTAAAATAAATATTTTTAAAATAAAATATAAATATTTTAAAAGATGTAGAGAAAAAATAAAAATGTTAATAGATGGTATAATATAAAAATGAATAGTTAAAATGAAAAAAAAAATATGAGTTTTTAACTCTTTAAAATAGAAAAAAACTAACTACTCTATTGAGAGTGCTCTAAGAGGGTCCTCTAATTTGCAATGCCATTGGTTAAAAGGCAAGGAAGTAATAAACCAAATTCTGACTATATCAATCAAAGTCAATCGAGTGCTCCTACCTGATGTCTTCTTGTACCAAGTGTAGTCCCCCTATATTCTTTTACTAAATCTATACTCAAGTGTGTATCACCAAATCATCACCTATTGACATTCAAGACCATAATCTCTTTAGCAAATGAACAACATAAACAATCACCATCATCATCTTTTTGTAGACATGAAGATCCGGGACAACGGAAATCCATGTAGCACCAAAATATAAGGTTTCATTGACATTTTACAATAACCATATAGACAAGATCCTATTACCATGATCTAAGGCTTGACATATTTGTTGAATCCAAGATTTCAAATTTCGTATCTATGTACAGATTTTGATGATAACAAATAAATTCAAGTCTCAAGCTCAAATTATCTACGCAATAGAGCAAAGCACACATCAAGTATAAAAGAATAAGTCTACAAATGAAACTCATAAATTATTTTTGTATATCTCTTGATAAAATTGGATTAAGGCTAAAAAATTAATCTTTTTTCATAAAGTATTAAATTGTATTTTTTTATACATGACATAAGCATGATATATGCATGACATAAAAAATGCTTTAATTTAGAAAACTATATTTTGCATGTGCATGACATATGCAATGATCTCATTAAAAGTTTTATTTTCAAAAATTATATTTTATATATGCATGACATATGCAATGACTTCATTCAAAAATTTGAATTTTGAAAATTGAATGACATATGCAATGACTTCATCAAAATTTGAATTTTGAATTTGAAAGATGATTGAGTGGGACTCATTTGCTTATAAATAGCTCACTTGTGATTTGTAAAAATCACAACAACAAGAGTTTATACATCTATTGTTAAGTTTTGTATCATTCTTTCAAAACTCTCATTCTCTCTTTTTTAAAGTTTTGAATCTTAATTCTTGTTCTTTTTTAGAGAGATATAGGTTGAGCTGTATTATTTCTATCTCACTCATTGAGGAGTGTACTTTGATAGTCTACCCAAATCAACTCTTGTATTTGTAAGAGGGTGCATATAACCATTGTGTGTGTAGAAGGTGTTTTACACGGGGAATAGTTAAATCACCAAGTGTGAGGTGATTGGAAATGTAGAGGATGTTCTACACGGATTCTTTGGAGTGGTGCTGCTCAAAAGTGTAATAGGTTTCTATCTCCACCTAAAAGAGATTGACTAGTGAATTCAGGATCCTCAAGGGGTAGCTTAATGCGAGGACGTAGGCAGTGGAGCTGAATCTCGTAAAAATACTAAATTTGCTTTTTCTTACCATACTCTTTACATTTCTTACTGTTTTATATTCTGTTTATATTTTATATTTTGTATTTAATTAATAAGTGTTAATTATTATAATATAACCCAATTCACCCCCTACTCTTGTGTTAGTCATCTGGGTAACAATTGGTATTAGAGCAAGGGCTCTATTATAAAATTAATTATCTATTGAGTTAAGATTATATAGCTAACATTGTAGTTACATTCGCTGAATGTCAATCCAGTAGTCGGCTTCCGCTATTTTGTGGAGAAAATTATACTTTCTGGAAAGTTAAAATGAGAATATTCCTTCAGTCTCAAGGCCGTGAAATATGGAAATGTACTGTAAATGGTCGTTATATTCCAACAAAAATTGTTGATGGAGTAAAGGTCAAAAAGGAAGATGAAGAGTTTGATCGCGAAGACGATAGACTTTATACTGTGAATGTAATGGTTATGAATTTTCTATATAATGCTCTCAATAGTAATGAATTTAACAGAATACTGACTTGCAGGACAACAAAGAAAATTTGAGACAACTTAGAAGTAACCTATGAAGGAATTTCGCAAATCAAATAATCAAAAATTTATGTTCTTACGCATGAATATGAAATGTTCAAAATGAATGATTGATGAGTGCACAAAAATGTACTCTAAATACTCTATTTAAATACTAAAAGAAATGAGAAAATGATAGATATAACTCATGTTATTAAAATTAATGGTCATTTATCTTGAAATAGATATAAGCATGATTTAATATATTGATGAGAATATAAAATGCCATATTTTCCTCTCTTAATGTTTAATACTTTATTCTTATTTGATGTCTAAATATACTCATTATTCTTATATTTTGATTTAGGACACAAATGGAGACATTAGGAGCAAATGAAGATAATTGCAGAATTTTAGACAATTCTGACATCTTTTCGTAATATGGGCATAACTCTCTCATCCAATCTCCGATTGAGCTGATTCAAGATGATATCGAACCGCAAGAGAAATATCTATAACTTTTGTGTTTTATGTTTGAAGAGATATCCACTCAATCTAAGACAAAATCGACTATCAAGTGGACGCACCTGCACTTGACGTTCCTGGATATTTTTCAGCCACTTGCATCAAATCCAAATGTTATCATAATATTTTCCAGCAAGCACTCCTACACCAATTTGTAAATTCAATGATCAATTCATATGCAAGATGAAGTGCACTCAAGTTTCTTGTAGATAAATTATTTGACCACAAGATATTAAGTCATACAAGACAACTAATGGATAGAGAAGCAGAATTGAAACACTCAACCTACAAGCAAAATCCAGCTCATGCATGGTGGGAAAACAAATGATCAAAATGACAACTCACAAATCACTTGGATTCAAGAATGACACATGGCAAAACAAGTTGAAATTGTGATGATTTTGTCATGACAACTTGCATGAAGGATGCTTATAAATAGAAGGAAGGGGTGTGTGTTCTAAGAGAATGCTTAGTGTGGGAGGATGCTTTGGAAGAGCCATTATTTTGAGAGCTTGAGAAAAGAAAAGAAAAACCAAAGAAGAGAGAAGAAAATAATGGTTGACTCTTCCATATTATCCCTTGGAAAATTTTTGTTGCACATTTTCAATATGTGTAACTAAATTCTCAAAGAGGGTCAGGGATGAATTTGTGTGTGTGATGGTATTTGTAATTTATTTTTGATTCATGTATTTGGTCTTTAAATATTAAAACTCTTTTGTTCTATTATTCTCAATTTATTTGTGATGTATTTTCGTCTTCAAATAATTATAGAATCTATTTCGTTTATGGATTCAGTCATGCTTTTTCTATTGAGTGAATTAGTTCTATAATTATGTTTGGAGCAATTGATTATCTATATTGATTTAATTCTCTGCTGCAATATCGCCTCTTGGGTATATTGTCGTCGTTGGATTTTCTCAATATCGATAACAATTTATGAGAGTTAAGCGCGAAAAATGATTTTTCAAAGAGTTACATGTGATTTAAATTTTGGTTATTAATGTTATATCTTCCGATTAAGAATTTGGACATAGAATTATTAATTGAGTTATCAATGAATTAAGAATAAATTTGAATACCACAAATACACAAGGAATTCCCTACGCTCTACTTTTCGTCTCATTTTTATACTGTTCAAATTACTCATTTAGTTTTAATTTACGTCACACTCTAAAATTTACTTTTCGCACTCATCTAAATCTTTTTGTTAATTTCGTTACTATTCTTCAATTTTTCAATCCATCTCCCTGTGGAATCGACACCCCAAAACTATACTGCAAACGACCGCATTATTCTTTGGGCGTAATCAAATTTTGGCGCCGTTGTGGGGGAGACGGTAGAAGAATTTGTAATTTTTTTTTAGTAGTTTGAAAAAAAAAAGAGCGGTAACTTCGTTCATTTTCTTTTTAGCTTTCTGCATCTTTATTTTATTTTACTTTTCTTTTCGTAATTTTTTTTTCAGTATTACGTTTTTCTTTACTTTGCATGCGCAGGTACAGAGACTCTTTTGGACGGTTTGCTAGTAGACCCGTGCTAGAATCAGATTCAGAATTTAATTTTTCTAATCGCTTGTTTGATAATTCTTCCAATTCTGACGCGATGAGTGAACACGTGGACCAACCTGTTAGAACCCTCCAAGATTATCTTCATCCCGCACGAATAGCCACACCATCCTGTATTATGTTCTCACCTAATGTTCGTCACGTAGATTTCAAAATAGGAATGATACAATTACTTCCAACTTTCCATGGTCTAGAAAATGAAAACCCCTATGTTCATATTAGGGAATTTGAGGAAGTAGTTGCAACATTCCACAGTCAAAATACCAATGACGACACGGTAAGGCTAAAGTTCTTTCCTTTTTCTTTGAAAGATAAAGTTAAGAGTTGGTTGTCTTCACTAAGACCACGGTCTATTGGAACATGGAGTGAGATGACTCAAGTGTTTTTCAATAAATACTTTCCCCAACATAAGACCAATGCTTTAAAAAGATAAATCTTTACCTTTGCACAAAAGGATAGTGAGACTTTGTACCAGTTCTGGGAAAGATTTAAAGAATTACTGAGTATGTGTCTCCACCATGGATATGAGAATTGGCGCTTAGTGAGTTATTTCTATGAAGGGCTTACGCCCAGGGAACGTCAATTCGTGGAAATGATGTGCAATGGAGAATTTTTACAGAAAAATCCCGATGAGGCCATAGAGTACCTCAATGAGCTTGCTGAAAAAGCTCATACTTGGACTGGACCTAGTGCTACTGATAGCACAAACAGGTCACGACCTACAGGAAACTTGAGTAGTGGTATTTACCATCTAAGGGAGGAGGATAACCTTTAAGGCTAAGGTTGAAATGCTCACCAGAGAATTAGAGTTATTGAAAACCAAAAACTCAAAACCAACACACACAGCTAATCATGCAGAATCTTTTGAGCCATGTGTTGTCTGTGGTGGGGTAGATCATCATGCCCAAGACTGTCCTACACATGCTAACATGAGAAGATGGCGTAATCACCCCAACTTCAGCTGGAAGTCTGAAAACCAACAGTCTGCACAACCTTCTAGATCATATCCTGCACCATACCATGCACCTCAATCTTCTAGAAATTCTTTAGAAGACACTTTGCATGCATTTATTGAAGTATAGGGTAAAACTAACCAAAAATTTGAGTCTTTAATTATGCAGGTTGTTGAAGAACAAAAGGAGATAAAGAGCCAGGTATCTAAAATAACGAGTTTCTTGAGTGTAAATGAGCAAGATAAGTTCCCTTCTCAAGCTCAGTCTGTACCTCATGGTCAACATATGGCACAAGAAACTGTGAAGAATCACGAGTGCCAGCAGATATATATGATTGACTCACTCATAGACAGGGAAGTTTTCACAACTCATGATTCTGATCCCCTTGAGAATTTTATTGTTGATTTTGAGTATAATCCTATCAGTGATTCATCTGATGTAGCTAATATTTGTGTAATTTTTGACAATACTCAAGATTATAGCACACGGGCTTGGCAACCGAAGTTTGAGGAGTTTCTTGAGAAAAATGAAAAACAGATTCCTTCAAGTGGGCAAGTAACCAAAGTTAATCTTAAACCTTGTCACCTACCTGTGAAGTTCGAGCACCGAGTTTATTGGGCAAATAAGCGTTTCGTTTTTTACCCAGGAGGAATAGTTCAAGAAGTGGAAGATAGTCCGGATAGTATCATTTTGTCATTTCAGATCACTACTTTTGACGTTTAGCGAGCTATCTACATCACACATCAGGTGTATCCTACCCTTTTTAGTTACTCCCCATCCAATTTTGATTATTAAACATTGAGGACAATGTTTCATTTAAGTTGGGGGTGGAAATATAAATCTGTTATTTAAACTCTGTGGCATATTTCAATCAAAATATAAAAAATTGTCAAATTTTTTTCACACAGGCATCTTTTCACATATGATACTCATGCTCATTCATAACCATTTTGGCGAATTCAACAAACCCAACTTAAATCATTTTGCTAAAGCATCCACAGAAAATTTTTTATGCACTTATCCAAACTTTGTGGTAATATGGTGATTTGACACATGTAACTAAAGAATTATTTTGCTCAAGTATTCATGTGAATTTTGTGAGAATTAAATATAGAAATTGTGATAAGTATCCATTGATCTGCTGAATTTGACACTTCTTTTGAGAATATTATTACATGGTTTGTGGTAAGATGGTGGATATACTTGGGATATGATGAAAGTCAACTTAGGATTAACGTTTGAGCCTTTCAAGCTGACCTTTTTCATCATAGATCCCTAGCAGTCAATTTTGAGCCAATATATACATATAGCCTTTTCTTTTCATATCTACATCATCCATACCTCTCCACATTGGAGTATAGCTTATACACTATATTTTCCTACCATTTTACTTCCAAGTGTGTACTAGGTGTAAAATTATCATTTAAAAAAAAAACCATGACAAAAATGGCATGGTGCTAGATGTGTCCATCAAATTATTCATGAAAAAGTTCATCAAATTGCGAAGACACCAGTAGCAAAAGAAGATGGAAAAGTGTACTTAGTCAAAAATCTAAAAAATTGAAAAGTACATCAAAAGGAAAGTATAGTCTACTGAAAAATTTAACATATTCCCTTTTGTGTATACTTGGAAGTTTTTGAAACCTCTTTACATTTTCTTCTTATGAACCCCAACCCTAAGCCACATTACAACCCTTTGTGTTGATTTTTCCGATCCTAGATATACTTGTGGAAAGAACGGTGGAAATCTCATTTGTTAGTATTCCTATCATAAGATCAATGTTTACTTGTTACTTATATATAATTGGCTAAATTTTCATGAGAGTAAATGTACACCTTTGTCAACTCCATAGAGAGAACCCATACATGAAACACTTCTATACCCGTGAGTTATGGAGTTGAACCTTTTTGCTTAAAATATTCTAATGTTGCATGTGTCGAAACCTCTGATTTGATAAAAATAGTTTGAAACACATACACACTCTGTGAATTGCTATATTTGAATTACTTGTGAAAGGGTTATTGAATTTCTAAAATTGTTTTGATATGTAAATTTGAAAAATGTGTCTTGATGGCCCCTATGTGTGATTTTATTTGGTCTTTCTCATCATTTTGCATGAAAATTGTTAGGGACTAGCAATGAGTAAGTTGGGGGGTGTGATGAGTGCACAAAATTGCACTCTAAACACTCTATTTAAATACTAAAAGAAATGAGAAAATAATGGATATAACTCATGTTATTAAAATTAATGGTCATTTATCTTGAAATAGATATAAGCATGATTTAATATATTGATGAGAATATAAAATGCCATATTTTCTTCTCTTAATGTTTAATACTTTATTCTTATTTGATGCTTAAATATACTCATTATTCTTATATTTTGATTTAGGACACAAATGGAGACATTAGGAGCAAATGAAGATAATTGCAGAATTTTAGACAGTTCTGACATCTTTTCGTAATATGGGCATAACTCTCTCATCCAATCTCCGATTGAGCTGATTCAAAATGATATAGAACCGAAAGAGAAATATCTATAACTTTTGTGTTTTATGTTTGAAGAGATATCCACTCAATATAAGACAAAATTGACTATCAAGTGGACGCACCTGCACTTGACGTTCCTGGATATTTTTCAGCCACTTGCATCAAATCCAAATGTTATCATAATATTTTCCAGCAAGCACTCCTACACCAACTTGAAAATTCAATGATCAATTCATATGCAAGATGAAGTGCACTCAAGTTTCTTGTAGACAAATTATTTGACCACAAGATATTAAGTCATACAAGACAACTAATGGATAGAGAAGCAAAATTGAAACACTCAACCTACAAGCAAAATCTAGCTCATGCATGGTGGAAAAACAAATGATCAAAATGACAACTCACAAATCACTTGGATTCAAGAATGGCACATGGCAAAACAAGTTGAAATTGTGATGATTTTGTCATGACAACTTGCATGAAGGATGCTTATAAATAGAAGGAAGGGTGTGTGTTTTAAGAGAATGCTTAGTGTGGGAGGATGTTTTGGAAGAGCCATTATTTTGAGAGCTTGAGAAAAGAAAAGAAAAACCAAAGAAGAGAGAAGAAAATAATGGTTGGCTCTTCCATATTATCCCTTGGAGAATTTTTGTTGCATATTTTCAATATGTGTAACTAAATTCTCAAAGAGGGCTAGGGATGAATTTGTGTGTGTGATGGTATTTGTAATTTATTTTTGATTCATGTATTTGGTCTTTAAATATTAAAACTCTTTTCTTCTATTATTCTCAATTTATTTGTGATGTATTTTCGTCTTCAAATAATTATAGAATCTATTTCGTTTAAGGATTCAGTCATGCTTTTTCTATTGAGTGAATTAGTTCTATAATTATGTTTGGAGCAATTGATTATCTATATTGATTTAATTCTCTGCTGCAATATCGCCTCTTGGGTATATTGTCGTCGTTGGATTTTCTCAATATCGATAACAATTTATGAGAGTTAAGCGCGAAAAATGATTTTTCAAAGAGTTACATGTGATTTAAATTTTAGTTATTAATGTTATATCTTCCGATTAAGAATTTGGACATAGAATTCTTAATTGAGTTATCAATGAATTAAGAATAAATTTGAATACCACAAATACACAAGGAATTCCCTACGCTCTACTTTTCGTCTCATTTTTATACTGTTCAAATTACTCATTTAGTTTAATTTACGTCACACTCTAAAATTTACTTTTCGCACTCATCTAAATCTTTTTGTTAATTTCGTTACTATTCTTCAATTTTTCAATCCATCTCCCTGTGGAATCGACACCTCAAAGCTATACTGCAAACGACCGCATTATTCTTTGGGCGTAATCAATGATGATGAAATTATTTCTTCTATATATACTCGTTTTACTAATATTATAAATAGCTTGACATCTCTCGATAAAGTTTATTCTAACTTGGAGATAGTAAGGAAAATTCTCAACTCATTGCCAAAACGTTGGGAATCAAAAGTAACGGCAATTCTTGAAACTAGAGATCTTAAAAAACTCAAAGTAAATGAATTCATCGGGTCACTTATTACCCATGAGTATACATTGAAAATAGGAGAATGAGAAGAAAAGCAAAAGAAGAGCTTGGCACTCAAAGCCATTTCTCATGAAAGTAAAAGCGATGAAGATGAAGAAAACGATGACGAAGAGATTGCAATGATCACTAGAAGATTTAAAAAATTCTTGAAAAATAAAGCTCCTCCAAGAAAACATTTCAAAAAATCTTCCAACAAAAATACAGGTAAAAATGATTCATTAATTTGTTATAAATGTAAAAAGTCAGAACATATCAAACTATATTGTCTCCTGCTAAAGAAAGATCGATACAATGACAAAAAAGCAATGAAAACTACATGGGATGATGATTCAAATAATTCAAACAGCGACGCAAGTAATGAAAAATCTGTAAATTTTTGTCTCATGGCTAAAAATGATCTTGAGGTAACAAATTTTGAAAATCTCTCTTATGAAGAATTGCAAAACGATTTGGAAAAGGTATATGAGAAATTTAAAAAATTGGGTATTAAGTATACCACTTGGAAAAAGAAAAATTCTTCTTTAATAAATGAAATTGATGTTTTAAAAAAAAAATATAGTTTCAAAAGATGAAAATGATGAACTGAAAAGAAAGTAGCTGATTTAGAAAAGATTGTTGAAAATTTCACAAATGGAAAAATAAATTTCGAAAAACTTCTTGGTAATCAAAAATGTGTTTTTGATAAGGTAGGTTTGAGATACATACCAAAAGAAAAACTTAAACCCTATAAAAATTTTTTTGATAAACCCATTAAATCAAAACCAGATTTTCAAAATTCTTTTTCTAAAAAGAAATTTGTCAAAAAAATACATTATTACAATCACTCAAGTTCCTCAAGTATGTTACATGTTATTTGTAATTTTTGCAATAAAAATGATCATAACTATCATACTTGTCCTATTAGAAGAAAACATACAATGACTATTAGGACCATATGGGTACCAAAAAATTTTATTTATTCTAATACTAATAAATAAAGGACCCAAAGAACATGAGTACTAAGAAAAATCATTTTAATTTTTTTTGTAGGTATGCATGAAGTCTTTGTAAGTAAAACAAGATGGTTTTTAGATAGCAGATGCTCAAAACACATGACAGGAGATAAAACTAAATTCATTGATCTCACTCCTAAAAAAGAAGAACACGTAACATTTGGAAACAATTCAAAAAGGAAGATCGTGGGAATAGGTAAAGTTGGTGATAAGTCTTCTCTCATAATTGAAGATGTTCTATTTATTGAAAGTCTAAAACATAATCTTTTAAGTATAAGTCAATTATGTGATAAAAGATTTACAGTTACTTTCAAAAAGGATAAATACATTATTTTGAATAATCATGATTGCAATATTTGTTTTATTGTTTTTACAAACAATAATATTTATACAATTTAATTTGAAGAAATTACCTCACAAGATGCTATTTTTTTATCAGCTCAACATGAAAATAGTTGGTTATGGCATAGAAGGTTAAGTCATGCAAACATAAAACTTATTTCCAAATTTTCAAAAAATGATATTGTGAGAGGTTTGCCAAAAATAAACTTTTTTAAAGATAAAATCTGTGATACATGCCAGTTTGGTAAACAAACAAAAATTTCTTTCAAAATCAAGAAACATATTTCCACTACTAGACATTTGTAACTAATACACATTGACCTTTTTGGACCAAATAGAGTTGCGAGTCTGGGAGGAAAATGTTATGCATTTGTTATTATTGATGATTTCTCTAGATATACTTGGGTCATCTTTCTCGCTCATAAAGATGAGGTACATATGACTTTACCAAACTATGCAAGAGAATTCAAAATGAAAAAAGTTATAATATTTCAAACATCCGAAGTGACAGGGGGAAAGAGTTTGTCAATAAAGATATTAAGTCTTTTTGTGATGGTTTTCTGCATAATTTATCTACTCCTTGAACTCCTCAACAAAATGGGGGTAGTAGAGAGGAAGAATAGATCTTTTCAAGAAATGGCACGAACAATGCTTAATGAAAATAGTTTACCTAGTTATTTTTAGGCCGAAACGGTAAGTACTGCATGTCATGTTATAAATAAAGTTATGTTAATGTCTAAATTAGATAAAACCTCTTATGAGATTTGGAATGAGAAAAAGCCCAATATTGGTTATTTTCATGTATTTGAATGCAAATGTTTTATACTTAATGACAGAGATAATTTAGGAATTTAGGAAAGTTTGATGCAAAATCTGATGAAGGTATCTTTTTTGGATATTCAACAAATAGTAAAACTTATATAGTATTCAATAAAAAGACTTTGACTGTACAAGAATCTATGCATGTAGTATTTGATGAATCTAACCCTCTACTCTCCAAAAAATCTATTGATGAAGAATCAGAAGGTACAAATAACACAAATAGTCTCAATTTCGACAAAGAAAATACTATGCAAAAAGTCCAACATGGAGACATCAGAAAATATCATCAAGATTTAGTACAAGATGCAATCAAATAGTAGAAACATGTGAAAGATCATCCCGTGAAACAAATTCTAGGAGAACCTTCACGAGGTGTAAGTACTCGATCATCTCTTAGAAATATTTGTAATCACACTGCTTTTTTTTATCTCAAATTGAATCCAAAAATATTGATAAGCACTTATTGATGATCGTGGATTCTAGCTATGCAAGAAGAGCTAAATCAATTTGAAAGAAATAATATATGGACACTTGTTACTAGACCCAAAAATCATGCTGTTATTGGAACAAAATGTGTTTTTATAAATAAAAAAGACAAGTCTGGAATCATCACTAGAAACAAGACTCGCTAGAAACAAGACTCGACTTGTAATCTAAGGTTTCAATCAAGAGGAAGGAATCGATTATGATGAAACATATGCACCTGTCGCAAGATTAGAAGCTATTCGAATGTTACTTGCATATGCATGTTATAAAAATTTCAAACTTTTTCAAATGGATGTTAAAAGTGCTTTCTTAAATGGTTTTATAAATGAAGAGGTATATGTTGAGTAACCTCCAGGTTTTAAAAATCATATTTCTCCTAATCATGTTTTTAAACTCGCAAAAGTATTATATGGACTCAAACAAACTCCTAGAGCTTGGTATGAGAGGCTTAGTGGTTTCTTGATTGAGAAAGGTTTTTCTAGAGGAAAGATCGATACAACTCTTTTTATAAAATACGAACAGGATGATATTCTTCTAGTTCAAATTTATGTTGATGATATAACATTTGGTGCTTCTAATGAAAATATGTACCAAGATTTTGCTAAGAACATGCAGAAAGAATTTGAAATGAGCATGATGGAAGAACTTAATTTCTTTCTTGAATTACAAATCAAGCAAGCAAAAAGTAGAACATTCATCAATCAGTCAAAATATATCAAAGAATTACTCAAAAAGTTTGAGATGGAATGTGCGAAGGTAATTAAAACACCAATGAGTCCAACCACCAAACTTGATAAAGATGAAAGCGGTAAGCCAGTTAACTCAAAGGTATATCGAGATATGATTGGTAGTTTATTATATCTGACAGCTAGTAGACCTGATATTATGTTCAGTGTATGTTTATGTGCACGTTTTCAATCATTTCCAAAGCAATCTCATTTTATTACAGTTAAGCATATTTTTAGATATCTTGTCGGTATCATGACCTAGGGTTATGGTACCCTAAGCACACTTCGTTCAATCTTATTAGTTATTCAGATGCGGATTATGCTGGTTGCAAAGTTGATCGAAAAAGTACTAGTGGAACATGTCATTTTTTAGGTTATGCACTTGTTTCATGGTTTAGTAAAAAATAAAATTCTATTGCATTATCTACTGCTGAGGCAGAATATGTTGCTGCAGGCAGTTGTTGTGCTCAAGTTCTTTGCATGAAACAACAACTTGAGAATTTTAAACTTATATACAATCACATTCCAATCAAATATGATAATACAAGTGTTATAAATCTTTCAAAGAATCCAATACAACATTCTCGGACCAAACATATTGAAATTAGATATCATTTTCTTAGAGATCATGTACAGAAGGACGATATTGTATTAGAATTCACTAGCACACATGATCAATTGGCAGACATTTTCACAAAACCCCTACCAGAAGATAGACTATGTATGATTCGAAGAGAAATAGGAATAATGCATGTCATGAATATCTGCTAGATACTTTTATTCCATTATCTTAAATGACCTACAGAAACTTGAGACGTTTAGTCTCATCATTCAAATGCATTTGCTCCTCATAAATCATCATGCCATCTTTGTCTAAAGGATTAGACAATTGAAATGCAGAGGCAAGTAAGGATTTTAAATCCTTATTCTTTTGTTTTAAATCTACTATTTTTTTGTTAAACTCTTAAACAAGTCGTTGAAAAATATCGATCTTCTCATTAAACTTCTCTATCTCGCGGGTTTTAGACTGCAATCGAGTGGAAAAAGCAACAATAGACGATGAGTATCGAATTTCGAGACTCACAAGCTCGTAAATGGCATCATAATCTGATTTATTAGCCAAATCAGTATTTTGTTACTTTATGGTGCATACAACAGATGCAAAAATAGTTTAAAGTGAAGAATACCTCATATTTTGATCACGAGAAGCAATAAAAGAAAATTGATGAGCCATTGAAATTTTGTAGAGTGAGAATGGAGATGAACTACAGAGATGAGAAGAAAATTTGATGCGAATTAGATAAAACTAAAGATTGCTTTTATAAAGATGGAAATAAATACAAGATAAACTGTCATCTCTTCAAATCTTATTTAGTCAAATTTACAAGATATGCCAGATGCATATTGTCAAAAGTTACCGAACTAAGCCAGCGAGATTTATTGCGGATTGTCTCTATTTCTTTCATGAAATGCTGCCATTTTCTGCTGATGTTGACTCTGTGTTTAAACTCTCACTCGTTCTGATTACTATATTCGAAATTTCAGAACACAAGCTAATTTTGTTAAATCTTTATTTTCTTATTTTAACCTCTTATTTTTTTCTACCTTTATTTGAAAACTTTTGATGGAGAACAGATATTTGATTGTTAAGTCGATCAATCTCATTTGCCCTCGCTAGTAATCTCCGAGACATGGTCGTAATAAAGGCAGCATATTGAGCACTGAGAGTTCTTGATGCTGCAACAACTTCAAAATCAGTTCTACCAGAAAAATGCATCTCTACTTCTATCATGGTGTTGACAACCTCATGAGATAAAATGACTGGTTGAGACGGTTCCTGATTCAAATCCGGAATATTAGACGAAATTTTCTCCGCCATTCTATCGTTTTGAATAAACAGAAACTGGATCAATGAGTGGTGTGAAAGTTTATTTGAGTATCCGACAGGTGAAAATAGTCTTTTAAACAACAACTTTCAAATCTCGATAATATTTAATTTTTTAAAAACATCACGCGGATTTGAATCTGCTTCTGCACCGACTGCTAGAGCTAGGCCTCCAACCTTTGCAGGTTTTGTCGGACACACGTGACTCTGCACCGAATTGTCAGAGTTAGACCTCCAACCTTTGCAGATTTTATCGGACACGCATGAATTCGCACCGAATTCTCTACAGTCTCTACTAACGTACCGTTTTATTTGTCTATTGGTTATTGTAGGAAGATGTCTTATTGAGCTAATTATGGTTCCTTTTTAATGATGCCGAAAGGGGGAGAAGTTTTAGACGTAAATATTTAGATTTTTAACTCTGTTATATATGCTGGAATTATATTTATCTATTACTTGAAAAACTAATGCATATTCTCAGGGGGAGCTTAAGCATTACTGCAACTCTCAAAATTTTACTAAACATTTGTCATCATCAAAAAGGAGGAGATTGTTGAATCCAAGGTTTCAAGTTTCGTATCTACGTACAGATTTTGATGATAACAAATGAATTCAAGTCTCAAACTCAAATTATCTACGCAAAGGAGCGAAACGCACATCAAGTATAAAAGAACAAGTCTACAAATGAAACTCATAAATTATTTTTGTACATCTCTTGATAAAATTGGATTAAGGCTCAAAAATTAATCTTTTCTTATAAAGTATTAAATTGTATTTTTTTATACATGATATAAGCATGATATATGCATGACATAAAAAATGTTTTAATTTGGAAAACTATATTTTGCATGTGCATGACATATGTAATGATTTCATTAAAAACTTTATTTTTAAAAATTATATTTTACATGTACATGACATATGCAATGACTTCATTCAAAAATTTGAATTTTGAAAATTGAATGACATATGCAATGGTTTCATCAAAATTTGAATTTTGAATTTGAAAGATGATTGAGTGGGACTCATTTGCCTATAAATAGCTCACTTGTATTTTACAAAAATCACAACAACAAGAGTTTACACATTTATTGTTAAGTTTTGCATCATTCTTTCAAAACTCTCATTCTCTCTTTTCTAAAGTTTTGAATTTTAATTCTTGTTCTTTTTTAGAGAGATATAGGTTGAGATGTATTGTTTCTATCTCACTCATTGAGGAGTGTATTTTGATAGTCTACCCACTATCAACTCTTGTATTTGTAAGAGGGTGTATATAACCCTTGTGTGTGTAGAAGGTGTTCTACACAGGAAATAGTTAAATCATCAAATGTGAGGTAATTGGAAGTATAGAGGGTGTTCTACACGGATTCTTTGGAGCGGTGCTGCTCAAAAGTGTAATAAGTTTCTATCTCCACCTAAAGGAGATTGACTAGTGAATTCGGGATCCTCAAGGGGTAGATTAAGGCGAGGACGTAGGCAATGGAGCTGAACCTCGTAAAAATACTGAGTTTACTTTTTCTTACCCTACTCTTTACATTTCTTACTACTTTATATTCTGTTTATATTTTATATTATGTATTTGATTAATAAATGTTAATTTTTATAATATAAACCAATTCACCCCCCTCTTGTATTAGTCATCTGGACAATAATATTATTTTTCATTCTTATAAAAAACAACACTGAGAGATTTAGTCACAAACTTTTCCATAAAAAGCAAGTAAAGCTGTAGAAGTTATTTGCTTGTGTCAATACACTTGATATACAGCCTCCATAAGTAATATTTATTAAATTTTCAAAACACATTGTAGACAGCTTACATTAGTCAACAAATAGACAGGAAAAGCGAGCAACACAACAAAATATAACACAGAAAATTTGAATCCAAAAGTAACATGCCAAATGTGGATTTTGTTGGTTACCACATACGAAATGAATCCAAAATGTGCCCCCACCAAAATGCTCTGGACTTAGTTGAGTTGCCCGAGAAAGAATCCACAACTATATTATGAATACTTTGTATACTTAAGCACGCTCCCCTGATCCATTTAACATAACTAGGGTCTCTGTGTAGCTAACAACCTAAAAGGGCTCCAGCTCACAATATATCGGAAGCTCCCTTTGTTCTTGTGTTCTTAGATCGTATAACACCAACCATCCCTTTTCCTTTCTTAGAAGAACAAAACCATCATCACGAAGTTCTATTAGACTGCTACGATGTGGAAGGGGTCCGATTGTGAACATCAATGTCCAAGTCTTTTCATCACTAGACTCATTCATCATGCATATCTCATAAAATCTCCTCGCCAAATCATAGTATATTGAAATCAAAGCTACAGAATCATTAATAACAGCAATAGCCTCAGAAGAAGGTCTTTCAGTTAAGGGAGGCAACGCTATCTCATGGAAAACCTCATTGCTCATATCAAAGGAAAGCATAAACCGACCGCCAAGTTCACTAGGCCACCAATAGTGAACACCATTTAAGTAGGAAGGAAAACGAGGAGAAATTGGAAAATTGATATGATACATTGGTTTAACGGATGTGTCGATCATTCTCCAAGAATCATCGATACGATAATTTGGGCTAATGGATGTGTTGATCACTCTTCAAGAATCAGTACTTAGGTTATAAACCTCGACTTGGCATCGCAGAAAATTGAAGTTTAGAATCCTAATTACCTTCAAATCGCCAGTCTTAAGATCAAGTCCGAAGCCGAAACTTTAAAAAAAGGTAGTGGGCATTTCTGTCGGGCGTTGGATTATGGGTAGCGCCTTTGATTTTCTTGTCGCAAGATTCCATAACGCTAGCCTATCTCTGGGTCCACAATCATCGTCGTCGTCAGCGAGAACAGCAAAGAGACAAAGAAGTCCATTGCAAGGATCGAAGATTGCGAGTTCATTAACATCCCCGAGGGAAGAACTGTAACAAATCCATGTACCTGGAGACCTCTAATGTTTCGCTAGAGTGGAGGGAGACCCAGGGGGTTAGGGTAATCTCTTGTTCGCAGTTAAGAAGGAACCGACGGTGGTGTTTGTCAGAAGTGACCCAAAAGAGGAGTTTGGCGATGAAATGAGGGTTTCTGATGAGAAAGTACCAAGCTTTATTTACGCACTTGAATCGCATCAGCGATTGCACGGGCAGCCTCGAAAAGATTTCCATTACCACATCTTCTGAGAGATCCCTTATCAACATTTTTTCTTTTTTTCTCTCTCAGTCCCCGTTTTACAATCGCTCTCACTGTAAACAAGATTATCTAGTAGTTGAATGTTGATTCTTGAATGTGGGTTCTCTCATCTTCTCGAATTTTTTCCATTTTTATACGGTCATTCCATCTGAGGGGCTCGTGTTATGCAGTATTTAGCTTGTGTTCATAGATGGGCTAGGACTGTGCCCTTGGGCCGTAGCGTTGTAGTGCGTTGTAAGTTTTGAGGCATTTTCATTCTGAGTTCATTTTCTTTGCGGTTTTCATTACACTATTCGTTACAATTCATATTAGCTCTAACCACTTTTAAAACATAAAACACTTTAAACAGCAAATGTTTTTTTGGGTGCCCTGATCCACTACAATGCTCCACGTTTTTTAGATTTAACTCTCAAATTTATTTAGTTTTCCTAAAATACAGAAAGTTTGGAGCTAAAATGTCAGCCTTTGCATTCAGCCCTTATTATTATTATTCATCCTATGTTTGGCGACAACCATTGAATCTCACTTCCGCTACTTACACATTGATTGTACCCAAATAACAACTTACAAGGTCAAGTGTCCCATAAAAACCAAGCAATGGAATGCTTTTGACCTATATGACTAGTCTCGAAATTGGTTAACAAAGAAATTCCATAAACTTTGAATCCAAAAGTAACATGCCAATTGTGGGTTTTGTAGGCTGCCACATAGGAAATTAATCCAAAATTCTCCGGACTCCTGTTGAGTTGCCCCGAGAAAGAATCCACAACTAATATTATGAATACTCTTCATGCTAAGCACACTCCCCTGATCCATTTAACATAACTAAGGTCTCTGTGTAGCTAACAGCCTCGTGGAAGGAATCGCCATATATCGGAAGCTCCCTTCGTTCTAGTGTTGTTGCGTCGTATAACACCAACCATCCCTTTTTATTTCTTAGAAGAAATAAACTATCATCCCGAAGTTCTATCAGACTGCTAAAATTTGGAGAGGGTCCGATTACGAACATCAATGTCCAAGTATTTTCGTCACGAGACACATTCATCAGGCGTATCTCATAAATTCTAAACGCCAAATCATGGTATACTGAAATCAAAGCTACAGAATCATTAATAACACCAATAGCCTCAAAAGAAGGTCTTTCGGTTAAGGGAGGAAACGCCATCTCTTGGAACACCTCATTGCTCATATCAAAGGAAAGCATCAACCGGTGGTCCGAGTCGCCATGCTCACAAGCCCACCAATAGTGAACCCCATTTAAGCAGGAAGGAAAACGAGGAGAAATTCGAAAATTGATACGATACTTTGGTTTAACGGATGTGTCGATCACTCTCCAAGAATCATAGATATAATAATTTGGGTTAACGGATGTGTTGATCACTCTCCAAGAATCAGTACTAAAGTTATAAATCTCGACTTGGCATCGCAGAAAATTGAAGTTCAGAATCCTAATTACCTTCAAATCGCCAGTCTTGGGATCAAGTCCGAAGCCCAAACAGAAAGAAAAGGTAGTCGGCATTTCTGCCGGGCGTTGGATTATGGGTAGCGCCTTTGATTCTCTCGTCGCAGGGTTCCATAACACTAGCCTATCTCTGGGTCCACGATCGTCGTAGTCGTCGTCCCAGAGACCCATTACATCGTCGTTACGCTCAGCAAGAACAGCAAAGAGACAGAGAATCCCATTGCAGGGACCGAAGACCGCGAGTTCTTCAACATCCCGATGGAAGAACTGGAACAAGTCCACGTACCTGGAGACCTCTAAGGTTTCGTTAGAGTGGAGGGAGACCCAGGGGGTTCGGGTAATCTCGCGTTCGCGATTAAGAAGGAACCGATGGTGGCGTTTGTGGGAAGTGGCCCGAGAGAGGTGTTTGGCAATGAAATAAGGGCTTCTGATGAGAAAGTACCAAGCTTTATTTACGCACTTGAATCGCATCAGCGATTGCACGGGCAGCCTCGAAAGGATTTCCATTACCACATCTTCTGGGAGATCCCTTCTCAACATCTTCTCTTTTCTTCTTTCTCAGTCCCCCCGCTTACAATTGCTCTCGCTCAACACAAAATAGACGTTATATCTTGATTGTTGAATGTGGGTGTTCGCTCATTTCTGGATCTTTTCCACTTCATACGGTCATTCCATCATTCATATTCGTCCATCGCCGTTAGGAGCTAAGGGTCTGGTATCTGGGCCTAGCTGAGGGGCTCATGTTATGTTGTCCGTTCAGTATTTTAGCTTGTGATCATAGATGGGCTAGGAGTGTGTCCTTGGGCCGTAGCATTGTAGTGCTTTTGTTAGTTGGCCCATGGGCTTTTACACTTCCACTAGTTTCTATTTTCCTGAAAAATAAGACGGCAGGTGGTAGTCTGTGGAGGCATCTTCTTGAATCTGGAATATTACAGAAATAGTTTTTCTTTCATTTGGGAGGAACTGGGACCTCGAATATATGTAAGTTTGAGGCATTTTCATTCTGAGTTCATCTTCTTTACTGTTTTCATTACACTGATCGTTACAATTCATATTAGTTCTAACCATTTTAAAACTTAAACGCTTTACACAGCATATATACATATATATTTTTGAACCCCTTATCCATTACAATGCTACAGGTTTTTTAGATTTATTACTGTTAAATGTATTTATTTTTCCTTAAATACAGAAAGTTTGGAGCTAAAATGTCAGCTTTTGAATTCGACCATTATCATTCATCCTATGTTTGGACAACCATTGGATCTCACTTCCGCTACTTACACATTGATTGTATACAAAGAAAATCTTCTACCAATATTTACCCCCAAACAAGTTTCACCCTTTCTTTTCCCAACAACTCTGGCACTGCAAGCCCAAATGTATGAGCCAGTTCCATTGAGGTTGCAAGAAGTTAACATAGTCTCACCATTGGTACTTAGCAGCAATAAGAACCTCCTCGTAGTTCTGAGCAGCATTGTCCCAACTCAGGTCTTGCATCATCCCTCGTTTCTGGAGTCCTTCCCAACTCTGCTTGTATTCTCTGTATGTCAGTAAGCAATTCCATAACGCGTTTATCAGCTTATTTGCATCAGCACTATCAAATGTCCACCCAAGACCTGACTCGTTGAATGGATCGAATGGCTGCACAGTATCTCTCAGTCCACCCACAGCATGCACAACTGGAATCGTCCCGTAGCTCATTGCATACAATTGGTTCAGTCCGCAAGGCTCAAATCTTGATGGCATGAGCAAAATGTCTGAACCGGCAGTTATTCGGTGTGCTGTCTTAACAGAAAAACCAACCCAGCCCCTAATTTTGTCCTGGTGTTTGTTCTCAAACTGCCTGAGCAACTGCTCCAGGTCGGGTCTGCCAGTGCCTAGCATGATTAATTGCACGTCCTGACCTGCCATCCATGGGATTGCCTCCGCTATTAGATCAACGCCTTTTTGGTGATCCAGCCTCCCAATAAAACCAATCACAGGGACATCCTCTCGAACGGGAAGACCAAGCTCCCTCTGTAAGGCTTCCTTGCACTGACGCTTGCCAGTTTTAAGTGTTTCAATGGTGTAGTTTGTGTAACCATCTGATGCCAGGTAAGCATCAAATTGTGGGTTCCAGTCTTTCATATCAATTCCATTCACAATACCCCTCAATTTCCAGTCATTTTCATTTATGATCCCATGCAAACCCCAACCACCTTCAAGAGTTTTAAGCTCCCAGGCATATCCATGACTCACAGTAACAATGCGATCTGTACATTTTAACCCAGCTGCAAAGATATTGAAGTGCTCACCTCCTACAGGATCGTACATTTTAAATATTTCCAAGTAGTGTCCTGGCAGATCGACGTAGGTGAAATCACCAAGAGGCCCCCGACCCTGGGTAAAATAAATAGTTCAACAAATTTGGGGAAAGTTCCAAGTTACCATCCATTAAAAAGTCATATGGATAAAGGAAAATATGTTTGAAGTTTATAATACAATTGTGCTTTAGATTTCACTAAGCATACTGGCCATGCATAAGTAATAATATGTCAGTTATAGCCCAGCACCGGGAAATCAACTAATGCTTTTACATGGTAGAAGATGCAACAGAATGACTCAACTTACATGGGATGACCAATCATAATCTTTCACTAAATTTCATGAGATATCTCTTCTCCAAAAGAAGTCTGAATAGCCCTAACAAGTTTAGTCAAGCATTCAGCCGTTCGACTGCCTATGTTTCAAGGGTTTCATGAACAAAATGTGAAAGCATCCCCTGGTTTATTTACAATACAATCTAGATATCTAATTTTGAGCATACCATGAAAATTTTAAATATATCATCAATCATGGCATGATCTTCGTTTGCTCAATATTGGAAAATAATAAATTACCAAAAAACTTATGGTTAGTCACGTGTAAACATGTGCAGATAAGAACATTTATCAACTGTTTATAGTAGTGAATGTTACACTTATGATTTCTCATGTGCTCCAAACAACACTATAATTTCATCAATCTAGTGTTTCCAATAACCAAATGTTGAAATATAACATATAAGCATCACTAAAGGGATGCTTGGGGAATGAGATGAGAAATGAGATAAAAAAAAAAAAAAATCTGTGAATAATAGTGAAATAGTTTGTGAATAGTAGTGAAATGGCTTGAGCTGCGATGTTTTATTGGGTTTAGGACAATGAGAGAAAAAGTTAAATAAAAATACTATAAAGTTTGAATATTTGTTAGAATACAATATTTTGATATTATTTTTGTTTTATGGATTTTAAAAGGTTGAATTGTTTTGTGTTTTGTTTGGAAAAGTTATAATGATTAGATAATGATTTAATGAAAAAGGCTGAAATTTTTAAAGTGAAAAGTGTTTGTGTTCGGGTTATGTTTAAGAATGACATAAGATGAGATGAAACCATCTCAATTCCCAAACAACCCTTAACTATTTGGAAACATATATGCACAAAATCCCTTGATGAAATCATGAAAGAATTGTCTTTACATCCACAACCAAAGAGAAGTAGAAAGACACCAATTGTCTTGCCTGACTAAATCCTTGTTTGTTTTATTCTTTCTTTTTTTCTCTTCTAACTTGCGACTCTAGGTAAAAGTTGAATTGTAGGCACTCAGATTCTTCAATGGGAAACAGCCACAAATTACAAATAATACAGCATAAATGTAAGCCTTTTTCATTTGGGCAATGTGGGTTGTGAAAAACATGCACTATGAGATACAATAAAATCCAACTGTTCAACTTAAATAATAAACAAGTTTTTATTATGGAGCTTGTATATTACATGATTTAAATGAATTGGTATTAAACAGAGAACAAACCTGGTGAGCTATATTATGAATAACAAGGATGGACCGTGTATATTTCATTAAACCGTGGTCTCGATAGTATGCCTTTAGATACACAGGCAACAATGCTGTATGCCAATCATTTGCAATGAAAACCAAATTTCCATCTCCATAGCAGATACCACCACATGGAACATACCAAGGAACCTGATGATCATCAAATTTCCAATTTTATACAGGTAGATGACTTTCTATCAGCAATTGCGGCTCTAAAAAACAGCTATTACGACAAAGAATTAAAGCCACTCTTGTTTGTGAGCGACGTGATGCCATTCATTGTTGGCAATACACACCAGTTCTCAATATTTTTCTTTCAGTCATAATTTTATAAACAACATTCTACATTCTTTATTTATGGGTAAGCCTACAGAGCAGCAGCAGCTGTTTCTAGCAGTTGTTGCAAACACATGCAAATATTGATGATTACCACCACAATAATCACACAGGAACTTCAAAAATGGTAGAACCATTGCCAAACATATCATTTATAATCACTTTATAATCATAATAAACTAATCTGTTCTTTTTGCTTCAAATGAGATTTTCATGGGTAAGTTATTTTCTGTTTTGAGATACAGAGCAATTTAATTTTATGATCAAATGTCTGGTACTTGAATGCATCTCTATTAAGTGCATAACATGGATTGTACTAAGTGACACAGCTAAGTTATAAAATCTAAGAAAAGGATTTGCTAGAATTCATGCAAAACAATATCATGCGTTTCAAGGGCTTGTTTAAACGGGCATTAAACAACATCATCTAACATTCTTAAGGGCTTGTTTAATATTACCTCAACAGCAGCCTTGCAAAACAATACCATGCGTTTCAAAATATCCTACAACATGAGAACCGATGACAAGTTGGACTCAATGTTTATCAATATGATAATAGAAGGATTGTAATTCACATAATAAAAATGATTGGAGATGATATCATACCATTCGATTTCCTCCATATATGTTATTCCCCATATGCCGAAACATACAACTCTCAATGAAAACAAAGTCCACACCGTCAATATAGGCGTGGAAGTAACGTACTTCCACATCCTGCAAGCCCAAGAGCATCATACAATTTCACCATGACAAAACTGTTTGATTCGCACAGTCCTGGGAAATAAGTTACAGCTAAACAACACAGCTGTTGCATACCTGCCCCTCCACCCTATAAATCTTCTGAACTCCTATATCTTCGGGTTCAGCATAATTCCCATACCGAGGTGCCACTACCTAAGTGAGAATGAAATGAACGAATGTATTCATTCATTTTTAATCATCATGATAAACTCATAGGTTTTGATAGTGTTAATACGTTGAAGAAATATGTGACAAGTTCGTTCTGAACATTTATTGTAACTCATCATACTTGGTTAACCATAGTATAAAACTCCCATTTTCAGTTAATCATACAAAAGGAATAACAGATTTACCATAACACGATGTCCACGCCGAGCCAAAGCCTTTGGCAAAGCACCAGCAACATCTCCCAGCCCACCTATTAGAACTCATTGGTCAGCCTTTGGGTCACGTGCAAAAGAATACCAACAGACCAACAGAACAGACATTCACAAACCAAGAAGTTTTGTTGTTAAAGCCTTACCCCCCCCCCCAAAAAAAAAAAAAAAACATAACAAAACAAAACAAAACTAGGTAAAGGATCATTACAAGGCTCATAAGTGAGGAACAATCTATTCAGGTCAATTTGGACATGTAAAATGGATGAATCCCAGCATGTTAGACACCCATCTTTAGTTGAACCTATTAAATAAATATCTGGTCCCTAGATCAACCTGTCAAAGAACCTGGGTGAACAGGAAGATAAACAAACTGACAGGCCAACCATTAAAACCATGAAATCATTAGTGCACAGTATGAATAATAATTAAACCACCTATGTTCATTTAATGCATGACAATGAGACTGAATACGACTTCTCTCACCCCCATACCCACTGGGTTGAAAAATCATGATCTTGTGTTTGAGCCCCATGAGTTGGTTAGTTCATCACAATAGTGAGGTAGTACTATAACTCAGGATAAGTGTCAGCCACATCCATTATGAACCCAAAAAACTAACAAATTTGAAACTGAGAAAATATATTTGCAACCATGAATTGTGCAACCGCCATGTAACTGCTTTGAAAAAAGTGAATAAAATATCGGACTTACATGAAAAAATTAATTTTTTAATAATAGACCCCCCTCTTTTTCAAAACGATTAAGCTTCACGGTTGTATGTAGATTACTCCACTACCTTTATAACCTACTCACTCTTTGAGAGTTATTCATATTCCCAATGTGAGATTGCAGTATTGTAAAATTTCTCCATTAAGTTCTTGATATCCTCATTAGGCACATGTCACGTAGTGCTCCAATCTTACAAGCTTGGCCTTACCAAGTGGCTCTAACACCATATCTAACGACTTAGGGAAAGTGCTAGCCACATTTGCGTCACAATCCCAAAAAGACTAGTCAATATCAAGCTTCCCTTGAAGTACTTATAAACTCAGTTTAACCTAATAAGTAACCGATATGGAACTTAGCACCCTTGATCTCCTTCATTACATATTCATATTCCCAATGTGGGACTGAGTGTTACAAATGCAGCTAACATAGATTGAACTCATACAAATGTAAACTTCACTACTTAAAAGGGCTCACTAACTTTTATCAGGTTAGCCCTGAGTTTGCGCAATAGATTCTCCAGTAAACATCACTATTTAAAATGGCCGATCAGTCAAGCAACCCATATCTATCCCATCAACATGCTGGTCTGGGTGGTCTCGACTTGACAATGCTTGCGTGTTTCTAACCCTATGTTTTAATTTCTTGAAACAAGAAACGTTATTATGATTTATAATTCCAGGAAACTTCCATAATACAAAATATCCATTTTGTCTGTCACTGACCAGTAATATTTAGATATGAATTTAGAATTGTGCAAAAGGGGCTCTGACACAGATATTGAGTGAAAATTTTTAGTTCCCTCTCTTTGATTTTGGATAATCATTTCAAGAGATTAACTGTAAGGTTAACCTGAAATATCTATGGAACTCCTCCATAATAAACATATGGCTAGATCGGTTCATAACTAATACCTGTTTTAGACCATGGAGCACATTCTGCAGCTACCAAAACAACGTTCATTACGTTGGCCCCAGCCAAAGGAGGAGGCTTGATGTCTTCGATTACAGGATCACTTGCCTCACCATCCACCTCTGTCAAACTTGTTCTAGTAGAAATTTCCTTGCCATCTCCTTCACTGGAACTTTCAGAGGAGCTCAAAAGGAAAGAAGGAAGATCATCTGACCATACTTCTTTTGTATTAGCTTCTTCTAATTGTTTAGTGGAGTCAGGATCGAATGAAGCTTTTTTAAGAAGTGTCACTTTTCCAGATTCCTTCTTAACTTCATCAAAATCACCACCACCATTTGAAGGCAGATTTTCTGGCACCTCATCTACAGTCAAAGGGGCATGGCTGCTTGAAGGAATACTGCTCGTACGTTCATCAATAGTATTGTCACTATCTGCAAGAAGATCCAAATTTTCAGAAGCATTGACCCTTCCCGAAACTTTATCATCCTCTTGATTTAGAACTTCATTTTTTATGGACGAAACCAGTTTCCTTCTTTCAGCAATCTGCAGCAAACTCAAGAAAAGAAATAGGTGGATAAGCTCATAATTTTATGAGATACACAAAATTAAAAAAACTGGATGAGGAATTATACTTCTTTAAAGTACAAGATGCTGCAATAGATTAGACGAGGCATGAGAGGCAAGGGAAAAAACATAGTGAGGAGGTAGAAGATGCGCCAATAGTAAGAAAATAAATAAAGTCAGCAGAGATAATGTAGACATATCTGGCATGTAGTTAATAGTTACAGCCGCTACGCTTGTCAGAATGTTTTCACTTAAATAAAGCATGGTAGACGATACGTATGAATTTCCAGACATGCACACCCCCAAAAAAAAATGAAAACAAAAAACAAAATCACTCAAGTTTTTCTATAGTCCATTCTATGAATGAACGAGCGTGATATTCACAATACAAATCAGACTAAAAAACTAGCTTAGGTTTTTCTATCCAGGTTTTGAATCTATATCTTACATAAATATACTAATTCAACACCTAATACCCCAACAACTTAAGCGGCTATATGCAAATCAACTCCAAAACCTAGCGAGACTAGAGCTCAGAATATTAATCATATGCAAGATAGATAACTACCGTATATATACAATGTATACCTGTTGAAGTAGTTCTTTTTGCATAGCAAGGACCTTCTGGTTCTTTTCGATGGTGGCCTGAACCGCATCCTCCACTTCCTTGCCGCCATCCTCACCTTCCACAAAGCCCTTGGACTTAGCCATCAGGGGCGTAATTCTCCGTTGCTGTCCTCTGCAGAATCCATCTATCGGCCTATCACAGCTTAAAGATAATACAGCACAATCTTCTCCCGCAGCTTTCCAATATCCAAATGATAAACTGGTATTTCCAGCAGAATCGAGCGGCTCTCTAGGGCGGTATGCGAAGAGCGGGAGCCTGGGTCGGCGAGTCTTTGAAGTGTTCAGAAGCACAGAGCTCTCTGACTTAGTCTCAAAGATAAAAGGAAGAAACCCCATAGATGCCATTGTTTCTGTTCGACGTTTCGCCTCTGAGAAGTTTCACGAACTTAACAACAGGCCAAATATATTAATATTAAGTGATGGAGACCCAGTTGACGAAACTGAGAAAAGCAGAAACCCAATTGCTGGTTTTGGGATTAGAGGAGATCCAAGTGGAAAATGATAGAATTTATGAGAGAGAGAGAGAGAGAGTATGAGTGAGTGAGGTAGGTGAGAAAACTGAGTTTTGGGACTGAGCGGGGGAGGAGAAACAGGGTTAATCGAGAACGTGGTAGAAAAAACTTTTCCGAAGATCGTTGAAATGGGTCCCCCGAATGGTATCATGGAGGTGTATGATTTTTGAGGTTCAGATAAAGCAGAGAAAGTGGGAGATTCACTTCTACCACATATCCTTTCTGGACTGAGTAGAGTGGCTCTGTGGCCTCTGGGCCGTCACTCTTGGAATCTTGCGTAGGCCTTCATTTCTGTAAAAAATTTCTTTCCCCTTTTTTATGAAGAATAATTATTTTTTGTACCCTATATATCTGAAGAATTACATTACAATCTATATTAAAATATTCTCTATTAAAAATAAATAATTCAGATTTTTTTTATTTTTTAATTTATAAATGAAAATATTTTAATCAATTTCATTCTTAAATGAGAACTTTTATATTTATTTATTATTTTAACTACAAAAAAAATCTAATTTTTTGGACAATATCTAAACCAACAAATATTAGGTTTTTTTACACACCAAAGAGTTGGTTATGATTTCCAATTTGGCGTTCAAAGAAAAAAAATTATTAACTACATCACCATCCTACGCTTATCTCACTACAATAAATTCATCATCAATCCTTTGAATTTTTCTTTTTAAAATATACAAAATTATTGAAGAGTGATGAAAGATGCAACATGTTACATAATGAGATGGAAATTGATTTGAAATAAAGTTTGCAGCATTATTTGGATTCAGCGTGTAATTATTTGAGATGCCCGAAAAGTTATCATCTACAGTAACGAAGCCACGTTGGAAAAAGGAGGCTATGGCCCCCTCCCACGAGCTCCACCTTGTTCTAAATTATTATTTTTAAATATAATATATATTTAAATAAAATAATATATAATTTTATAAAATAATATTAATTTTATTTTGTATTGATTTTCTCTTTAAAAATTATTTTGATCTCACTCTATAAAATTAATCTAATTTAAAAATAAAATACATATCATATAAAATAAAATGATATAATAACATGATAATATATTTTTGTTGTAAATAAAAAAAATTTAGATGATTTTTAATGTACATTTAATATATTTTTATTATAATGATATGTTCTTATTATATTATATACTTTTTAATATATAAATTATATTAAACGTATTTTATTTTTATTGTAGATCTTAATATTAAATTATTTTATATTACATAAAAAATTATATACAAATAAAATAAAATAAAATATTTCATATATTTTATCTACCTTCTAATGTAAATTTGTAACTCAATCACTGGTCACCTAAAGGTTATCAGCATGTTTTTGACATTTGAAATTAATTTGGCCGCACCATGGCATTAGTCACGCATCCTAGTTCATAATCAGTGATCACACGTATCAATACTTCTGTAGGGCTTATGACTTATGAGGCCTCATGATATGGTCAGCTTTTCACGTGATAACTATAAGACAATCTTCTTTCTTTTCATCTCCAAATACACACAATACCTAAGCAGTATTTGGGAGTTGGACATAAGAATAAGATTGTTTTGGTGACGTTAATTCCTAAGTAAACTTTGCTTGGTATTCTTAATAATGCTATAATCATAAAGTACACAAATACCACATAAACACTTTAAAAAATAATAAAATCCACTATTATAAAATCAATTATTTTCATATAAATTTCATATTTATTCTTTTTTTTTCAATATATTTGCACGATATTCGCTCATTCTACGACTAATAATGCTATATATAATCATAAAGTACCTAAATACCACATAAACACTTTAAAAAATAATAAAATCCACTATTATAAAATCAATTATTTTCATATAAATTTCATATTTATTAATTTTTTTTCAATATATTTGCACGATATTCGCTCATTCTACGACTATTAGTATCATTTTTTTTTTTTTTACATGTATATATATTCCAGAACAACTTTGTAACATCTTGTAGAAAAACCATATTTTGCCGGTTTTAACCAAAATTAAATAATCGAACCATAAATACTAAACTAATCAGGTTTCATTTGTGCTTGGACATTCTATTTCTGAAACACGAACCTCACCCTTTATTGATTTCCAAATCACAAAAAGAAGAGTAATGAATACTTACCTGCAAACAATATATATTATATAGATTATATCCCAATTCCATATATAAAAGCGAACGTAACATCTCGCAAGGAAATATTTCTACATTGCAACTCAGGTAGAAGTTCTATGTGAAGGAAACCCGCCTTTCCCGATTGAACTGCAAATAGGCACTGGTTGAGAAAAGCCCTGCAAAGCCCTTAGCCAAACAACCTTCAACCGCACATGGAGACTTGGAAGAACATAATGGACTGTTGTGTCTAACAATATCCATGTAATCGTCTGTAGCATTCCCTGGTGGATTGTCGACCACCAAGTGCGCTGGTTTATGAGCAGTCAGCCTGATTCTCTTGAAACTTAAAGCAGTGTCCAGGTCTGTTGACTGAGAGTAGAGGGTAGTTATGGAGTCCATTTCATCTTGTTGAAGGTCCTCGGGTACCTTCCTCTTCAAACCAGGAAAATCTCTCAATCCTATGACAAAACCAACGAGTTATTGGAATTTGGACCACGACTCATAATTCATTCCCATACAAGCCTGAAATTTACGCCCCAGTGAAATGAAACTCAATTGGTACTTTTGCGATAATTGGCATACCAGGAAGAGGATCATCAACCATGGAAGACTGGGATTCTAAATCACCACAGTTACAGAAAAGGTTAGTGTTCTCATTGGTTCCTGAAACCCTGCAAGACAAAAGACGGTCATTGATTCTCAAGGATTCCAAATTAACAGAAGCTGAAATAATGGCATTAGTCAATAAAAAATCCAATTCAAAAAGTCTCTCCTTTTCCTGTGCATTAGTCAATAATGTCCTGGCAACTGGCAAAGTTCTTATTAAAAAAAAAAGGTAGAACTGCCAAATTATAAGAGTCCTATCTAATAAAATGGTCCACCACCAGGACCTCCAAACCTTGCAGCTCTTAGCCACATCACCAACACAAATCAACCAAAATTATATGCCTCTTCAACAAAATCCAGTGGAAGCTTTTCTTCCCTTTTGGGAGCAAGCTCCCAAAATATAACTACAGAATTAAAAATGCATTTTTTACTGCCAGGTTACACATGCCTCTCATGGCTTTTGAACCTATAACCAACCTCACCTCCAACCCAATCTTGTGGGAGAATGAGGTGCCACAATAACTCATTTGTACCCCAAGGGAAGTAATTGCTCAGGATATGTGTCGTTCCAGATTTTTTCCTGTATTCTATGGTAGATCAAATCTTTCCCATCAATACCTGGCCTCCTTCTTGGACCCTCTTGATTTTCCATCTTGATCTCAATGCATATGAAAACACCATGACGGAGATTTATAACTTTGTGCTATCACTTTACTAAGGTACTCCCAAGAATGGGGAAGGAGAGTGCTTAGGTTTGCAGACAAACAATGTGTCAGCCAGGATTGCTACCCCTAATGGTTGGACAAAGGCTTTTATGGATTGGGTTTCAGAATTGAGATAAATGCATGTTCCTAAAAGAGCATAAGGAAAGTTAATGAGGTGACATTTCAAAGATGAACTCCAGAAAAAAGTCTCAGAAACATTTATTATTTAGCACATTCACATCCAGAGAGAGAATTTGTCATTTGGCAAACCTGTACATATGCTCAACGAATTCATCTATTAGAACAGGCCAAGCACCTGTAAAAAACAAAAAAAAAAAAAGCATTACTTTGATTACCAATATTTTTTCCCCTTCTATATAGAAGGAACCAAGTCCCTCTACCAAGCCAATAAAACAAAACGCTAAATTCAAAATCAAAAGGAAGTTCAAGGACAACAAGTGGGACACTAATATCCATGTTCACCTCTCATACAAACTATTAACTTATTGCAACTGTTAAAACCAAGGAAAAGCATGAGACATACCCCATGCAGTTCAACACTTTCAGGTTTTAAGACTTTACTTTTACAATGTGAGCATTGGGGACCCCAGGTCTTATATTTTGATTGTAAATTACTCCAGAAAATACAAAAAAAAAATCTGATTCTTTAAACCTCTATACACTCCTATGATTGGAAAAAGTTGACTGGGTAGCCACTGCTCATGGTGGGTGGCAGCAGAGGGTGACAGTGGATCCCCTCTAGTCGACCCAACCAAGCTGGGGGAAAGATAATCCCCCCCTTCCGGATCTTCCCCCAACCCCAGTGGCCCACCCAAAAAAGTTGAGATCTAAATTCTGAAACTTATTTAAACAAGACATTGAGGACCAATGCCAACAAATATAGTAAGTATTTCGACAATGCAACATCATGAGAAACAACAGAACAGAGGGCATGCCCCACCCCAGCTCATATCTAGGCCAGAGCAAGAGGAAAGGGGAAGAATGAAGAGTTTAAGATATGGAATACAAAGTTTCATTTGGCCATGGCTTCTTTCTTGGCTTTACTGTATAAAATACATTATTATAGATAACTTTTTGACCCAAATATGCTTTTTTTTTCTTTTCGTTTTTTATCAAATCTAATCCTATGCAACCAAAGTTAGTCTTATTCTAGAGCCATTATATGCTCAAAGTTAGATGCAGTAAGCTTCGAATTTCAGACTCAATACTAAAATTGATCCTAGCCACAAATGACAAGCACCAAGTTTGAAAATTCATGTCTACAAAATCTAAGATGACTCTTGACTGCTTGGATCGCATATATCCAAAAAAACCAAAAAACATGTTCAAGATATCATCTGAAAATAGTGGGGTTGAAAAGCTAAAGATCAATGATACGACCTCTTGAATGAAATATATATATATATATATTTTTTTTTATATAAGTACCTTTTGAATAAAATAATCACACGAGACAATGCAGAATTCCTCTTTTTAGCAGACTTTAGTGATCTGAGTTCAAGAAGCTTGTATATGTTTTGCTTCCACCAATAGGTTCTTTTCCAACCGGTGAAAACCTTTTATTTGTTTTGGTAACTGGTGAAACTTTTTTGATGTACACATACAAACAAATCAGATTCTAACTCCCTTTTTTTGTGCTTCACTAACTAAGGGCCCGTTTGGATATTTAGAATATCTCAGTATATCTTTGACTAATAGTGAAATGATTTAAGATGTTTTATTAGGTTTTGGAAAATGAGAGAGCAAATGTTACATAAAAATATTATAAAGTAAAACAAATGTGAGAATATAATTTTTTGATATTATTTTGTTCATTTGCAAAAGTGGTATTGTTTTTTGTATTTTGTTTGGGAGTTTGGTAAAATGGTAATGATTAGGTAAAGACTAGATGAAAAGCTGAAGATTTGAAATTCAAAGTATTTTGTATTTGAGTGATGTTTAGGAAGGATATATATGAGAATACTTGAGAATATTTGAGTTGCCAAATGAAGTCTAAAGCAGCATCTACTATAAAGGTAGAGCACGAGTCGATATTTCAAGCTTCAAAAGCGGGAAATGGAACTAGCAACACGAACAGGATTATTATAGACAACATTTTCAACATATAAGCGATGGAAGTTAAATATACATTGCCATGACCGTTTCTCGAGATAAAGCCAAAGATTTGGTGCATATTAGTATACCTTCAGGATCATACCCTTCCAGATTTTCATGCACACACCGGCTGAAAGATAAAACTTGCTGCCAAGTATCCTCGGAGATGTTATGTCGTTGATTTTTCTAGATGAAATTCAAGAGATTAGTTTTGAAAAAAATGCACAATAGTAGCAACTGTTCAAAAATAAATTTCCATAACAGACACTACATTTGATTTATAATGCTAAAAAAATTTTCTACATCAAATTATACAAGAATAAAAAAGCATGGCAAGCATCAAATGCTACACTTCGATTACCTCAACAAAGTCACACCATTGATTAAGCAGTCGAAATCTTCCAGCTAATACTAGTCTCCATGCAGTAACTGCCTTGCTTACAGCTGTAAACCATTTGCCAAAAAATGAGAGGCAAAAAGACAAGAAACCCCCATCACAATAGTTTTTTTTTATGTATCACAATACTTAATTTAAAAAACTCATAGTCAAAATAACTTACTGATATTCTTTTGACCATTCACACGGCAGATGAAGAAAATGAAGTCATAGAAGCGGGAAAATTCAAAAAAATCTACCTGCACATAAAATAAGTCAAGGTAGAATTACAATGTGCAAATCACAAAACTAGAAGACAACAACCAACATATCAACATTAAAAATATAGGAAAAAACAAAGACATAAAGCACTTCATCTAAGATGCCAATGCTTTTGGAAAATATAGTTCAAGAACTACAAAGAAATGAAATCTCACCACCAAGCCTAGCTGCGAAATGAGCTTGAAAATTTCATCAAAAATTGAAATCCTGTCAAAGTAAACACAACAACAGAAAAAGTCTCAATGCAATACTACTAAGTTCATACTCTCTCTCAAGTATGCCTTCTATTTCAGTTTCCAGACCCTCTTCCTATTTTCCTAGCTTCTTGCTCATGAGTTTGGAAACATAAAGGCAAATAGCTTTTTTCCCTCTTTTCATATTTACCAAAAACTGTTTCAATACAGTTTAACTCAATAAATTGAAACATTACCGATATACATTTCAACCCCAACAAGCATCCCAGAGCTCAGGCATGTGGTTCCACCAGCCCTAAATTAATCCAAATTAAACTCTAACCCAACTTCCTAAAGGAACTCCAAGTTTTGAAAAACTGCACATGCAGCTTATATGGATTTATACCTTGTATCAACCCTTGACTCCACCAATTTTAAGAGCTGTGTCAGTTCATCCCTTGAAGTTTTAGATGGTTGTGATTCATCATCTTGTTTGTAGCTCTCTTGCCCATTAACATATGCAGACACCGATCTAATATCTGTAATTAAAAGTCATATAAATCACATAGATGATAAGATTTTTTCTTTTTGACTAATAATTTACAAGGTGAGTTTTAAATTCCATTAAATTGATATCACACACAGTTTGGAAAATAGGTCGACAATGGGGGGGAAATATCTGATAAGTCATAAAACATAACACATGACAACATGAGTGTTCTGGTAGAACTTCTGAAAAAAAAAACAATCAATCTCTGAACCCAATATCAAATCGAATGAAGCAATTTCTCCCCTTTCAATGAAGCAAAAAAGACCTAGCTAAATAAGGAGTTTAATGTAGGGTTTTCCCCCCATTCACGGATCATGGATTAGTATGGATATTTCCTCCCTTCATTCCTCATCTTTTGCAGTGCAGAATTAGGAATGAAGAATCAAAATCAAAACCAAAGATTGATAGATTGATAGATTGCCGTCAAAAGATGGGTTAAGTAAAGAGAGGGATTTGAATTCTCAGCAAACAAAATCCTATTTCTCTCTTTCTTCTTTCTCATACAGTTAAAACCCATCCAAACCTCAAGTAACAAATAGTTTGATATTAAAAGGCACTTTCTCCCTTGGGAACACAAGACATTGAAAAGATTCGTATCCAATGTATTTATGTA
This sequence comes from Platycarya strobilacea, assembly GCA_036898215.1. Lineage (NCBI taxonomy): Eukaryota > Viridiplantae > Streptophyta > Magnoliopsida > Fagales > Juglandaceae > Platycarya > Platycarya strobilacea. Next base: position 3,485,728 of record CM072546.1, read on the forward strand.
ATAAAGATTAACAATCACATATTTTACGAGGAAAGACAATAAGATCTATAAATTTCTCAATACATAGATCTCATTGTATTGATCTTTACATTATGATTCCTCAAACATACCAATTAGCAAAACTTCTTATCAATCTCAGCACAACTGAGAAAACCACTTCTGGAGCCTCAGAGTAACAAAATATATAAATGGTTAGAGAAATGGATAAAAATATAAGATAAAGGATATATTTCCCTTTCCCAACATTTCTCAGCGGCCAGAAGCAGCTTAACTATCAACCTCAGTTTAAACAAAACCATTTACCCTAACTGAAGATGATCGAAACCCAGAAACCCATTATCCACACAGAGCAACACCATCAACCCAGCTAAAGCGAAGAAGTATAAACGAAACAAAAACGGAATCTTTTAGCACCATGTGTTCAGGAAAGTTGGAAACGTTGTTGTTGAAAGCAATTCGATAATCTGTAAATTGAAACCCATAGTGAAAGAATTGAAGAAGGTGAGGAATCACCACAGTAACGTTGGTAAATCTCGAAGATGTCGAATCGGTTCGACCTCGAGGAATCCATGAGCCACGTGGTTTGACCTCCAGCGAGCTAGCGTTGTCGGTGGTCTGGCAAGTCGAAACCCTGTATGGGACTGGAGAAGAAAAGCAAGGTGGAGAGACTCTCCCTCTCGCTCTCTCCCTCTCCCTTGTGCAATCATACGCAGGCAATCGGATTTTCTGGCATATATGTAGTTGCATTTTCACGGGAACCATTTTTAATGACCTCAATCTGATAAGGTGTGGTTTAATTTCATAAATTATTTTTATCTTTATTTAATTATTAATTTAATTTTTTACATAAAATAAAGAGATAACTTCATTTTTTTAATCTTAAAATAAAAATAATATTAAAATATATATTCTAATAATATTTTATTAAACTTTTAACTTTCATCTTAAACTAATTTAATTAAACTTATCTTATTTCATTTATCAAGATAAACAAAGCTTACATTCAAAATTTCCAATGATTAGGAAAGTTCCTCTCTCTCTCTCTCTTGAAACTTCCATTTGCTGTATTTAAGGGTTGGTTTGAATTTCATATGCGAGATAAATTTGTTTCAACTCATCATTACATTTTTTTAAATTCGCATATAATATACAAATCTCAATATAATTTTTTCAAGTTTCAATAAATTTTTTTCAAATCTCAATTCAATTTTTTCAAATTTTAAACAATAATAATATTAAAAAAGAAACAAAACTCATCTCATATCTCAATCCAAACCAAACGGTTTTCTCTTATTATTCTTATCGGCGGAAGAGTAAATGAAGTTCTGGCTTCATTCCTCATCCAATTTACTCTTTCTCTTTCTCTTTTTTCTCCTTCCTCTTTTTATTTTTCCATACCACAGTGTTTGATGATTGTAGTTTTCGGATATTTTGGTTATTAAAGGTTGGTTTGCTGGTATAAAATGGTTGGGACACTCTAAGCCCACTACGCATTGTGCCATCATTTCTCCCATATGTCGATGGTGTCGTCACCCGAAGCTTTTGCTAAATTGAGGAGCGCATCCTCCTCATACATAAAATCCAATTGGATGTGAGTGTTTATTGTGCTTTGTCTCTAGTGGATCTTTTTTGTTGGTGATGGTTTAAAGTGGATCCGGGATATCGAAGTTCTTCAGTCCTGCGGTGGTCTACTTCTAGTGTGGTACGTGGTGTTCACAGACCACCACAACCGAAATTTGTATTTTTTGTATCTATTTATTTGTGTTTGTGTTGTAATTGTATTGTTTTGTTGGTTTCTATATGTGTTATGTTTGTTTAGAAAAAAATTCGTAATGAAAAATAATCTCTCAGACTTTTTGATCCATTGAGTTTTAGTATCTCTTATCCTTTTAGAAGAGAGACTTTAGTAATTAATCTCTTTTTAAGACGATATTTAGCCTCTCATATTTTATTTCAGAGATTTAAAATTTGTACCCCAATCACATCACTAGTTGACTTGTAAACTAGATTTCTTCAATTTTATAAATAACGTTCGTAAACTCAAGTTCATAATTTAAAGATAAACCTATTTCTCAAAATATATATATTCAAAATTCCCAATACCATATTGTTAATCTCTATTATTTGCGAAAAGCAAAACTATTTTTCCTAAAGATAACATAACGTTTTCAAATTAATGTCGTAGAATCTTCTCACAAATATTTCAATGTACATTTATTTCTATTTTTCTTTAATTTTTTTTTTTTAAAAATGCGTTGTTTACGGTCCCGGAGCTAACCGGACGTGGGCTGAGGGTGGGCCGGTAGATGGGGCGAGCGACTCATTTTTGTAGTTGTATCTAACTCATGTCATCTGTCGCTTCTTGGCCATCGCACATAATTCGGGCTGGCTGAGCTATTGCCACATCCACCTCCATGCGACCCAACTTAAATCCAATCAAAGCTTCCTATGTAGGATCTACGAAGTTCATCGATTTTTATAAATCAAGCATCATACCTACCTATAAAAGAAAGATTGATGGATGGAACATTTCCCTGCCAGGTGTAGCAGTTTCTTCATGATAATGAATTGAAAGATTGAGCCCAAACCAGAAAGTCCCTTTCTTGGAAAGCAGAATCTGGGTTTCTATTTGTAATTCGTACCTCTTAAGATTACAATTCTATTGTATGGTTACTTTATTGTATCTAAGGGCAGGAAAAAAGATGACATCCAATATATGAGAAAGACAAGTTTTTAGGTCCTACAAAAACAATTTTATGATCACCAATAATCCCCACAAGAACAGCTCCCATCTCTGAAATGGTGGAATCTGCTGGCGTCCCTCACAACAATTTCACGACCGGTAACCATGGCTATTAACTTAATCGCATTATGGCAATCACCACAAATCCGATGGCTCTGCACAACTTGAAGAGGTGTCCAATCTGAAGTGTTGATCAGACCAAAAGCTATCGCCAGCTTCTCACTGTGGTATAACGAAACCCGCTCTTCCTTGTCAACATCAGGAAGCAGATATTTTCCCCCAGGAATGTAACCATGCTTTAAAATCTCTATCATTAATTTGTCCACTCTCTGGTAAATCTCTTTTGGGTGGCGATTGGATTTATCTCCGGAAATGAAAACATGGGGCTGCTTTTTAACTTCAATCCAAGTGCATGCTTGATGCATTCTCAAGCCCTTTCTTCTTAAGGTCTGAACAACAGCAGCAGCTTCCTTCAACTTGCCAGAGCTGCTGTATATATTCAAAAGCACCATATAATTACAAAGCTTTTCAGGCTCCATTCCATAAAGCTTCTCGGCTGCAAATTTTCCAAGCTCTAAATTCTCATGAACTCGACATGCAGTGAGCAAGGCAGCCCACATGTTCGGTGTAGGCTTAAATGGAGCATTTCTTATCAGTGCAGAGGCTTCATCCAAAAGCCCCTCTCGACCAAGCAATTCAATCATGCACGCATAATGCATTGCCCGAGGCTTAATCTTGTGATCCCTACTCATTGATTGAAAAAATTCCCAACCACGTTCTGATAGACCTGAATAACTGCAAGCAGATATAACAGCAAGAAAGGTGACATGGTTGGGTATCATTCCCTCCCGAAGCATCCGTTCAAACACTTCAATGGCCTCTTCTCCACGGCCATGGTTACTGTAGCCAGCAAGCAGGGCATTCCAAGATATAACATTCTTTTGGGGCATATTGTCAAAAACATAGCGGGCGTCTTCTATTCTTCCCCATTTGCTATAGAAATCAACAAGTGCCGTGTTCGCTACGATATCTAACCCAAAACCATGACGAACTAAACTTGCATGAGCTTGCTTAGCATGCTCCCGTGAAGCTAACCTCGTACATATTCTTATGATTATTGAAAATGTAAAATGGTCCATTTCAACTCCACAATCACGCATCTCATAATACATGCCAAGAGCTTCATCGCTATAACCGTGAAGTGCATAACCTGCTATAATGGAATTCCATCCTACTGTCGTCTTCTCCGGCATCTCATCAAAAACATATCGAGCATCTTCAATGCTCCCACATTTACCATACATGTCAATTAGGGCGCAAGACACGAAAATATCCTCACTGACACCCATCTTCAAAGCACACGAATGGAACTGTCTCCCCGCAAATATGCGACCCAAGCCAGAAGACACCCGAATCATCATAGCAAATGTTCGTGACCCAACATCTGAAAACTCCTCCCACATGATTAAAAACAGCTGGAATGCCTCGACATAATCTCCAAAGTCCACGAGCCCCCCAATTATCGTATTCCAGGACACTAAGCTCCTCTCCGGCATTTCAGTAAACAGCCTACGCGCATCAATCATCATCCCACATTTCACATGCATAAGCAGCACCCTGTTTCTCATATACAAGTCCGTTTCAAACCCATTACTAATCATAAAATTAAACACCCTCTTCACCCCTCTAATTGACTTCAAACCAATGCATGCGCTCACCAAGGAGTCATACGTGGACAAACCCAATTCAAAATCACCCTGAGACTCCAAAATCTCAAACAGTTCAAGCGCCTCCCTGTACCTTTTATGCAAAACCAACTTCTCTATCTGACTACAAAGGCCAGAACTAGGTTTTCTCACTCGGGTTTCTTCCGAAGCCGTTTCTTTCTTCTCACGAACATCGGTTCTCGAAGGTTTCGGCTTCAGCCGTGTGTGAAGCCCTTGTTCCATTGAAGAACACCTAATCCTATCAAATGGGCTGCTCCATTTCCTCCTATGGAACGAGAAACGATACCCAGAAAACAAGGACTTATTCGTGAAAAGCTTATGCTTACTATCAGAGAAGGTGAAAGGAAAACTACAAGTACTTTGGATCTGATCCAGGGCTAGGCTTTGGTAGCGTAGGAGTGGGATCTCCATGCTCAAATAACAGAAGCAAATCAGTGAATAAAGGTAGTAACAGAAGCTGAGAAAATAGAGAACTTTGAGGAAGTGTAAATCGATCCTGTTTTTTCTTCATATTGAAATGTGGGATTTGGACAAAGTGGTCTCCGGGAGGATCAGCATCGAGTACTCCGCCCGAGTAGGTAGGAGTTAGTTCCGAGAATCAGCATTCGACTTGAAATAAAGAGAAAAAAGAGCGAGAAAATAAATTGCCGGTGCTTCACGTGGCGTTTTCTTTTCTTCTATTTTTCTAGTGACTTCAGAAAATATATTCGTCTGGGTAAAACTGCGTCGTATTTTGTTTATCAAAAAGGAATAGCATCTCAGTTTTCTTTGGTTGCAGGTTGTAATGACGTGGACTCGTAATCAATTTTACAGAGTGGGAAAAATAATGCTATTGTTATAAAACTAAAAAGAAAATTATTACTATTGTAAGAGAAAAGAAACTCTTAAGAACTGAAATTTTCTTTCTCTCTCTATATTTTCTTATGAATTTCATTACAACTGAAACCCATATTTATAGGCGTTAAAATTACTATGTAAGTTACTATACAAATCACTATGCAAATCACCATGCAGATTTAAAATAATAGTGATGGGGTCATTCACATAATTTAGTGGTGGGACAGAGGGGCGGCTGCCAACCATTCATAACACTCCTCCTTGAATGACCACCCATAAAGAATCTGCCTCGTTAAAACTTTGTCAAGGAAAAACCCAGTGGGAAGAAAAACCAATGGCGAAGGAAAAAGAGTACAATCTCTTTATGTATCCACAAGTGTTTTAAGATTACCTCATTAAAACCTTGCAAAGGAAAACCCAATGGGATAAAACCTTAGCGAAGGAAAAAGAGTACAATCAGCACAAGTCTTCAGGACTTTTACTCCCCCTGGAAAGTGCATGACGATAGATTTTTGAATCTTCACATTTTAATATTCTACACAATTTTCTTGAATGTCGCAGTTGGTGATGTCTTCGTGAATAAATCTGCCAGATTATCACTTGATCGTATATTTGATATATCCTCCTTTGATTTGAATGATACAAGTAGCATTATCTTCGTATAAAATTATTGAGTCATTGATCTCAACCAAATATACTCTCGACTTGTTTCATGAATTGCAATAATCTCTGAGTGATTTGAAGATGAAAAATAATATCTGGTTGACAAACTTAATAGAAATCTGATACCTGCAGTAATACTTAAACTCCTCCTGATAATATGCATTAGTGTTTCAAGTAATAAGCAAATATGATTTCAGTATATATAACAAGTTAAGAATTCAAACACGATCTCCAACTAAATAATGCATTAGAGAGAGTATGATAATATTTTCATCTAAAATTTTCTCCCCCTCATTCGGCGTTATTAGGAAGAAGTTGTTTATATACGGCGGAAATAATATTGGAAACCATCTATGTATGATAAAAGCTGTAAAAGTTTTGAGATTTAATATTATCGGTTCGGCGGAAAATCAAATCCGCTTGACATTATGGACAAACGAGATCTTGAAGAGATTTGAAGGTTTCGGGTTGTTGTTTAAATATAACCAATTTTACTATTGGTTTACTCCAGCAAAAATATTTCGCATTCCTCATAGATTCAGTTGTTGTTCATCCAGAACGATATTATGTCTGATAGAAATTTTAATGTCCCAGATTTAAACCATGAACCTTTTTATACCTCAATCACTTATATTTTCTCCTGAGGCTGTAAACACCATGATAGGAGCAGAGATATATCTATTTAGTAAATCTGATCCTGAAATTGTTGCAGCATCAAGAACCCTTAGTGCTCAATATGCTGCTTCTCTTACAACCATGTCACAGAGGCTATGGGCGAGAACGAGTGAGGTTGATCATCTTAAAAATCAAATATATGAGTTGCATCAAACGCTTGCCACTAAAGATAGAAAGAATAAAGATTTAAAACAAGATAACAAGGAGCTGAAGAAACTTGTAGACTGGTATTCTCGTGACCTGAAAACACGAGTAGAAGAGCTGGAACGAGAAAGAGCTCAGATACAAAGTCAACAACAGCAGCTAACGGCAGAGGTTCAGCGTTTACAAGAAAATAAGGATAGCTGTAATTAATCTCGCTGGCTTTTGAAATTATGCATCCAGCATATCTTGTAAAGTGAGATTTGAAGAGATGATGGTTTGTCTTGTTCTTATTTCCAATTCTATAAGAACCGTCTTTAGTTTCATTTAGTACGCATCAAATCTTCTTCTCATATCTATAATTCATCTGTATTTGTATTCTTATTCTACAAATTTCCAATGGCTCATCAATTTCCTTTTACTATTTCTCACAATCAACATATGAGGTATCCTTCACCTCAATTACAAGTTGATCATACATCTTCCGCAAGTGCAATGTTGCAGCAAGCAAATGATCTGGCTAATAAGTCAGATCGTGAGGCTATTTATGAGCTGGTGACTCTCGGCACCCGATACTCCTCCTCTATTGTTGGATTTTCCAACCGATTACAATCCAAAAATCGTGAGATTGAGGAGCTTAACGAGAATGTTTCTGTACTTCAACGACTCGTTCAAGAGTCTGACAAAAAAATTGCAGACTTAAAGCAGGAGAATAAGGATTTAAAATCCTTACTAGCCTCTTCATTTCGACTGCCTAATCCTTTAGATAAGGATGGTATGTTGCTTTATGAAGAGCAAATGCATTTGAGAGATGAGGCTAGAAGTCTCAAATTCTTGTAACTCATCTATGAATTGAATAATAAGATCTTTCCTTTTCAAATGCATTCCTTGAATTTATAGCAACCCTTGTAATCTTTTCAAGAGTTCTAACAAGATAAATCATCAACGTAAACTGCAAGAATGACGAATCCGGATTCTGATAAAACACATGAATATATAGGATTATTCTTAAATCCTTCTTTCAATAGATACTCGTTGATTCAATTATACAACATGTGTCCGGATTGCTTTAACCCATATAAAGATCTTTGAAGCTTTATAAAGTACATACTCCTAAATGTACTTGGATTAGATGCTTCAAGTATCGTAATAATCTAATGATGCTTATAAATATGCAGTGACCACATTCATTAACTGCATATCTAATCCTTTTGTAATAACCAAATCAATTAAAAATATGAATGTGATTGCATTCATACCAAGGAAATATGTTTCCTCATAATTGCTCAGGTTTCTACTGGAAACCTTGTGCGACAAATTATACCGCATAATTTCATTTCGCATTACGCTTTCGTATAAATACTCACTTATATCTGACAAATATTACACCCTTTGGTGTTTGGACAACAGGTCCAAATGCATCTCGCTTCACTAGCGAGTTTAATTCAGTTTTAATAACTGCTTTCCATTTTGGCCAATCATTTCTACGTCGACATTCTTCGACGATTTTTGTTTGGCTCACTTTCTTCATTACTTCTGGTAATATCAAGTGTTATCATATATGTTGTCGACAACAGTTTTATTTCTATCCATAAATTTTCCAGTATTCATGAAATGTATTGAGATCTCTTTGTTCCTCTCCAGGGGAAAACATTTCATGAAACACCTCGACAAGAGGTTCCTCTTCAGGAGGTTTATACTCTTCAGGAGTTTTCTCTTCAGGAGTTATACTCTTCAGGAGTTACACTCTTCAGGAGTTACCTCTTCAGGAGGTTTCCTCTTCAGGAGGATTATATTTTATACAGAAAATACGATCTCTTCATGAGCACCGATTTTTATTTTTCTTGTGCACCAATAGGTCTTCAAAGCTTCAGGTGTATCTTAGACTCATTTATTGCTGTTTTAAAAACTCATCCTTCAGGGATTTCAATTCTTACTTAAGCATTAACAGCAGTAATATATGATTTTACAACACCTTTAGTGTCAGTAAATACATCATGTAATTGATTTGCAACATTTTGCAGATAAATAATCCTCTGAACTTTTGGTTCACATTTATTTGTAAGAGGATCAAATTTAAACAGGACTTTATTATCCCAAGTAATTTCTTGTCGTGCTTCAGGCACCGATATTTCATTATTTCAAAATATGATGAAATATTAATAAGCTTATACATAAAAACTTAGTATAAATAAATCAAGTATTTGGCCGTACAACAGGTACGTGACTACTGTTTAGTCATATTACATCTATGACAAGCATCTTCATCTTTTTATGAAGAATTATTCTGAGAGCTTTTACCCTTCTCTGAGTTTGATCACTTCTGGTGATACGATATATTTTTATCATATTTAGTGTTGTCGCTTTTGGGACCAACACTTCTATAAATTTTCTACCACGTCTACGCCCTTAGTTTCCATTCACTTCTAGAAATTGTGTAAATTCGATATCATTAATAGGACGTAACTGGTGTAACAAAAACTCATTATTTAGCTCAATCACTGGAAGACAAAACAAAAGTTCAGAATATTTGTTAAACTTTCACTCTCGATATTGCTACTGCAGGAGCACATTCGAGGTATAAAAAATAATATCTTCTTTTATATATCATCATCAGTGACATTTTCACTGTATAATTTTAATATTGAGCTGATTTTAAAGAGTGCAGAATATTCAATACCACTCTTAAAATCTTACAACTTCAGGTGCAATAAATCATAATGATATTTTGAGAGGATTACATCTTCTGGTGCTTATATCACTCTCTTAATTCATTTCACATAGTAAGATGATTTTTCATCATGAGATACACAGCACGGTCCTTCAGGGACACATGATTTTCTTCTATGATTGTATCTTTCAAGTTCATCATCATATCCAAATAGATCTCATCAAGGATCCTGGATAAATAACATTTTTCAGAAATGTCAATAGTAATAAATCTCAATATTTGACATTATATTACAAAAATAAATCTGTGAATTTAATAAATACATTCACATTATCATGAGAATAAAAATAAAATTTTATCAAGTAATATTCAGTAATATTACCTTTAATATTTATTTCAAGAACTGCAAATAATATATTAAAAAACTTACTTGAAATAGAAGACCACTAGCTTCAGTATCGGTAGAATCTCGTGCTGATAACGTGTTATAAAACTAAAAAGAAAATTATTACTATTGCAAGAGAAAAGAAACTCTTAAGAACTGAAACTTTCTTTCTCTCTCTATATTTTCTTATGAATTTCATTACAACTGAATCCCATATTTATAGGCGTTAAAATTACTATGCAAGTTACTATGCAAATCACTATGCAAATCACTATACAGATTTAAAATAATAGTGGTGGGGTCATTCACATAATTTAGTGGTGGGACAGAGGGGCGGCTGCTGACCGTTCATAATAGCTATATACTAATGGATCCTATTTCTTTAAAGAATGGTTATTCACACGTTAATAAACATATTAAACAACCCTTTCGAAAAAAACATGGTAAACAAGTTCTTCTCAGAGGTTGAGATTCATTCATATATGTTGTGCTATGTTTGTGTATTTCAGATCATTACAAACCTAATTATTAATGGAATAATAATGGAAGCCTTTTTCAAGTCTGTGGAGTGTAATTTCTCTCAGCCCGAAGAATAGGCAGGTTTGGCAAGTAAGGGTTTTTCAACATTCTTTAATATTTTTTACTATTATTCATTATTAAATTATTATTTTTTACCTACTTTTATTATTATTTATTATTTTTTTATTATTATTCAAAATTTTATTTTATTTTTCCTACTTTTTGTTACTATTCACAAATACTCTCAAACATTCTCAACATCTAAACATAACCTAAGTCTCAATCTAGACAATGAGAAATAGCAAAGTAAGGAAGCCCAATCCAAAACCAGCTAATCCATCGAACACAAACCACATGGGAGCTAGCGGTACGGGCACCTAAAAAGGATTGCCCTATGGAGAATACCCACAATCCAACCTACACAAATGATAGAAGGTGTTACAAAAGATGAGACTTGTCATTTTAAAGTATATTTTGAGTAACGGTAGACACTTAAATATTTATTTAATCGAACAAACAATGATTAAGGAAAACCTTTGATCTCCTAATAAAGAGGTATCAACAAGCGATTAAAGAGACTCACGAAAAAGAGTACAAGAAAATTACGCTACATTAATGACACTACAATCTAGCTACACGCCGTTTTAATAACGCCGTCATAAAAATCACTATGCATTAAATGATTCTGACAAATAAATAGTAAAAAAGACGATGGACCCCACAAGGTAGGCACAATTTGTCCTTCAAAACTCCCGTTATAAATAGTAGACTCTCAGGTACGAGAAACATATCTATAGTATCATAATATAAACTTCTAAAAATATTTACTAACGTAAGTATTGAAAATTTTTCGGCCTTCAAGGTTGCCTTCTACCATTTTTTTCTACATCATTCTGTAGGCCCAATTTAAAAAATTCGAGTCATTGGAACTTAACTCATAGGTGTGTGCAACACAATGTTAACAAAGTCCACATTTCTCTTAGTTGGAGCACCAAGTTTGATCAATATTTTCAGCCAATTGTATTTTGGGGGTTATCTTTTTATTTATTTATTTATTATCTGAACTTATGTTTTGAGGTTTATCTTGAACGAGGAGAACAGACACGGTGAAGAAAAATGCTTCAACCATAATGAGTTTTACAAAAATAAACTTATAAATTAATGTAATTTGAGTATTATGTTAGATCGTAAAATATATATTGTATCATATGAAATCCCGTACATTTATGAATTTTTTTGCAGCGGCAACACTTTCTCTTCCATGACACTGAAGCTCAATAATCAACAGAATATAAAGAAAAGAACAGAATAAAGTGAAGTAAACATGATCACTTCATCCGTTTGAGAATACTTTATAATAGTGCTAACAGAGATCAAAAGTCAGTGTCCAGTGTCCTCCAAAAACAACCGAGACGTGGCTCAAGATGCCAAATTTATTGCATTAAGAGCTGCCGTACACACGAGAACATCCGTGTAATCCTTCAAAATGATGGAAGAATTTTCCATCCTGATATATGTCTATATACCTGAATACTTCATACAGTACACCAAAAGGCTGTCCGCAGGGGAACATAGATTATGTTTTATATTTCCCACCTCACCTTCATAATTTACCACTGGGCACTGAAGGGGAACCAAATAAATGCTTCTCCAACCAGTATCATGGTCATAATTGAAGAAATATCAGGTCTGATTTTATATTACCATGCAGTAACTATGGCACAAACCTAGCCATCATTTTTGGGATGGAAGAAATATCAGGTCTTGTGATGTAAAATGGTTATTATTGGTCCTATCATGAGATGGATCTATTTGCATACATTACACCTTTCACATGAAAACAACATAAATTTCCTGCTAAGTCTTAGATGAGTTGGAATTTCCATTATAATGCAAGAACTATCAGCAGACATGGTTCAAAAGCTTGTTCTAATCCCAATTTTCCATCATACATAAATTACAAGGCTCCTATGCGTAGTTGGATGCCGGTCTTTCAGTTTTACTGGAAAAATTTAATCTGCAATAGAGGGGTAGCTAACATGGGTATGGGTTATGAGTACAGGGGAATGAAGAAAATTACAGAGGTGGGAAACACAATAATATCTCCAACGCCCGATTGCATGAAAAGGAATGGAGACGAGGTAGAGCTTTGGACGAACAAACAATTATCTTAGCCACCACGAAGACAGAAACTGACTCGATGGTGCTTTCATTACTGATACAAATATCTTAAGCTTAGATTTAAATTAAAAAAAAAAAAAAAAAAGCTTAAGCTTAGGTATGCTAATAATGATCCCTCTATGTGTGTGTGTTCTGTACACATGCATAAAAATCTGCAGAACATATGATGTCCTTGAAGGCTTGAAGGTACTTCAGCTGCCAAATTCAATGGATAAAGAAGCATAACGGGTGTTGAGAAATTTTGAGAAACATGTGTAAGACAAAAATGTCTCTAAGCCTCAATTGCACCGAAAGGAATGGACACAAATATCTCAATGCACCGAAAAAGACTGCATACCACTCCTGAGTTTTTCTTCATCATTATTATCAAGTCAAAGCTTAAATTTGTCACTAACAGTGAATATATCTATACAAACAACATAACTAGCAAATCTAAAGGGAGAACAAGTACCACTGTTGATACCACGGTTAAAAGATATTCTTAAAGCAATGCCAAATAATGTCGGGCTTCAAAAATAACAGCTTAGAGGATTCTTCAGCATCCTCTTAGCAGCAAAGCATATCCAGACTCCAGAGAGGACACACTAGTAGTTGAGGCGAATATCACCAGAGCAGAATGATCATTTGCATTCAATTGTGACATATCCTAAAATCAGATGATGACGCAACCTTCCAACCTAGTATTTGCTTTGCCGCAACTACAAGGAATAATCTTATTACTAAAACAGAACAATAATATTTCAAGGCACAAAGGAACGATCCTATGATGACAACTGCCAAAGATGATAGCAGGCCTAGCAACACTAGTTGGACAAAGAATATGAACTTTTAAGAAATATAAGAAGTTGCCATACTATCTATACCACAAGATAGCGCGTTGGTAAACAAGGAAACGTTGATTCACAACAGGCCTACCAACCCTATTCATTTTATTGCACAAGTAGAGACTAGGTTGTAAAATATTTCTTCTCCTCAGAGTGATAAGTGGCCACCCTCAACCTTCACTGCAAACATGGAATAAAAACTTCCACCTTAAAAAAGAAAAGAAGTAACATAATTGTCAAAAGCTTTTTTACATAGAAATAATGACACCATAAGATTTTCAAAAAGCGCCCTCTCACGACACTGAGAAGATGTTTGAGCAACCACATTATAGTGTCATGTGTCGAGATCAACTTTAAGGTTCTTTTGACAACAAAGGGATAAATCAAAGAGTTTAGTGCCTTACATCATAAGAAAATTTAATGAAGATGATTAATAGGCAACCCAGAAAGAGGCAGTGCACTGAAATTAAGTATATTTTATCGGTGAAGAACACTTGATTCTTGAATGAGCAGGGGCTTTCAAATAGTGTTTTCAACAAAGGCCAATAAAGTCTCAGAATATTCTTCTATTATCATGCACAGACTGCAATTCTATCATGTTTCTACAATGATGATTGATTTTCCATGGCTCATCAGTTAACCAAAGGAATTTACATTACCAGTTAAGCTTTTCAAAAGTATATAATAATTGGAAGCCAAGCATGGAGGGATTAAATCGTTATCAACTATGCAATTTGGTGCAAACATGGCTAGAGAAGGAATGGATCATACCACACACGCTGTTTCCAACCAATGTCAGTGATCCTCTTGTGGATCTCATCTAGATGTGTCCCTTCGCAAATCAATCAACAAATGCAACAGCCTTCTATTCAAATCTGCATAACATCAACATAACATTTGCTTTGTACTCGTATGATATCTAGTACCACGAAGTTATAAATTTGGCTTTGAAAGGTTTCAACAACGAGAGAAGAGACATGCTTTCGGTGGGAACTTTATCAGGAAATTATTAACTATATTAAAATACACAAAAGCTTTTCTCGTCCCTGCTTAAGATTTCTAACTTTAAGAACAAGTCTAACACATCCAAAAAATATCGATAAACTGTAATCATAAAGAAGAAATTAAAAACTCACAAACTTTCAAAAGGAAAGTTAAAGCATCAAACAATTTTAATATGTGCTAAAAAAATCGGATAAATTAAAGGATTCTTATATTCCCACTGTATATAATTCTTACAACTTATTACCATAAGCTTATTTAAAGACGACATAGTTCTGAAAAAGATCAACAAGAGAAGACCCTTCTCTCTGCGTTATGGTTATTTCTGTATCCTGATTATCCTGTATTGAATTAGAACAATCAACATCAATCCTACTTTTTGCTCTTCCGATGCTTTTTCGGCCCCGGAACTTCCAATCTACCAACAGAACATCCACACCTCCCACGAAAAACAAGGACTGCTCTTCCATTAGGCGGCGCCATCTTCTTGAGCTCCGCCTCCAATTCCCGATGGTGATCGCGTGGCAATTCAAACAGACCCTTCTTCAGTCCTCCATCTTTAACCAAATTAGTCGAGTTCTTCACGCACTCCTCCGTCTCCAACTGAATATCAAATTCCGCCGCCTTCCTCAGCCCTTTGCAATTCGGATTCCCACATTTCCGGCTAGAACATATCACAACCATCCAGGCAGCCAATGCAGCACAGCAAACGCTGAGTCCGATAGAACCATATATCATCGGAGCATCAGCAACTTCCTCCCTAACCACACGAACAATCTCTTCAACAATTCCAATAAGCTCAACGACCATAAACCTGATATAAGGAAACAGCAAAAATCCACAAGCACCAATAACGACAATAAGGATTACTATATCGACTGCGGCGGATCGAGATCGATCACAAACCGGGATTTTCGAGCAATTAGGCAAATAGGGTGCCTTTCTGTTCCTTGATAAATGATTGTTAAGCCTTAATTTAGTATCAGCCATTGCAGTAGGTTGGTCAACGGAGTTGTAGACCGAGATTGAGTTATGGAGATAGACCATTTCAAACGGTACCAAAAAATTGTAAAATCCAATCTCTGATTGAAATAAAAACCCAACAATCAAATCGGGAGAATAACAAAAAGATCGAACCCGAAACTCCAACCTACCCAGCTGGAGAAAATACCGAAAAGACAAGGAATTCGAATCCAGCTGCAGATCGGGATTTGTCGGTGTCTATATTTTCACAACAACTCGCACGAAATATAAAGCGATGGAATTCGAGGCTGGATTGAATACCAATAAGATGTAGAATTCGCTAAAAATGGTTGTGAATCTAGGAGTGTGTAGAAGGGGTAAGGCCAGCCTGAGACGTTTGAAATCAGAGCAGACAAGGAAGAGTCATGAGTGCTCTTATCACAATCTGTAATTCTCTTCGCGAGAGAGAGAGAGAGTTGATGTAAAAATCGTTGGTTGGTTCAAAAGGAGGTGAGGTTTACACGCTAATAGAACAGGTCGGGTGGACTTACGTGGGCTATTGCCATTCGCTTCTGAAAATGGGCTTTAAATTTTTATCCAAAGTGGAATGACTCAATTATGTGCTGATGATTCGCTTTTGTACTATACTACTCCATGGGCTTGACAAGCCGAAGCCACCCTTTCTTTTCTTTTTGAATTCGGTAAAATTCCAAGTTTCTTTTACATAATTATTTATTTTGACGGAAAAAGGGTGAAACAAATTGGAAAACCACCGCCCATATGCATTGAACATTTTCTTTACCTTCAATTGTAGATTTATTTATTTATTTAATTTTAGATGTAGTGATCAGTGATATAACTAGTATTTTATAATGGGCACGGTAAATTAAAATTAAATAATTTATATAAATTTTAAATAAACAAATCATGTGTAGTCTCTTTATAAAAAAAAAATCCCAAATCAAAATTTGTAAAAAGAAATATATATTTTAGTGGGATTAACTCTTTTTACAAAGTGCTTATACACTACAAGAAAATCATTTTTTTACAACGTCAATTTTCATCATAAAAAGTAAGAAAGAACGTCGTAAAAAATTATTTCCAACAAAAACAATCATTCTGATTACAATTAAAATATTATAAATATCTGTTTTTCTTGTAGCGATACGAGAATTATTTATTTAAAACTTATAATACATAGATAGCATTACTCATTATATATCAAATGTTAAACCAATTAATCAAGTGATCAATGAGAATATTTATATGCTCTATTAAAAATGGTAGTTCCATGTCCTATTTCGCATATGTTCCATGTCCTAGCAACAAAGCATGAAGGATTTATATATATATATCATATGAAATAACTTCAAGCTGATATATACATGGCTACCATGCACGCTTCACCGATCGGAAGAATATTCGTGAGAAAAATAACGAGCATTACTATCTAAATATCATGAAGGACATGACGAGAAATTCGCATTTGTATGGTTGAAAATGTACAAAGCTAGCTTGTTATATATATTGCGTGCCAAAGGAGCAACCGTATCATAAATATATAGTTACGTGGAAGCAAAGCCAAATTAAGGTGGCTAAGTTAAAAAAAATAAAAGTTATTAACTTCGAATATTATAAGACTCGTTTACAATCATATATCTCCACTTTGAGTACAATTTGAATTTCTATTCTTCTAATAAGTACTTATCCATGAATAGTTTTTTTATAATAGAGTTGGAATTAACTAATTATGTTTGTATATATATATATATATATATATATATATACAGCTAGTTACTATATTATATATATTTTGAAAAAATTATCTAGAGAAACGTTTGATCTTAAAAAAAATCTAAAAAATCCCGTTACAAGCTTTATAGGTGAGATTGTAAAACATTTATAAGAACAGTGTTACGACATGAAAAGGATTTCATAAAAAATCTACAAATTGACGTACATAATTTAATATAGTATATTAGATTTATTTTATGTCGATTAAGATTTTAATGGAGTATATAAAATTAAGTTAATTAAATTTATAAAATTATTTTTATAAAAAAAAATAGCCAATAAAACATTTATATTTGAACACGTACGTTGCATCCATGTTGTGTGATTGGTTTAATTGCGTGCGTGTTTGGCCTGTATTAAAGTAAAATAATAATATTTTCTAATTAAATATATATATTTATCTAAAGTCGACGTTCATTGCATATATCTCAGCATGCACCGCGTCGATATTGAATGCATTGTCGCACTATGTACAGCAGGGACGGACCCACGTGTAAGCCCCCCAAAATTCTTCAAAAAAATTAATATATAATATATAAGTATATATATTTACATATGTATAATATTAAATTATTTTTTAAATTATAAAAAATTTAAAAATTACTCCTCAAATTTTCATTAAAATTATTTTTTCAAATATCAATACACATATAATTTTATTCTAACTTTTAAATTTATTGAAATTCAAATTTCAACTCAGCTAATTTCATAATTATTTTAATAGTCTAATTCTAAAAAAATATGATTATAAATTTATATGATTGTCAAAAATTGATTAATTATACTTATTTATATAGTTTTATTCTAACTTGATTGTATAATTATAAGACATAATTTGTTAAAAATCTAATATCGATATATAAGTAGTTATTAGAAATTTTTTATTTTTATTCTTGATTTATAATTTTTTTAAATCAAAAAATAAAATGAGAAAGTAAAAAAATTAGTTTTTTTTTAAAGGACGTAGATAATTCGAAGATTAATACATTTAAAGAGTTGGATAACGAAAAAATATAACACTTTTATTATATTTTTATAAAATTTATATATAATACACATTTTATCTACGAGAGTTCGCCTACTTAAAATTAAAATTTTGATTTCGTCCCTGATATACAGTGTACAGAGATCCGTGTAATGCCCGTTAATCACGTTTTTGATGGGAGTACTAATGCCATATTGATCTCATTCTTATCATGTACGCAGCAGAAGAATTGAGGAAAGCAAGAAAGAAAGCGATAGACTTTTGACTTGAAAAACCAATCAAGTCAACAAAGTTTGCGCGTAATTTAGGCCTGCAAATTCATGTCAAAACGTCATCCTCCATAACCATGAAGAAAAAGTAGTGAAGGCCGGCCATCTGACGGCCATACCAGAAGTATTTTCTTGAGGTTCCAAATCCCGAAAATCCTCTACCTAAATATGTCACCATACAACGGCTAACAAGTCAACCACTCTACGTTTTCAAAGACTTCGAAGTCACGATATTGTTTGGCACATTCTCTTGTATTTTCTTGGTTTTCCTCTCATATATATTGATTACCTTTGTACGTCAGTCTACGTCAACAAACGAATTGCAATTAAGTTCCTGGGTATTTACCGTCGAAAATGGGAGCTTTTCATCATGATCATGGGCGCAATTACGTGTTGTCTTGATCAAGCAAATTTTTGGTGGACATCGAAAGCGAGTCATGGACTCATGATCATGACCATGCAGGTCGGATCAGGAAAGTGACTATCCCTTTTTCTTTTCTTTTTTTTTTCTTTTTGTTTTTGTTTTTTTAAAAAGAGAGAGAGAGAGAGAGAGAGAGAGAGAGAGAGAGAGAGAGAGAATGAGAAGTAAATCTCGATCGATTTTAAAAGAGTTATGATATGGTGTGATCATTCCCATCATGTCTTTATATATGCTACTCATCTTTTAGGTGGTCTAACTAAATTAAAATATCATTATGTACCTAATTAACGTGATGCGTGATGTAGTTCATCCTATTTTTTGCTTAATTATAATGACATTATCATAGTTAAGTATAAAACATATCACAGATATATTTTCTGGTCTGTTTATTTTTTTTTTCTTTTTTAAGTAATATTTTATTACTTAATAAAACATATGATACAAAACAGGAGTTAACCGAAAATCGACAAACTCTCGAGATCATACGCATGCATTAATACAGTATTGCATGTAATTAAGGGATCGAAGGTCTTAGCCAGCCAGCTTTCAGTTTTGGACTTTACCCTTAAATCTTAATCCTATATCCTTTATTATTCAATGAGATCCATGAAAAATACCTAGGCCAGCTGCCTTAACTTCTTGTTATGTACGGCTTATCATTGATATATATCTTTAATTGCAGTACGTAACTGTGTTTTTTGCTAAGCTTTTTTTTGTTATTTTTGGCTTGAGTACGAAGATAGCAATAAGTATCACTTGCTAGTTGTGCTAGCCTTCTTATTTTGATATGGAATATGCCCCAAACTTTGTCTCTCTGAGATTACTGATCACATGAAAGTACTGATAATTATAATTAGGTCTGTTCATCCGAATCAGGTACCGGTTTAAAATTTTATTTATTTATTAATACTTTTGAATTTTTTTTAAAAAAGTTTAAGGAAAATTTGAATCCCGGATTCTCAAATCCAGAATCCGGATGAACATCCCTAATTATAATCCACCTGGCTAATTAATTACTCAGTCTCGTGATTTTTCTTTCTCAAAGTTATGCAATTATACTTTTTTCTTTCAAATAATTTTTTGAATATCTTTAAATATTTAAAAAAAATATTTTTTTTATTCATAATCACTTTCTTAATTATTTAAAAAAAAAACAAAAATACAAAAACAGTCTAAATGAGGGAGTAAAATTATGAAAATAAATAGTATTATACTTTTATAAATAACCAAGTAAAGTATCATGCATTTCTCTATTCTTATTTTATATAATAAGAACGCGGGATTTCATTCTAAATACTTAGAAGGTTGAAAAATTGAGAGAGTGAGAACTTGTAAGAATTTGTAAATAATAGTAAAAAGTAGGTAAAAAATAATAATAAAATATTAAATAGTAATAATAAATAATAAATAATAATAAATAATAAATGATAATAAAATAATTTAAAAAATTTAAAAATTCTTGACATCCAAATCCTCCCTTAATAAATGGTGATACCAGCCCATGTATATGCTTTTATTGGGCCCATGAATAATGTGCTGAGAACAAGGATAAAAAGGCTTTTCAGCCGGATACAAACATGATTGATAGGTTTGGGCTCTCAACCGAGCCCATGATGGTCTACCATTTTTTCATAAGTTGAGCGTGGGCTTGGAGAGAAAATGAATTTGATAACAACCTCCAACTGGTATGCACTACATTTTTGATATTTTGAAAAATAATTACGAATTTGATTTTTCTCTTAAGAGTCTCTGTCGTGTGCGGTGTTGGTTCGATTGTAACCTTTTTATGTGGAAAACTCATGGACATGGCCAATTGCCCATTGCCAATTTAAAATCTACGTGACATTCTTACGTGTCATCATAGCAGCCTAGGATTTATTAAGATATAGATATTTTTTGGATGATGTCATGTGTACTGTAAAATGTAATCCGCTTGTCACTTTGTGCCCTTTCTTTTTTCTTTTTTGACTTTCGAGCTGCATTTATCGAATCAACGAGCGACACGAGGAATTAGGAAAGTAAGTTAAATATTAAAAGATAATACAATGTAATTACTACTGTCTACTTGCACCGAGCAGGACAGCCTTTTTTGTCTGAGTACACTTGTCCCTTCCAGGGAATACCTCGATCTAACGGGTAGAAAAAGAGGTTCTTTTTGTTGTTGGGGGGGTTGGGTGCCGGACAAAAGTCACTCCGGAAGATGCTTCACACGTGGACACGAGTGATGAGTTGGGTGCATGGAATGGATGGAGTTGATGCGACTTGCGAGAGGTCAGGTCGACTCTTTCACTTTACGTTTTAATAGTTTTTTTATAATGCCACGTGGTAAGATAAAAAGGCAACACTTTTTATATTTTAATTTTTTATAATTTTTTACTTTATTTAATAATAAAAAAATGATTATTAATATATTAATATTTTTTTAAAAATTTAAATACATTAAAAAATATTTTAAAATAATAAAAAAAATCATTTTTTTCTAATTTTTTATCATCATTTTTTTCTCATTTTAAAATATTTTTAAAAAATATAAAAAATATCAATACATTAATAATTATTTATTTAATTATTAAAATAAAATTAAAAATTAAAATATAAAGATATCAAATAGAAGTGTCAAATGAAGTGAGATAGTAATTTTTTTAAGATAGAAATAGATGCTGATGTGAATTTGTATCATTCGAAATTTTAGATTATCTATTTTACATTTTAAAAGTAGCTGTCTCAATTCGACTATAATAGTTTTTATATTCCCATATTTTGAATTTCATAAATATATCAAGAATTTTTTTAGATTTTAAGATGTTAAAATGTTTATCTAATGCAACTGGTTAGATTGGATTCCTAATTATGTCTCGTTGTTAATTTTGAAACAAATATATATGTCTCATTTAGAGCCGAAATGATTGTGTAAGGAAGTCCGTGTTTCTTAGAAAGGATATTCTTATTCCTGCCATTACTAACTAACCCATGCATTATATTTTAATTGAATTTTTCGTTTAGTTAATAATTTAAGATATGAAAATGACTTAATCTCGTTTGTTTAATGAAATAAGATGAAAATAATAAAATATTATTATAATATAATTTTTATTTAAAAGTTTAAAATTTTAAATTATTTATTATATTTTATAATAGAATTTGAAAAAATTATAATTATTATATGAGATAAGATAAGTTGTGAAATTAAACTAAATAAAGTTTTTGTTTATTATAATTCGTGCAAAAGTTTGAAAATAATTACAATAATTATATGAGATTATATGATTTATGAAAATAAATGAGATATAATTTTAAAGTGTGCAAGTTCTGATTATTTTGATAAATATAGAATTCATATGAACTTATTTTTTAATAAATTTCTTTTTAAATAACTGATTTTTTATTTTTTAATAGAGAGTAGATGATATTTCCATATATATAACATTATTCTTTACTAACAAAAACATGATCTCTCCCCTTTATTATTTCACTCTCGCACAAGTTGATTTTCGGGCATCTCTCCTAGTTTCCAAGCTTTTCTCCATGGGTAGGGTGGGGTTGGAGTTTCGGCTCTGACCATCTCCTCCCCTAATTTCTTGTTTATTTTCTACTTAGTTTTAGTTTCCTTCCACTTTTCATATTTTTTTTTTAGGTTTTATTCTCCGTAGCCTCTCCAACCCTTGACGTCCATTTTCGTAAAAGAAAAACTTGATTCAGCTCGGCAAATTGGTCACACGTGTGACCCTAATCGTGTGTGTCTCTCACGTGCAACCATGGCTTGAGGTGGTTATTGAGGTCATGCATGGTCCCATCATCATTAGAGACCTCAGATCTTCCGGATTTGATTGTACGTTTTTTTGCTCAGGTGGCACGCATTTTATACGTACCACCATCTCTATGAGCCACCACCCGTTGCCAGTGACGTGGCTTAAATACCAGCTACTACACTATATTATTGTTTTTCCTAATCTGTGATCTTGGTCGAGGGATTGTATATATTTCCACTAAACAACTCAAGATAAAAAGTGACGGTGCATCTGCCACCTTCATCACTTTTAGCAGAAGTTTCACTGCCACTATCGATGGTTCTATCTTTCACTTCTAACACACACCTTAATTCTATTTTTTTATAAGATGATGTTTTTTTATAAGACTTAGATAAAGTCCAAGAAATTAGATTTAAATAAACTCGTTTTTTCTTTGTTATCCAATATTTGTACTGTTATTTTTTACTTTAAGGTAATTGTTGGGAAACCCTATTCCCTCTTCATATATTATTTTTAGATTAATGAAATTTAATTTGCTAAAAAAATGTAACATTATTATTCAAGATATGTCAAATCAATTAAAATTTATGAAAAAAAATTACATTAACACGTCTATTTATTGATTAATGAAAAAACAAAACTAATTGGAAGCCGGATAAAATTGTAAAAGTTAAAATAAAAAAACAGTTGTTGATACTCCATGGACCCATTGAAATGGATGGGATGCGTTCAATATTTGGTAAGAGTTTTTCTTTTTGGAAAGTAGAACTTATTGCGGGGAAAAGGACACGAAAAAGGCAGGCAGTAGGCCAACTTCTATTGTCTTCCACATGTATATACGGCCTCAAAAAATAGTAAAAGAAAAAGGTGAAAGCTTAGAAAAAGAAAGAGAAAAAGAAAAAAAAAAGGTAAAAGAAAATCAAAATTTTTTTTTTAGAAAAAGGAAAATTCAGTTTGTTTAACAAATTTATTTTATTATTTATAATTCATTTCGTATTTTTAAATTATCTTGATAATTTATTTTAAATTTTAATTTATCTCAATTATTTATTTTAATATTTATAACTTATTTTCTCTCACCTCTAAATTTGAACAGAACAATTTGAAATTTGACATATGATCTCAGAATTAAAACAAGAAGACTTTTTGCCATAAAAGAAAAAAACAACAAGACTTCAGCTTTAAAATAATATTAAAAAAATGAACGAAAAAAATTTGGCTAGGAGAAGAGAAAAATACCATGATGCTGACTAGGATTAGGGAACCCAAAGAGCCGAATGTGCTTACTTTGGCAAATGAAAGAGAAAAGGGAGAGATATCTTTTAAAGACCACAAAAGAAACTTGTGGCCGAGAATTCTCCAATTGACTGCTGATGTGGCACCCCACCTGCCCAAACGGGATCAATTGGGAAACGTATAATCGACGAGACTACGACGACGAGGAAGGCACCACACTCACTCACTCGCACAAACGTGCCATCTCTCTCTCTCTCTCTCTCTCTCTTCTGTTTTGTTGGGTGAAAGTCTGAAAGAAAATAAAAAACCGGAAACGAAGAAAGCTGAAATCGGAGAGGAAAAAACATGTCGGAAGCAAGAGACCCGGCGATTAAGCTCTTCGGGAAGAGGATCCCCGTGCCAGAGATTACGGTCAACGGGTCGGCTGACTCTACAGGAGCTCCAGCTCCGTATTCAGGTCCTGTGGTTGAAGATAATATCGATCAGGACCATGCTTGTTCGACCGACTCTTCGGCCGAAAACAATACGGACGGAGATGGAGAAGAGCGAGAGGCTGAGAAGGTATGGGTTTCTGGGTGCGACCCATTATTTTGAGGTTTTGACTTGGTTTGAACATGGTGGTGGCCTAGATTTATTTCTTAACGATGATTTGATGAAGATTAATAATCATGATTGGTGGGTTTTCGGGTGTGATTTGGTGGGT
The DNA here is from genome assembly GCA_036898215.1 of Platycarya strobilacea. Classification (NCBI taxonomy): domain Eukaryota; kingdom Viridiplantae; phylum Streptophyta; class Magnoliopsida; order Fagales; family Juglandaceae; genus Platycarya; species Platycarya strobilacea. The sequence goes on from CM072546.1 coordinate 3,510,216, forward strand.
TTATATTTTCTTCATCAGCTGTTGAACAGGGTTCAGTTTTAAATATGGAATTAGTATATTATGATGAGATTGCTTGAGGTAGTATGGGTTAATTTTGATTGGTTTGGGGATTGCCTGTCTAATTTCTGTATAGATTAACATTAGCTCAAAAAGTGTTTGCGGCTGCACTAGTTTCGATCTTTGGTCGTTTTGATAAAACTCTTCATCTCGGTTGCTGGTTTTCTGGATATTGGCTTCTTACTAGATTTCGTGTATGCTTTCTTTTATCGGAGACGTATATTTTTAACCAGATTTTGGGAATTTAAGGGTTAGATTATTTTGGTTTCTTTTAGCAGTATAATGTCAAGGGCTATACAATTTTCATTGTCATCGTTTTCTATGGTTTACGTTTAGACCTGAAAATTCCGTATCCTATTGATATCCTTATGTTTTGCAAGGACTTTCCCAATTCTAAGATCGAGTAGAATCTTCAATTCTAAGTCTGGAACTGTTTCTTCTTTTTCTCTTTTGGTCTTTTATCAGCTGAAATGATTGTTTTGGCTATTGCATGACACTTTTACCATTGCCTTATCGGTCCTAGTTCATTTACTCCTTAGGTGCTTTGAGCACATGGTGCTACAGTTGTCTACTCTATGCACAGATAGTGTAAAAGGAAGTTAGTACAATTTTCCTGCTTATTCCTCCTTCCTGGTTTTAACTAATTTTCGTTAATCGTCCATTCTGGTCCTGTAGAGGTCATGACACAGACATGAGTTTGAATCTATCGGAAATTCTTCCAAACCTTGGCTGTCCCAACAGACTGGTCATCATGTCTTTGTGTAGGTACCTTGAAAGTTTTACGCACACTTGAATCTAGACATCCACAACAAAGATAATTAAGCCTTTGTTGGGTAACTGAGATCAGTTTGAAGTGCTTAAATAGGCTAATTATATAATACTTTTGATGGCTGTTTTTTTTCTTTTTTTTGTGCAACTATGAAACTTTGGTTCCAAATGACAATTCAAAAGATCTGTGAAATATGCTCCTGTGTTATTTACTTATTTCCTGAAAATGGTTCTCGCTGTAATTGTTGTGTTGATATTTTTCATCATTTCTCTGTAAATATTTCTTCTCTCATTGGAAAATCTGATTGATTCAGGACACATTGGGAGAAAAGCCAACTGAGAATAACCAGGAAGACCCAAGCCGACCTGTGTCTTCAGAAGCGTTAACAAATCCAGATGCGACCTCAGGAATAAGTGAGAATTCTAAAACGCCCTCTGTTGAGAAGGAAAGTGCTACATTAAAAAACTCAAACCCCGAAGAAGAACGTAGCGAGTCTAATAATTCACAAGAAAAAGCCCTAAAGAAGCCCGACAAGATACTTCCATGCCCCCGCTGCAGTAGCATGGACACCAAGTTCTGTTACTTCAATAATTACAATGTCAACCAACCTCGGCACTTCTGCAAGAACTGCCAGAGATACTGGACAGCTGGTGGGACAATGAGGAGTGTGCCTGTGGGTGCCGGTCGGCGCAAGAACAAGAATTCTGTTTCTCACTACCGCCACATAACTGTTTCTGAAGCTCTCCAAAATGCTGGAACTGATCTTACAAATGGAGTCCACCATCCATCACTGAAATCTAATGGCACAGTCCTCACATTTGGATCAGACACACCCCTTTGTGAATCAATGGCTTCTGTACTGAACCTTGCTGCTGATAAAACAATGAGGAACTGCACACAAAATGGGTTTCATAAACCAGAAGAGCTAAGGATTCCAGTTTCTTATGGAGGTGGAGAAAATGGAGATGATGGTTCAAATGGAGCTTCAGTTGTAACTTCAAATTCAAGGGATGATCCTGGAAAAACTGGATCACAAGAGCAAGTAATGAGCAATCTTCAGGGGTTCCCGCCTCAAGTTCCTTTCTTTCCTGGGGCCCCTTGGCCTTATCCATGGAATTCAGCTCAGTGGAACTCCCCCATGCCACCACCTGCTTTCTGCCCTCCTGGCTTTCCTATGCCGTTTTACCCTGCCGGAGCTTATTGGGGATGTCCTGTGCCAGGCACTTGGAGCATCCCTTGGCTTCCTCAGCCAACATCTCCAACCCCAGGCTCTGGTCCGAACTCTCCAACCTTGGGGAAACATTCACGAGATGAGAATATTCTCACATCAAGCAACTCTGGGGATGAGGAACCACTAAAAGAAAAGAATGCTGAGGGATGCCTTTGGATTCCAAAGACATTGAGGATTGATGACCCAGGAGAAGCTGCAAGAAGCTCTATATGGGCAACACTGGGAATTAAGAATGACAAGGCCGACTCAATTAGTGGGGGAGGACTCTTTAAGGCATTCCGATCAAAGACTGATGAAAAGAATAACATAGCCGAGACCTCACCAGTCTTACAAGCCAATCCGGCAGCGTTGTCTAGGTCACTCAACTTCCATGAGAGCTCGTGAACATGTAGCTTATGATTTCAGAAAGGGTTCATGGTGGTGCAGACAGATTGACAGTCTTCAACTGGTCCATTCAAAGTTCCTTAAACTACGAATACCAATGGGATCATTTTGAGTTCACTGGCCTCATTTCTAAGAATCTAAAGCCAGTCCAAATTAGGAAGAGCGGAGGAGGATTGTCTGCCATATCCCCTTAATGAGAAAATAGCCACTTTAATTTAGTCATAGGAACTGATTTCATGTGTTAGTGTGAACAGGTGCCTTCTGTATCGAGTAAGATGTTTTGCTGAGTTAATGTACATATTTCTATATGCAATAGTGAGCGCTAGAACAAAGTTTGTACCAAAATCCGAGATGTTCTTAAATAAATTTGGGAGTTGAATTGAAAGCGGGTGTTTATACTACTGCTGCCCAAGTACATATTTTCTGGCTCCAAGCCCCTTTGTTGACCAGCAATACATACTTTGTGGCGCATGATGGAACAATATTAGACGATATGATTGAAAACTACTGTGTCTATTTGTTTGGAAAAGTGCAAGAGTGCATTACAAACTCACCCAAATCAAGCCAAGAGAGTTACTTTCATTCTTCACGGCTCTGCAGAAAACAACGTGGAGGCTGCAATGGAAAAGTTCTTGTAGGCCCTCAACTTGTAAGATAGTCTTGGGTTCTTGGTTGTTGTTACAAAAGGCCAACCACCTTTCCTTTTCTTTACCCAATAATCCAAGAATGTAAAACCAAAAGATGGAAAGCTGATCAAAAAAGCTATTCCTTTCTTCACTTGTTGACTTCTTTTTCTCCTTTTCCTTTTGTAATCCTTTTTAAGAAGTTCGTGCCTCCATTCAATGGAAGAAAAACCACAGAATGTGCCAAAAAGAAAAATTATCAATCCAAAAATGCGCGACTCATTTAAATTTTGACATTGCTGTATACCAAGTTTGCGACTTTTAATAAAATTACTGCACTTGGTCGGTCCATTCAAATAAAAATATATGATTTCCTGGTAAATTAGGCTGGTAGAAATAAAAAGGAAAAAAAAAATGTTAGGCTGGTAATAAATATTGGTAAATATTTTCGTGTAATGTAATACGAACTCGTGCAAATCTTTTAAAATAGTATGATATACAGTTAAAAAAAAAAAGAAGAAGAAGTAAGTGCATGTTTAGAGTTATGGTAGAAAATATAATTTATAATTTTAAGATTTAAGATTTATAATTTAAATAATAAATTTTATATTTTAAAAACTATGTACTTTTAAAATTAGTTATAATAATTTTTTTTAAATATACAGTTATTCATAAAAAAAATTAATAAAAATTTCAATTTGATATTTTTTTAAAAAACTGACTTCCAATCTTTTTAACTTTTTTAAATATATTTTTTAAATTTATTCAATATATTATTTTTTCTTTAAAAGTTTTTTTTTTCTAAATATTTTTTAGAATTTGAAACACAATCTCAAATAGAATCTAAACAAAATTTTTTTTTCCTCAAAAAAACCTCTCCTACGAGTGTTGGCCCAAAATATTTTTCTTATATTTTTCTATCTTGATAAACAAAGGTTGGCAATCACCCTTGCTGGAGTGAAATGAGCCGTTTATTGGGACCATTGCACGTGATGCCATCAAGCCTCATGGCTTCCTCTCCTGCCCGTCCTTTTCTCGATGCTTCTTGTCTCTTTTTTCCCATTGCCTGGAGAGAAAACATAAGGACCGGTTTGTTTTCATAAATTAATTTTATTATTTATAATTAATTTTATATTTTTAACTTATTTTAATTAATTATTTTAAATTTTAACTCATCTTAATTATATATTTTAAATTTTAACTCATCTTAATCACTTATTTTATTACTATTTATAAATCTATTTTTTTTCATTTCTATTTTTTTTTATGTCCTATTTTTACTATATGCGGCTGAATTTAATTTTATGTAATTGATTTATTAATGAAGATGGTTAAATGTAGAAAACTGAAGAGTTATAACCTAGGGTGGTGCTACAATATGTCCACTAAAATTGACCACTCTATTTTACACCTAGACTAAATTTTACTTTTTTTTTTATTATTTTAAAATATTTTTAAAAAATATGAAAAAAATATTAATACACAAATAATCAATTTCTTAATTATTAAATAGTAAAGAAAAAGATATAAAAAAATGTATAAAATGTTAAATTAAGGTATCAAATTGAAGTGTCAAAATAATATTTTCCTATAACTTATAGCCTCTGGATTGGTAGCCGCATATAATTTAAAGAGTTTTTTTCCTCATCATCTCAACTTACCATATTTATTTCTATTATATTTTTAATTTTTTTTTAAATTTTATTCTTCATTTCTACTATATATTCATCCTCTATACACTAAAAGTCTAAATATTTGGTAAGAGAAAAGAAAAAGTTATATGTAGTGTATAGTGTGAAAATGATGAATAGAATTTTTCAATCTTAAATAATGTGAGTCTCCTGTATCTTATAGCTGCTAATTTAGATTAAAGAGAAATGCTATTTTGTTAACTCACTTTGACATCTTATTTTAATATTTTATGTATTTTAATTTTTTTATTTAATAATTAAAAAAGTAATTATTCATGTATTAATATATTTTTTATATTTTTATTATTTTTGTAAATAATAAAAAATATGTATAAAATAAAAAGTATACTAATAATATAAATGAGTAGTACTATTCAGATAATTCTACTCAAGGCCAAGCCACAGAATAAGACCGGACCGCTCTAAACTAATGGGTTGCATTCTGACCCAAACTAGATAGTCTAGACACTTTCCCATGAAAGAAAGATTCAAAACCCAAACTCAGATAGGCCTCACAAATAATACTCTTTAACGATATATATTTTATTTTCTGAAATTTGGTCTGATCTCTCGTGTCTCACAAAATTGGTTTTATAATAAGATAAAATTTTGGGATTATAAAAGTAGAGTTTCTTGGCAAAGTAAAGCCAAACCATCGGTAGTTGTGACTACAAAGTCAACCTGAAAAAAGTACAAATTTTCAGAGAAAGTAGACATCCCAACTTGTCTACCTCATGTTAGTTGGATAAGACCAACTTATTGATAATTCAGCGCAAGATAAGTCTTGTGAAATCTGATCAACATGATGAATTCCATTTGGATCGACTTTAGGCCTGATTTGAATATAGATTTGGGATGAGGTGGATTATAAATAATAATAAAATAAATAATTGAAATAAATTAAATAAATTTTAAAATCAAACTGATTTTAAGAATATTTTTATTGAATTGTATAAAATTAAATTTTAAAATGTATAAATTTATATTTATTAAAAAAATTTAGTTATATTTAATTAAAAATTTAAAAAAAAATGAGAAAAAGAAATAAAAATACTTTTTTATCTTTAAAAATAAATAATAAAATTAAAAAATTTATGCAAATTTGTAGAAATTTTTAGTTTTATTATTTATTTTTAAAAATAAAAAATACTTTTATTTTTTTTCTTTATTTTTAATTAAATATAATTAAAAAAAATTTAATATGTACTATTTAAAATTTAATTTTAGACAATCAAAATTGATATAGGCCCTAAGCCACATGAGGCTCGACGAGCCACATGATCAGAGGCCCGCATCTCTCCTTGATCTGACAGGACAGGACTTGTATCATCTAGTCAGGCTTTACTACCTAACTAATCGCCTAATTATCTTGAGACAAAGGGAATAATCACTCATTTAAAGTGGGTGAATATTCCGGAATCCGAATATTAAGAGCTTGTATTTCAAATATATCAGCCGAATAATTTAGTTAAGAGAGAAGCTCTATTTAAATAATTCAGGTAGGTTAATTATTTTAGTTTATTATTTTGATTGAATAATACTCCTATTTTACTGACTTAAATATTGGATGCATTCTCTTAGATCCCAAGTCCTCTACTCTCTGATTGTAGGTGTTTGATAGTGTGTAGCTGTAAATCACTTCCACAAGAGTTTTTTCTTTGAAGGAAATAATTTGTATAAATTTTAAATAAATAAATTTTGTAAAAATGTCATCTTATACAGTATACTGAAAAAATAATAAAAAATAAAAATTAGTGAGGCTATTTTTTATATATAATATATATATATATGTAGAATTTGTCAATTGGAAACTTGTATATAGGTTGTGTATTTTTCACGTATATATCGTATATAAATATTATTTTTATATATTTATTAATTTAATTATTTATATTTTTAATTTCTTAAATATATATATTTTAATATTTTAACTGGACGCAACATTTTTATCACATTACCAATTCTATAAAAAAATAAAATAAAATACGCGATCGTGTACTCCTCGCATTCCTCGTGTAGAAATCTTAGATCTTATTCGTTTTAAAGGTGACATGTGAAGTTTTCTTTTCAAGCACATGAACATCATTCTTTAGACTTTCCCGTGCGGTGAACTCTGACTGAACTGATTATATTTACCTACAATACACGTAAAGAGTAAACTCACAACGATGTGGAGCTAAACAAATTAAATAATTAATATAATAATTATATTAAATAATAAAAATTAGTACCGATTATTATATATTCCATTGCAGTGAATAAAGCTGGCCAGAACTATAGCCAGTTCACAGCCACATTATGAAATTCCTTTTTTTCTTCTAAAACTCAGTATTTTTTTTAATTTTCATATTAATATTAAATAAATTTTTAGGATATGTAAATTTTTTGAAATTATATATATATTTTTAAAAAAAAGCATGACTCATTTTAAAAAATGGGTTTTTTTTTTGTATAAATCTCAAATTTACTTACTGTTTTCTTAAAATATGTAAGATTTACAAGACTATATAAATTATTTTACTTAAAATAAAGTGTACCAATATTTTCATTCCCATAAACAGGCTTTAAATGCAAAGGAGATGACAGTCTATATTGTGAAAACATTAGAATAGTTTTTAATTATTGTGGTCCAATGGCTAGAGTTTTCTGTAACTGGCGGATTGCTTCGATCACAGAGCATGTGTTATGTGTTGTTTAAAACTATAGAAAATTTTTAAAAAGGGATTAAACGACATAAATAAATTATAAATGGCATATTTAGAAAATAGAAACAAACAAAAAGGGGTAGTGGGTGAAAGGGCTGATAAATAGGATCACAAAAACACTCAATTTTTTTTTTCTTTATGCTTTCTTCTTATCTGTACAGCCAATTGTCTGAGTGCTGTTATATGCGCAGTTAATGCCCGTCATTGGATCTGAAGCTGAAGCGGTTCCCTATGAAAGCCCAAAAGCTGCTTTCTGCTAACTTTCAAGTCTCATATAATCCGCGCTTGGATTCGGAAATCTGAGAGAGAGACTTTTATTTTGGCTGTTTCTCATATCAGAATCCTGCCAGAAATAATGGGTCGGTCCTGTTTTCTCAACATCCTTCTTGTTTCATCACTTCTGGTTCTGTGTTTCTTTCATGGTATTTTACCCTGTTGCTTTAGTTTTTGCCTTTTCTCTTTTCCTAGGAATAAATTCTGTCTGGTTTTGTTCTTTTTTTAATTTGGTTCCTTTTTTCCTTGCGCGTTTTCTTGACTGTTTGAAGGATTCGGAAGAAAAGTGATGGAGACTGTCGAGCATGAAGATTCTACTCTTCGAGTAGAGGTCAGTATCGTTGTTTTTTCTTTTTCTTTTTTTCCATTTATTTTTCTTAAATATGAGTTCTATGGTTGTTTCACTCTGTAATTCTTTTTTAATTTTGTTATGTCCATGGAGTAAATAATTGTTTGTTGTCCAGGAAAGTAGTGTTGGAAAATCGAGGATGATGATAGAAGTGATGGATTATTCGGATCCCGGGCCAAACACTAATCCGAAAAGTGGGTACCTTTCCTGCCCTCCTCCGAAAGTCTAATTGAGGTTATCAACCAAAGACTAAACGGATTGTCGGTTTCTTTCGTTTTTCTCAAGCCAAGTTTATGTAGATGAGTAGGCAGCGTTGTTAAGAAGGTTGGAGTTGTTTATGCTACTAAGAGATGTTCTTTTCTTCAATTGTAATTAGTGAATAGGGATGTAGGATTTGGTTGTTGATCTTCATGTTCTTTGAAGCTTTGGATTCTTCTTCTTCTTCTCCTCCTTCTCCTTTGTCTTCAAGTGTGCAATAAAACAGTAGGCTAATGTTTGTCTTTACTGTTGTAACTTGTATCCAAGCAAAGAGGTATAGAATAACAAATGAGATGATCGATTACAGGCTCTGTTTGTGTTACTTACAAAGTTCAATTTTTTAGGCTGAAATTGTGAATCGTTGCCGCCCTACTGTTAATTTGTATGCTCATGAACTCGATTAATTTGTATGCCATAACTAGGCCTATTCATTAGGTTTTATATTCAAGAATTCAATTTGAAAGATGAGTACTTTTCTTAAATTTCTTAAATGAAAATGTCAAAATTATTAAAAAAAAAAAACTCAAGATCGGATGAACGGGCTTTGTCATAACATTCTCGGTTTGTCACTTGCATTCATAGGTGAAATGAAATTATCTTATCTTATTTTAACTAATAATTTGGCTACTATTCACAAATTATTTTAATTCATCTCATCCCAAATTTAATTTGATGTTCTTTGGGTTGAATGTTGGTATGCAAAAGTTCATTATGACCTTTAACACTACTTCACTTGTACAAGATTCTGTAGTATTTCTGCCCCTCATTTTATCATATTACAAGATCAACAATTGAAGCTTCTGTCAGTTATATCAATGCCCTCGAGGTGATCTACAATAGAAAATTATTTGACTTGGTGGAGTGCAATGTGTTGAGTTAAATAGACTTCTTAATTATGCTTCACGTGCATGAAAGTGCACTTGCAGCATTATTAATATAAATCGGGTACTGTTGCAAATATCATGCGCTTTTGGCGGTGGCTCTTGCTGTATTTAAAATGTCTTGTGTTCCTTGAGAGCCGCTTTCCTCAATCCCCGTTGATAGATAATTCCAAGTTTCTGCATAAATAATAGAGGTGCATGCTCAACTAGCCTAGTGGTGACAACTTATCTTCTCCCAATTTGCAGTTTTAAGTTTTTTAATATTTTGAATTCTCTAGTTTTTTTTTTTTTTTGTAAGCAAGCAATATTATAAATATTAAAATAGTTAGAGAACACAACAGCCAAGAGAATGGTTAGTCTCGACATACAATTTAAATCGACAAATACAACACAATACATAAAAAGATCAAATGGCTTTTATGGTCAAAAGTTTGACTAGCACCCAATTCTCATTAGGGGAGGGCTCGTTCAAAGCGGTTTTAAAACAGTCCGATAAACAGACTGTCGAACTATGACTAACAATAACAGTGAAGAAACTTGTTCTGTACTTTGCTAGTCTGAATTGGTTGCAGGAAATTTTTACTATCTCTTTCTTATGATTCTTGGTTGGAGAAATTGAAAATATAGGCAAATAGCAAGTAAGATGACTGTCGAGTTTGTGAGGGGACAATTATAATAAAGGATAAGATGATGGATGTATGTCGTTTTGGCGCCCGTCTATTGTTCCTCTTTAGTACCTTAGAAGGAATTATAAAATGTATAAAACGGAAAGTTGGATTTTGATTCCTCTTTACTCAAACTGCATTTCTCCTAAATTAATTCCTACTAGATAAATATGATGTGCTTGGTAGATTCATCGGAATTATTCGTGACACACTGGTAGTGTAATGATCAGGAACCCTATGAACATTTAATGTCTGGCAGGGTAACATATCATATTAAATACGGATTGATATTAATATCCGAAATACCTACTGATTACTCGGATGTAATCATATTAAAAAAGATATTATTAAGAAGAAACAAAATCAATAAATGATCCCGGAAAACAAAGGATAAAAAGGGGAATAATCTACTTCCCAATAATCCTGAATGATTATACGTGTGCCCGATCAATATTTCAGTCAATATAAAGGAAGAAACATATCACTTTAAGAGGTACGAACAACTATTATTGATTTCTCTCAAATTATTTTTGATCTATCAAAATTCTCTCTAACAAAAGCGTCGGAGAATTTTAAGGATTGAAGAACTCAATCCTCCATTTCTTTTGCATATTAGTTATATGGAAATCAAGACCCTATTCAAGAGTGTAGAATACACATCAACAGAATCATCGAAAGATGGTGGTAGACGACTGTGATGGCACGTGGGATCGCGGACGTGTGCCACATTGAAAAAGATTTTGATTGTTGGGTCCAAAGAAACCGAGATTGCCTGTTCAATATCTATTGGTGTCGTGCATGATGGCCGCAAAACCCCTTCACGCGGCGGTCAGACAGACAGTTTCTGAAAATAAATTACAGTTTGGGAGAAGTTTCCTCTCCATTTCCGATTCTTTGGTATTCTTTGAAACTATCAAGGATTTAATGGTATTCTGTTCAAATCAACGAACTTTTATTTAATCTTTTTTTTTTTTTCCTACACGCTCTGTACATCACAGGCGATGGCCAAGAAGAAAATATGTCTATGAAGAGGGGCAATGAGAAGGTAGACTTGACTCAGAAATCAGAATGATGGCCCCATTAAAACCATTAATTGGGCAGTGGCACTGCACCAATTTCCCCTCTCATGCCGTGTGTGGAACGAGAACTAGAAGAGGTTACATATTTCTTATATCGTATTGGGCACTCCTCCCTGCGTTTATTGAAGAAATTACAGTGATAATTTCGCAAGATGCAAACTTTTTACCCCAACAGAGATAGCACTCTTTGTTCAAAGGGGCATACTTGGCATCAGCTAGCACACCGCACACCACAAGCATTCATATATATCTTTTTTTTTTAAGTGTGAGCACACCGACTGCTGTAAAATATTTCACTTGTTCAAATAGGTCTTATATAAAGTATCTTGAAAAATCCATGCACGTAAAATGAATAGCAATATAAAATTTCAAACCGGTCCGTATAAACGGCAGGAAATTTCAGAACATATCCCAGAAGGAGGGAGGAAAAGGATAAAAATAAAGAAAGAAACTTCAATGCTTTTTCTTCCATCAGCCAAGTCAACCCAGGTTTGGAAAAGCGGCAAATTCTCGGCAAATTCCGATATCTTTTTCCAGGCAAATTCTTGGCAAAAGGATAAAAAAGGGATACATATGTCATATGCGGCGAACGAAGAACAGACCAGCCCCAGGTATCTTTTTCCAGATCCCTCCAACAATTAAAAACTCCTGAAATATCTGGAATAGAGAAACTTCTCCGGATTGACCACTTCAATTATTTTCCCATCTTCTCATGCAAGACCATCTGCACCACACAAGCACCTTCCCCCTCTTCAAAGTATCGGGCTAAATCCAAGTCCTTATATAGGAACCCTACTCTTCAATTCTAACATAATTCATGCCAACTATTCTCTAGTTTCCCCCTCTTCGATTTTCTGAATCGAACTTCATTCCTAACACTGGGTGAGGGAGTCGAGATTTCTGTCTCTGTTTCTGTTCTCGATAGGATAATCTGTACACGACTACATCTTCCATCTGCTTTATTACAATGGAAAAGGCGTCACAAAGGAAAAGCATATCAATTTTCTCATTGTATTTTTTTTCGCTTGATATTCTTTTCAACCAAACAATTGCTATTTATCCAAGTAAAATACACAAATTTTTGACAAGATTTTGGTCTTCTTTCCAATACCAACCCAACTTCGATAACCCAAAGCCTTGGGATAAGAAAAAGAATTCAGACTCAGATTTTGAGCTGAGCCAGCAACAGACGAGCACAAGCAGAAAGGAAGATGATATCATCTTGAGCAGAGGAGATGCGGAAACGGTCATGCAAAAATTGGGAATTTTTTGCCGATCAGAAGGCGAGGAACTTCTGGAGAGGCTCAGTTCTAAAGAGGTTGCAGGGCTTTTTGATGAGAAGGAACCAAGCTTGGAGGAATTGAAGGAAGCTTTTGATGTTTTTGATGAGAACGGAGATGGGTATATTGATGAAAGGGAGTTGCAGAGAGTTCTCTGTATTTTGGGCTTAGAGGAAGGAAAAGAAATGGTGAACTGCAACAAAATGATCAGGACATACGATGAAAACAGTGATGGAAGAATAGATTTCAATGAGTTTTTAAGATTGATGGAGAACGTCTTTTGCTGAATGATTGTTTTTCATTCTGGACAGACAGACATGTATATAAAACATGTCGAGCTTGTGACTCACTCCTCCTTTTAGTTCTATGTTGTGACGTATGATTCCAATATATCTTTTTTTGGTCGTGTGTGATTCCCCTGTTGTATAATAAGATTTATTGGTATCATCATCATACCAAATATAATAAAGTTGAATCTTGAGAGTTTCTTGACCTCAAAATGAAATTTCAGTAACATACTTATCATTTTAATGGTGTTTTAAAATGGAAATTTCGATTCTCTTCTCAAATGGAACCAATCCTCGACAATCGACATCCCAAGTTGATAAATATATCAATTTCCAAATAATTTCTACTTCCATTAACTAATATTCTTTCCCGATTATGAAGAGAGAGGCCAGACAGTGAGAATTTACGCACTATCAAGAAAGACAATCCGGCAAATATGTTCAGTTTGTAAAATACAAATTAATTTCAGAGGAAAGCATTTTAATCGGACCTCTGATGGAATGCTGGTTCTAAGCAGGTACACAAACATTTGAGACCGCCGTCCCAGTTGAGAAAAAGATCTAGCTAGCCAGCTACTAAAGCGAATAAAGATACGTTACAGGCATAGTAATTGAACAAGTGACCAATGGCTTATAGAACATCGTCGTAAGAAATCCTTTGCTTTTCCTGGTCAGATACGTCGGGCAAGGGCTTCTGCTGTTGCCCCTGAGCCCAAGCAAGTGTTGAAAAATCAACACCAAACTTAAGATTAGTTTGAATCTTCAAACTGATGAGATTGGAAGGAGTTTCTTGATGCGTTTTCTTGAAGGAACTGGAACAATAATGAGGTCGGTAATGATACGATCAAGCTGGACGGACACTTGTTATGAGCAGCCGGAAATCTTGAACGATTTCACCAAACATTGACTCAGATTTTTCTCTTCTTAAATCAACCTTAATCTCTCCATAAATACATGTAATGGCTGCGAAATTGAACAAGTACAAGCATAAGCAAGTTGTTGCATAAAAATGACAGTAAATTATATAAGAATAAAATTCAATAAAATTTATGTATTTCGACAACATGTCTATATTTATAAAATTACAAAATATTTTATTATTTTAAATGTATTTTTCCATACTGACCAGATTATTAATTAATAACATATTTTAGGAGGAAATCCTAATTTCATAATTATTAGATTAATTTCTCAAACAATATTTCATGCCAGTCTGGGGCCAACTTTCTATCTAATATTTGTTTAACCGAAATATTGAGTCAGGCCCTGCTTGGATTCAGAGATGAGATGAGTTTAAATGAGTTTAGTTTATTTTTTAATATTATTATTATTTTGGGATTTGAAAAAGGTATATTGGAAATTGAAAAAGGTGTATTGAAAATTCAAAAATGTGTATAGGAATTTGTGTTTTATATAAAAAATTATAAAAATATAATAATAAAATGAAGATGAGTTGAGATGAAATGAGATGAGCTGAGCTCACTTTGAATCCAAGCGGGGCCTCAGTGTCGAGCAAATTTGGTCTGAACTTGCTGTCAACTCAATTAAATGCAATCAAATTGAGGAAGCATTTATTTGTGTTCCTTGTGGATCGCAATTTCCTCATATTATAAACCACTTCAGATTCCCAGGCCAACCTGGCTCACACCATTTCAAAGTATCTATTAGCTGCCTTCTTTATTCCGTCTCCCCCACAATTACTTCAATGGACATACTATCTTCCTTTCTTATCACCGCGAAACTGTCCCGAAACTGCGCTTGATTGTACTAATTATAACCATGGCAACTATGACGGTGCAACCACTGAAGTGACAACCGCATCCCACAATTTTAGTAAATGCCTAGATATCAGAGAACAAGCTGATGCAGTTTTAAGAAAATGGGGTCGCCATATCTGGCATGGCATCATTATGGTATGCTAAAAGCCTAAACCATAGGTGAAACTTAAACCAAACCTAGACAGCTGTTGGATAAGTAGACAGAAGACAGAAGTTTGATCTAATAATAATGAGGTCTTTAAAGCAACTAAAATTGGGTAGAATTTTGAAGCTGGTACAGTAGGAGCTTTGCAAGTTGGGTGAAGATTGCAAAATCAAACCTTTATTTCGAGCTCTTTCGTGAAACCTTGAGAATGGCATTAGACATGATCACTGTTTACGCAAATAAGTAGGATTTGAGACCTTGAGACGGAGGCATATATATATATATATATGTGTGTATGACAAGTCAATTATCTTATAAATTTACTATAGACATTTAATTAAGGTGATAGTAAAAAGAAAAAACATTCGTGTCGGCAACTCTTTATTAATTGGATCTATTATTCTTCTTTCAACGAGCTTATTTCTTTGGATACCTTTACTTTCTCTTTGTTTCTATTGATGAGTATTGATGAATGATTTTTATTCTGATAAAAAATTAGTCATGCTCGACACTCCATGTGTGTGCATCTTATCTCTTCTCACTTGCCGGAGCCAAGCTCTCTTTTCCCAGGTTCTAGTTTGCCTTAGTAATCACAATCACATACACTAAAGTCTTTTGCCATCACTTGAAATGAATTGACGTTATATTGGGATGTGACAGAAAGGTTCAGGTTGACTCCAAATCGAAAATGCAGAGTAAAAAGTTATACAATCTCTTCATGTGGATAATGTTGTTAACATAGACCAAAAAACTTGTCGTATAAGAAGACTTTTGGGACCAGAACAATATTATTAGCAGTTAAATTTCCTGGCTTAGTATTAAATTTTAATGTAGAATGCTGCTTGTATTTGGCCAAATTTGTGAAAGATATATTCATGGGGATAAGATTGTATTTTCAATTTCTGACCATTCCGCTGCTGCCTCCTGGAGGTTGGAGATAAAAAGGTTTAGTTTAAGCTTATTATAAAGTAAAATGGTCGCAATTCATCCCAGAAAAAACCAATTGGTTTGATTACTAAATTTATGCAGTTAACTTCATATCATCGGAAGGGTAACGTCTGGAAAAAGCTTTACATCAGAAAGTGAAGCTTTACCAAACGTGTTCAAGTAACATGTAAATACAGACACAAGCATATGCAGCTTATTAAAGCTTACTACAGTGACCTTCGAGAAACAAGCATATCTTGATGAAATTTATAGTCTTAATTTATCTTATAAAATCGGTTTAACAAAAGACATTTGCATATTATTTATAAGCATGTCCAAAATCTTGTCTACAAAAAATGTGAGATTATTTTTCAACACTTTTCCTTACATACTGATCCGTATTTTTTCTAATCTTTATTATGGGATAAATAGTATAAGCCTTCATTCATCCTGTAATAAGCTCTAATACCATGATGAAATTTATGAATCTAACTCATCTCATAAAATTGATTCAATAAGAAATATTTACATATTATTTATAAGTATATTTAAAACCTTATCTATAAATAATATAGGATTATTCCTGAACATACATCATTATCGATGAAATCTTTTCTGAGATAAGCATAGATGCCTCCTGTAAAAGCATAATCAAGACAGTTCTTACACTTTGATGCATTAGCGGCAGGCAGTAAAATTACATTGCCAAAACTGTCATTAACAGAATGTTAAAGACTTGCTTTTCATATTTGATGCACTACAAGCAGGTAGTAAATCTGCACCACCTAGCTGTAATTATCTCTCTCTCTCTCTCTCTCTCTCTCTCTCTCCAGCACCTAATTAAATAAGGTCTCCAGGCTTCAACATGAACTGCAAAAACTCACAATCATATTCAAATGGAGAATAAATTTTCAAACCAAACCTTGCCATTTTGAGCATATATTAAGGGTCCCATATACTCTGCTTTTTAATATAAAGCTATAGCCTTTTTTAACCATAGCCTTGCCATACTTTAGTAGACATGGTGTAAACAGTCTTAATAGCGAAACTGTCCACCGGTATAAGTCTGTCCAAAGGACCAACCCGCAGGGGCAACATTGTATGACACCACACTACGTCCATCGCTGGTTGTGACAACAAAAGAGAGGCTTTGTCCATTGAGATATGAATTGCTCTGCCAATTTTGGCCCCAATTCCGGGACATTGGCTGCCACCCACCTCTTGAGCCCTTGATGGAAACCGCATGCACATCCCCAGCACCACCAACATTGGTCACTAGAACTAAATTGAAGTAGGAATGTCCATTCACGCTGAACCTTATTCCCCCACTTTTTCTGCAACTTACCCTATAGAAACAAAGACACAGAAATTGACTGGAGGCGTTTGAAAATAGAGGAGTGTTACAGTAAAGAGAATAGAGGAGTGTTACAGTAAAGAGATTACAGTAACTCATAAACTAATGAGACTACATCTAATACATCAAATTTATTTTTATAATAAAAATAATTTTTCGATTTGACAAACCATGTCTAATCACATGATTTGTCAAATTAAAGGGAGAAAACTTGTGAGTAAAATGGTCGGTAGATTACCTTCTGTAAACTACAGGAACTATGCCGGCTCTGTATTGGGCAATGTGTTGGAAGATTGGCTGAGAGAGATCAAAGTGGGGGCGGTCACACCAACCCCCTGGTGGGCAGAAATTTGTGGCGGTGACCACAATAGAGCCAGGGAGGCACCATTTTGGATCATTTGCACATCTAATTTCAAAGCAAGCCCCACAGCTTAGGCCATTGTCGAACAATGCAGTGCTCAGTGCTGCTGTGTTAACCCCATAACCCTGGCTGTATAGGTTTCCATACCCACAAGCCCCGCCTATAAAATAGCCAAAAAGAGAATGAATTAGCAAGCACTCTGATCTACAGAAGAAAACAATATGATTTAAGTAAAAAATTTTGAAAGAAAAAAAAAAATTAGATTCAGTTCGATACAGTTAGTAGTTACATACCCATCGTCCCAGAAGCATCACCTCCTCCATAGAAAGTGGCATGAGCATCTGTCCAACCTCCATAATACCCATTAACTGACGCCACCATTGAGATAAAACCCAACATAAAGAAACCAAAAAGAGCCATTTTTCTGCACTAAGCAAACTAGCTGGACAGGAATTGAACCTTGAGAAGACTTATACGGGGAAATGAAGAGTGGGGGAATAAATAGAGGTCAGTCAACATCAAACCTGACTGACAACTCGACTCATCTTTCAGCAATTGGGGCCATGCAACTTAAAGACTACGCGAAATGGTCTCGAACCTTTTGGTACCGGAACTATAGTTGAAACTATCTATTTCACTACAGATTACAGAAATTCTTCCTTTTTTTACCAGATTAAGCGCCTTTATAGTCTTACAGATCTTATCAACTTACTGCAACTCTGTCTATATTGCCTTCAAAACCTTGTGCCTCATATTAAGATCCGGAGGATCCAACAACCTACCAAAATGCAGTTTAGATCATATGATGTTGGCATAAAAAATCAACACATGCAGGCCAGACTGGTCAGAGTTCTCATTTTGCAATTTACACAGTTTCCTTGCTGTCAGTTTCATTCTACATCTCCATAATGAAATTGACACTTGTCGATCATATGAATGGGTTTTGAGGGTGTAGAAATTTATGAGTCTAATTTATCTTATAAAACTGATTCTACAATAGAAGTTCACATAATACTTATAAGTATATCAAAGACTTTATCTACAAATAATATGAGATTTATTACTAACATTCTCCCTTATGTGCAAATCAATAATTTTTTTATTCTTATCACAAAATAAGTAGTGTAGATCTCAATTCTTTCTGTAGCAAGCTCTGATACCACGTATAAATTTATGAGCCTAACTCATTTCATAAAATCAATTTTATAAAAAAGATTTATACATTACTTATAAGTAAGTATAAAATTTTATTCACAAATGATGTAAAATTTATTTCTCAACTGAGAAAAAGGTTATGCGGATCACATAAATAACAAAAAAGAAATACATTGTTTTCTAATCTATATTCTATTTCAAAGATTACCTGCAAGAGCATCTATGCCGAGTAAAATTAACCTAGCCCTCTGCAAGAGCATCTATATTCTATTTCAAAGAGATTACCTACAACATTTACTTTGGTCTCCATCTACCCCAACATGACAAACAGTTGTTTGAAGCAGTCTTTTTACTTCAGGACAATCCAACTGTACTATTCTTTCTCGACCACACGTACTTGCCTTGCTCCCTAATGTGTTGTATTAATTTCTTGGAATAGAGAAATGTCGGTTTATTACCGTATGATTGTAATAAAATGTAGAATTGGAAATTGTGGTAAATATTGAGATGACAAATCTTAATAAATTAATTTGACCGATCCAGATGATTAGAATGATCATCAGTTGCTATGTATTTTTTTAGATGCTTTAGTTGATCACCATGAGCTTATAATTAATTCGTATAATGACAGTACTGTACAAATAATGGTGTAGGCTGACGTAGCCTATAAAATATAGCCTCCTAATGAAATTTAGGCCCGCTTTGTTTAAAAAACAAAATCCAAAACTTAAAATTCTATTCAAATTTATTATTATATATTTTAAAATTTTTATATAAAATAAAATAAAAAATTATATTTTTTTAAATCTCTAAATAAAATTAATATTAAAAAATTTATTATAATAATATATATTTTAAAATTTTTATCTCATCTCATCTCTAAAAACAAACCATACCTTAATTGTTAGTTGTTTTTATTTAATTAAGATTTTTTATTGTTTTGTTCGGACTTTAAAATTTAGGCTTGATTTATTTTTAGAGATGAAATTAAGATAAGATGAAATAAGTTGAGATTAAAATGAAAAGTTAAATAAAATATTATTATAATATAATTTTTTTAATATAATTTTTATATTGGGATTTGAAAAAATTAAATTTTTTATATTATTTTATATTAAAATCTAAAAAATATCCTAATTAAATAAAATAAAAATAAATTTATCTTATAAGCAAACCAGGGCTCAGAGTCCAAATTCAAAATCTTTGACATAAAGTTGGAGAGGAATGATCAATATGTAGTACATATCAACCCGATGATATTTTCGTGGAAAAAAATCATTTTTTCATGACAAATACTCTCCTGTTAAAAAACAGTACTAGTTTCGGATCTAGGAAAATCATTCAAGTCAGAAATTTCACACTTTTTATAACATGCAAACAGAGAAGGCCACCTCAGCGTGGCATGTTTATCGTGAACGATGACATTGAGGTTTCGTGTAAGTTTATCTCTATCTCAATTTATTTTAAATTTTATTTAAATTTAAATTTTTTAATATTATTATGATTTTAAAATTTATAAAAAAAATTTAATTAAGATTTAAAAAATGTATAATAGAATTTAAAAAAATTATATTAAAAATTATATTTTATATAAAAAATTAAAAAAAGGTAATGATGAAATGAAAATTGATTGAATTCATTTTTAAATCTAAATTGGGTCTCAAACTCATCATTATATTTTTTTCATATTTTTATATAAAATATAAATTTTAATACAGTTTTTCAAATCTTAATACAGTTTTTTAATTTTTAAGATATTTTTTTTAGATCCTAAAATAATAATAATAATAAAAAATAAATTTCTCTTAATTTATTTAAATTTTTCTCATTTCACCTTCAAATCCAAACGATTCTCAGTTCATGAATATCTGAGTCTCTGACCCACAAATTTTAAAGATGTGGGGATCAGCTGCCTGATCATATGAAGCTGGTTTCTGCGTCAGATAAACTTGAGATCAGGATTTCACTCTTTTTGCGCATGACATTATTATATGGAAAGCATTTGCTTCAGCATGGCAAGTTTGCCATCGATCGACAATGACAATGCATCATGGTTCATTTCTTCGGACCCGCGAATTAAAGATGGGAAGCCTGATATGGACATTACGGCCGTCGCTTTTGAGTAAGTATACTAAGTAACTACATATTAGAAATAATTCATATCTGCATGTGCTGATGCTTCTGCACTCTAAAATCATGAGATACGAATAATCAACTTGGGTTCATTTAGAATGTGACACAATTTACAATATTTCCATATATATGATCGATAGACATGTATTTTGGGTAGTAATTCATATTTGTCGTCGCGCGCATATGCAGCCAATGTGCGATCGCTAAAAATCAGTCCCTCTTTGCAACGTTGTCTTCCTAGACGAGTATCCAAATAAATCCTACATTATTTTGAAAGGAATTTGTCTTAAATTTTATATGAGGTATCATCTCTCATTCTTATTAAAGTTTTTTAGAGAATAGTGTATAGACTTCTTTATAGTATCAAAATCAAACATTTTAACAATGCATTCTACCTATTAATTCAATGAGATCTACTTATAAGAACACAATAAAAGATCAACCACAATAAAATGAGAATGTAGTAAATCTCATAATGATTTGGAATAAATTTGTCTCAAATTTTATATGAAATATCATCTCTCATTCTTAACAAAATTCTTTAAAAAAGGTGCATGGACATTTTAATATGCCACATGTATGCTTTGGATGAGAATTGATGAGGGCAGGATGAAACAGGTTAGTTCTATCTTCTTCTTCATTATCCTTCATTTTTGTCGACAAAAAGCTATACTGCATTAATTATGGATCACCCCCACCTAATTTAAGTTGCCCACGCCATTGAGAACATCGTAAACCCAAGTTTAGATGCAAGCTCGTGGTCCTTCATTTATTGTTTCTTCCATGGCATGCATGCTCATGGTGTTGAGCCGACCAGTGCATGTCTGGCGCATGATCAATCTATATATATATGAGGGACTCACATCACATCCGCCCCCGCTGTTTCATGAACCATACGTACACTCACATTCGTTGGTCCCTTTGTATCAATGATCTATTTTGGTCTGTAAACATACTTTGATCATCGAGATTGCATGATCAGAGCTCAAGCAGGATAGAATGACTCTAGATCTAGAGTCATGGATAGAGCTAGCTAGCTAGATAAGGTCATGATCATCATGCTATTAAATAACATACGCGCGCGATGTGGTCTGGTCACCGGCCAACATCAACGTCGAAAGCAAACTCATGTTAAATCACCAGCTGGGTGGCATGGTCCACTTTCCCCGAGTCACTTAATTCCATAGTTTTCTTTCTAAAATTAATAATTTTTTATTATTTATGACAACTGTGATCTGGTCAGAGTAGAATGAAATTATACGCTACGTACTTGCAGTTGAATGCTATTTAGACAAAAGAAAATAGAATGAATTTCAAGTGTTTGATGAAATTTTTCAACCAACATTTTATATTCATTTTAGAATTACATAGTATAATTTTTTAATGAATCTTTACACACAGTGCTTCGATCAATATATAGAGAGTAAAAATGGTTATTACATAATCATCTAGACTATGCTAATGCAATCCAATTGGTCAGATTATATCCTTTCATTTTGGTGTGAGGACACACGAGAAGATTTCTTTGAAAATGTATTCTCTATGATAGATTTACTTGTTCTAACATCCCCCTACGATTCAAGCGACACCGGTAAGAGTGTAAGGCTTGATCGAAAGAGAGTAAAACAAACTGTTAAAAGTGGCTTTGTAAATATATCTGCAATTTGATCCTTACTTGAAATAAAAGAAACAGTAAGTGATTTATTTGCAACTCGATCTCGAACAAAATGATAATCAAGATCCACATTTTTAGTGCGGGCATAAAAAACTGGATTAACAAAAATATGAGTTGCACTAATATTATCACAAAATAATTGTGGTGCAGTGGATAGAAAAATCTCTAATTCCTTCAGTAAGGTTTGTATCCATAAAAGTTTACATGCAGTATTTGCAACTGATTTGTATTCAGCTTCAATGGACGATCTAGCGATAGTTAGTTGTTTCTTAGAACCCCAGGACACTAAATGAGATCCAAAATAGACACAAAAGCCAACCATTGATTTCCGATCATTCAAGCATCTAGCCCAATTGCATCAGAGAATGCTGTGAGTTTAAAGGTATTATCAGAAAAGAAAAACAGGCCAAGAGAAGGCGTACGTATGTCTCAAATAGCGTAATATACATTTGGCAGCTTGCCAATGGGACTGACGGGGACAATGCATGTATTGACAGACTTTATTAACAGCAAATGAAATGTCTAGTCAAGTAAAAGATAGATATTGAAGACTACCTACAATATTGCGATACAAGTGAGGGTCTTCGAATGAGGTAGCATCAAGAGCCGAAAGAGTGATGGAGGTAGACATTGGACTAGATACAGGTTTTGATTCATGCATTTTTGTGCGAACAAGTAAGTCAGATATATAGCGAGATTGGGATAAGAAAAGACCTTGAGCAGCACGTTGAACATGTATGACCAAAAAGAAATGTAAAATATCAAGATCTTTAACAGAAAATGATGTAGACAGAGATGAAATAAAATTAGAAATGAGATATGCATCAGAGGCAGTCACTACAATATCGTCAACATAGATCAAAACATAGACAGAAGCAAAATTAGACATAAAAATAAAGAGTGATGAATCAGAGACAAAAGCATGGAAATCAAGTGAAATTAATTTGGAACTAAGTTTGGAAAACCAAGCTTGTGGTGCTTGTTTCAAGTCATTAATGGATTTGCGTAATTTACAAACAAAATGAGGGAAATCATAATTTACAAACCTGATTGGTTGCTGCATGAAGACGTCTTCCTCTAGATCCCCATAAAAGAAGGCGTTCTGAATATCCAGTTAATACAGAGGCCAATGTCGAGACACGGTAAGAGAAAGAAGAAGGCGAATGGTCAGTGGCTTGACTATGGGGCTAAAAATCTCATAATAATCAAGCACAGCTTGTTGATGAAAACCTTTGGCAACAAGGCGAGGCTTACGCCGTTCGATGGTTCCATCGGCAAGCCGTTTGGTTTTCAAAACCTATTTAGAGCCAAGGAGATTCTGAGTTGGGCTAGGGGAGAAGAGAACCCATGTATTATTACGAAGGAGAGCTTCAAATTCCCTAGCCATGGCATCGTGCCAGACAGGAAACTTAAAAGCTTCCGTATAAGACATAGGTTCGTTGGGTATGGTGCAAATATCGGTGGAGGAGGCGTTCGAACAGGTAACCATAGGGTGAAGATTGGCACTAGACGGAGAGGATGTGGAGTGAGGAGAAGAAGGATCTCTAGGGTTAGAGGTTGACGGCGCAAGAGAGGAATGATCGGGCAAGGAAGATGAAGTGATTGGATCATAAGTGTTGTGTATAGTGGACGCATGGACTGAGCTATGGGAGGGAGACACATGGGCCGGGCTAGGAGATGGAGACACAGGAAGCCCATCATCAGAGATGTATTCGGAAGGAGGAAGAAAAGGGGAATTGGGCTGTAAGGGTTGAGAGGTCGTAGGGGATAAAAGAATAAAATGATGTGTGGGTGGAGATAATGTATTGGGCTTGGAAGCAGACGTGATATTAGAGGGAGAAGAGGAAGGTAAGGCAAAAGGAAATGTATTTACATCAAAATGTACGTCACGTGAGATGTAAATATGACCAGAAGGAATATGGAGACAGTTGTACCCTTTGTAATCAACAATATAACCAAAGAAGACACAAGGTTGAGAACGAAAATCTAACTTGTGTCTATTAAAAGGGCGAAGGTTAGGCCAACAAGCCGAACCAAAAGCACGTAAAAATTTATAATCAGAGACAAAATTAAAAAGAATTTGAAAAGGTGATTGGTGATTTAAAATGGGAGTGGGCATGTGATTAATAAGAAACACTGCAGTTTGAAAAGTATCAACCTAATATTTTTGTGGAACAAAAGTCTGAGCTAATAAAGAGAGATCTATTTCAACAATATGGCGATGACCTCATTTAACAGTATCATTTTGTGCATGAGAATAAAGATAAGTTATGCGATGAGAAATGCCAAAATTTTTTAAAATAGCTTGAAAAGGATGGAATTCACCACCTAATCAAATTGAACCACAATGATATTTTTTTAGAATGTGTTACGTACATAAGTAACAAAGGACAAAAGAATAGAAGAGACATCAGATTTACAATATAAAGGAAAAAACCAAATATATTTAGTAAAATCATCAACAATAAACATATAGAATTTAAAACCAATGGAGGACATCACAAGTGCTGGTCCCCAAACGTCTAAAAAAAGTAACTGAAAGGGAACTTGAGAACAACATAAAGAGATGGGATGGGGAAGAGCATGACTTTTAGCTTGATTACATGCAAAGCAGGGAGACAGAGACAAGAAGCCTGAACGGGAAGACGATGTTACCGAATAATTGAAGAGGTGGCGCGAAGAAGTATGGCCGAGACAAGCGTGCCAAATAGAAGGAGAAGTTCTTTCGCCGATTAAAGCATGCCTTGGGGGGTAGACAGGGCCGCTACAGTCGCCGGAAGAACAGAGAGGTCATTCTCAATGGGACCCTGGAGGAGCCCCTTCTGGGAATGTAAATCATTCACAAGAAAACCAGATGATTTAAATTCAAAATAAACAAAATTATCCAAACATAATTGATGAACAGACAACAAGTTGTGATTAATTAAAGGAACATGAAGTAATTGGTGAAAAAGAAAATTGCCAGAGGGCGTTGAGAGTAAGCCTGAGCAGGAGTGTTGAATCGTAAGGGAAGACCCATCACCAATCGTCACTTGATGGACCCTGATAAGGTGTGAAGGTGAGATTTAACTTGGAGAAATCATTAGTAAAGTGAGTAGATGCAGTAGTATCAAGAAACCAACTAAAGGTAGGAATGGGGGATTGCTGAAAATTAGTATTGTTGGCGGAAAGAGATGGAGGAGGAGGGGGTTGGAAAGTATGGTCAAAGCTATTGTAACAGGAGAGGATAGAATGACCAACGCGTTGGCACAGTTGACAAGTCGGACAAGTTGATTACAGAGACTGAAATAAATTAGGAGCAGAATTGGATGGATAGTTACAGCCACCACGACTGCGACAAAAACCACGGCCACAGCCACGGTTGGCTGGATTGAAAAGAGGACGAATAGCAGTGGCATTGGCATTGGCAGAGAGAGGGTTTGTAGATATAAAAGATTGGGTTTGGCGAGCTAGGCGCGATTTATGATTGAGAACATATGAATAGACTTGAGAAGTAGAAATGGATTTGGGTCGTGTGGTGATGGAGGTAATGATCGATTCATAATTGGTATCAAGGTCGGCGAAAAGATAGATGATAAATTCATAATCAGATAAGGGATGACCAGCGGCGTTGAGAGAGGCAGAATAAGCCGTGGCTTTGTGAAAATAGGTTCAGATGGAATCTGAGCCTTTTTTTAGAGTGGCGAGCTATAGTTTGATATGCATGAGGTTAATTGTTGTTTGAGCAGAGTAGAGAGTGTGGAGTTTTTGACAAATTTCATAGGAGGAAAAACAGCCGAGCACATGAGAGAGAACAGTGTCGATGAGGGTAGAATAGAGAGCAAACATAAGGAGTTGATCTTGAAGGCGCCATGTGGTATATTCAGGATTGGGTGAGTTGTCGATGGTGGGAGGAGGACAAGGGATGGTACCGTCGACAAAACCATGAAGTTGGTGTCCTTTGAGGAAGGAGATGATTTGGGTTTGCCAAACGAGATAATTATCAGTTGAGAGTTTGATGGTGATGAGGTGGGCCACGGAAT
This sequence comes from Platycarya strobilacea, assembly GCA_036898215.1. NCBI lineage: Eukaryota > Viridiplantae > Streptophyta > Magnoliopsida > Fagales > Juglandaceae > Platycarya > Platycarya strobilacea. Next base: position 3,536,298 of record CM072546.1, read on the forward strand.
TTGTGATAGAAGGGTTGGGTGGCTTGAGTTTGGATGATGCCATGATGATTGGAGAACAGCTGTGGAGACGTTTGTCTTTTCTTGCTCTAGATACCATATTTAGACAAAAGGAAATAGAACGAATACCAAGTATTTGATGAAATTCCTCAACCAACATTTCATATTCATTCTAGAATTACATAATACAATTTTTCAATGCATATTTGCACACAATGCTTTGGTCAATATATAGAGAGTGAAAACGGTTATTATAGAATCATCTAAAACATGCTAATGCAATCCTATTAGTCAAATTACATCCTTGCATTTTGGTGTGAGGACACGCTAGAAAATTCCTTTGAGAATGTATCCTCTGTGGCAGATTTACTTGTTCTAACAAATGTAGATATTTAGGGGGTTATTAAAGGCTTATGATCGGCCACTTGATGATCTAGATCCCACTCATGACAGCCTCTTTTCTCAAGGTAGCAACCAAAAAAAATGTTCCACGTACGAGGGCATGAATTCTAAATAGGAAAGTATATATGGCGCCGTATGAACAAGTTTGTCTATTAATCATGCATGCGTGTAATCTTTATTTATGAATGAAACTTAGGGGAAGATTCCCATGTGATGCAAATAACCTAACTAACAAGCCATGTACAAACTACTATTTAGAATGTTAGATATTCGTCCGACCATGATATGCATCAGCTCCCATGTTTGATCAAGAAATTTCAGTCACAATATGTATGCTCAATATCGATCGATGTAAATTGATCAAGGGACAAAACAGTTCGTTCTATCTTCTTCGTTATTATCTTCGTTGTTCGCTATAATCTTCGTCTCTCTAAATCTGATCATCGATGAGATCAGCTCAAGCTGGAAGAACATATTCTTGTCATTATATATGGGATCATTGAGGTAATATCTTATTAATTAGCGTGTGGTGATATACACGCCTCTCTATTATAACGAATTAGCAAGATTTGGGTAAAAGTGCAAAAGATATAATAACAGAGGTGGCCTGAGGTCAAAACCGACCCATTCACGAGCAGACCAGTCGAACCAGAGCACGAGCAGACCGGCAACTAATATATCTGACCGTCGGCACGGAAGAGTACAGTTGGGAGGTAGAGAAAGGAGAGAGATTAAGGGTGGAGGGGTGAAGATGGGAGGGAAAGGGAGAGAACAAAAGAGAGTGTGGAATGGGTGCCTACATGCAGGTATATTTTAAAAAAAATTATATCCCCTACATGGTTATTTGTTATTGGCCGATATAAAACTACTTTTTACACCTATTCTATTCCAAGTGTTTCTATTATATATTCCATATTGTATGTTTCTTTCAGAATAACATTCTTTTAACTGTAGAGAGGCCCTGGCTCTGGCTATTTGTATGATATGCATGCTGCCACGCATGAACAATGTGTAATAGGTCCTATTAATGCTACTACCTATCTTGCTTAAGAAAAAAGAAAAAGAAAAAAAGATGATCTGGCTGCCGCCTTTTATGTTTGAAAACTACTAGTATATTTTCTTAAGTTTGACATAACCTCATTTTGACACTTTATATATATATATTTTTTTATTTTACTTAATAATTAAAAAATAATTAAAAGCCTATCACCTCCGGATCCCACCACCAAATTTTTTTCCTCTCTCTCTGTGTAAAAAATAACTATAAAGAAAAGATGTCCAACATATGAATTATTGCAGCCGCAGGTTTTAATCAAAAGGATGTATAGATGAGTTTTTTCTTCTAAAATCAAGGGGGGGTAGTCGGTATATCCATAATGGAAAGGTAAGTCAGTATGGCCAAATGTAAGAATGCAATATGTTATTTGATCTTTTAATCTAAATACCAACATAACACGATAATAATAAATTAGAATTTAATCTTAGATTTAGATCAAAATGAATTTACTCATTAAAATACAATTACTTAATAAGTTGATAACGGATTAACTAATTTTGAGTTATTATAACATGTTAATAAAATTATAATTATAATTATAATTATACCCTTTTGCCAAAAGTAAAATTGTTTGTATTTTAATTTCGATATTTTGATTATTTGAATTATAATTTTAGACTTGTAATTAATTTTATAATTTTTATAAATATTATAATTTTAACATTTATATAAAATCATACTAAATTTAATTAAGTCAAACCAGTTAATTTTATATTATTCAACTCGTTTACATTAACAAGTTTAAATGAATTATATTGTGTCATATTAATTTATTTCGTAACATTCATTAATAGTTTAAAATAGGTTGACATAACATGACCCATTATGCTAATAGATCATGTTAAAATTTAAGATTTTGACACGATAAATTTAACGAATCAGATTAAAATTAATTCATATAATATAATATACATGTTTTGATATGAGCCGACACAAACCCAATCCAATAACACGGTTTCACACCCATAACAAAATAATGCCGACTCAAAAGTTGAGTGATGATTACTTGCACGAGGGTCCTCCCATAACATGATCCTTTTCCTAGAGAGTAGATCCTTCCAAGCAAAACACATACAGCAAGAAAGTAGCTTTTTTGTCTCTTTATTTATTTATTTATTTTTGTTTCATATAGAAGAAGGTCAGAGCAAATCTAAGCAAAACATTTACTCCATTAACTCCAAACTAAATTTAAGTTCCTCTCATCCTGGTATATATTCTCTTTATAGATACAAATATATTTTTATATTTGTCTTGAAGCAGATCAAGCAGTCGGATGAATCTTACCAAGGATTAATGACAAGAAATGCTTAGCCAGAACGCGAAACGTTTTGAGTGTCGCACGTACACCATAATCAATCATATCGATCCGTACCTTGCACAGCGCAGGATTTCTCTCCTTTCCATTCCAAGCTTGATCACCAGCGTGTAGAGAATTCTGTTTCCCCTTTTGCTGCAAACATACTTATTGGCAGCTTATGCACTGCCGTCAATGAGTATGCTTCCTAAGTTACTTTCACATCTGTTTTAATTTCAAAATTATGAAAGGATGGAAATACAAAGGAAAAAACACAGAGGTCACTTTCAACAACACCAAAAGCAGCCAGAATTGAAAGATCGGGATATCCGGAAGCATGCCCCACTGAAAAATTTAGTCAGTCACAGGCTTCTTACAAGGCATGATCTTCACTGTTTCCTCAATAAACAAATTGAAAACGTAGAATTTAGGATACAAGCACGAGACACTAGAAATGCTAGTAACTTGCATTTACCTAACGTGAAGATACAATCTATTGACCATAATAAGTAGGGTGACCAGGAGGCGGACCACCGCTAGGTCGCACATTTGGTGGAATCCCTGGCTGAAGCTGACCAGAAGACGAAGCACCACCAGGTCGCACATTTGGTGGAAACCCTGAAGAAAATCCCATTGAAGAGACGGCAGAAGGAATTTGGCCGGTCGCTACTGCAAAATTTTGACCAGGATAAGTGCTGGGAACAGATCCAAATGGGGCTCTGCCAGCCTGCATGGAGGCATCCCATGGTGCCATCTGCCTGCTAGGATACTGAGCAGGAACAGAACCACCAGTATTGAAATCATTTCCAGCATACATTAGACCAGGCCGAGGATTTTGCCAAACTGCTTGAGCACCAGGGAGACCTGACACTCGTGATGCAAGCAAACTTGCATCTGGGATCGTGTAATCTCTACTTTTGTCACTGTAAGCCTGTAAGTAACAAATGTAAGACAAATGGTCAGATTCTCCAATATTATTCATAAACATGTAATAAAGACAGGTAACCATGATAGAGGGCAATTAAGTGTCAAGAAGCATACATTTAAGGATCAAGTTCGATCAAGAAAGGATCCACTCTTCCTTCTAAGGACTTCTTTACATTATTTCACCTTTCATTTTTTCTTTTTTTTTTCTCATCTACATTAAATCAAAATTACATATTTGTACCTTTACATTGAGATCAGTATGACGAGAGTATGATAGATGAAGCTTACAATAGCCACCATCATATATGCAATGTCCCTCTAAAGCTTCTCTGGCAACTGCTGCAATACTAACATCTGAAGAGAACAAATAACAGATCAATAGACAGCCATGAAAAGATAAAATAACGGGAAAGGGGAGGAGAGAAAGGAGGGAGAGAGGGAGGGGGGGAGAACTGTACCAAAAGTAAATTCTGCGCCTTGTTAATATGTGTCAACAATTAATTAGAGGCCTTGAAATGCAAATACAACAGAGAAATTCCAGAGAGAAAACAAACGAAAAAGAAAAGTAAACGGTGTATTGTAATTTGGTACAGACCCCAGCATAAAGAATCAATGAGACCAAAATAAGAGAATGCAGAAAGAAAAAAGCCACATAAATAGACTTTCAACAGTACCTCCAGGTAATATGCATTACCCCTGGCAGGTAAACAGATCCTGAGTTGATCTCTGTCCCATATGCTTCAACAATTAAAGTGGATGGTTGAAAAAAAAGAAGTAAACATCTTCCTGAGACCTAACCAACTTGAATCTACTCAAGCCCATCACCACATTTCAACAGAGTGAAAACTAGATCCATACCTCAAACATACAAATTTCAAGGTATCAGTTCCACAGCTCTTATTCAATGACTTTTGTTCTAATGAGATATATGGCACGATGGATTCTAACAAGGTCCTTTCAAGTAAACAGTCAACCATGCAAGGAACCTTTTTGAAAACAAAATCATCTCCCCTCTCAGTTCAAACCGTGTGATCAAACATAGTTGCTATAATGAAGGAAAACCACACCCAAAAAGAAAACTAAGATTTGCAGTGTCAATTACCAGTTATAACATATTACATGATGATAATGGGCTCTTTAAATTCACTGGTGCACTGATGACACCAGTTGGAGTGACACCAAGAAAATAAAATGAAGTGTTGTTGGATGGGGTCACAGGTTCAGATAAAGGACCAATGGTCCAATGCTTGGCAAAGAGGTTTGCGATAGAAGACCAAAGAATGACTGGTAAAGATTGACAAATCAAACAGTGAAAATACGGAGGAAATTTTCCTTCTTAGGCCAAAGCCTTGCTCAAAGTGAAAAGAACAAGGTGACAACCTAAGGAGACATCAGTTAATGGTGTTGGACTGGTATTGCATGTGTAAGAAAGATGGTAAATCAGTTGACCATCTATTTTTGCATTGGGAGGTGGCCAGGACCATGTGGGCTGATTTTTTTATATGACTTGGATTATCTTGGGTCATGCCCTATAGATTGGCAGATTTTTTAGCATGTTGGAGAGGCCTTTGGGGAAATTCACAAGTTGCTGCAATCTGGAAAATGAACCCCATTTGTATGTGTTGGTGCATTGGCAGAAGCGTAATGATGGCAGTTTCAAAAATCAAGAACAAACAATGGAGGAGCTGAAAGTCTCTCTCTTTAAAACATTGTTTTCTTGGGCAGGGGCTATTGTTTGTAACAGACCAAATGTCCATGACTTTTTACTTTCTGTTGTAAACTCTAGCTAGGTACTTCTTATGTATACTTCCTATGTACTTGGACTCTGCCTATTATTGTGAATAAAATATCTTGATGACCGATACAAAAAATAAATAAAAAAAGTGAAAACAACATATGAAAGAAACATAACAGTGTGCAAGAACAGATCAAACACCAAGGTATAAGGATGCATGTAATTCAATGCAGAAGGATTTGAAAGAAACACCAAATGCTTGGGAGACATAATAGCCAAATAGAGAGTTATATACCAGGGTATTGAACAAGTGCCTGAGTTTGACCATTCTTCTCAAATATAGCAATTTTCTGGACAGTGCCAAAGGCAGAGAATACCTGTGACAGGTAAAGCAGCATAAATATAATTGTATAAGCAAGTAACCTAGTTGAATCACTTCAAAAGAGGAATGCATACAAATCCTCACCGTGTGCAGAACGTCCACAGTGACAGCATACTGCATATTCTCAATTGAAGCAAGAAGCACATTACTCTCAGCTTCTTTCCTCTTTCCATCAGGCCCTAGTGCAGGCTGAACACTACAGTTTGTTAGTGCACACTCACAAATGCAAACCGCAATAAAAGTTCCATGAACAAGCAGTTACCTGCACAACACCTTCAATTGCAGTAGGATTCACAGGAAGATAAGGATTTGTGTAGTCCCTGCAGGATTATGCAAATAAATTCCTGACCTATCATGCATTGTTATGCATACCACTATTTACGCAACATTTAGAAAGTGCTACTGAGTAAAAACACATCCATATTACCAAAAACAAGGACTGACCCTCCAATATAATTAATTTTAACCAAGTTGTAAACAAACAAAGGCAAAAATATCATACCAAACTAAGATTTTGTATGAAGCAGTCAAAGTAACCCTCAATCCTTTATACTTCAATATTTTTTTCAACAAAATAAACAGAGAGCAGAGGATTGGAGAAAAGAACATGGTCAACACAAAAGAATTTTAAAAATAGAAGAAACAGATTACAAAATCTCTTGATTCTGTTGTTACCTGCTTCTGTGAGACTGGAACTTGATATTCAGATCAGTGTGTGCAGAATACGAAATACGCAGGTGACATGAATTAACATGCTCTGGAAGCAAATACCTATATAGAAACCAGTTGAGCATGAATACAGGAGTAAAATATCAGTGCCCTTCCGAATTTACCAAAGCCCAAAGGAGACATGGGCGCGACAATGAGGCATACCTGGGTATGCTTCTTTCATTTAAGGCATTCCTTGCAGCAGATGCAGTCTCAGCATCACTAAACTGGATTAATGCCTGTCAGATGCCATAGAAGTGGGTGATATAGCAAGAAAAATAATTTCAAAAGCATCCACCGCAGTTGAAATCACACCTGGAAACCAGCAGCCTTTTCAAAAGTAGCAATTTTATGTACAAAGCCAAAAGCAGAAAATACCTGGCAAAAAAGTTTCAAATAGTATGATTCCATCATATCAATATCATTACAAAAAGGAAAAATGATAACTATCAGAAACCAAACCGAGATGTAGATAATATGGGTACAAAAAGTAAATTCCAAACAGATGAGAAATAAGTGCAGAATGACACCTGTACATATATGCGTGACCTTAGAAAGGAGTATGACGTACATGACAATAATTCCAAACTGTCTCCAACAAAAGATATAAATAAGAGACATCATCATCTGTGATTCAACCAATTTAAAAAAAAATGTATAATTCAATCAAGATGCTTGCTCCAGAAAAGTTAGAAGAACATGATAAACGAACTCTAATGCTGGAATATGCAACCAATATTCCCTAGATATATACTACGAGAGCATTCGAAACCTCGAGTTATTATTTAGATTGCAACTACATAAGAAAAAAAATGATAAACAGATAATCCAGAGTAGCAGTCATTAAAAAAAATGGAGATATGCCTGTAAACAAAATATTCTAGCATGCCATATGAAACCAGATATTATACAAGAGTTTGTTAAGGTTAACGTGAAAATGACAAATACTACTGCATGTAAAAATTTATCAATTCAGCCATTACATAAGAAAGATTCTGAAATACATTCCCAGGCTGATCATAAGAAAGATTCTGAATATGAATAATGTTTTTGTTTACTTTTATTGAACGCTAATAACACCTTATCTTAGTTATCAAAAATAAAATCTTTAGGCCTTCAAAATATCAACAAGGCATGTGCTACACAAGAGGCATAGGAAAAAATGTGACTTTTGCAACTTTAGACCTCATTTCCTGAGGGTTCATGCATGACAAAATTGATTTATCTCTCTCAATTCTTAAAAGGAATAACACTTTTCTTGGGTTTTAACATCAGAAGCACCAGAAAAAATGCCCTTTATTTATTTCTTAAGTTGAGATTTACACTAAAATTTGCCAAGTTTCTTACTGTAGTTTGCCATTTCTATGGCTCAACGTGTAACATAATAATAACACGTTTCATTAACTAGAAACTCCTAAAATATTCATAAGGAAAAGTATTGAGATTTTGTTAAGTTCCTTTCAAGTCCACATAAAAACTTAAAAGAAATACTATAGGCTGTTAATCAAGACTAAGACAATGCCGTACAGGGTGTCAATTGGTCGATCATATTTTTTAACATTATAAAAATAGCTCTCAGTAGGCAATTGATATCTATGAAGATAATATTGTAGATTGATCTATCTTAAACCTCTATCTTTTACACTATTTTCCTAGAGCCTTCTGCCTTGTGTTGCTAGGAGAGGATCAAGACTGTTACGTAGGATGCCTTTCATAAAAAAAAAAAAAAAATTTAAAAAAAACATCCTATAGAATTACTTTCTTGGGGAAAAAAGATCGTTGATATAATGAAATCCAAATATCAAGGAAAGCAATATTAGCTTTAAAAAATTAAAAATATTATAAAGGAAGACTTAAGTAGTTCATGCCTCTTTAGAAACAATGCAACTGATTGCGTCAGAAAAGCACTTACCAAGTGAATTACATCAATGCTAACATCGCCAACTTCTACACCCTCAATTGTAACCAGCAAGACATTTCCGGGAACATCTCCTGGACTTTTGTTGTTCACGATTTCATGTCTATTTGAATATTGAATATAAACAGTTTTGCCACGAACTTGGGCAGGCTCAGAAGATGATGCATAGTATGAAACCATTGATATGGCCTGATTTAAATCTGCCTGCAATAGTTAACAATATTTTATAAGTTCCTGAAATAGTTCACATTTATATTATAAATAAATTCACATAGAATTAAATAATTAAAAATAACCAACAATAAAGTTTTTTTTATAGGTGCAGAGAAAGAGTACTTTTGAGGGGCGGTGAATCTGAGAGGGGGGAAATGAGCGCAACAATGCTGGAGGCAACAATAAAGTGAATACTTTAGGAGTTAGGACAATGCATTTCCATAAAACCAGCTTAGAGTTAAGAGGGCCTACATGGAAATTAATCCATTTTCAATTCTGGGGAATTGTACATCTTCTAGGGGGTGCTGTCGTTTTCTTTTCCACTCCTTTTTTAAATCTTATTGACCATTTTCTACCATGCCAAACGGATTTGAAAAAAAAAAATCGTAGATAAATAATTGCAAAATGGTAAAATACTAAGAAAAGAAAACACCATAGACCACTAAATCAACCCCATAAATTATCTCTCAGTTCCATGGAATTCATCGCGATAGGATGACCTCCAAAGTATCCATTAGTTGGAAATCCCAGTTCAGCGAAAAGCCAAATCAACAAAATCTCATCTCAACAAGACCCAAAATGTTCCTCACCAAAACCCCTCTCTTATGAACAAATACATGCCTAACTAAATACCTATCTGTCAAGCCATGGAGATACACAATGTAAAACCTTTACAAACTCCGCGATACCGTCAGATTCCAATAAAAAAAAAAAAAAAGAGCACGGATTCTTCCGATACAAGGAGAGGCTTACAAATTCGACGAAAGCCTGGTTGCGATTAGCGCCAACGTTGCACTTAGTGTTGACGATCTTGCCGAATGGCTTGCAGAGCTCGATGAGCTCCTCCTCGATGCACTCCCAGGGGAGATTTCGGAGGTGGAGGACCTTCGAGGGGGTTTGGGTGTACCGGAACTGGGGCTGCCCCGATGTCGACATCTAGGGCGTTCGAGGAAATAAAGATGGACGGTGTTTGGCTGTGTAGAAAGCAATAATAGGATTTTTCCCGAAAAAGTTAGGGGGAAGATCAAGGTGGATACGACTGAGGTGTAATCTCCAATCTGGGGCTTTCACACGAGGGAAGGTGGTGTAGGGCGGATTAGTTGGTTTCTTTCTCTTTTGCTCAATTTTACCGATTTATCCTTCACAGCACGGCCCATTTTCATGGAGTAGTAAGCTTTTATTTTTCTTTTAAAAACGATCTTTCTATCGATATGCTGAATTTTAGTTTATTGATAATATTAGGGATTAGATCGGAGAATTGGTCTGGATTCGGATCAAGTCAGATCAAAAATTCTAGTTTTGAATCGATCAGACCTAATACCGAACATAAAAATTAAAGAACTGGATATAATTAATCAATTTCAATTTCGATCATTTTAAAACCACATCGAATTGATCCTATTTATTTTTATATTTTTATATTTTTAAGTATAATTATATATAATATATAACAACATAAATTATGATTAAATATAAGATAATGTTATAGCAAATAAAAATCTAATTTTAGACTTTAGCTTTTTGAGATTTAGATTTTAATTTGTGAGACTCTTAAATTAGTAAAAGTAGATTTTTATTGTACTTTTTTTTTATAAAATAATTTTTATTTTATAACATTTTTTATCACAAATTTTTTTCATATAACATATTTTTTTTTACTAAAACAGATTTAGATTTATGTAATGAATTACAATTTTTTTATTAAAACATATTTTTAAACCATATTTTTAAATAAATTTGGTTTTTATAGATTTATATTTTATTAAAACCGAACCAAAACTAGTAAAATTGGTACTACTAATTTTGAGAATTAATCGGAACATAATCAATTTTAAGAAATGCAAAAACAGTAGTATCGGTTCAGTTCTTAATTTTATTCAAAATCGAATTGAACTGGACCGATTACACCCTTAATTGATATGTTGAATTTTAGAAATAATTTCTAATTTCTATCCCTGGTTTGGATCAGGAGAATATATTCTCATCATTATAAATTTTTAAAATTTTAATACAAAATACAAATAAATAATTTAATTTTTTTTAATCTCAAAATAATAATAAAATTAAAAAATAGTATTCTAAAAATATTTTATTCAACTTTTGACTTTCATCTAAAAATATCTCATTTCATCTCATCTCATCTTACTATCCAAACAAAACCTATATCTTAAATTATTAAAATCATTTTTATTAATCCACCAAATTTTAACAGCTCTCAATATCTCATCATCTTTTAATATTTCCATTTAAATCAATGACATATAATAAGATCTTAATCATCCATATTATGATTTTAATTTTAGTAATTTAAATTACAAAAATTGAATCGATATCTCTATTAATGGCATTCGAATGATTAGCTAATGATTAAGAAATAATTATTAAATTTATTGTTGTATTGGAGGAGAAGTTAATGAGAAAAATATTTAGCAATGGCACATAAGAGCCTAAGCTTGTATTAAATATTTAACGGGCCTAAGAGGATCAACGTGACTTGAGAATTTAATTTGAAGCTTGATTTTGAGCTTGGCCCAGTTGACTATGTCAGTGAGAGAAAAACAACACATTATGATTGAGATGTTGATGATTGAAATAATAAAGAAGTGCGTGAATATAAAGTCTATGTTGTTTAGTAATCACATGTATATTGCTAGCGGTAAAATTTATTTTATAAAGAGTTGGAATATCAACATCATCACAGCTAAATTCAAAGACAATTGCCAATACTAAGTTTATATTTAACATTAATTAAATTGTGACGCTCTTGTACCTCTTATTGAAATGGAATGAATACTTAGAGCGTTGGGATACATAATACAAGATTATATATTCTCATTCATAATAGTTTATATGTAATGCATCCTAAAATGTAATTGAAAGGGGGTCCAACTTGCCCGGGCCCGAGCCCACAAGATCACCAGGCCCAAGGCCCGTTACCCGCACCCACCTCGACGCAGCATCCGAATCCAACTGGGAGACCGAAATCGGGGACGAGCCGAGTCCCTGGTTATCCCGATCTGGGCAGGAAATGGTTAAACCGGCTTCGAGAACATGCTAAGGGCAGAACGGTGGCTCACGTGCTGGTGTATCTCCTGAACCCGTCTCCCATCAAGACCACTCCCGCATTTATGAACGACAGACAGCCGCCGGCCTGCATTCCTCCCCTTTTTAATGCGGAGACGCCACAGACGTACACCATTAATTACTAAATTGACAAAAGATACGGCAACATTTAATGCCCCTGTCCAAAGGGGGCTAATTAAGCATTAATTGAGAGGATACTCAATTAATGCGATGGGACCGACCGAATCAGACCAGGTTTTCTTATCGAGGATGACGGACGAGTAATGCCCCGATTTCGGCGCTCTCAGACCCTCCTCCCAGGGGGGACACCTATAAATAACACTCAACCAACGACGGAAGAGAGGTACGCTCACAAATTCTCTTATTCCCTCTATCACATATCTTCTCTCATACACTAACTTGATCGTCGGAGCGGTCCCGGACCCCGACCCCTCTTGTCCTTGTTTCGCAGGTTATCATCACACGGGATTCGGTAGACAAGATAGCAGAATACGTCCTTAACAGTTATTAATATTATGCAATAATTGTAGGAAAATAAGGGTAACAAAGTTATGAATATTAAAATAAGGTCTAATCTTCAATTGAGGTTCAGCTCCTCTTGTCGGTTCCATCGGTCCATCCTAGTCGTTCTTGCCTGATCTTAATACGACTCCTATCATTCTGGTGAGAATGGCAATGAGACTACCATAGTGACATTTTTTTAAATTTAGTAAGTTAACAACCAACATGCACAAATATAAAGTATGCATGATAGATGGAATATATGAAATGCATGTTATATAGGAAATCAATTTTTTTTTCTCATCCAGGTTCCTCAACATTTAAAAAAAAAATTTAATGCACATTTTCTTATAGACAACATTTTTCAATAACACTTGATCGTTATTAATCCATCGTCAACATTAACATGAATATTAATAATAACAATATAATGTGTGGGATCATCATAGTTCTCTACATGCACAATGAGTACTTGTTGGTGATCATAGTACAAATCATATTGAAATTATGTTGTCTGCATACTCAATTTCACTATATTGATAATATAACCAATGTTTTAATATCGTACTGATAGGCGTATCGATTAAGGTACTGAAACGAAATATTTAGATATCGGTACCATTTAATATACCATTTCAGAATAGTGTATATAAAAATAAATTATATATACACATATAAACTATAAAAAGATAAAATTACTAATTGTTTTATGATTCATACAACTAAAATATACATTATATATATATATAAAAAAATTACAAATCTATATAAAAAATCACTTTACAATAAAAAATGAGTTGTTTGTCAATGAGATTATCGCTTTATTGTTACTCACTCCAGATTAGACAGAGAAGTTACACCAAAAAAAAATTTTCATCATAACCTTTTGGGATTGTGACAAACATAGTCTTCATGCCATGCTTAAAATATTTTTCATGATATGCATTTATAAGTATGCTTCATATAAAAAGGACAATTTTGTATAACATGCTCAAATGATAAAAAATGCATTATCATGTAAGTAACTAGCCACGTATGCAATATATCCTATACCATGATGTTTTATGCTCATATGACATTTATATCATGAATGTGACATCTTTCAATAGAGCACAAATAACTTATCAAAGTGTAAGTTAAATGCTAACTTACTAACTTTTTGAGTTAGAGAATTGATGTGATTATAAAAAAAAGTATTCTAAATTAGGATTTGAACTTCTAAAGAATATGTAAGGCTGTACAAAATGATCAACCCTGTTTAACCGACTCGCTTTTCGATTGATTCCGATCGTTAAGTTTGAAATCGGAAACGGGTAATCCCCGTTACGCGATAACCATATTTCCCCCTATTTCATTTTCACGTTCCTAGGCTCCAGTGATAAAGCCTTCCCGCGACCTCGTATCTTCTCCCCCTCGAATACTCCTCCCATTTTCAATTCTTCTCGTCGTCAGGTCATCCCCGTCGGCACCAACTCTTCATCGTCAGCTCTTCTTTATCGTTGGTGAGGGTTCTGTCTTCATCTCCCATCGTCATCTCCAGATTTTTCACTCCAAATCGTGACCTCTCTTCCAGATTCTCTACTCCAAAAAAGGGTTTTTCTCTCCAGGTAAATCGAGTCGCTTATCGACACTATCGTCGTCACCAAGAAGCCCACCACTGTTGGTTTCACAGCCAAGTCCTCCAAACCTAAACTCAGCCCTAACCCTAGCCCCGTTGTTTACTCTGGTGTTGGGTCCTTGGAAAGTTCGCTTGGCGATGTTAATGATGACGACCACGAGGATGAAGACGACGAAAATGATGTAGGGTTTGATGGAAGAGTTGCAAGGAAGCATCAAATGGATTTTGGGGAATTGGCGAGAGCTATATTGAAGTTTGGGGAGATCTACAAGAGGATTGAGAGCTCGAAGCACAAGCAGATGATGGAGCTGGAGAGGCAAAGGATGGAGTTTACTATGGACCCATTAAGTTTGAAATCGGAATTAGAAACGTCTTTCTATCTGCTTTTTCGTTGCCTAGGGTTTGAAATATATATATATATATATATCGGTTAATCGGCTTATCGATTAACGGGTAAACGGAAGATGCATAAAAAAAACGGGTCAAGTTGCAAATGGGTCGGGTCGGGTCGGGTCGGTGTACAGTCCTAAGAATATGTTTATAATCAAATGGTTCAAGAATTCAGTATCTACAAAATTGTTCCTATACTAGCAAAATTCCTCTAAGATCATAAATTTTCACAGTTTGCACATGGGTCCTAAAATTTACCAAAATTTACAAATTTCATACTTGTTACGTTATAAAATCATCTATGCCTTTAGAATTGCAAGATTCAAATCACAACTACATCAATTACATCGAACCCATGGCATGCATTTCATTAAGACATATATGTGATTTCATCTATTTAACCTCTATGGATGCTTCTGTGCTCAAACTCATCAAGAGTCAACTATAATTATATGCACAAATTAAAACTTAGACTCAAGGTCACACAAGTTCATCTCAACACCTAGACATGGCTTAAAAGCTAAACATCATTAAACCATCAATTAAGCTTGCATGATGTTTCTAGCCTTCTTTACCAAGAGATCTTTTGAAACCTAACTTAATCATGGATATAACTTAATCATGGATATAACTTAATCATGCACATTATTCAAGCCTAAACAAATTAATCAAAACTTCATGAATTAAACTTAACCGAAGCAAAACCAAAACATGCTAGATGATTAATACAATATATGAATTTAAAACTTATCACCACATGCTTCCAACCTCAAATTTCAACCTTCAAAATTCATCCTAGGACATTAGTGAAGCATATAAAATTATATAAAGATATGTCACGACTAAAAATTAAACCCAAAACAAGCCATGCATTTAATAATTTCAATTTAACCTGATTTTGAACCTAGTATGGTAATCCTAAAATTAGGGATGTAAGGAGATCGAACTGGACCGGGACGAGACATTCGGTCCAGTCCGATTCATTTTTTGCATGGATCAAACATTTTCAGTCCGGTTTCAGTCCATGGCATTTCCTCCCTGGACCAGACCTGACCGAATGACTCCTTTTTTTTGTTTTATATATATATATATATGTATATATATAAATAATAGTATATAAATTATAATATTAATATTAATATAAATTAAGAGTGGTAGTATAATAAATTAATATATAATATATATTCTTATAATATTAATATATTATAATTTATAATAGATGACTAGTTGTAGTATAAAAATTATAATTTATAATTTTTTTTTACTTTGTCAAATTAGATTATTTTTTCTTTTGCCAATTATTTTAAGAGTAATTTTTTAAATATTATTTGGTTTAAATTTGTGATAAATACGTAAATTGGGCTGAAAATAATTAAATTTGGGTTAAAAATTATTTTTCATCATTGTATTTGATTAAATTTAATCTATTAAATCATATCAAGTGCTCTTGGACCGGACCGGACCACCCCTGAATCAAATTGGACCGGACCGATATGAACCTAATAGGAGTTTGATCCGGTCCAAGATGGAAAATTTTTTTGACCGAATAAAATCGGTCCATATTTTTCCCGGACTATTTACACCCCTACCTAAAATAGATTTAATCAACCTCACTCTCATGCCATAAATTGAAACCTAACATATCATTCTAACATTTAACAAAATATAATGCAAGAACAGAAAATTGTAACCTTTAAGCTTCAATTCACACAACCTACTTGGCTTCAACTATTTTCCCACACAATAAGTGTTTGCTCTCAAGAATACTAAAATAAATGCTTTGAGTGGTGTGAGGGAGTGAGGTGTAAATAGAGGTATTTATAGGGTTCATTGGAGGGGCGAGAGGTGAGAGGCATGGCAATGGTGAGGTTTGGGATTGGTGGAGGTGGGCAATGGAGCTATAAATGCTAAAAATTAGATTTTGCCATCCTTATGCACTATTTAAGTGCCCTATAACTTTATGATTTCTTTGAAGGCAAGTGATACAAAGAGTCTATGAGTGCATGGATGCCTTGGTTCAATTTTTAAAACAAAACAAAAATGATTTCCAAGAGGAAATCATGCTAGTGGCCAATGGTTTTGATTCCACCAAGCTGACCATTTTTGCACTTTTTTTTTGTCTCGTCTATGTGGTCTATTTTACAAGCATGATGACAATCATTTGAATCCTTTTCAAATGAGGAAAGAAGGTTGGATTGCCTGCCATGTTATTAAGGAGAATCATAATTATTGAAGTCAAAACACAAAAAATCTGTAACAACCAAGTGATTACTGAGAATCAAGTAAATTTGTGACAACCAAAAAGATTTAGTTCATATGTTCTTATAAATTCAATTTTGTAACTTCTGTATATTTTAAACTATAGAGTGTTTGTATACTTTACTAATATAGAGTTCTAGTTGTGTATATATGTACTCTGTTTACAATTTAATGAAATTGAGGAAAGTTTTCATCAAGCAATGTTCCATTTTTCTCTATATTGTATCAGACGACCTACCTCTAACGAGATCATGATCCAGTTCCCACAACATGTTTCTACCTTCGAAAATTCCTTAATTGTTTTTAACATCACTGCTCAAATTAATAAGAAACTCACACCCTCCATATTTTTCCAATAGCGTGCTCAATTTGAGATATTGTTAATTGGGTACGACCCAATGGACTAAGTCAATGGTGACTTATAGTGTCCTCCCTCTGATAGCACACCTACAGCTTCCTCTCAAGAAATCTATTGGGTTAGACAAGATAAGCTTATTCTCAGTACTATTATTGTATCTACCTCCCCCAACATCACTTCACTCATTGCAACAGCCAAAACTTCTCAAAAAGCGTGGAAGGAATTGAACACCACGTATGCAAGTCGATCGTGTACTAAGGTAATGCAGTTGAAAGAAGAACTTACCTTGATTCAACAAGGAAATTGTTTAATCCCGGACCATATTCATAATGTCAAAGCCTTGGCTAATGAAATAGCACTCATAAATCATCTTATTTCCAATTTATCCTCTATGTCCTCAATAAACTTGAACCTAATTTTAGGAAAATGGTTGCTCCCATTTGGGTAAGAGAGAAGTCCTTTATATTTGAAGAACTTTATGACTTAATTGTTGGTCAAGAGAATTATTTTCGCCACATAGAGGCAGCTGCACAAAATGTGGTTGCCGCTGCAAACTTCACAGTGAGGAATAATGGAGGTACAAGAGGACAACAACAACAACGTACCAATTTCAGGCAAAATGGGTCTCATAATCATAGTTTTGAATTTCATACTGTACCAAAACAGTGGCCGGTAGGGTTGTAAAAAGACCGAACTGGACTAGCGGACTGAACCGGACCGATTGGATAGGATTGGACCGGACCGGTTCGAACTGGTCCGGTCCGAGAAATTTGTGGACCGATTCTATTCGGTCCAAGAATTTTCTCACCCTGGATCAAACCAAACTCCTATTCGGTCCATACCGATCCAGTCTAATTCGTTCTAGGGGCGGTTCGGTCTGGTCTAATGGTATCTCATATGAAAGAATGAGGTAAATTTAATTTAAAATTTTGCAATGATCAAATATTTTTTTTGTCCAAATTTAATTATTTTCAGTCTAATTTACGTATTTATCATATATTTAAGTCAAAAAATATTTAAAAAACTTACTCATAAAAAAATGACAAAAGAAAAATAATCTAAATAAAAAAATAGGACTCTAATATTACCTTTCCCAACCAATACAAGTCTCACACCTAAGTGGAATGGATAACTTTTCTAATTTATCGATGCATATCCAGTAACTATATCTTCTAACACATGTCATGGGATTGTGCGCCGATAAACCGTAAAACAGCTTTAATCTTCAAGGCCTCAGTCATGGGCTTGTTCTTCCCAAGTCCTAAATATGCCTTTCAGAACTTCTATTATTTTCCAGAAATGAGAAATGATATTTTATGTTTATCTTTTCGTTGTTTCACCTTATTATATACGTTGTTTAATTTGATAATATATTATAATTTATATTTTTATACTATAACTAGTAAACTATTATAAATTATAGGGGTGTAAAAAGACCAAACCGGACCGGACCGGTTGTCTCGGACCGGTTGGAGTTTGGTCCGGTCCCAAAAATATATGGACCGGAAAATTCCGGTCCGGTCCCGGTCTTGGGAGTTCATCCCCCTGGACTGGACCGAATCCCTATTTTTTTAAAATTTTTTTTTAAATATATGTATATATAAATAATAATATATAAATTTTAATATTAATATTAATATATATTAATATATAATATATACTCTTATAATATTAACATATAAATAATAAGCATATTATTATTATTTAATATATTATTACTAATTTATTATTATTTACTAACATATAAATATATAATATACTAATGTAAATTGTAATAATATTATTACTTATTAGTTATAGTTTATTAACATATACTAATGTAATAATATTATTAGACTATTAGATTATTAGTTATAGTTTACTAATATACTTAATATTTAATATTAACTAATATATTAATAGATAATATATACTCTTATATATTAATATATAAATAATAAGTGTATTATTATTATTTAATATATTATTAATAATTTATCACTATTTACTAACATATAAATATATAATATACTAATGTAAATTGTAATAATGTTATTACTTATTAGTTATAGTTTATTAACATATACTAATGTGAAAGTGTTATTAGACTATTAGACTATTAGTTATAATTTACTAACATACTTAATATATAATATATACTAACATATTAATATATAATATATACTTTTATAATATTAACATATTATAATTTATAGTAATTAAATTTGGACCAAAAAAATATTTGATTATTGTAAAATTATATATTAAATTTAGCCAATTAAATCATATGGGGCACCCCTGGACCGGACCGGACCGCCCCTGGACCGAATTGGACTGGACCGGTATGGACCGAACTCCTGTTCGGTCCGGTCCAGGGTGAGAGAATTCTTGGATCGAATGAAATCGGTCCACAAATTTCCCAGACCGAACCGAACCATTTACACCCCTAATAAATTATAATATGTTAATATTATAAGGGTATATCGTATATATTATATATTAATATGTTAATATATATTATCTATTAATATATTATTATATTAATATATTAATATTAATATACAATGATTTATATATACATATATTTAAAAAAAAACTTTAGTGGTTCGGTTCAGTTCAGTCCGATCCAGAGGTAGAAATCTCTTGGACCAAAACTGGACTGGAATCATTCAATCCATATATAAATTGGACCAAACCGGACTAAACTCTAACCGGTCCGATCCGGTTCGGTCCAGTCCTAGTGCTGTAAAAAGACCGAACCGGACTAGTGGACCGGACTGGACCAATTGGACCGAACTAGGACCGGATCGGACCGGTTAGAGTTCAGTCCGGTTCGGTCCAATTTATATATGGATCAGATGATTCCAGTCCGGTCTTGGTCTAAGGGATTTCTGCCCCTGAATTGAACCAGACTGGACCGAACCACTAAAGTTTTTTTTAAATATATGTATATATAAATCATAGTATATTAATATTAATATAGATTAATATAATAATATATTAATAGATAATATATATTAATATATTAATATATAATATATACGATATACTCTCATAATATTAACATATTATAATTTATAATAATTTATTAGTTGTAGTATAAAATATAATTTATAATATATTATCAAATTAAACAATGTATATAATAAGGTGAAATAACGAAAAGATAAACATAAAATATCATTTCTTATTTCTAGAAAATAATAGAAGTTTTGAAATGTATATTTAGGACTTGGGAAGAACAAGCCCATGACCGAGGCCTTGAAGATTAAAGTTGTTTTACAGTTTATCGGTGCAGGATCCCATGACATGTGTTAGATGATATGGTTACTAGATACACATCGATAAATTAGAAAAGTTATCCAATCCACTTAGGTGTGAGACTTGTATTGGTTTGAGAAGGTAATATTAGAGTCTTATTTTTTTTATTTAGATTATTTTTCTTTTGTCATTTTTTTTAGGGTAAGTTTTTTTAATATTTTTTTGCTTAAATATATGATAAATACGTAAATTAGGCTGAAAATAATTATATTTGAACAAAAAAAATTTGATCATTGCATAATTTTAAATTAAATTTACCTCATTCTCTCATATGGAATATCCTTAAATCAGACCGAACCGCTCCTGAATCGGACCGGTATGGATCGGATAGGAGTTTGGTCCGATTCAGGATAAGAGAATTCTTGGACCGAATGGAATCGGTCCACAAATTTTTCGGACCGGATTGGACCGAACCATTTACACCCCTAATGGCCGGTATAGAAATTGGGTCTTTATCCTAATTTAGACTATATTATTTACATATATATTTAGATATATATAATTTATTCACATATTAACTATTTTTTTGAAATATAATTTATATATGTATTTATATATATATATATATGTATAGACTATTCTAAAACTGTACTGGTATTGAAATATTTCGTTCCAGTGTCTTGACCGGTACGCTCACCGATACGGTATTCAAAACATTTCTCATAACCCTAATTCATCCCGACCCGAAAATACTCGATCAAATGGGAATCGCCAAAAAAAAAAGGGGGGCTACAATAACTCTAATAAAAAATGTTATCAACCTAAGTGTCAATTATGTGATCAACTCGGCCATATTGCCAAAGCATGCCCACAATTGCAATCAAGTGAATTTAGTGCAAATTGTGCCATTACACCAAATAATTAAGATTCAAAGTGGCTTCTTGATTCTGCAACGTCACATAATATCACTGGCAATTTTAGAAATTTGTCAATCCATTCTGAGTATGATGGAATTGATGAAGTGATTCTTGGAGATGGTATATGTTTGATCGTTTCACACATTGGTTCATTAGCCTTGACCTCTTATAAAAAAATATTTTATCTTTGAGATACATTATGAGTTTCCAATATTCACAAAAATTTAATTTTTGTGCATCATTTCACAAAACAAAACAACGTCTTTATTGAATTTCATCATTTCTTCTTTCTTGTGAAGGAACAGACAATTGAAGCGATACTACTAATAGGTGCATGCGAAAATGACGTTTACATGTTTCCAACTTCATTGGTGACATCCAACTCTACTATGGTTGCAAATGTATATAAAAGAACATCAATTGATGGGTGGCACAAGTGTCTTAGACACCCATCCATGAAACTTGTTCAAAAACTTGTCAATATTTTTTCTCTTTCGCTTTTCACAAAAAATTTACATTTTTCATCTAAGTCTTGCAATATCAATAAAGAACATAAACAACCATTTGAATTAACAAGTTTTAAAAGTTTCATGCCCCTTAAAATCATTTATACGAATGTTTGGGGACCCGCTCATTTTACCAATATTGATGGCTCGAGGTACTCCCTAATTTTTGTTGACCATTACACAAAATATATTTGGTTTTATCTAATGTCAACAAAATCGAGAGTTTCAATCATTTTTCCACAATTCAAAAAACTGGTTGAAAATCGCTTTCAATAATAAAAAAGAAAAAAAAAACTTTGTATTTGGATAACAATGGTGAATTTTTACGTCTAAAAAATCACTTGTCCCTTTATAGAATAAGTCATTATACTACCATTCCATATACACCACAACAAAATGGTATTTTAGAACGTCATCATAGTCATCTTGTGGAAATCAGACTCACCTTAATTTAAGATGCTTCTCTCCCCCTCACATATTAGCCCCATGCTTTTCAAACTGCCACATACCTCATCAATGATCAACCCACACCTCTTTTACAAAACAAATCACCATTTAAAGTCATTTTCAGTCAAAGACTCGATTATCTTAAACTTCAAAACACAAGTCAAGTCCGTTCCATGCATTTTCTTGGATGCTCTCAAAATCAAAATGCATATAAATGCATGGACCCTCTCACAAGCAAAATTTACATGTCACAACATGTTTTTTTTTATGAATTAAAAGAATACTTCAAATTCACGGCCTACAAATCCAAGAAAGCCCAAACAAAATACACTTAAGTCTCTCTTCTTCCAAAAGCTTCGTCCTTGTTCCACTGCACGGATGTCAACTTCCTGGGATTTCGTCGCCACAGGTGACGTAAAAAATGGTCACCGTCGTTGATGCACCGTCTCCAAGTAATATTCCCCCAAATTCTTCTCAAGAACAAGTACGCACTTCTATTAATTCCGATGCCTAAAATTCTAAAAATTTAAATTCGTGCTCTCAATCTATTGATTCAAATTTAAATTCTTCACTCATAAATGCATAACCAATACTTTCGCAGCCTATATCATCCACGCCTATACACACTGCACCACCCAAAAATCATGCTTCCCAAACCCATTCAATGACCACGTGGTCAATGAACAATATTTTCAAATCCAAGCAAATCCATGCCACTACAAAAACTTCCTTTGCTCTTAACCTTTGAACCAATGTGTGTAAGTCAAGCTATAGCTCATCTAGAATGGCGTGAAGCTATGTACAATAAGCTCACTGCTCTCATGAGACATGGGACATGGGATTTGGTCCCTGCACCTATAAACTGTAACCCAATAGAATGTAAATGAGTTTTTAGGGACAAAAGAAAGGCTGATGGCTTGGTTGAAAGGTTCAAAGCCAAACTGGTTGCTAATGGGTATAATCAACATCTTGGACTTGATAATAAAAAAATATTTAGCCTTATAGTCAAACCAGCAACCATTATGACAATTTTAACAATTGCCACTGTGAAAGTAGTAGCGGAATCAGAAATTTGCGTTAGAGGGTCAAGCAAAATTAAAATAAAATATATAAAGTATTTTTTATTCTATTTGTATATAATTTTTTATGCTATATAAAATAATTTGTAATAAGATTTATAATAAAAATAAAATATGTTTAATACAAATTATATATTAAAAAAGTATATAATATGATAAAAACATATCATCATAATAAAAATACATTAAAAATATATTAGAAATCATCAAATTTATTTTTTTAGTTTTATTTTTATCTATAATAAAAATATGTCATCATGTTATTATATCATTTTATTTTATATGGGATGTATTTTATTTTTAAATTAGATTAATTTTGTAAAGGGAGACCAAAATAATTTTTAAAGAGAGGGTCAACACAAAATAAAATTAATATTATCTTACAAAATAATAAAAAAATAAATATATTTTTAAAATTTTCAATTTCTTTTTTAAAAAAGACATATATAATTTTTTTTTTTCATTTTTTTTATAATATGGTTGGGGCTCGTGGGAAGGGGGGCCCAGCGTGACTCTGCCACTGTGTGAGTTGATGGGAGTTGAGACAAATGGATGTCAATAATACATTTTTGCATGAAAAATTGACATAAATAGTATACATGATGCAACCTTGGCTTTAAAGACTTGTTCAAATTTGATTATGTGTGGAAATTAAAAATATATATATTTATGGGTTTAAACAAGCCCCACGTGCTTGGTATTCAACTTTGAAGAGTGCGCTTTTTGAATTTGGTTTCCATAATTCATAGGTTGATTCGTCCCTATTTATATATTGACATGACTCAATTATTTACTATTTATTATTTTCTTATATATGTTGATGACCTTGTCTTACAAGAAGTGACAAAAAGTTTGTGAGATCAATTATTGATAAACTTGGTACTAAGTTTTCATTGAAGGATATGAGTGCTCTTCAATTTTCTCTAGGGTAGAATTCATTAATATTTATGCGGGATTGTTCTTATCACAACACAAGTATATTCGGGAACTTCTTGAAACAACAAATATGAGTGGTGTAAAAGATGTCTCCACACCTTTCTCAACAAGCACCCCACTTCAATTAATAGATGGCACTACAACTGGACGACACTGAGTTTGGAATGGTAATAGGTATTCTTCAATACCTTTCTTTGACACGCTTGGATATCTCATTTGTAGTCAACAAACTCTCACAATTCATGCATAAGCCAACAATCACTCACTGGACAACAACCAAAAGGCTTATGAAATATCTAAACAAACAATATTCCATGACATTCAACTCAAAAAATCAATTGGTTCATACTTAACAACATACAATGATGCTGACTGGGCAAGAAACAAGGACGATCGAACTTTTACTTTAGCTTACATCACCTTCCTTGGTTCGAATCCTATATCACGAAGTTCTAAGAAATAAAAAACTGTTGCGCGTTCCTCCATGGAGGTTGAATATCACGCATTTGCAAACGAAGCATCGGAAACTATGTGGCTATGAAATCTTTCCCAAGAACTTGGTTTTCCACTCAAGTCAACACCTTTTATTCTTTGTGATTATTTTAGTGCCACTCATTTGAGTTTCAATCTAATCCAACACTTAATGATGAAACATATTCAAATCGATTTACATTTTGTGCGCGATCTAGTTCAAAAAGGAAGTCTCAATGTTCGACATGTTCATATTAAAGATCAACTGGCCGATTTATTGACAAAGTCACTCTCAAAAGAGTGGACATAATCTCTAAGGCTTGAGATTGGTCTAGCCAATAGTAGCTCAATCTTGCGGGGGCGTACTAAGGAGAATAAGAATGATTAAAGTCAGAAGACAAAAAAATTGTAACAGTCAAGTGATTGCCAAGAATCAAGCAAATCTATGATGGCTAAGAAGATTTAATTCATACGTTTCTTCTAAATTCAATTTTGCAACTGATGTATATTTTAAACTAAAGAATGTTTGTATATTTTCTTAAGATAGAATTCTAGTTGTGTATATATATATATACTCTGTTTACAATTCAATGAAATTGAGGAAAGTTTTCATTAAACAATGTTTTATTTTTCTCTATGTGTGACCATACACAAGCAAAAAATGAGGAGGAAGCAAAGTGATGGTGGTAGCCAAGTGATGCCTAGTGCCAATGCTAATCGGTTTTGGCATTTCCTTGGGAAAAAATAGGTCAATATACTTATGAGTGCTTGAGTGACCTTTTAGGAATTTTAGAGAAGGGGTGGCGGCACGTGGAGATGAATTAAAAAAGAGCGAATTTTTTTTCAAGAAACTAAGAGCAATTTGATTGGCTCCAACTAGATTTTCTAAGGAATTGGTTGCATTTTGGATTAGTTTTATGGAGGTACTTCGTCCATTGCTAAAACTCCCATAAGTGATGTGGTGAGGCGTGATAGGTGCAATTGCCCTTGAGAAAATCATGAAAAATGGTGTGAACTAGGGGTTGATTAGGTGCAATGTACAAGAAGGTGCACATAGATGCCGATTGGTGCTCAATTGGGCATTGACATAACTTTGATTCTATTAAAAAGTATTGGGTTAAATCTAATTTTTTAAGTTGGTCTAAGAAGAATGCAAATAAATAATAGAAATTAAATATTTTAGATTATAATTAAAATTAATAAAAAAATTAAAAATATAGTTTAGAGGTTACTAATCATGCGTGAGATGATTAGTATTTCTTAAGTCAAGTTAGAAGCTTAGTCATAGATAAGTGGAAACCCTAGGGACGCGAGGCACGTCTTGAACTTGTAGAAAAAATATTGGTGTAGTGCATGTGGGCTTCACTTAAAAGGATAAGAATGACTGACAAAACTTTTGGGCCTTGGTATGGTGCATGGTAGGCCATTTGTGTAAGCCTTAGAGGTGGGCTTGGTTGTCAGTTATATAATAGGATTTAAGGGTTCGTCTAAGGTTTATCAAAAAAATAAAAGAGAACAAGACAAAGAAAAAGAAAAAAAAGGGCTTCATAAGGCCTCGAGGGCCTACCGAGTTGGGATTCAAGTCTGTCTAAGGTTGGGCGGAAGGCCTTTACCCTTATCAAGTCCCAAAGTCTTCAGGCCTACTATTCATTGGTCCTAGTTTCTAAGGTTCTTAAAGAGGGGTCTAAAACCTTATAAATCCAAATGGGTTTAAGCTTATGGGACATATTCCTATTACATCACATTAAGTTATATTTGGATAATAAGAAGTGTTGAAAAGTATTATAAATAAAAATAAAAATAAAAATAATTAAATATTTAATAATAATAAAAAATAATAAATTAATTAATACTAATGAAGTATTATAAGAATATTTGAAATATTCTCATTGTCAAACGTAGTCGTGAAAATGCTTAATTTAACACTTTTGAACTTACCCTAAAATTATCTATACTTAGCCTTTTATGCTGAGGGCATTAATAATGCCAAGTGTCATTATAATTTTGGCTTTCTGATAGTAAATTCTAAAATAAAATACTAGAACTCTTTTAATAATTCTATTTAAATCTATAGTGTGATAATGTGATTCCTAAGTTAAAAAGAAAAAATCCTAAGATTTTCATATAAAATAAAAAATAAAAATAGAATCGTCATCTTACAATAACTAGGATTGAAGAAGTTAATCTCATATCTTAATCAACCTTTCAAGTGGGGTGTTAGATTAACATGGCAAATATAAATTAGAGTTTCATATTAATTTTTATTACTTATTACAAAAAAATTAAAATATAATTAAAATTTATATTATAATTGATGTCAAAAATTTTTAGATGATGTGTTAAGTTTATTATTAATTAGTCTTAATTTTTATGGTATTATTATGCTTGTAGACTTTAAGGGGTAAGATTGACTTTTCAAAAGATAAATAATTAGGTGCTGATTGTTTTCAAAAAATATTTCATCTTATTTTATTTCATCTCATATAATTATTACACTTGTTTTAAATTCTAATATAAAATAATATAAAAAATCTAATTTTTTCAAATCTTAATATAAAAATTATATTATAATAATATTTTATTTAATTTTTCATTTTAATTTTAATTTATATTATTTCATTTAAATCTTATTTCTAAAAATAAAAAGGGCTAAACAAGAAGGTGAAAAGATTAATATCGGAAAAAATGGGAAATACTTGGAAATGTAAAGAGATGTGGGGAGGAAAGTCTAAATATCCCCCTGTAATAATAACTCAATAAAAGCAGGTCTGGTCAAAACCCTAGAAATCAATAACTCAGAGAACGTAGCCAGATTCCTCTTCGCGCGAACTCTCATCAGACACCTCGTCACCCGCACGGATTTTGTTCCCACTAAATATTTGCCCATTCATTAGATCAAGGTATATCCCCGGTTTTTTCCTCTACCTCCACCATTTTTACTTCAACCACGATCTTCTCTATATCCTCTGCAAATTCTTTTTTTATTTTTTCCAATTTTTGGTGGGGAATTAAGGTTTTAAGGGGCTTTTGATCTCTCAGATCTACGCTTTAATTAGCCTCTATTCGTTCGTATCCGGGCCTTTTATATTAACAATTGTAGTTTAACTGAGTTGACCTTGAACTCGACGTTGCGCTCTCTAATTAATATCTGTTTGTCTCGACGGAGAATATTTCTAGGACAACTTCGCGGGGGTCTCTTTCTTTTTCTTTACGCCCTAAGATTTATGGTTTTTGTTTTACCGCTGGTCGAATTCTCTTGTAGTTGTAGGAGTTCTTTTAAATAATAACAACATTTGTTATTGAGCTTTTCGTTGAAATGACTATTTGGCCTCCTAACTAGGTGTTACCTCTTGTATACCCTACTTGGGTTGTGCCTATTCTTATTAACACAATCTCTTATAAAAAGAAAAAAGTTTCCGGTTTATGATCTTGAAAAGTGATGGTATTGTGCGACATGCATAGGAACGTGTGGGAAGAATGAGGTGCCTTAGCTGAGGGCATTGAATTTTACACTGGCTGTGTAAAAAGCTTGCGTTTTAGGTTCGGTGGGTCAGGAAGCGGTGGCAAGGAGTAAACGGCCACCCTGGTTCGATTAAAGTTGGGATTTGGTTCCCGGTGTGATTGAAATTTGTGTGCAATACTATTTTGTAGTTCAAGGTTTACTTTCAATTACGTTGTTGCCCCCATAAATTTGAAGAGTTTGTTCTTTATAGTTTAAGTGGAACTTATTAGTTTATGGGCGAACGAAGGAATTTCTTGTAAGTGTGTTGAACTAGATAATATGGAATGAATGCACCGATATGTCTATTTTGATTGTGTAATTGATGGTTCAGGGAGTTCAGTTGATTTATTTGGGTGTGAAATTTGATTTTGGCTTCATATTCTGGACCAGTTAACCATCTTCACATTTTGCAATATATGGATTCCTACTTCATCAAAAGTAAAAAAAAAGAAAAAACATTGCAATATCCCTCGAGTACTTTTGAATATGGCATCTTTATCGTGTAATGGTCATACAAGTTTCTTATCCTTTTGAACTTGGGCTATGCCTATTCTTATTAATACAATCGTTTACTTATAAAAAAAAGTTTCTTATCCTGTAAAAGAGTCTATACCTGCTGAGTTGTTGGGTTGAACTGAATTTGGCCAATCCATATGGCTATGTGTAGCTATTTAAAAAAAAATGAGTGGGATCTTTTCTTATCAATTTGTGCGTTGATTAGTAACAGAATATCAATACAGTTCTTCTAATGGCCGGTCAGAGGAACACTTATGGCAAGAGAACCCATTCTCAGTCTGACTATTCAGACAATGGAGGGAGTAAAAGGAGGAATCCTGGTGATGATAGAGATCAATTTGTTATCGATTCAGAAGATACTGTTTACCGGTACTTGTGCCCTGTAAGAAAGATTGGAAGTGTTATTGGTAGGGGAGGAGAAATTGTCAAGCAGTTGAGGGCAGACACTAAATCAAAGATTAGGATTGGCGAGACAGTGCCAGGATGTGATGAGCGTGTTGTTACCATCTACAGCTCCAGTGACAAGACTAGTGCCTTTGAAGACGGTGGTAATCATGTTTGTCCGGCACAGGAAGCTCTTTTCAAGGTACATGATAGAGTTGTTGCTGAAGATTTGCATGATGATGAGGACTCTGATGGAGGTCACCAAGTTACGGCTCGTCTTCTTGTTCCATCTGATCAGATTGGCTGTGTCATTGGAAAAGGCGGGCAGATCGTTCAGAATATTCGTGGTGAGACTGGAGCCCAAATTCGCATTCTTAAGGATGAGCATTTGCCTCCTTGTGCCTTGAGCTCTGATGAGCTTGTACAGGTAATCTGGTTGGATTTTGCTGAAACGTCTCTTATGTTGCTTGGATTTACACACTAAAATAAAATTTATATGCTTTTATCGCGGTCTTCTTTTGGACCTGTTTTAGGTTCTGTTGTGGGAAATTATAAATTTTTTTACTGAAGAAATTGTATCTTTTATATTATGGAGAGGAGATGTCTACCCTTTTGACTGATGCTGGGGTAGTTAGTATTTCTTATTAAATTTTTTGCATTCATTCTCCTTGTAAAATACATATGATAGAGACTTGAAATAATGTGTTGGAGTTTTTTTTTTTCCAATGTTTATATTAGAGTACGGGAGAGAACCTTATAATTTGGAGTGTTTGATCATATATTTGTTATGTGTTGTAGATATCTGGGGAAGCGCCTGTTGTGAAGAAGGCTCTGCATCAAATCGCATCTCGCCTGCATGATAATCCATCACGATCTCAGCACTTGCTCACTTCTTCTGTGCCCAATATGTATGCATCTGGTGGTTCGTTAATGGGTCCCAGTGCTGGTGCCCAAATTGTGGGTATAGCGCCACTGATGGGTTCTTATGGAGGATACAAGGGTGATACTGGAGACTGGTCACGCTCCTTATACTCGGCTCCAAGGGATGAAGCATCTTCAAAAGACTTTTCTCTTCGTCTAGTTTGTCCCACTGGCAACATTGGAGGCGTGATTGGCAAGGGTGGTGTCATAATCAATCAGATCAGACAGGATTCTGGGGCAGTCATTAAAGTTGATAGTTCCAGTGCTGAAGGAGATGACTGCTTAATAACCATCTCAGCCAAGGAGGTAAATTTTTCTCTATGTTTGTATATGTTTTGTGGGCACATGAATTTAAGTTTAACATGGCAGCAGTCTAAGGATATCTAGAATGCTATTTCAGTTTTTCGAAGACACGTATTCTCCCACCATACAAGCTGCTGTGCGCTTGCAACCCAGGTGCAGCGAGAAAGTTGAAAGAGATTCAGGAGCTGTCTCATTCACAACCCGCTTACTTGTCCCGACTTCACGAATTGGCTGCCTTATTGGTAAAGGAGGATCTATTGTAACTGAGATGAGGAGACTTACCAAAGCTAATATTCGCATACTCTCAAAGGAAAACCTGCCCAAGGTTGCATCTGAAGATGATGAGATGGTGCAGGTAAGGCATCAGTGTGGGTTTTTGGAAATGTATCTTTTCCTAATTATTGTCATAAAAAATGGGTGGGAGCCCCATATAATCATCAATGCATTTCTTTATATAGAGAAATGGTTTGATTTACCTAATGGATGCTACTTAATGTTGATAATCAGATTTCTGGAGACCTAGATATTGCCAAGGATGCTCTTATACAAGTAGTTACACGATTGAGAGCTAATGTTTTTGATAGAGAGGGTGCAGTGTCTGCATTCCTTCCTGTTCTGCCTTATCTGCCTATGTCAGCAGAAGGTTCCGATGGTATAAATTATGAGAGTAGAGATAGTAAAAGACATGGACGTGGACATTCTTATTCTGGTGGCTATGGTGGCTCGGGTGACGTGGCAGCTGCTGACAGTT
The DNA here is from genome assembly GCA_036898215.1 of Platycarya strobilacea. Taxonomy (NCBI): domain Eukaryota; kingdom Viridiplantae; phylum Streptophyta; class Magnoliopsida; order Fagales; family Juglandaceae; genus Platycarya; species Platycarya strobilacea. The sequence goes on from CM072546.1 coordinate 3,567,114, forward strand.
ATGGAGGTTATGGTGGTTCACAGGTATTTTCTTATCTGGTCATATGGATGTTTACTGACTTCTAAATTTATTCCGGGCAAGATGCTAGTACTAAAATTCCCATCCTGGTTATTTTTCCATATTCTGTATAACACACACACACACACACACCCACACCCCCCCCCCCCCTCCCCTTACACACCCCCCTACACATTCTTGCTGCAAACAAAGCAATCCCATCCAGAGGGGTGGTTTTCATTTTATTGCCTTGCTAGTCTAACTCTAGTACTTTATTTGTTAGTGAGTAGTCAATTCAATGCATTGAAATATGTGAATCTGTTTTATTTTATTTTTTTATTTTTTGTGAATAAACGTGTGAATCAGTTGCCATTGCTTTCGTATCTGTTCTTTTTGTTTGAGGGATAATTTTGCATGATTTGTAGATTGGAGGTAGTGGCAGTGCTTATGGAGCTTATGGCAGTTATTCTTCAGGGCGTACTGGTAGCTCTGGGTAATAATTTTCTTCCTTCATTATTCATCTATATACTTGGCCTGTGACTTCTTTTTGTTTTTTCGTACATTTATATGAGTGGTTATTGGCTAATTAGTTCTGTTCCAAATGCAGTGGAAAGAATGCTTGAGGTTGGCGGCCAGTATAAATCCGCCATTTTCTTTAACCTTTCTGAATATAAATCCAAAAAGTTTCATTTTAAATGTCCTATAATGCAAAATGAATGTCTGTTTTAGACTCTTTTGTATGCGTGCTGGAAGTTTCTAGTGTTGATTTGTATGGTCATTGTTTTCGATTGTCCTTTCTGAAGCTCCTAGAGTCTGATATTACCTTTGTTACCAGGTTGTCAGGCCAGACCCCTGTTTCTCGTCGGAGAAACTATGGTTACTAGTTTTTGTTGGTTGGTGCCTGCAGGTAGAGTCTAGTTTTCATTCATCCTTTTCCTTGTCTGTTGATATAACCGGCTATTTCCTCTAACATAGCCCAGTCGCATATTAATGACAGTTTGATATCATAACCTGTCCAATCTCCGTGTAGAATTCTGATGCTCTTGTTTTCCCTTTGTTGCCTTTCCCTCCCCAACGAAACAGCTGAGATCTATGAAGCCTGAAGCCAGCCCACTGCCTCTTTTGACGAAGCCTACTGCCTAAACCAGAAGACCAGTTGAACCAGGGTTTGACATACTGATGGCCTACCTTGACGCTTCTACTTAAGAGTGGAGATCTTCTATACATCTAGATTTGCCACGTCCACGACTCAAAAATTTCCCAAGCTTAATATCTTGTGCACCCATGAACCTATATATCCGGATTGCCTTTTTCTGTTTTTCTTTTCCAGTTCACATTTAGGTCAACTGAAAACCTTGTTGCTCCCAGCCTTTAGTTGTTGGATTTGTTTACATTATATTTCTCAGCTGTGTAGTCTGATCTTTTGTGGTTCTTTTAACTTTGCTGGAATTGTGTTGATCTTCTGAAATATCAAAAATAAAAAAGACTCTTATCTACTGAAACCAAACTGATTATGCTTGAATGCAGCAGGAGCTCTCATGTTATCTCAATTTCAGGATTGATATTTTTCCTTGTGCCCATCTAAAAGCAGATACAAACATACCCTGCTATATTGAGCTTTATAATTTTTAGTTGTGACATCCATCTGTATCTGTGAAACTCTAGCTCTGATGAGTCTGATTGAAGGTAGCTCTATCTGGTGTTCATTTTCATGATTGTCTATTGACTCTTTGAGCTAGTCGAACTGCTTGACAACAGCATTCAGTAATGATAGTACAGCGAAATATTTTACTGAAGCTGCGGCAACAGTATTAGCTAGGCATGGGTTGGTGATTTTGGATACATCTATTTTGAGGATAGGATCAGGTTTGCACCCAATACTGCTTGTCTTTCAGCTCCAATGATGTGTGTGGCTGAACTACTGAAACTCATGCTTTTTTAAAAGTTCTATTTGGCGGTTGCATTTGAGACTGAAATATTTTGTGATACTGATGGAGTTCATGGCTGAAGTCGGTTATAAAGATGCCAGGTTTTAAGGGTCCTGGTAGCTGGGAAATTTTATAGTGCATGCTTTTAGAGGCGGATTTGGAGATTTGTTGATAAATGATGATTCTTGGGACTTGTTAAAAAAAGGTTGATACATGATGATACTTGGGGTAGGTCAGTTCTCTTCACACCCATAAAGAGTGGGCCCAATGGGATGCAAATTACTAGCTCACCAAATATTGTTAATATAAGTTTCATGTGCTATTCCTTTTGCAGGTTCCACAAGTATCGTCTTCTTCATAGAAGGCAGGTAAAACCTAAGAACGAACATCGTAAACAGGTAAGTTCTAATTTGGTTTGTGGAGAATTTAAATTACCTTCCATGCTATAGACTGTCCATTCTTATGCCTTCCAATTTTTTTCGTGTTTGCGGTCGATATATATGTATGTGTTGTTTACAATAGAGGGCAGTGGCAAGTGCAAAAACAAAAAAACAAAAAAGAAAAAAGAAAAAGCTGCTGTTGTGATTTGCTACTATGACGTTGATTCCAAACAATATATTTCCTATATGAAGCTGCTGTTTTATTGCGTTTTTTGGTGGAACATTCAACATTGAAATATGGATGCATGAAATCGAAACTCTTATACCCAACTTGGGAGTCACTAAAAAATGCAATTTTTATTTCAGAGTTTTGGTTATATTTGTACCTATTCAAAGCTCTCGAGCCTGCCAGGCTTCTCCATGTGGCCTCATCTAATTCTGTTTAGAATTGATCAATATTTTAAAAACTAAACATCGGAATCCCTGGTGAGTGAACTGAGTAATCGGTCTGTTGTTATAGTTCAACCCTTTTTTCTTGACTACGTGGGTTTGAGAAATGTTAATTTGACCACTCATTTTGACTCTATGCATTTCAATCTTTTTTTAATAATTAAGGAAGTGATAATTATTATTTTTGATATTTTTTCATATATTTTAAAAAATATTTTAAAAAGAAAAAAATAAATGAAAATAAAAAAAAGGAAAAAAATGAAAGGCTAATTTGACACTTAACGGTAAGTTGGACTCGCAATCTATGGTTTTTGTAACGACTCTCTTTCGTATCGATTGTGTATTCGATCACGCCGGACCTTTGTTTGAAAATGATAGTGACTATCACATATGCCTACCAAATATATGTGTTAATATATTTTAACTTTTAATTTTTAATTTTTTTAATGATTAAAGATTAATGTTTAAGAATGTTTAAAAAATACTTGAAAGAAAAATTAAAAAAAAAAAAGATAAAGAAATTCATTTGTAGTGCATATTTGGTGGGATACTGCAAGTTTGCAGGTACTGTGAAGTTTAAAGTGAAATAATATTTTACCCGGGGGATGTATAAGGGTGAGTTTATTTCCAAAGGCCATAAGATCGAAAGAATTGTCAAAGGTATTTTTCTAGAAATAAAATAGGAGTTGCACTTGAGCTTTAATAAAGCAAGCTACGGAAACAAATTGTGTACCATGGTCTGGTATTTCACCAGCACACTATAATTGTACCTAAAAAGGAGACATATAGGTAAAATAAATTAGTCCATAAATACTACTTAGGTATTGATTCATCTTTCGTACAGTTGCATGAACCCTGCGGGTTAACCACATCGATATTATTTGAAATGTACGTACTCATTGCTGACTAGCTTCCAGCCCCAAAGGCAGACAGGTTCAATTATTCATTGGGATTTTTTCTCATTTTTTTCCCTCATTTTATCCCCTTATTTTAGTGTACTCCAGCAGGCTCCTAAAGTCCTTTTGGACGATTTCTTTAAAAAAAAAAAAAAACCTTTTGGACTCGGGTAGTGGGCACTGGGCAGAGGCCTATTTGATATACCAAAAGTTGAAGTGATGTCGTAGGAAGCCAACCCAAAACCTCGATTTCATACCAAAAAACAAAAAATAATAAATAAAAAGAAGTTTTGTTCCAAGGTCTAGACACAAGACGCGGCCGTCACGGGTTCCTATACATTGATTTCGCACCCACTTTGGATGCTTTGAGCTTTTCAGAATCTTTTCTGCAAAATCTGCAGTTTTTCACGCGTACATGTAAGACTCTTTCCTTATTTGTTTACCACGTTTCTGCTCTACATTCTTTTGTTAGGAGCAATGATGCGCAGGTCACCTTCCATAATATATTCTAGGAACCAAATCATCGGAAAAATGATGAATACACAATAATCTTTTACATCGCTTTTCACACATGTATTTTCAAATTAGGGATATAATTGTAAAATATCAAACAAAACTAACACTATTATATAAAAATATCTTTATTTTATATCATATGTTTGTGAAAAATATTGTGTATGTTTTCCCATATTGTAATAATATTATTAAGATCTTGTCTGTAAATTCATTTTATCTCATCTTATTTTATCTGAAAGGATAGTTGACAACAAATCCAAGTCCGAAAAAGTTGGGCCCGAGGCCCGTGATTTAAATCCAGATGACACGTGTTTGAACTCAACAAGAAATACCGGAATCAGAGACAATTGGAGTCACTGGCTATCTCGAATAGAGAAGAAGAGAATAAACCAGCTTTCGAGGATACGTTAATAAATGAACTGTTGTTCCTGACATTAGCGTATTCTATGGATCCATCTTACATCATGATCATTCCCGCATTTATGAATAACCAGACAATTGTCGATCTACGGATTTTTCCTTCTTAAATGCGTAAATGTTATAAACACGTCTCATTAATTACTAAATTGAATGAGGATGGGGCATCATTTAATGTCCCTCCTCAAAAGGGTTTGACTGAGCATTAATTGAGGAAATATCCAATTAATGCGATGAGACAGGCAGGATCAGATCAAATTTTTCTTCTTTAGAATGACGATCAAGTGATGTCCCGACTAATAGATCTTTTACCTTAAAATCGTTTCTCAGGAAAGACACCTATAAATAAGACTGAATCAAAGCCGAAATGAGGTATATTCTACATTTCCTCCAACATATTTCTCTCATTTGATTCTCTATCACTAACTTGATCGTTGGAGCAGTCCCGGACCCCGACCACTCTTATTGTTACGTGTGCAGGTTTCAGTCGATCGGGAACAGATAAGTTAGACTGCAAGATACGTCCTTAACAATATCCATCAAATATGTTCACTTATAAAGTTATATGTATATATATGTTTTTATTTTATTTTTTTAATAGTTAAAAAATGATTATTAGTAAATTTATATATTATTTATTTTTTTAATGATTAAGGATGCTTAAAAAATAATTTAAAGAAAAATTAAAAATAAAATCATTTATACTAGCATATTTGATGGGCATATTTGGTAGTCACTCTAGCATTGTCCTCTTTTATGGTGATAAAATTTTAATTTTAATTTTTTTTGTGTAATATCAAATCACAATTAATAAAATGCAGAGTTAGAGTTGGAGATATATAATTAGAATTTTGGATTGATGTCCAAGTATCGATGGCGAGAAAAATTATTTGACCTGCCAATTGGCCCCTCAATAAATCTTTTTTCTAATATATAATGTTTTTTTTATATATTCTTTACCACCGTGTGGCGAGAATGATGGTTAAAGTCCTATGTTTTAAGTATTTAGAATATGCTTGGAGCTCTTTCTTCTCCACAAACTCATGAAAAGATAGCTTGTCCATAATGACCATACTAGTTAGGTGTCTTTTACACTCTTCTCGAAATCATACTTAGTATACTCCTTCAACATTATATCCTCACTACTTTCATCCCTTAAAAAAAAAAACTCAATCTCTAGTCTAGGTTGATTTTTGTAAAGATTTTAATATTGGACTATTTTTGCATTGTTCTTCTAAGTGTATCTTTAATTGAGATGTATCATGCTTCTTATAGAGTCATCATAACTTTACCACAATGATTACACTTAACTTGGGAGCTATTGGGTCACCACTCCCTAGTTTGGTGAAGTGAGTCCAAACTATTGAAATTAGTTTTTTGCTTTGACAGGGAGGAGACAGGGCGAGAGTATATCGTGATAGCGTCTGAAGGATTAATAGGGTAGATTAGGGTTGATCCAGTAGTGTTAGGAGTAAAAGAGCTAACACTAAAATCTAACAAACTAGCCATTTTCTAAAACTAACCAAAATTTGAATAAAGTAAAATCACAATAACAGTTAAAACATGCAACAATCACCCAAAAGAGAATGGGTCTCAATATCAAACTATAAAATAGATTAGGGTTTTGGATTGAAACTCTTAAATTAGTTTAGTATTTCAGATTGAAATCCCTAAATTTTAGGGTTTCAATCTGAAACCTTTTAAGTTTCAAGAGTAAAATTTCTAATATAATTAATAATTTCAGATTGTAAGATACATTAATTTAGAGATTTTAATTCAAAACCCAAAAAATTCAATTTCAAATTCATTACTAAAATTTTCAACAGACATCAAAATCGAAGAATGACTTGACGGTGTACGATGAACAGACTATGGAGAGAGAGAGAGAGAGAGAGAGAGAGAGAGAGAGAGAGAGATTCTAAAAGTGGGGGAGTCACAAGAAGGAGGGGGGTTTAACCTAACTAACAAAACGATGTTATTTTGATATGGGTTGTTTTGTTTTTTAAACCTTCCAATCATCAAATTGATGTTGTTTTGTCATATATTCGATAAATGGAGTTATTTATTTATTTAATATACATACATTATGTATACAATATATTTATATATAATATAGGAAGCAAGGGCGAGGTGGGGTGGGGGAAAAGCGGGCTGGAGTTGGCCCAGCCCATCTCCCACCCTCACTAGATGCGGACATGGCCACTCACGGCCTGGACATTTAGTAGAGAGGGCGTGGTGTGGGGCCACACGTCCCACCCCTGAATCAATTGGACTACTCGTAGTAATAATATTCTTTTGAATAATGTTAGATATAAGTCTCAAATAAACAAGTTTCATACAACTCTTTTATAAATTTAGATTTTAAAATAGATGCGATTTGCACAAAAATTTGTGAAGTTGAATGTGGATGCATGGTAGAGCATTGGGAACCCTGGAAGAAGCGAAGTTGGAGGAATCCTTAGAGATGCGAATGATCATATGATATTTGCTTTTGTCAAACATTAATACGTCAGTTTAATAGTATTGCTAAGATTCGAGCTCTCTTAAAAGGTCTGAAAATTCGTGCACAGATGAGTATAATTCATGTTGAGATGGAAATTGACTTTAAATCTGTGATTCATTGGTACTGGGATAATTGTCGACTTGTTCCTGGGAGAAGACAGACATACTAAAATCAAGCTTATTAACTGATAGCAAGTTCGATGGTGGTACAGATCTTCCAATCTTTTCGAGAATAAATCATGTAGCAGACAAATTAGCCAAATTAGGCTCTAGTGGTAAAGAGGTGTTCTTTGAGTCCAATCACAATTTGCCTATATATTTTGGGCGCTATTCGTATGGATCAAGCTAGTTTACATGTTTTTCATCATATGTAACATATTTGTTTTTAACTTTTATTTTTCTTATTGTCTACCTTTTGCTTCTTGTTTATGTGTTTTTATTTACCCTTATGTATGGTATGGTTATACGTTTTTATGGTTGGTTTTGATGACTGAGTTTGGTCTTTATGATTATTTATAGCTTTTAGATATCCAGTTGCATGTAATCACGGAGTACCATAAGTTAGAGTTACTAATAAAATTGGGCTACTGTTTTCTTCTAAAAAAACAAGCCATTTGTAAAAAAATGATTTCTATTAATAAGCAATATTTCTTTAATATTTTTTTAGAAAAAATTCATTTTTATAAAGATTTATTTATTTAAAATTTGTACAAATCATTTATTTATTTTGTACTGATCTCATCTGCGTACGACTCTTGCATGAGAGCTACTGGAGCCATAAACTTTGAAAATAAAGATTATAAATGCTTATGATTCTATGAATAATTCCCTTTGGGGTAGTCGTACTAGATGCCCACTTGGCTAAACTCAGGACTTTTTTTTTTGTTTTTTCAAATGGAGTAAATTTGCCCACCCAGAGCACTAGTTTTGGAGTCTTGACTCATCATTTTTTTAAAAAAAATTTGATAAAAAACATAAATTTGATAAAAAATTAATACCTCTATATCTATAATTCTATATTAAATTTATATCAAAATAACAATATAATAATATTTTTTAATACAAATATTTTTAGATATTTTTTATATTTTGTAATTATGCTAACTATATATATATTAATAAGGACATGTGAAGAAAGAAAAAAGTCATTAAATTGACATTATGGGATGCAAGTAGAAGTTAAAACAGAGAATATTTAAACATGCATTAATGTTCGTATTCTATTCAACAGAAATATGAAGTAGACCACTATTTAATTTATTTTTTGAAAAGTAAATATAACTTTATTAAGGTAAAAGAGCTAGAGTCAGATGTATAGGGTGGGATTAAACGTGGGAGGAAAAAAAAAAGAAAGGAAAATAAGGGAAATAAATGTGAGAACAAAATATATTAAAAGTATGTATTTAGTATGTGAATAATATCTTTTAAATATGCATAAAGGATGAAGATTATTTATTGTAACTTAAAGTTTGACATTATAAAATTTTATGAGTTCAATATACCTTTTTTAAAAATAAAATTATAAAATTTGTATTTGATGAGTTATTTAACGAGTTCAGTTCAATAATAGTGCTCTCAACTGGCTTAAACCAATAATACAAATTTTGATAAGAAACCCCATTTAATTAAATGAGATTTAACTAATAAATTGAATTGAAATGAAATGATATAAATTGAAATAAATATTAAAAAATAAATTAAATTAAATTTTTAATAATAATATTATGTTAAAATTTAAAAATTAAATTGTATATTATATTTTATACAAAAATTTTAAAAAGTTAAAATAATAAAATAAAATATTTTTATATCCGAACGTTTAAAGTAAATAATTTAAAAGCAATCCCAATTCCCATGTCTTCAATGGCTCTCGAAAAGAAGGTTACCTGAGAAGTGGGGCATGACTCATGACAAAGGTGATGGGGATGGATCCTTCGGTTTAAGATCTCTTGGCCTTTGGAATCATGGAGTGTCACATCCAACTCTGTGAACCCTATAAATTATCCGTCTTTTTCTCTCACTCCATTACATAAAAGTAAGAAATTGGATGCTCCTACAGAGTATAGCTGTCCTTTCTGCGCCAAAACTGGCTACCATCATTAATTACTTTCTTTGATTGCTATACCAATCGGGTAGTGTAATTATTTTTAAACAACCATCAGAGATTCTTCTTTCTCTTCAAACTCCATTCGTCCAAGCACTGCCCAGAGGAGGTCAATCCAATCGCTTCTTCCGCCTCTACCAGTTTTTATACATATCATACTCTCTGTGTCAATGCCTGTTTTTTCCTTTATATGAAAATAAAGGGAGAGAGCCTGTTTCTTTATTGCACTAGGTGAAAGATTGCCTTACTCGTTTGGGAAAAGTTCCTACATCTCTCGGGCCATTTCTGAGTTCGTGGTAGTTTGGGCTCCATTCGATTGGTTGAGCTGGTCGGAATGTCAGCCTCATTGTTGGGAAAGAAAATGATTGTTTTGCTGGTTGATGCTAAGGTTTCTCATCTCTGATGTGGACCTATTTTGTATATATATATGTGCATTTCATCTATAGTCCTGCATGTGTAAATGAGGTTATGTAATGCAGCCAAGGATGACTTGCCGGAAAACTTAGGTATCGGAGTATAATATGGTCATTAATCTTCTACCAGGCTAATCTCGTATTAATGCTAAATACATGCCTTGAATTACGATGTAATCGGCAAGTCATCTCTGGCTATATAACTGCCTCCTTTTCTCATGCTAGATTTATGATGATAATCTCAGTGATTTTGATCTTGGTGGTGGTGGGGATGGAGATGATCAAAAAGTTGTTCATTGCAGCTTTTGCATTAATTTCAGGGTTTTCCTCCTAGCTTCACATTGAGGTCGTTTTCCTTTACCTAATTAACCTTTGTGGCTTTTGCAGAATATGATGCCATTGATCATGTTCTTTTGTGCTTGTGTTTTCAAGTTCAGGTTGCTGCGGCCTTCACCGCATCTCAACTACAAGCTGCTGTTCACTGCTAGCTGCTTTGACGTTACAAAATTCTTATCTTACATATTCTAGATCAGTAGTACCTTTATTTACAGCTTGCAGCCATTTATATGAGTATTTATTTATAGATAGTTTTAGTTATAGGTAATCACAGTAAAATATCCTAGTAGATCTATGACCGAGTTAAAATGTTTATTTTCAAATATATATATATATATATATAAACTTCTTATCCTTAGTAAAGAATCATTCTTTCATTCTGGTCCGAGTGCAGGAAACCCATTAATACAAAATAACAAGAGTGGTTTTTGAAATGTAGTTAGGTATAGATCTTTAAAACCGTGGACTTGGTGATTAAAAGTTTCGCTTCAAGGACTTTTTAAATGTTTTAATATTTTTCTTGGCATTGGATTCCTTTTCAATACAATATTATAAGTAAATATTTCTGTTCCAGGCTTTCTGCTGGCTGGTATTGAACAGAGAATTGGGTTCATCGGTGAATTGAACTAGGTTTGCTAGTTTACTAGTACCCAATTATCTGGAGTGGATTAACTCAAATACTTATGTTATGAATGAAAATATTTATGTTGGTTGCTTATAAAGTCGTTATTTCATGGCAAGCTCCTCGAGTTTCTCGACTTTGCGATTCGTAGTACCTAGCTAGGTTGAATGGCGATGGTTTTTGCATGGAAAAGATGATGTCCTTATCCTGTACGTTGATGACTTGATTTTCAGAGTGGAGCTAGTACTAATTTGTTGTTAATTGTATATGTTCAATGTTCATGATGAAATGATTTCTGTATATGCTTCTACCTCAAATGATCACCAGGGTGAACAAATAAGAGGTTTCAATCTTCAGTGACATAAAAGCTTTATAACTTCATGCTTAGAAGTAGTACATGGTGAAATATGCTTTGCCTACGTGCTCGCACAATATATTATTGTATGTAGGTTTCTTATTTGCCTAATTCACACGTTTTGGAAGGATAAGACTGCTACCACATGTTTGGGACATGGTGCACCTTATATACAAATGTTATTTCAGATGATCATCACTAAATTAAAGATCATTCGCTACAAGTCATCGCTAGCCATTCTTGTTAGGAGAGAGGGACCCAAATTTAACTAATTTTGGTTAAAAAGGCTTTTGACTTTGCTTAAGTTTAACTGGAAAAGATCTGAATTTGATTAATTAGCAAAGATCTGAAGCGAACTCTCTCTCTCTCTCTCTGCCTTGAGAGAAATCTTGAGATGATGAAATCTTAGGAAGATGTAAGCGGCGCCTCCATCTGCCCCTCGACCTTTCTTTCCCTCTTCTCTTCTCGGTCTTTTTCTTCTCCCTCACCCACCTCCCTCTTCGATGCTTTCTCCTCCATGTTTTCTTGCATCCCCCTCCCCCTCGTCCCCTCTGTTTCTTCTCCCTCCTCTGTTGGTTGTGTTGTTTTCTTCTGTGTTTACAGGTATCGTAGCGGTTGTGGAAGATTTTAGGGACTTTTTGAGGCCAATGGAGTTGAAGATTTTCGTCTTGCTTGGTCTACATGCACCTTACAAGGTGTAATCTTAGCCATCGGTCCTCTTGTCTACTAGAGTTTCCACCCGAAAGAGACGGTATTTCACCTCATACGCGGGCAGCTGATCTGGCGTGGCTCAGCTTAACGCCACACATGGAAGCATCTTCGTCTGCCACGCGAGGTGGCACGAGACTCAAGGACCCTAGTAGTACACGGATTGGCTGGCCAGACTTTCCTAGATGGCGCGCGTCTACCACGCGCCTCCTGTTGCCGTGTTGCGGTGTCTGGTTTTACCGAGTCCTTTTATATACTTTTGGGTTTCAGTGTTGTGTTTTCATAGGTGTTTTTATTTCCTTTGTGTTTGGTTAGTTTGTTCGTAAAATAATCAGGGATGAATATATTCCTTTTGTTCCCCTGTTTCTCCTTTGGGGAATAAGGTTTGAATTTCCTCCTATTCTAAAGTATGGAGGTGATCTCCTCCTCTCTTCGAAAATGGAGGTTTGTTATCCTAGAAGTTAAGGTAAAACTCGTCACGTAGAGTGCGGGGATGCTATAGATCTGAGTTCAGTTAAACTTGTAATACGGATTTATTTGTTTATTGGTCTCAATTGTAAATTTCACATTATGAAATGAAATGTTATCCCTTTTTCATAAAAAAAAAACTGGAAAAGAAAAAGAAATGGGTTTTATAGAGAAAAGTAAGCCATTCTTGTTAGGAGAGGCACCCAAATTTAACTATATAATTTTGGTTAAAAACGCATTGACTTTGTTTAAGTTTAAAACTGGAAAAGAAAAAGAAATGGGTTTTGAAGGAAACCTCAAATTGTTTTGAAGGGGGTTTGTTCTGGACATCGTAAAAGGCAATGGATTTCTTTAGGTTTTAGAGAGAAAAGTAAGCAATGATGAACTGACCCGGCCGGTAGGATGATTATATAACATAAATGATCAATTGCTTTTGATCAGAAGATTATTGATTGGGGCACGTATTTATTGGCCGGCAACTACATTTGAGAAAGTTATGCATGGTGGATATATTGCCTCTGAGCAGAAAACCCTGGCCCATTTCGCCGTTCAGCTAACTCTCCCGAGCTATTGAACTACATCGGACGAGGCATGTTTGGTATATTGCAAAGTTTCTACTTTCTGGCCTGCACCTCGTCCTAAGACTGCTGCTACATATATATGTACACATGTGAGAAGGATTTCTGAGTTTTGCCATGGCTGGAACAAGGAAAATATCTCTTTTTCCCAGCAGGAAAAATCTAGATAAACATGATGATGAAGGTCAATACGCAGAACCTGATCCTGCGAGTGAATGCCCATTCCGGCATTGCCAATGGCCATTTCAATTGAAGTTTCTAAGCTTAAGTAATCAGCTTATGGATCTAAACCAACTTGATCTTAATGGAAAAAAAACAACAGACAAAAACATGAACTGGCCAGGGTTCAAAGTGTTAGTACAAGATGATGACATAAACCATCTGACCCACACACCCCCCCCCCCCCCCCCCAAAAAAAAAAAAAAACACCCAAAAGGCAGATTAAATTTTAGGAAATCAACATCACTGGTATAAAATTTAAATGGATATATAGCACAAAAAGGATTACAAAGAGATAAAACCTTCTCTGACGAACAGACCAAACATGAGAACAAGAAGGCCGACTGTGATACACTGAGTGGGATTGACCAGAGTCTGCGAATATGCAGACAAGGTGATGGTTGCACCCACTATACCAATCAGAAAAGCGCTCCTGTTCTGATTCATCTGATCTTTAGTTTTTTCCTTCTCTCTTCCTAGCTAGCTTCTTGTTCTTTTCTCCCTCGACAGAATAAAGCAACGGGGATCGAGATTCACAAATAAGTACTCTTGTAATTATTTGGAATCTGCCTCTTCGGACCAAGTTTGAGCCAATCACAAGTCAAAAGGTCAACTTTTTATGCTTGTATCTATATGGGAAGGGATCAGGTGAGATTTTATCTTTTAGTGTATAAAATAATCTGAAAGGGCAAACAAATTCATGCTCACATTTGGTCTACGACCTCTAATAAAAAAATATAGCTAAATAATTAACACTAGAAGCCGACGAGTCATTGTTACAGGCAAGCCCAGCAGCAGCCTGGATCTTGTACCTCGTTACAAACTTACAAGGACTTGATTTGGGCTAGGCGGGTCTTGTTCTTTCTTTTCTATTGGAATTCATGAGCCTGCTCTGATCACCGAAGTTGTTTTTGACTTTTTAAGTGCTTAAAAAGGTTTGGCGCCAGCTGACCCACAGAAAATAAGACAGGATCACGGAATAATTATAAACAAAAGAGGGACAGATTTTACTTTTATTTTTATTTTATGGTACGCTTAGTTCAACGCGGTTGGAGTTCAAGTGTGAGCATACTATAAATTGTAAGGTGTACTTGTACCAAAAATCCCAAATGATCACTATATTAATTGATTCTACGACCTAATTAACTTGTGTTTCTAGCTAGGTCTTATATATTAAAGTTGTAATTCTCCTTTAAATTTTTTTATATATGTTGTGCAAAAACACATATATCAATAATAATAAATAAAAGTGAAAGTAAACACTTAATTACATGTGGAAATTATAAAATTGTCTACGTTCATAAAATTGTAGAAATCTTACTAACTAGAGGAAATTATAATCACTTTAGAGTAATTATTTTGTTTTCTCACATAATATGTATTCACTAGGTAATTTTTTTTTTTTAGAATATGTTGAAAATCATATTTAAACAGTCGAATATAACATATTTATAACAAAAAGGGTACTGAAAATTCTAATCTTGAAATTTCTGATAATCCTTAGTGAAGTGTTGAGCGAGTATCGAATGAAATTCTCTGTCTGAATCTCGCTAGAGTCAAGTGTCGATCTAGGGTCTAGTAAGATTTCTGACACTCGATTTTTAACTCCCAAACCAATCTCCACATGCAATCTAACAAGATATTCATGTTGACGGACATGATATCTATAGTCTAGTTCATGGCTAAGGTCTTAGCTATAGCTAGCTAGGTCGATGAGGTTATATGAAGTTGTAAAATTACTTTTTTATACGTGCATTATAGTTTGTATTTTTCAGTTTGACTATAGTATTATATAGGATATTATATTAATTTGCTGCCTAATATCAAGGCTTTTGCAGACTCAGATTGGGCTTCATGCCCTGATAGCAGAACATCTATTATAGACTATTTCACATTTCTCAGCTAAAGTGGAGTATAGAACAATAACTTTCACTACTTGTAAAATAGTTTGGCTACTAATTCTTCTCTCTGATTTTAAAGTTCTTCATTCTCAAAGTGCTCATGAACTTTTTTGTGAAAGTCAAGCTGCTTTACATATTGCTACAAATTTAATTTTTCATGAAAAGATTAAATACATCAAACTTGATTGCCACTTGTCGAAGACAAGATCCAAGTTGGTATCATTAAAACATTTTATCTGGCCTCCCAACATCATCTTGTAGAAGTTCTTACTAAAGCTCTCAATTTTCAATTCAATTTTTAGCTTTCAAGATGAGAGTTCATTCCATTTACTCTTCATCTTAAAAAGAGTATTAAGTTGTAATATTACTTTTTTACTCGTGTACTATAGTTTGTATTTTTCTGTAGTCTTACTATAGTACGTACTATTGTATATATAATGTGACATTATATTATTTTACTGCCTAGTATAAATAGTGGCAGACACTTGTATTTAGGACGCTTAACACATTTTTACTCATATTTTCGAGTTAGTGAAATAGAAAGATTCCAGAAGCTAGGGTTCTTTCATTTGATAAGTTATTTTTCAGCTGAAGTTAGGAGCCGGCGGGCCTGGTGAAATTAATCCTAGTGGTTTGGTTCAATGAAGATCGAGACATATATGCTATATATTTGCTATAATTCATGTAGACCAACTCCGATCAACCTTTGGCGTGTCTTAAGATTTTGCTGCTACGTAGTACTACATCACGTACATGTAACTGCTCCACGTTTTCGACTGATCGAATTAAGAGATATCCGATCGATCCGGGAATTTAATCATTTTTGGACATATATATATATATATATATATGGTGGAGTTGGAAGAGGCCGTGATGGCCGCGTGTATATATATATATATACTTTGCTTATAAAATTATATATGAAACATATTATATATATATAGCTAGATCGAGCAAGTACGGGCAGGTATGTAGTCCCCAACAATTAAAACAAACTCTGAAATCAGCTTTAGTCAGTACGATCATATGCATGTAATCTGATCGTGAACTCTTATTCCGATGATCATCTCAAATGGTGACGCCTGCGCATGCAGGCCAGGCTAGGCTTGGACGTAATTAATTAAACAAACAAAAAAGGTAAGGTTTCCAGCTTTCCGTTTATAGGAGATAGATCAGTTTCTAGCCACTGCAGTTTAACCAAACCTGCTACCGCTAATTGCATGGTGCAATAATAATTCAGTTGCGCTAGCTTCCTTGCATGTACGTATATAAATACCCTTTGCGTTCTCTTCTTCAGGGCAAATCCAAATAAGTTTCAGGTTAAGCTCCTTCTTCAAAACTTCCCTGCCCTCCATAAGTTATATACAGCCTTTGATTAAGACCTCGTTTCCAAGCAAAAATGACCAAGGCAGATGCGCTTGAGCTTGGTGATGATGAGGGGATGAAGAAGAGATCTACCCCAGTGAGTGTGATGAACAGAGGGTTGTCCATTTTAGACTTCATTTTCAGACTAGTTGCAATTATGGGTACCCTTGGAAGTTCTATAGCCATGGCAACAACTAATGAAACACTTCCCTTTGTCACTCGCTTCGTTCGGTTCAGGGCTGAGTATGATGACTTTCCTATGTTTACGTATGTCTGATCATTCCCCTCTTTTACAATTAATATATACTTTTTATATTTCAAATCCATATTATATATTTGGGACAACAGATAAGTCATGATCAAAACCATTAATGTGCATTAATATATATTAACAGATTTTTTGTGGTCGCAAATTCCATTGTATGCGCCTATGTGGTTCTGTCTCTCCCTGTGTCTATCTTCCACATCCTGAGGAGCACCGCGCAAGCTGGTCGAAGTAGAGTGCTCTTGTTGTTCTCCGATACAGTACGTAAACTCCTGATCAACATTTTATGACTATTCGCCGCGTGTACACAATATTTTGGCAATCACACGATAATAATGCAAACGGCACTATTAAATGAAAAATGGCTTTCCAATATCAAAGATATCATGCTTATAAGGGAAAGTTAATTTCCATTTTGTTGTGTATAGGTCATGGTTGCACTATTGACGGCTGGAGCTTCAGCAGCAGCATCTATTGTATACTTAGCACACAAGGGGAATACTAAGGCAAACTGGCTTTCCATTTGCCAACAGTTCAACTCCTTCTGCGAGCGCATATCTGGCTCTTTGATTGGATCCTTTGGAGGCGTTGCTGTGTTTATACTGCTTATCGTGTTGTCAGCTGTGGTCCTTTCTCGCCGTTGATATCTAGATGATGATCAGATCATAGACCATCGTATTCACTTGATTTCAATAACGAAAGTTATGAACTTATTCAAATATATGCGTGCAAGTGTGTCTCATGTTAGTCCATGTGTTGTTGCAAAAGTCAGTTCTACAGTTGTAAAATGAATATGATTATGTTTCTACTTGATTTGTTAATTTCTTAAGTTGCAAGGTCATGTAAACTGCATGTTTGTTAGGTGCTATAATGTATACTATATATATATATAAATCAAAAGTTATGACTAAACAGGGAAAGTGTATACTTTAAGGAAAACAAAAACAAAACAAAGGAAGGGGGTACTTGGCTTGATTCCTCGAACATATTGAATATAGGAGGGTCGACGAACTTTCCATTACTGAATATATATATATTTTCTATAACCATTACTGAATATTTAAGTAAAATAAGTTGCCATTTTAAACTAGTGCATGTGCGCAAGATCAGCGACTCGGTTTAAGCACCTTATAACATGGATATAAGCTTTCTTGGCTTCCACTTAGGTTTTGAATCAAATAAGAACCGGATGACAGCTCTGTTATCCAGATCAGCTTCAATTAGCTGGCTATATAACTAAGTACTTGTCGAGCAATATTAAATACAAGTTTCAGACATTCATATTCTGTGCAAACCCCTCAAAAAGTTAGACCCACAAAGAAAAGTAAAATCAAATCCTATTATTTCTAGTGGATCTTACCTTTTTTTTTTTTTTTTTCCTAATGGGCTTACATACTTAGACATGTTCTTCAATTTTAATGTCATCCAGGCTTTAGCTATTGAACTGGATATATGGCTAAAACCCACCTCCCAAGCTAATTTTGTTCCGTTGACCAGCACGTGATCTGCTACTATGGCCCATTATTCATTTGTTTCTAACTCTCTAACATTTTAATTTTAATTTTTTTTATAGGAACATTTTAAATTTCTTTGTTTCACATCAAAGAGGGCAGCGTACGTATACAATTTGACTAATTAACCACACGCACAGAACCTTTGGAAACCCTATAATGGGTCCAAACCATAACTTTGAAATACTGTCACTCTCATAAAATGGGATCATATCAATAGAATAGCAACTTTGCAACTGCCATCATCAAATAATGTCTTGAATATAATAGTTCACTAATGTAAATGCAACCCGATTTGAATGGGACGGTCTCGATCGATCCTTCGGCAGGTCAAACTTCACATGATGCACTCGCATATATAAATAGATTAGAAGTATTATTTAAATATATTAGGAATGGGTGATCGATCGGGAGTAATCTTGGGGTTGTTACACTATAAACCAACCAGGGAACTAACGTACGTCATGACCTCTCTCAGATTGATTGTCGATACTCTCCTATCATATATACATGAGTATTTGGTTGCAACTCCTACCTTTTTGTGTTCCAAATATACTTCCAAGACAAACGTGTGCATCGATCGATCGAGATCTTTGAGAATAAAATTAGTGATTTAAATCGAGTTATAAGCAACAGTAGCGAATTATAGATCAACATTATATATATATATATATATCCAATATTGTACACATACCTCCCTAGCAAGCTAGATCCGTGCGTTTATATATATATATATATAGAAAGAGAGAGAGTATTGCTAGGTGCAAGTCTAACTTGTATAAATCTTATTCGTATAAACAGTATTTACTGTTTATATGAACAATAAACATATTATTCGTATGAGTGGAGACTTGTACAAGTCAAATTTGCATTCAGATTTTTTCATGTTTCATATATAATTCGATATGCCATATTCTTTCGTTTTATTTCCAGCCCTCTATATTTTATTTCCATTTTTTTCTGTTGTATACGTGACATAATTAATTAATTACATGATCATCACATTCACCCTAGCTAGTACTAGTGATCGTGAAGACGTGTTTATTTATTCTTGCCAGGTGGCGGCATGATCATGATAATCACTTAATGGTCATTTACCTGATCATCTTTACTCCCTAACCTTTAATTTGCCGCGTTATATATATTCCTTTTCAGTGATAAGATTCTTTCCATGACTTTTGGTCCATAAAACTCAAAAGCATATGATAAATATTCTCTCTCCAGATTTTGGTTCCGAACGTACAGTTTGAAAATGAATAATCTGATTGATGAGGTCCTTAATTATTTATTTAATATTTATGTTTATTTCATGTCACATACAACATGATATCATGTCTTTTTTAGGTAATTGGTTTAGGCACACTAATCTTATTGACAGCTAAAAATCTTTCAAGCATCCATTGCCTCCCTAATTTCCAAAACAGAATCAATAAAGATTGAGATATTCCACAACCAAATGCTACCCAATGGCCCAAATTCTCTCGAAAGCTGTCCAATTTCACATTGCTTTTCATTTTAAAAGATAAAAAAGGCGAAAGAAAAAAAAGGAAAAAGTGAACTTTTTTTGTCCACCCATTAGTGCTTTATCACAAATGATAATCTGAAACTATAATATCATCATGATTCTTTTAGAGAAAAAAATAAAAATAAAATCATTACGATTCATGTCGCGTAGCTCATGACAATTCTAATTGGGTAGCCTAACTCTAATCCAATCCAATCCCATCCCATTTGCGTAGTAAGATTTTTGCACGAACCCTTTATCGCCACGTGTTCTGTCTCCAGTCGAGGCCTCATGTCGGAGCACAGGAAGCAGGGCCCACAGGGCACAATGCCAGCTCAGTTCTACCGCGGATGTAAACGTGAACTTCACATTCATGTTTGGCACCGAACTTTTTTACGCATCCAAACAGAACTCACCAAGTGGGTCAAAAATGTCAACCCTACAAGTTTTTTTATTTTTTTGCCAAGTTGTAGTGGCGGCACTGTCTGTTTCTCCTCTTTTGGGTGGTATTGACCTTTGACAGTGTGAGAGGGCCTCAGCCGTCGGATCACTAGGGTTCCCAGAACGATTAGAACTCCTTGAAATAACTAAGAGTGCCACGCGTATCGGATGTATAATATTAATATTTTATTACTTGCAAAAGGAGAAAAGGATTACTTTTGGTAATCATCTTCATTAAGAAAGCAAACCCTTGATTATTGAACGCTAATCACTCTGCAAAAGATGACGTACCACTTTTAAACAATTGATCTTTTCTGTTTAATTTTTTATTAATTAAACTTTCAGATTACTCCGATCTCATTGTTTTTTTCTATGCAAAAGACCAAAGAACTTCCCAATTATTGTCTTTTAATCTGTCGGTTTAATCACTACTCGATTGTTTATTAGTTCTTATACTTCTAAAAATTGAAGATCAAACCCAAAAATACATCACGCATTAAAAGAAAAATAAACTTATTCTTACCGTAAATAGTCCTCTTACTTATAATTAAAATATCATATAAATACTTATTTTTCTTATAATATATTGATATACATACAAATTATATATCCTTATAATTCTTTGGAAAAAAACTGTCTGCTAGGACTATATATATGATAATTTATAACGATTTTTTTTTGCAATACATGAACGTACGTCAAAGTAGATCTTAAAATCGTAATTAATGGTTTATAATTTGTAAAGAAATAACTTATTTTTCCGTGTTGGCTTTTATATCATGCATCTGACAGGTCCTTGATCAGCGAGGAAAATGAGATTGCCATTCTAGCTTGCAGTGGATCGATTTTGAATCATTTCGATCAGCTGTGGTATTCGGCCTCCATTTTAGTCGCAGATCTGGATAAGTACTAGTGATCATAATATTTAATAGAGAGTAATGATAGACATATCATACATGCACTTGTTACAACTTCGTTTAGAATCATATTTTAAATAAAGGGTATTTTTATAATATAAAATAACTTATAAAAATAACATCAATTTATATAAATACTCTCATTTTAACAAACAGTTATATATAATATGATTGTAAAAAGGTTGTACATGTATCATTATTCTTTAATAAAACCGCAAAGAAGGCATATAAATATATGATACTATGTTGATGCAGATGACATCAGACTACATCGTTACAAGAAAAATTCACCTTCTAGACCATGAGTTTATTTAATTATATATCACTAGGACTTTAATTTATTTTTTTCTTTAGGGTTTTTATTTTATTTTATTTTATTTTTTGTTTTTGGTTTAATGAGCTGTAATATGGTAAGATCGTCTAGATTATGTACCTAAGTCTTTTCTTGTTATCTCTTAACGACTCTCGTAATTTTCTTTGCAGTATTAATGAGTGCATATTGGTGGATCAATATTGACAGCTGCAGCTTGGAACAAAAGTAAAAGAATTGTTTCTGTTTTTCCACACAAAAATTAATTAGGAACCTAACGTCCCAACAATTTTCATTGATCTATATTAAACATTTTATGAATCTTATCCGTTAAAGTACTTGAAGGCCAATCATATGAACAAAGATCTTCTTCTTCTTCTTTTGCTGTCCCCAGTTAATTAACAGTACTGGCCATGCAGGGTTCATCATTCGCTAGCTAGTTAGGAGCTGTGGCCTGTGGGGTTAAATGGTCCCTAGCTCAGTGGTAACTGGTAAGCCACGAAAATTATTATAGTATTGAACTCCAATTGTAAGAATTAAGACTTTGAATCTGTTTAGTTGATTTAGGTTAGAGGCAATGTATGCCAAAATTAAAACTTTAAACCTAATTCCTAAATGGATCATCACTTCATTGGTAATACAACCAGCCACGCGTATTCTTGTATCGATTTTCAAGGGGCATTGCCTCAAAGTCTTTTGCATCCTACGAGAAACGTAGATAAATTTTCACTTTTACAAATTCTTCCATCTCATTTAATCCTATATAATCTAATTATGATGATTATTTTTTAAAATTATTATATAAAATAAAATAAAAACTTTATTTTTTAAAAGAAAATTTAAAATAAAAATAATATTAACAAAATATATTTCAATAATTTTTTTAAAAGAAATTATTTCATCTCAGGTGTGAAAAAACAAATAAAATCTCAGAACAATCGTAGGTTAGGATTGTCACCTACTTTGTCTCGTAGCCGGCAGTCTAACAAAGAAAAATCGAATTGCACTTGCGAAAACTATTCAGTCGTTTTGTGAGGGAACAACTAATGTATTGAGTGGATGACATGATTGGAGCTGTGTCCGAAATTCGATCACTTCGAGATTAGTTTTAAGCCTTTTTTTTTAATGATTTTTATGGATGGGACGTAGGCTTTTGGTATCTTGATCTTCACATTCATTCACGCAACTTTTTGGTAAGGATACGTAAAGTCTAAACCATGTCCGGATCTGACGTTCCCCACAGATTACTCAATTAGAAGTGTAGTTATATATGCCAAGATGGAGATCATAGTTCGACCCCCCTTCTTCTAATGAATAATTAAAAAAAAAAAAAAATTGTGATTATATGTTGTCTCCAGGATGGATATCATGAGTTCGATCTCCCTTCTTCTAATGTATAAAAAAAAAAGTGTAATTATATACAAATAAATTTATTATAAATATTATAAATTTATATAACTTATTAATCTATTTTATAATAAAAATAATTTTATAAAATAAAACATTTTTTAAATTTATTTTTATATGATTCTCTTATAATTAAAGTATTTCTTATTTTCCTACAAAAATAAGTAATTCTTATTTTCTTTACTCATATTACGGAGTTAAAATATTTTGTTAAGTAGACAACAGCCAACAAATTAGCGATTTCCATTCGCTTATTTATTTAATTTTGAGTATTAATATTATAGATATACGATTTCATGTACTTTTTATGAAATTAATGATGTGATAATAATATTATGTTAAAAAATTAAATAAAAAATATGAATAATTAAATAAAAAGATATATAAAAATAATATTTTTATATAATATATATATATATATATATGCGAGCTATCTACAAATAGTATCATAAGGGGAATTCCCTCTAGAAACGTTTACCTGATAACCATAATTAACATAGCTACCTAGAGATTATAATTACTTGATCAGTCTTGGAACGAATTCTAAAAGCAGTAGTTACCATATCGCATTTACGTGCAGAGTATAGGGGCAGAATATTTCCTGGTCAAAATTAACATAAAATAAATCCACTACAGAAAAGTTCAAAGAGAGAGGCTACCCACCCAAGTTTCCTTACAACCCACGCTTCCTTCTATCAAAAATCAGTGTTTAAAAGGGTTCCTCACCCCAGAACGCATTTTCTTTTCTTAATAACATCTTTCAATTTCTGTCCACCCTTTCCTTCATCTCCAAAATTCAATTCATATTCTATCTAGAACCTCTACAGTTTTTTCCTTTCTATAGTCTTATAAGGTGATATTTTCTCAAAAGAAGGCGAGTTCAAGATTGTTACTAGGAATTTATTTATTCAGAAATCAGAGGTTTATTTTCGGCCTGTGGTTCTGAAATTTGGTACTGTTTGTTGCATCCCTTTCTCTGTAAAAACCCATTCTCGAGACTTTTTCAGGTTTGATTTCTGAAAACCGAGGGTTTTATTGAGGATTTTGTTCAAATTTCAATGGAAAACGTTTCCAAACTTGGAAAAGAAGAAGAAGAAGAACAAATCGAATTGCCGCCAGGTTTTCGATTTCACCCGACTGATGAAGAACTTATAACTCACTACCTATCCCAAAAGGTTCTGAACACAAAATTCTCGGCTAGAGCAGTTGGCGAGGTTGACCTGAACAAGAGTGAGCCTTGGGAGTTGCCAAGTACGTTGATTTCCAAAACCGTATTTCAATATTTTCCTCTGCTTTTTTTTTTTCCGCACTTTCATTCTGCATATATTAGCCGGCTCTATGCTGTATATTTGTTCTAATCTGATCCTTGGTTCTTTTCCAATGAAGGGAAGGCTAAAATGGGTGAAAAGGAATGGTATTTCTTCTGTGTCAGAGACAGAAAATACCCAACTGGCATAAGGACGAACAGGGCTACCGATTCTGGGTATTGGAAAGCCACAGGCAAAGACAAGGAGATATATAGGGGGAAAGCACTTGTTGGGATGAAGAAAACCCTAGTCTTTTACAAGGGAAGGGCTCCCAAAGGAGAAAAAACCAATTGGGTCATGCATGAATACAGACTGGATGGGAAATATTCTGCATACAATCTCCCCAAAACAGCCAGCGTAAAATCTCTTGTTCTGTTCTGTTTAATCTTCTTCTCTATTTCCGCGAATCTTCTCTTTTTTGTCGTGTTCGATCTTCATGTTTTTTTGTATATTTGCTTTCTCTTTCAGAATGAGTGGGTTATCTGCAGAGTCTTCAAGAAGATCTCAGCTGGGAAGAAAACTCATGTTTCCGAGTTGGGTAGCCCGAACTCGTATGCGAACGAGTCGCATGATCTTTCAGTGTTGCCCCAGTTGGTAAATTCATCTCCGTACAACATGAGCGAAAGAAGCACCGGTTTCGGCGATACGTCTGATCACGTGACCTGCTTCTCCGATTCAATGAAGAACCACAAGATCAAAGAAGACATGCTTGAGAGCTTCGACAATCCCTTCTTAGCCGCCTCATCTTCCTCAAACCCGTCTTATATTTCTTCTGCTCCGGCCAACTCATCCGGCCAATATTCTAATACCGGAAGTTTGCACTATCCAGATTCCCTGTTCATGCACGACCAGTTCTCCTTATATACGATGTTGCTCGAAAACAATGCTCCAGACATGAAGCGGGATGCAAAAGGAGAGTTCTCGCCGGA
This sequence comes from Platycarya strobilacea, assembly GCA_036898215.1. NCBI lineage: Eukaryota > Viridiplantae > Streptophyta > Magnoliopsida > Fagales > Juglandaceae > Platycarya > Platycarya strobilacea. The sequence continues at coordinate 3,591,860 of CM072546.1, forward strand.
AACCGGATTTAGTAACGATATGTCTTCGGCGGTTTCGAACCACTATATGGCTCAAAAATCTTTTGAAGATCAAGAGGATCCGTCAACCTCTGCTGGACAAGGACCAGTTGACATTGCTAGTCTATGGAGTTACTAAGTTTGGAAATGAAATTAGATCGAAGAATGTTTTACGAAGATAGACAAAATTCAGGAAATCATTAGTCGTTTCGAGTTCATGGTGTGCGTTAGATTATCTGCATCAAAGATAGATTAATTGCTTAGATTTTGTGCGTCAAGATTATAGGTTGTAAATAAATGCGTACGTGTTATACTAAGAAAGATTATATATGCTTCTGTTTCTTTTTGGTTTTAAAGCACATTAGCATTAAAAACTTAGGGCTTTAATATTGTGCAAAATGCAAGTGTAGTTTGCTTGTGTACAAAACTCGTGACTTGGAATTAATATACTAATTGCATCAAGTATTTGTTACATTTTAGTGTTATTTCCGTATAAATTAGCCATTTCTTTTGCTAGATAATTAGATAGTGACTATATATATAATAATATCGGTATTACTTTATATGTATGAAAGATATTACATAAAAATAATTTTAAAAATTGACGAGATTTCATAATTAATTTTATAATCTAACAGATCATATTAAAACATATTAATATATGATATTGTTTTTGTAAAATTACTTTGTGACGAAAATATTTCTCTTATGATATACATGAGGCTAATCTGTTAGGCCAGCAACCGAAACTTAATCGGTGATTAATTAAGAATAAATGACAAAATACGAAAGTATTTATATATGACCTCATGTACTGAGAAAATTAGCGCCGTTGCATAAATGAGCTTAGCCTTTTAGTTTCAAATTTCATGAAAAGAAATTACTGTTCTTAATTTTATCATTTCCATGAATTGCATCGATCAATTCATATATATGTTACATTTTCCAAACAATTTTTATTTTATTTTATTTGAAATAGTTGAATTACATAATTTATATAAGTGATCTTTTAAAATGTATTACGTTGCTAATAATTAGTCAGATAATAAGATTTGAGTTGTAATATTGCTTTTTTTTTTCATAATATTGTTAGGCTAAATATCAAAACGGATCGAGCAAAAGGAACGAGTTTAGACTTTAATTAGGCTGTCATAAGTACTCATTAACATGTGCTTAATATTGTAGACTAGTAGTACATCCTTTGATGGATCCTGATCATGATCAGAGATCAACTCCAATTAATCTCCAAGCTGCACATGCAAGCCTTGCTATATATATGTTTTGTTTTGTTTTTTGTTTTTTGTTTTTTGTTTTTGTGTTTTCTTCAAAACTGGAATCCTGATGATCATTAATTACCTAATTCCCAAATTTGGATATCTCATTTCGATATATATGAATATATATCTTAGAAGCAATAAATAAAAGTGAATTAAGTTTGAACAAATTTGTACTATATATGTTTATCTTTCATATTATTATAGTAGTACTATGTATAATAAAGGTCTGCCAGGCAACGATCGCTCAGAATCTAAGGATCTGACTACATGATGAGATTCTCTTTCTAATTACAATCCAATAAAGCAAAAATTTGGCACTTGATGAAAGATAAGGTCCAGAAAGTCAATAAAGTAAAGGTTTTATATTAATGATATGCTTTGATGTGAGTTTATCGTGTCCAAATTAAGTGTTCATGTGATCCGATGTTTGTATTACATGCAGATCATATATTCCGAGTAATTAAAAGATCCAAAAGTATGCGGCGGATTAATATTCAATAAATTAGACTATAATACATCCTCATGTATAATATAAGGTTGTAAAAAGGATTATTATAATATGTCTATCATTTTCCTTCAACAAATTATTAAGGTGACATTTATAGCGCAGCTGGCTAAGTTTTGCATAACGAAGAATTGATGTATATATATAAGATATTAAACAGATCATATAGTTATAATCTCGAAAGCAAGCAGCTGATGATCATGAGCTAGCTAGCTAGCTAGCTGTGATCAATCTCCGGTACTGTATATGCAATTATATATGCACCATGACACAGCCCATAGATCACCGTGATCATCGTGATTCATGTCCAAATCGGTAATCATATTTGTTTAATTACCAAAACAACATGATCATCGGTCGATCGATCAATTACAAAACAAAGATTGGCCGGAGATGGTTAATTGGGCTGCAAAGTGGAACGTACCGTTTGATAGTTTAAAAGGAATCAACAGCACACCAATATTATATGTGATCGATAGTCAATATGGAACGAATCGTTTCTCTTATTTGTTAGAAAAAGGGCATTGTTATTCCAGTAGAATTCTATTTCTCTTATATTTAGCTATTTACTTTACACGTATCACTTAGTTAATTGTTCTTTTAGAATTTTTGTGAAGAATATAAAGAACGTAAAGAGCAGTATATTATATAGGGATTGATCTGGAAAATATTTGTGGTTGAACTATCTTGGAGGATTTAGGAATTAATGCCTCAAACTAACCCTATTCATGACAATACAATTCACTGCTTCTTTTTATCAAACACCTTCCCTGCAAGTCCATTAATTGTTACATCTGGCCACTACATATCGAATATTCCATTTCTTACTTTTATCACAATTCACTGATGGGTTGAGGTTTATTTACAGGATTATAAATATTTTCTGGCTCTATATTTCTGTAATGAATTATAATTAGGATATCTCCAAATTAAAAAAACATTTATACGGCCTTTAATAACCTTGTGATGCATTATTGTCTATATCATCAAAGATAAATTCCTGCTTAATTATACGTACGTGCGGGGCTTGGAAATTAGAATGGAATTAAGTTACCATATATATATAGTACTAGTTCTGTCTCATGCTCGTCATGTATTAATCCCGCTAATATTCATTTGTTGATATATATATATATATATATTTCGGAGCTTGCCAATTAATATCCATGATTCTGTTAGAATATTCCGAAAGTACGTCGAGTTTTAACTCAAAATTATAGAGTAATTCCTCATCATATGTCTATTTGATATATTAAGAAAAATTATAAAAAGATAAATTAAAGTCGCTAAGTTATAATATATTATAAGTTCATGACAAATTAAGATGGAAAAAGGTACGTACGCCTAACAAAACAAGCCAGTGGTACCAATTTACTAAAAGTCATTTTAAGCAATATAAAATAATTGCAAGCAAAACTATATATATATAAAATTAGTCCAAACACGAAATGATTCTTAGATCATCAATTCACCATAAAGCAAAACTATGTGGCTAAATAAATTATGAGTACTTTTATCACTTATTCATCAGTTATTCTCAAATATTGCTGGTTTAATTGAGTGAGTGTACCCAACTTTCCATGGCATGCAAGTGGCCGGCCGGTGGGCGATGCGCATATATATAATGTGTTACTTAATAAGGGTCAGTGCAAACCTCTTTATATAATTGCATTTACCCAAGAGATCATTATATAATATATATATATATGTGTGTGTGTGTAATACACACACACACACATCTATATATATATATATATATGATAGCCTATTGATTACCGGATCATGACGGAGGACTAATAATAATTCAGAATGGGTGACTTATATACGTACGTACCCTCAAAGTCAAACATTGTCATTTAACATGATCTATACCTAATTATATATAATCATGAACTAGATCGATCGAGGAATTGTTTGACAGCTAGCCTAATAAATTGAATTAACGAAATTTAGTACCCTGGATTTCTAGTCTAATTAAGATCATGGCCGGGAGATTAATGCCCACTCTAGACCTTGAAGGCTTTCGAGGGGTTTTCCCACTTCTTTTTATTTATATATTTATTTGATATTTTCTTCCTTGTTAATTTTTATGAGAAATCGTATATATATAATGGGATAGTAATTAATGGACAACATCCAATAATATATGTGAAAGCAGGGCCACTCATGGGTTAGGCGACTTAGGCTAAGGTAAATTGTCATGGTTAATTGCTTTTATAAATAAAATGAAATAAGATAAAGATAAAGATAAAAATTAAAAATTAAATAAAATATTATTGTAAAATATTTTTTTGATATTAGTTTTATTTTAGAATTTGATAATTTTAATTCGGGATTTGAAAAATTAAATTTTTTATTTTATTTTATATAGAAATTTGAAAAAATAATAATTATGAGATGAAATAAGATGAGATTATTTGGAAAAGTAAAATAATAGGCCTAAATTGTTCCATGTCTTCTGTTTTGTTTTAATTGTTTCATGTCTTCTATTTTTTAAATTAAATTATCTCCCATTCGTTCATATATTGAAAAATTATTAATTCATATATCATCAAACATCTTTGTTAAGTAATTGAAAGAAATCAATTTAACATTTAATATAATAATAAATACAAAATCAAATATCTCATTTTGATTTTTCACCTAAGGTCTTAATCTATATTAGGCCGCCCCTATTGAAAGCATACTCTAATTTATTGAAGTTTTATTTTGTCTTTTGGATTTTTAGTGGAAAATATCCATCTCTTTTGTGATGTAATTTATACTTTATCTTTATGTTTATTTTTAACATTTTTTCACTTATTTGTATAATCTGATTACTTTTCAATAATGAAAATGTTCCTTTTCTGAGGAAAAATAAATAAATTCTCTTTATTTGCATTTCTTAGAAGCCACAAGCCTAGCTAGAATCCAAAAGTTAGAACCCAACTCGAACAAGTACTACTTTAAGTTCAATTTAGTTTAATTAGAGTATTTTTATTAGATGGTTTAAAATTAAATTTTAAAAAATATAAATTTGTATATATATCAAATTTTTTTGATTATATTTGATTAAAAATAAGAAAAAAAAGTAAAAAAATAAAATAAAAATATCTCTTTATCTTTAAAAATAAATAATAAAATTAAAAATTTGTGCAAATTTAGGCAGGTCATTGACGCGTGGACCCGAAGCCACTACTCGACAGATGTACTGGTTTTTTTTTTTTTGCCCTTATTTTATAACTTAGAAGCAACATCCCCGTGGGCCCTACCCCTTCTAATGGGACCCACCATCCTATAACGTATAGTAGTCTCCAATAGATATCCAATTTCACATTACACCATACCCTACACTAAATTATTATTGAGTTATAACATATTATATACATATAATATACACACAGCTAATCTTGCTAATTAAGTTAATTTCAAGGAGTATATTCCTTTCTTTTACGCTTTTTATGGGTCTCCGAATACGTAACGCCAACATCTACAGTGAACGTTTTAATAATATATAATTCATTAGAAAGATAATGTTTTAAAATGATTATTATAGAAAATGAAGGTATCCGTACCCGGAACCAGCCATGATTATATATTATATTATTAGACATAATTTCCTAAGCATCGATGTGGGTTTTCAATAATGTCGAGCGAGGGATTATGATCATGTAGCAAGTTAGTCGGGAATGTTTGGACCTCGCGGATATTTGACAGACTCGAGACGAACCAATTTAGCTGAGAGCAACTCTCTTGTTCTCCCTTGTTTTGATGCCCATGCATGAATATCAGACGCCTCTGCACTTTTTTAAATATAATATATATATATATATATATACACACATTAGAAGTAATTAGGCCTTGTTTGTATTTGAAGATGAGTTCAATTCATCTCAAATTCTCAACTTATTTTTATTTTATTATTATATTTTTATAATTTTTTATATAAAACACAAATTTTTATACATATTTTTCAAATCCTAACATACATTTTTCAAATTTTAAAATAATAATATTAAAAAATAAACTAAACTCATCTCAACTAATCCCATCTTTAAATCTAAGCGGGCCTAACATGTATTTTATTACACTTATTTTTTAAAATGATTAATTACCTTCTCTAATCGCTGCTCGTCCATGCTGCATCTCTTTTCTAGTTTGCATGATGGTGCACTGAACCTTCTGATCTCTTTCAGCTTTATGAATACTGTATATTATAATCAGGCATCTTTTATGCACGAGATGGGGTGATGGATATCCGAATGATAAAAGTTCAGAGTTACCTAACATTAACGTTGTTATGCCTAAAAATACAACAATTTATATATTGAGGATTAAGATGAAATTTAAGTAAATTATTTATAATTATATATAATATAATAAAATATAAATTATTATATAAAATAAATGAGATTTTATTTAAATTTATAATTTTTTTTGATAATATATTTAATACAACAATTTATATAAAATGAGATCTTAACATAAATTTTATACTTCAATTTAACATATTTAAAAATATATATAATTTATTCTATTAAATATGAAAATTATTAAAAAATATAAATAATTCATTTTATTAAATATTAAGTTCAGTATTATGGGGCCTTGCACATATTAAAAAGTATATCTATTTAAATAATTTTATTTAATGAGATGTTTTTTTAGTTTTTCTAAAAAAATAAAAAGAAAAATATTTGATTATTTTTATTTTGAAGGCCTTATTTAGAGTGGGGGCTTTAGGCTATTGGCCTAAATCGCCTAAGCATTGAGCCGGCCGTTATCATACATGATGCACTATGTGATCTTGATATTAAGATGTCAGGAAAGCATTGGAGCATTCATCAATTCATGTTAGTATGTTGTATCAGTTATCACAAATGAGAAAATATTTATACAAGTACAACAGTAGATTTGGTAATCGTCACGAAACTATTTTAAAAAAAGTAAATAAAATATAGGATTCACATAAAAAAATTAATTTTTTAATATTGAATCTTACTCTTTTTCAAAACAGTTATGCAATAATTGCCCAATTCACAATTGCATATAAAATTATTCATCACAAATCCAATTAAGTGCCTGATGCCATTTGTTTTCTAAGTATTGGAGAATCTGGGTTCGAAAACCCCCAATTACTTTATAAAAAGAAAAAAAGGTTATCACAGATATGAAGGAGCCTTTCCACTGATTTTTTTTTTCTTAATTTCCCCATATTTTAATTATGAGAAAAATATATAGCGCGCCATGCATAATTGCTTGGACGGTTTTGTTTCATGGAGCAGCTGGCGCGATCAGCTGTGGCACCTATCCGAAACGTTGGAACATATGAACATGACGTGCGTGCATGCCGTTAATTTCATGATCCATGATCTGTAAAGACTAACAAGATAAAAGGTCCAAAAGCCTGCTCTGTTCCTTTGACAAAATCATGATTCTTGAGTGCAAGTTCTTTAGTCCCAGCTTGAAGTCTAAATTAAAGGGGAAAATGGTATTAAAATACTCAATTTTGACGCGTAACAAATCTTATGCCCCCAAAGCTTGAGGTGTCCCATGTGTTCATATTATGTTTTATTAGATTCGATAACGATCTCAAAAAAAAAAAAAAAACACTGGGGACTGAGCAAGAGCTTGGGCTTTAGGCCTGGTATGATGAATCAATGTTCTTATCTGTGCTTGGATTTACTAATTACAGTACAAAAGCTTTAATGCTGGGGTCGTTCTGGAAGATGCTTGAGCTTTTAGCACCTTTTTAATCAAGTATTCGTAAACGGTTGCTTAAGAAGATGGGCAGCCCATAAAAAATGGATACCAATCCATCTAGTGAAAAGGAAAATAATTGTTCAGCCCAAGCCTATATAATATAATAATAATGCAGCTGAAAACCCAAGCATCAAATATTATGAGCCCAATCGGACCAAATTGCAACTCTGTGAATAATTTAAACAATGACATCTCATCAAAATTTATCATCAAAAGTTGATAAAAAGTATAAATTTGCTCAAATTTGATGACTTACCATTTAAAAATCAAGTAAAAAGTATTTTTATGCTATTCTATTCACTTTTTTTTTTAATTTTTGATCAAATGTAATGGAATTTTTCTTACGTATATGTAAATTTGTACTTTTTATTAATTTTTGATGATAAATTTTGATGAGACTAATACCAATATTCTTAATTCCTTTTGTTGTTTTACTTGTCAAAATAATATGAACTGACTACAAGACATGACCATAATTTACACCAAATGGTACCATCCATTTCAAGTAAAATGGAGAATTATCTTATTTTCCATATAAATTGATTTAATTCGGGTAACAATATGGTTAATTTAATGCAGAGACTTTGATATTTATAACACCCACTCCCTCTCTCTCTCTCTCTCTCTCTCTCTCTCTCTCTCTCTCTCTCTCTCTCTCTTGAGGAGAAGTAGACCATATGGACTTGTTGGAATATGACAAGTGTTAATGACTCATTTAATAGGGCTATCAAGACTATGTTGGACCATATAGCTAGAAAGCTAAAGCTGGCCGTGAAGATAACAAAGAATTTAAGGTGGTGTCCCCACTGTCCTTTTACCCTAATATGAAACTTGGATCTATGAGACCACTGACCAGATCCCTTTACTTTGCTCACCACTGGCACAAAATAAATTAAAAAAAAAAAAAAAAGGTTTCTATATCCAAGTCTTGATATTCTTCCCCAATATAATAGGGCTGGGGCCTCTCTTTTTGTCTTTTCATGCACTAAATCGATGATCCTTTAGGTCGACACCCCTCCACAAGCCCTGGCAGTAGTCCCACATCAATAAATTGCTTCTACCAATTAATTTATTATTCATGCAACACTCTCCCAACACTTACGGTTGTAAGAAACTTCTTCTTTTTCAATTGAAGCAACCCTTAGGTATGTCACCATCACCAATTAACATAAATGTCCAACTTTTCCGGCAAGGCAAAGTCCTGGATCTGGGCAAAGTAGTGTTCATCATGATCATGATTCACGGCCCCACTGTCAATTAATTAATTGGTTTCGAACTCCACCCTTGCCTTTTCTCTGTTGAAATTATCACTTATTTTGCTTCATATTTATTAGATATCAAACCTGATCATCATTTATATATATATATATATATATATATATATATCTTGCTTGAGCTACAACCAGGGAATTAAGCAGTCCTTAATTTTAAGTTTTCTAGCAGTACTCCTTTTTTGGTTCTGCACAAGACTTTCAGTGCCTTAAACTTTAGAACAATTTTTTTTTTTTTTTTTTTGAATTCCCCTCCGTGGGGGGATATATACTGAAAGCTCTGTTTGTTTGATATTTCTGGATTGGGACCGATGATTAGGAAGGCACGAGACAAATATTAAATGAGATCAAGAAATTAGGCTTATAGAGACGAGAACGACCTCACTCTTTCACCAGCGTGGTGGCCATTGATTAACAGTGACACAAGGTGGGAATATGCATATAAAACATTTCTATAGTTCTGTGGACATCATTGTTTGCATGATTGAAAATGTGGTGTAATTGCAGTGGGCTCACAGTTCATGACATGGCCAACCCATTGTATTTCTAATTCTTTTAATTATTTTATCTTCAGAATTAGAAAATTAATATGTGGAGTCAGCTTTCGAATTAACCTCATGACTCGACGGCTAGTACTGGCCTGGTGGATCGAGCACAACGTACAAATCTACATGTACTCCAAATTTATTATAAAAAATTATTTATTTACAGCTAATTAATTTTAATAAAATAATTATTTATAGTTTAAATTAATCACAAATAAGTTTTTTTATAATAAATAAATAATTACAAGATCCATTTTACATATAATTATATGGATGCTATATATTAGAGTTTTCTTCCATTGGAGAAGTTAGGCCGGTACGTACGTAGGTCGGTCGACACCAAGAGACCAAAGTCCAGACCTATCGGGTTTGTCTTAATTAATTAATTAGTTTTTTTTTTTTCGACAAATGATCAGTTTCATGTTTGAAGTGGGATTTCTTTTGGGTCAACAACCTCCCACTCGAGGGAAGACTTTAGGGTCAGCAAATTCAAGTAGTCGGCCTACTAATTAATTATAATTAAATGCATGCAAATTAATTTCATTTAAATTTTACCTATCTATATAGCTCATATATATACATATATATATATATATATATATATAAGTAGCACATGCAGAAATTAATTAAGCCAGTGGTTTTTTTAAAAAATAAATAAAATTAAACAGGCCTCTATTCGGTGTTAATTAAACAATAAATTTCTTGATCACGTACGTACGACGGCCAATAAATTAGTAAGGAAAATGAACTAAAAATGCACGTAAGTATTAATTAATTATTTGGATATTATATTTTATATTTTTCTTGTTTGATATGAAATGAATTACGGTAGAAAATTCTAAAAGCTATCGTCAAAAGTGGAGTGGTGAGAAAGTATTGATGAGAAGAGACCCACATGCATGCATTTTGGAAAATTAAAACTAACATAGCCATGCATGCTCGCTACCAATAATTAGTCCTTAGAGGTTCTCAGTTGAAAAATCCTGACGCAACTTTTGTACTATATCTTGAGCAATATTTTTGTTTCTTGAACAAGCAAATGCAACTTATTAAGTGAGAAGATATTGAAGCCATTTAACTTAATTCGCACTATAAAAAAACTTATTTATTTGTAAGCTGTTATTTCTTATTAAAATAATTAATTTTTTTTTTATAAAAAATAAATTTATTTTTATAATAAATAATCATTTTTGTAATAAATAATTTATCACGAACACTAATTTTTTTTTTATAGCATAGATGGGGGATTATTTTGGACTAATACTTTCGGTTAAAATGTGAAATCATGAGTAGGATATATCCCATCAAATATTATAATTGAAGGGTTAAGGCCGCCTTAAGGGTACTTTAGACCTTCAAGACTTAAGCCTTATTTAAATTTAGAGATGAGATGAGTTGAAATGAGTTTAGTTTATTTTTTAATATTATTATTATTTTAAAATTTGAAAAATGTGTATTGGAATTTAAAAAAGATGTATTAAAATTTGAAAAATGTGTAATGAAATTTGAAATATATATATAAAAATTTATGTTTTATATAAAAAATTATAAAAATATAATAAGGAAATAAATGTGAATAGATGGCCTTATATATTACCAAGGGTCGATCCATCCTATTTATTTCTTTATCCCATTATTGTCGCTGACATTTCTACTGATCTTGCCCATCTCTTCAGTACTTAGAAAGACAAGTTTGTCCGGTACTCCGCTCTTGCTTTACAAAATAGAAGAGAGAACAATCTGCCTTTCCTGATTGATTCCACTTCGATAAAAAAAAAATGGGTCGGTCGCCATGCTGTGACAAGGTGGGCTTGAAGAAAGGGCCATGGACGCCTGAGGAAGATCAAAAGCTCTTAGCTTATATCGAAGAACATGGCCACGGAAGCTGGCGTGCCTTGCCGGCTAAAGCTGGTGATCATCATACATCATCTGCACTGATCCTTTTCTTTATAAAGCAATATATAGTAATTAAAATTTTTTTTTTTATCAGTTTTAGTTCACCTCCTTCTGTCTTACTGTTTCTAGGGCTGCAGAGATGTGGGAAGAGCTGCAGATTGAGATGGACCAATTATCTTAGACCTGATATTAAGAGAGGAAAGTTCAGTTTACAAGAAGAGCAAACTATCATTCAACTCCATGCACTCCTAGGGAACAGGTATTAAAGTTTCTCGTAAATATGATCACATTTTGCTGTTGTAAATTATTGTGTTAAAAATGGCCGCCAGTTCTTCTGTTAACATGTGGTTAATTAACTTTCCCATTAGTCTTGAAACTAATTCCGTTCTCAGAATTCATGGGTACTGTCGTCGACCCGCGCGCGCTTTACTCTTTCCTTCTTTTTCACATATATACATACTAGCTAGGGCAAATCCAAAGAGACTAATTGACAGAGTTCAAGTATCTTCAGATGGTCAGTAATACTGTGAAATTGGGAATTAAATTGCTTCGTGTTTCGGAGAAAAGATAACAAAAATTATTTAGTGCTTCATCTAATGAATTAATTACTCGTGTTCCTTCATGCTAGCTATAAGCTAGTCCGTATAATTATGTTTTCCACCGGAAATTAATATATTTCTAGTATTTTGAAATTCTGCCAGCTACTACGCACTTGCTTTAAATATAACCTAGATTTAGAAATGTGCTTTCTGTCATGCATGATTTCCATAACTTTTATTTTTCTGACAATCTTATTAAATGGGTTCTCTTTAATTAATACAAAGTACTTTCATGGCGCAAAAATACAAAAATTATATATATATATATATATTTATATATGAAATAATATTTTTGTAAAGGATCCTACTCAACATGTCATAGATACTGATCATGATGATCAGGTATTAATTCAGCTTTCTTGTACAAGCTGATCATGGAAGTGTTGATCTTTTGTCCTTGGATGTTAAAACATTGATAATTGCCATTAGCAGTTGATAATTTCTATGATTTTGTAAGTTGATCTTGAGGTCTGTCTCTATTGTATATTGTCTTTATTGTCTCGTCCGTCTTGATCAGGTGGTCGGCTATAGCTACTCACTTGCCAAAGCGAACAGACAATGAGATCAAGAACTACTGGAATACGCATCTTAAGAAAAGGTTAGCCAAAATGGGGATCGACCCGGTTACCCACAAGCCCAAGAATGATGCATTACTGATCTCTAGCGCCGACGGTCAATCCAAGAATGCAGCCAACCTTAGCCACATGGCTCAGTGGGAGAGTGCTCGGCTCGAAGCCGAAGCAAGATTGGTTAGAGAGTCAAAGCTTCGTTCACATTCATCGTTCCAACATCAGCTTGGCACTCCAGTAGTACCTTTGCCTGCAACTTCTCTGGGTTTAACTAAAGTAGGCTGGAATAATGGTGTATGGCCTAAATCAACAGAGGGTAAGGGCAGTAGTATTCAAAAAACTACTATTTTCTGTTAAGATGTCTCTATTTTCGTTGTAAATAGTGGTTCTCGTAGTAAATAATACATCTCGGTTTTTCTTAAAGGAACTGGAAGCCATGACCTCGAGTCTCCTACATCAACACTTACATATTCGGAGAATGCGCCGCCAGTTATGACGGCTGCCGGAATTGGGGAGACTTCAATGCCTCTGATCGAGTTTGTTGGCACAACTTCAGGTTCTAATTCCGAGGCCGGAACTGTCAAAGACGAAGGGGAACAAGCTGATTGGAAACCCTTTGAAAACTCCACCCATTGGTCAGAATACAGAGAGGGAATGGAGAACTCATTGTGTTTTACATCTAATCTTCATGACATTTCAATGTCCATGGAAGGCACATGGAGTACTAGTCCAGAATCTTTGAGGACAAGTACTCGTGGACATGTTCAGTTCGGAAACGTCGTCATGGGAGATGATCATGAGGAAGGGTTCACTAATCTTTTGCTCAATAATTCCGATGATCATCAGAGTTTATCTGATGGAGGGGATAATGATTCTGAAAACGGTCGCGGCAGTGGCAATGGCAGTGACTACTACGAGGATAACAAGAATTACTGGAACAGTATTCTTAATTTGGTCAATTCTTCACCCTCTGATTCCCCAATGTTCTAAAGCTTCACAAAAAGTCCTAATCATCGCCATAAAGTCATGAAGTGGAACTTACTGGCCACACACGTGCACCACCCTAGCTCCTCAAGCCAAACCAAGAGCTATTGATTTGTTTCTAATAATGTTGTTTTGAAGCGGGGTCTAATAAAGAAATGGTACTATTGCCCAAGCATACAATTTGGACGTTGTTTCCACAAATTAGCAACGAAGTTCTTCAATTGCTTCAAAATATAGACAGCATAACGTTAAAAGTTTGGGCAATTTTTCTCTCATGTCTAATGTTCACAGTTCAGCCACTTCTAATATTATTCTTTCGAGTCAAACTCGACCAGCTTCTGTTCGTCTTTTAGCTTTTCATTTCCTCCAGATCTAAGCTCTCAAGGGTCGAGGATGCTAATTGTGGGACCCGTGGAAGTAAGGCAGTACTGATTATGGATAGTCTCTGAGCTGAATGACATGACCCATATGGCCATGATCATATATATCTTCTTCTTCTTCTTTTTTATGTAAAAAGTTATTAAGGACTTTTCCAATAAGAGAGAACGTATTTATGACCGAATTTATTGCTGTTGGTTTAATGTCTTATTCTGGCTTATAAGGAAGGGAAGAATATCTCTCTCTCTCTCAGTCATGTTAGTTTTCTTTTGAATAGATAAATATATTTGCAAATTTTTATTATTGAAACACTCAATAAATCATTGATCATGTTGATATCAAACTTGGAGATTCACATTGCTCAGTTTCAAAGGCCCTCCATTCATTTTATTTGACTTCTTCTTCGAACAATTGTATTAGAAGTGGAGATCTGCCTCTGAGGAGACCTTAGCTATTTCATTAGCTGCCAGTCTTTTACCCGTTGAAGTTGATCTGGAGTTGCCCTTTTATCAAAAGAGTCTTTTACCTTAGCTCCCAAAAGATTCAGTACAGGAGCTAGAGGCTGCTGAGGGCTCTACACTACTGGGAATTAGACAAATTGCTGGCACCGATCGGAGTTGACAACCTCTCATCCCTCGGCTCAATCAATCCATTCTAGTCCCATGATCAACTATTGGCTATAGCCGCAATTTATACGTTGTACAAACAATTTCAGCAACAAATTCTACAACAGATTAGACAATACAAGCTGCCATTATCAGGGATATCAAGCATCAATTGAAAAATCTTTGTATTTGAAAGATTACAAAAATTCATCATCTTCAAAATGGATATATATATATATATATATATGCCCATGACAATGTCGTGCAATGGGCAACTATAATGCAGGATCATGAAAACATTGGCCACTAATCCAAATCTTACAATGTCTCCTAAATTTCCACACTGACAAAGATCACCTACTAGTCCTGTATTATAATTGTTGTTTTATGATCTTTTCATTAGTGAAACTTGCTTAAAAAAAAAAAAAAAATTGCCCTGTCAGCAAGTTATTACATACAAATTAAAACATATTGATAACTTCTTTTTTTTTTGCAAAATAGACTTATCATTAAATCATGAACTCGAGTTTACACATGTGACCTATAAAAATTAAGAAAATCCAGTTTACAAGTTAATTAGCGATCACGACTGGAGTACAAATTCTAAATCTCTCAGATAAAATCTAAAAGTCCAGATACTGCCTTCAAAAGAGGTTAGTTACTAAGAGTCTCTCGTCCTGTTACAGGAGGAGAGGTACTAAAACTCCACGGACCAAAAGGCTTGAGAGACTATTTCTCATTATAAAAATTTTCTATACAAACATAACACCAACAGAAACCAACAAGATAACACAACCACAGACAAACACAAATAAACAGACACAAAACTTTGGTTGTGGTGATGCGTGGACATCATACGCCACACTAGGAGTGGACCACTGCAGGATTGAGGAACTCTGATACCCCGAATCCACTCTGAACCACCATTGGTGAGAAGAATTAACTAGAGGCGAGGCACATTGAATGCTCACATCCAATTGGATCTCACACGTGAGGAGTACATGCCCCTCCATTCAGCAAAAGCTCCGGATGATGACATCATTGGCATACGAGGAGAATGGCAGCACAATGCGTGGTGGGTTATGAAGAAATCAAGTTAAGTGTACGAAAAAATGCAGTTATAATCTGTATTGATCTTTCTTCATTGAGTTACAGACGTATAGCTAGTGGCTATATATAGAGAGCTTTCGTATCAGTTTACAAGGAAAGAAACAGAATCAAATTACAAGGAAAGGAACAAAACAAAGGATTTACAAGGGAAGATCCTAACGTCTATTTTCCATAAGTGGAGCGGTGACTTTTGATTGCAGAGAACGTGGGTTAATACTTGGAACATGATCGTGATTGATCTGATTGTGATCATGAGTTGTAAGATTACCTTTATCACCCCCCCCCCCCCCGGCGCAAATTGAGCTGCTTACGAAGGTTCAGTTTGGTGGCAATTCGCAGTAGCTGGGCGTGAGACAGCGGTTTGGTAAACATGTTGGCAAGCTTAAACGAGCTTGAGACATGTCTGGTTTGGATGAGACCCAAAGCAACTCTTTCACAAAGAAGTGATAATCGATATCGATGTGTTTGCTGCGAGCATAGTGAACAGGATTGCATGTCAAATGAAGAGCACTTAAATTGTCGCAAAGGAGCATTGGCGTCTTTGTTAAAGGAATATGAAGGTCACGAATGAGAGCAGTAAGCTAGGTGAGTTTAGCAGTAGTATGAGCAAGACTCCGATATTCAGCTTCGATACTAGAAAGGATACGGTGTGTTGCTTCTTTGAGCTCTAGGTGATGCAATTTCGACCAAGGAATGTGCAGAAACCGGATGTGGATCGTCGCGTTTCGGAACAGCCTACCCAATTAGCATCTACAAAGGTGTAGAGGTCGAAACTGGAGTCAGCAAAGAGCTGGAATCTGAGGTCAATAGTTCCACAAATGTATCTTAATATGCGTTTAACCATCTGGAAGTGAGTATGTAAGGGATGATGCATGTGTTGTGCCACGAAATTGCACTGTAAGACATATCAGGGCTTGAGAGAGTCAGGTACTGTAGTGCTCCAACAAGACTTCGGTAAAGCTTTGCATCGAAAAAAGGTGGAGAAGGATCCATGTGTTTGGTCTTGGACATCATCGGGGTGACGACAGGTTTGCAATCGGTCATTTGAGCTCGATGAAGAATGTCCAAGGCATATTGAGTCTGTGAAAGAAAAAGACCATCAGAGTTGTGTGTGACTTGTATGCTGAGAAAATAGTGTAGAAGCCCTAAATCTTTCATATCAAATTTATGATGAAGGGTAGCAATAAAGTTATTTAAAATATCTGTGTGGAGCTCGAAAGCACTATAACATCGACATAAAGTAAAAGAAACATAGTAGCATTTTTTGAATGAAACGTAAAAAGAGAAGGATCTGAAATGCAACAAGAGAAGCCATATTCGAGTAAGAAAGAATTGAAACAATCAAACCAAGCCCGTGTGGCTTGTTTTAAACCATATAAGGCACGTTCTAATTTGCAAACGTGTGTAGGATGGGATGGATCAATGAAACTGGAAGGTTGCTCCATGTACACGAATTCTTGAAAATAGCTGTGTAGGAAAGTGTTTTTGACATTGAGCTGGTGAATATCTCACCTACGCACAAGAGCAACTGATAAAACAATATGTGTAGTGCCAAATTTAATCACAGGGGAGTAAGTTTCTGTGAAGTCAATGCCATCTATTTGTTGCTAGCCAATAGCAACCAACCGAGCTTTGAGGCGATCAAGTTGGCCATTAGCATTATGTTTTGGTTTAAACACCCATTTGTTACCGATAATATGCATATTGGGGTGTCGTGGATCCAAGGTCTAGGTATTGTTTTTTGCTAAAGCAACGAGCTTTTCATGCATAGCACGAGTCCAGCCATCATGAGCAAGGGCAAATCGAACATTTTTTGGCACCTGTGGCAAAGACAAAGAAGAGTGTAAGTTAACATATTTGAGATTTGGTTTGTGGATACCAGATTAGAGGCGAGTACGCATGCGAGGAGCATTGTTTGGGGAAGAGAAGGAAAGAGTTTCAGTGGGAGTATTAATGGGAAGAGAGTGAGTGTCCAGGTGTGATGGGGAGGGGGTGGTTCATTTGAAGTAGAGGGCTATATTACAGAAGGTGGATGAGGTGCTTCGAGTAGAGGTAATTCGAATATAGTGGAAGGAAAATTAAGAGCAGGAGTTTGGGTAGTGATCTGAGGGAATTTGGTATTATTTGGAGCAGGGGAAGCTAGCCATTTGGTAAAGATGGATATAGGACCCGAAGGAGAGGGGCTATCATGAAGTGTTGAGGGATTTGCTTAGGGAAAACTTTGCTCATTGAAAACCACATGGCGAGAAACATACATGTGTCGAGTGGGGGGACAAAAACATTTGTAGCCTTTGTGCTTACTGCTATAACCCATAAAGATGCATGGCAGAGATTTAGCATCAAATTTAGTACTCTGATTTGTCCAAAGATAAGAAAAATATGTGGATCCAAAAATGCGAAGAGAAGAATAATCTGAGTGCTTACCATATAATTTAAATAAGGGAGAGGTATTACCAAGAGTTGGAGTAGGGAGCCTGTTGATGACAAACACGGCAGTGGAGAAAGCTTCCACGCAAAAGTGTTTTGGCATGCGGCTATGTGAAAGTATTGTGAGGCCAAGTTCTCTAATGTTCCGGTGACAGCATTCGGCCACACCATTTTGTTCCGGGGTGTAGGGACAAGATTGTTAATGAATGATGTTGTGATCCTTGAGGAAATTTGTTAGTTGTGTATTAATAAATTCTCCGTCACCATCGAATTGAAACATTTTAATCTTGGTAGAGAATCGACAAGATATAAATTTAACAAAATCACAAAAAGAGCTTTAAAAATCAGACTTATTTTTTAAAGGGATGAACCAAATAAAATGACTAAAGTCATCAATAAGAACTGCATAATAATTAAACTTGTCCATAGATTGCACCGGGGTAGGGCCCCAAAGATCACAGTGAAATTTTTTTAATAATCCATAAGAATGTTTGGAAGAAGCAGCAAACGGTAATCTACTAATTTTATTAATTTGACAACTGTCACAAAAGGAAGCTTTATTTTTGCCACCAACTTAGATTAAGCCAAGGGACTTCAATGTGTCAACAGTTGCAAAGTGAGGGTGGCCGAGCCTGTGGTGCCATAAATCGAGACTTCCAACTTGAAAGCGAGTGGTGAACAGCGCTTGGTATGGTGCTTGGAGGGTGTATAAGTTACTCTTCTTGTGGCCCCGCGGCAAAATCTGATTGGAGGTTTGGTCCTTAATGACAAAACCAACACCAAAGAATTCACAATTAAAAGAGTGATCGTTAGTAAGTTGGCCTTCAGAGAATAAGTTTCGTTCCAAAGCAAGCACAAGAATGACAGATTTTAGTGTCAACTGGAAGGGTGGTGTGCCTATGTGTGTGTCGCCAATGTGTTATGGGGAGAAGAGTACCATTACCAACCATTACCTGTTCGGGTCCAGTGTAAGAACGTAAATTATGCAATATACCTGCTTTGGAAGTCATGTGTGTAGAGGCGCCTGAGCCCGTGATCCATTCATGGTCAGTGGTGTTGTTTATGGTGAGTGCTGCAAGTGCTTCGGGAATGTCATTATCCTGATATGCTTTGTCAAACCGATACCAACATTTGAGGGCTTGGCGTCCGTATTTCTTGCAGATTTGACACTGAGGAAGACCACCATTGAGAGCAGGATGAGATGGAGGATTAGAACCACGATTGTTTTGATGATGGAAGCCCTTGCCGTTAGAGGAGAAATGCTTGCTGTTTTTTCGGTGGCCTCCTTTGTGATTCGGGTGGTGGGAAGTCTTCTGTTTGTTACCATGGAAGGCAACGTGATTACTGGTTTCAGTAACATGGAGCTTGTGGCATATGTCAAAGCTATGAAGGAGGGGAACGACTTCAGCATAGGATAGCATGGGAGGTTTGAGCATGGCGGTCGTGAAGCCTTCGTATTGAGCACCTAAGTTATTAAGAAGAGAGAAAACTTTTTCCTTGTCGTCCATAGGTTTCCCGATTCCAGAAAGATTATCGCACAAGCGTTTGAATTTTAGTAAGTAATCTTCTAAGGAAAGATCAGAAGACTTACGTGAATATGATAATTATTGCCAAAGTTGAGATTCACATTTTTGAGAAGATTGAGCATATGCCTCATGTAAGGATGTCCAAATTTTGGTGGCAGTATCAATGCCAATAACGAGGCCGAGAGCTTCTTCAGTGAGAGTCCCGATAAGCCATCCGCAGAGTAGTCTGTTCGAGTGTTTCCAAGCAGTGTAAGTGGGATTCAAAGCCTTCTCTCCATTACTAGTGCCTTCAGGAGCAGAAGTATATTGATCTGGTATGGGGTTGGTTCCAGTAAGCACCCCAACAAGATCCTGACTCTCGACCAGAATGAGAAATTGCTCACGCCACAAAGGTTAATTTTCGTTGTTTAAATGCAGAGTTACAAAATTTCCAACATTAAAAGAGGAAGAACCCATGATAGTAATGAAGAGGAAGAAACGAAAAAAATATATATGTGAAGGGAGGAATACGGGCGTTAGCCTTTGCTGGCTCTTGATACCATAGGAGAAATCAAGTTAAGTGTATGAAAAAATGCAGTTACAATCTGTATTGATCTTTCTTCATTGAGTTACAGACGTATAGCCAGTGGCTATAAATAGAGAGCTTTTGTATCAGTTTACAAGGAAAGAAACAGAATCAGATTACAAGGAAATGAACAAAATAGAGGATTTACAAGGGCAGATCCTAACGTCTATTTTCCATAAGTGGAGCGGTGACTTTTGATTGCAAAGATTGTGCCTGTGGGGTAATACTTGGAATGTGATCATGATTGATCGATTGTGATCATGAGTTGTAAGGTTTCCTTTATTAGGTTTAGGGCGTCCGACTTCTTCGTACCTGCAAACCAGGCTTCAACAACCCAAATACTTGAAAACCACCATCATCAAACACGATGGCCGAGAAAAAAAAAGATGAATGAGAGAATGAAGAAATAGAAAGAGAAGTCGGATGAGGAATGGAGCTTTGGCTCCATTCCCTCTCCTACCGACAAGAACTTAAAATCGTTAAACGGAAGTTTCGAGAGAAAGAGAGAGAAAGGACCTCAGGTCGGCTGTGATGATTTATATTGATACCTTGAATCTAAATAATTATTTAAAATTAAAATGAGTCTATTTTATAAAAAATCTTTTTCCTTGCAAATAATTAATCCAAAATAATCATTTTTCTTTTAGTGCGTGTACAAAGAATACATAATAATTAGTAGCGTGACATAAATTTCCAATATTAGGTTTATAAATAGTGTAACTATTATTCAAAATAAAAGCCAATTAGTAGTACCCAACCCTCGAAAAAGATCAATCGATCCAGTTTTTGTCTTTCCAAAAATTTAGGGAATAGATTGTCAAAGGACTTGACGAATTGATGACTTTATACGTAGCTGGTATATATCATTTGAGTAATGCTACATACAGTCGTAGAGTTGGAAACGGCATACAGTCATTTTAGTAAAAAGTTAATTTTTTTCGTATAGGTCTCATATATATTCATTTTTTTTTAAGCAACTGTATGCTGCTTGCAACTCCATAACTGAATTTATCATTTATCGTATCATTGTAGCTAGCTTAGGAAGTATTTGCAATTTGTCCTAAAACAGAAGAAAATATGAGAGGCCGTGGTGGATCGAGGTAGCTCTTACTTATTCCCTTGATATATCTTTCACTGTTTACATGATGAGTACTTATGCATGTGAATTGAAATGTCACCATTTTCAAAATATCAAAATAATATATATTGTGATGGGGGCACGTAGCCGGCAACATATATATATATATATATATATATATATATTTATAGTACTACCTTCATCCAAAGACATTTTATAATAGTAATTATAATAATTAAAAATAAATAATAGTAATTAAATATTTGTGATTAAAATAATTATTAACGATTAAAATAACTTGTTTACTATTAATAAATAATAATTAGTAATTTTTTTTTAGTGAATCTAACATTATAATTAGTTGGAAGATAAGACAAATATTGATCTTCTTTATAAAAGTGTACGTCAAAATCGTTGAATATCTTTTTCATTTTATTTTCCGAAAGCTCTACAACGTACGTACTTTCATTTTCTTATAAAAATTCAATTAATCATCGCACGAGTACTTGTATTGGTCGGGTCTCACTAAATATACATGGACATGCATATACAAGAAGAAGATCACTGCCTAGTTAGCTAGAAGGTGTATATAATATTATACATATTATATATTTATGCATTAATTGAATATAGATCATGATTAATTTCTGGAATGGAATGATGAATTGCCAATAAGAAAGAGTGCTTTTATAATTTTATTTTTTATTTGCATCGGAAGCTAGCAATCACAATCAGCCTGACAACAAATTGCCAATATATAGCTAGGGTCCCCATGATTTTGTGTTGATCCCCTGCTCTGCAGACTTTTAATCTTTAGCAAGCTGGCCAATTAAATGCAGTATGATTCAGACATACACATGAGATGTCCACAATATATATATATATATATATATATATATATATGGAGATCATCAGAAACTTAATACTCAAGAATTGGAGGACTGAAGGGAGATCATCAGAAACTCACAGACGTCTTACAAGCTGGCCGGGAGGTGGGTACGTAGAATATCCAGCTTATCTGATCATGACATCGATGATTATTATTATCCCTAATTTTCTTTTCTTCTCTTTTCTTTAAAGTTGGTAGATCAAGAGAATCAGAGACGTCCTAGCGGCCGTGATCTCATGACTCTTAATTATCCTTCAAATCATGCATTTGATACTTAAACTATCGCATAATCGCATTAAATATGTTATCTCTGATGATAATAATCAGCTAGTATTTTTATATTTGTTAAGTACTACTAGCTGTATAAATATTTCGACCCTTTATTCCAAAGTGGTACGTAGGCTTCGAGACATCATGATCTTAAGCTATATATATATATATATATATCTATCACCCTCAATATTTAGGTAATAAACAAAGGTACTGCATGCTGCATATTAATTTGGAAAATATTAGGAACATTCAATACATAATACTCACTTCTAACATGAACAGTAACATTTTACTGTTTATATGAGAGGCGAGTGTTATGTGTTGGATGCTCCCAATCATTTTTCTATTAGTTTTTCTATATATAAAATATGATAATATCTATGAGAAATTCTAAATATAAGCTCATACATCATACACTATATTTTTTTTACATTTTTTTAAATTTCTTCTTTTATAAAATATTTAATATGAATAATGAGTAGATTCAATTATTTAAGAAGAATATATCCAAAAAACTTTGAAAAAAATAAAATAAAAATGTGTGGTATATGGTGTGTAAACTTATATGTAGAAGCTCTCAATTTCTTTAGAAAAATTCTAAACATAAACTCATACACCACATACTATATTTTTTTTTTTAAATTTAAAATTTATTCTTTTATAAAATATTTAGCATATGAATAATGAGTAGAAGAATTTAATTATTTAAGAAAAATAAATTTAAAAAAATTTGAAAAAAATAAAAATAAAAATATGTGGTGTGTGGTGTACGAGTTTATTCCATATATCCTCCTGCATGGAAGTGGACAAAAATATTACTTAATGTCGTTAACATTTTTTTTCTGAGAAATAGTTTCACTTAATTGAAACTTAGAAATTTGAAGCCTATAATGTGACCAAATAGTAAACCAATTTTTTACTGACGCACAGCTTTTCAATCTCTTAGACAAGATTTGAGAAAACTAAACACTGCCTTCAAATGAGACGTTTATTAAGATTTTCCTCTAAAAGAGGAGAATACTACAACTCCAAACTAATATAAAGTCTGAAAGATTATTTTTCAAATTATAAAACTTTTTTCTATACAAACAAATATTCACAAAACCAACACAACAATAGAAATCCAAAACAAAATAACACCAAACAAAAATTGTCTTCTATGGTGGCACTTGGACACCATGCACCATATTGGAAACTAAAGCACCGCAGGTAGGATGGCCGCAATTCCCTAGATCCACTTCACCGACGAGAAGGACACACTTCCGACGAGAATGATCTACCATACATGAGATTAGAGAATACTGTCCCCGCGCATGAAAGGTACGCACTACTCCGATTTATAAAAAAAGCCAGCCATCACATCATCGGTGGGCAAGAGAATGGATGGCGAGGCACGTGTTGGTCTTTGGCCCTCGGACTAGCATCCACCTGCACTAGCTGACTCCAACAACAAAATCGAAAACCACCATCAAAATAAACCACAAGGTGGTCGAAAAAAAAGACAGAGAGAGAGAGAGAGAGAAAACAAAATCAGAAGGAGAACGGAGCTGAAACTTTACCCCCGACAACTTTAACAACGTCGATGGTTTTATTCGGAGAGAGAGACGAGAGAGAACTATGTCAATTAATGTCCCTAACTTTAAGTCACTAGTCTCCTACTAATAAATTTCATGGGAAAAGCTCGTTTCCCACCACATATCTTTTCCACCACATACGTTTGCAGCAAAAGCCAATAAATATTGTAGTAATTTTCTTCTATACATGAAACATAATTTCTATATATCCTTTGCATGGAAGTGGACAAAATTTTTTAAAATGTAAGAATTAAAAAAAAATCTCTATAGCCTACTTTAATTAGATTAATACATATATTTTATATGAAAAAATACTTATCTCTATAGCCTTATATGAAAATGAGGAAAAATCTCAACTTTGTTTTTAATATTTTATTTTTATTTTTATTTTTAAATTTGTTTTTAATTAATTTTTTTTTCATTTTTAATATTGTTTTCATAAATCTAATAAATTTTTATTAATTTATTTTTAGTATAAAAATTAAAAACAAAATTAAAATAAAAAATAATAATTTTTAAATTAAAATAAACTCCTTATCAACCCTCTAAAACTGGTTTATCTTAAAATTACTCATTTGTCGGTGCTTCTTTTAAATAAATTTATACCAAGCTGGAAATATTTAAAGGAAGCTAGCTAGCTAGCTAGCTTTGAAAGCTGGGCCAGCAGCCTGCGCGCAATATCGTCATCGTGACACGCTCGCGGGACGAAAATCACGTTCTTCTTAATTTGACGCTTTAGGTTTTGTTTGTATTTATAATTTAGTGTAATTCATCTTAATTTATTTTTATTTTATTATTATATTTTTATAATTTTTTTATAAAATATAAATTTTTATATACTTTTTTCAAATTCTAATATATTTTTTTAAATTCTAATACATTTTTTTAAAATCTTAAAATAATAATAATATTAAAAAATAAATTAAACTCATCTCAATTCATTACATCTTTAAATTCAAACGAGACTTTAAATCAAATAAAAAAAACCATTTATTGATCGTATGTACAGTATTTATTATAAGTATTTATTATTATTATTTATTAGTAATAAATAATCTATTTTAATTATTATTAGTCTAATTTAATTACAAATAATTCTTTTAATACTCTTATTTTTTTTTTATAGTGCATCAAGCTGCTAGGAATTAGAAAAATATTCTATCAACAGTATCCATACATAAATGCTGAAAAAGAAATTAAAAAAAATCAAATATGTAGAAAAAAAAAAAACAAAAATCCATTAACGATCGATCCTTCTTTTTCAATTGAACCAAAAAAGTCTTTTTCTTATTATTAAACTTGTGATAATTCTAATTGGCACCCCGCCGGCCGTCTCTTTCGTTACCTGTTTATACCTACCATCATGATGTCATATATAGTTTCTGAATATGAAAATTATATATCAATACACTATAGCCATGCATGAAATTACAAAAAAGATGTAAAGAAAAATTATTACTCACCATCATGTGTTGATGAGCACGAGGAGTATTAAATTCTCTAAATTCCTTAATATTAGAAAATGGGTAATAGAATTCCCAAAATAGAATTACAAGAGGCTATTTATAACAAGCATGTGTACAAAATCTAGTGTAATACTAATTTACTAAAACAAAAGTAAAAATATTACATTGACATAACAACACTTTTATGTACACGAATAACATAAGAAATATATATTAAAAACTTGTAAAGACTAATACTCTCATTCAAGATGTATTTTATATATTAACTAGTCTGATCTTGTCAATTAAGTGATTGAACTGTTATAATTCGAGAGATTTGGTCAAAATATCTGTTATTTGATTATTTGTTTTAACATGAAAAAGTTTGATCATACCAGCTTGCAACTTCTCTCTTACCAAGTGACAATTTAATTCAATTTATTTTATCTTTTCGTGAAAGACTAGATTAAAGATTATGTGAATTGTTGCCTGATTATTGCAATATACTAATGCTGCTTGTGAAATGTTCAATTTAAAAATCAACTAGTAAACTTTTTAACCATATCATTTTACAAACCGCATCAACAATAGCTCTGTATTCTGACTTAATAGATGACCTAAAGATTGTGTACTCCTTCTTTGATTTTCAACCAACCAAATTATTATTCAAAAATATAGTGTAACTAGTTACTGATCTTCTGGTATCAAAACATCTTGTCCAATTCGAATCAATATATATTTTGAGTTGAAAACTAGTTGAAAAAGAGGAGAGAAATAGGCCTAATCCATCTATTGAACTACCCTATATGTTGATGCCAGATGGAATTTTTTTGGCTCATGCATAAATTGACTTAAATTATGAACATAATAGATAATGTCCGACCTTGTAATAGTATTGAATCCCTTAATATGATACCATATTAAATTCTCTAAATCCCTTAATATGAGAAAAATGTATAATATTCATTCATTTCCTAAAATGTAATTTCAAGAGGTTATTTATAGTAAGTCTATGTACAAAGTCCAGTGTAATACCAGTTTGCTAAAACATAAGTAAATATATTATATTGACAAAACAACACTTCTATATACACGTGTAACATAAGAAATACATATTAAAACTTGTAAAGACTAATAAGGAGACGGATTCCACATTATTCTTATTTTGGAAAATGATAGCCTTATAATTTATTTACAATTTAATTTTTAATTTTTTAATTGTTTTTAAAAAAAATTCTTTTACTTAATGAATAATAAGTGATTATAAATAAATATATATCTTTTAAAAATTTTAATGATTAATAATGTTAAAAAAAACAAATACACATAAAATAATATATCAATAATAATTAAAATGATAAGGGTATCACTACATTTTTTGTAATTTGAAGTTTATGCGATAGTCGAACTGCTGCCTATATTTTTTCTTATAATTTTATATTGCAATTAAAATGCGTCGAAACAAGAGCTCATGTAAAACAAAAATCCGTATGCATGAGTTCTACCTAATATATTATGTCATCGATTCCATAAAAATAGTGTAAAAAATTAGAGAAAAAAAGGACTAATACAAATAAACGTACTTATCCTTCGATCCCTACATTAAATATTGAGGGGGGTCGGGTCGACGTGAATCCAATTCCACGCTGTGTTGAAAGTTGTGGGTATTTCAAAGACGTACCGGTACGCCCCTACATATTCTTCTTTTTCTACATGATTTTTCTCGCTAATCTACACTGTAGATGCAAGAGTATGCATTTATTTCCGTGTATAATGCACCTCACATCACATCTCACCACATCACATGGGTCTTAAATTGCATCGACTGAGCCCCACGGTGCTTATTAAATGAGCTACTATATTTATATTTATATGAATATATATATATATATATATTTATATGTATATATCTCCCTAGCTTTGCAATTGGGTGACGTTGGACGGAACCTCATAAAAAAATATCGTCCTCATAAAAATATAATAAAATAAAATAATAAAATAAAATAAAAGAAAAAAATACAATAAAAAATATAATAAAAATAAAATAAAAATAATTTTTTAAGGGAGGATTCGACCCTCAGCCGAACTCCCATCACCGATAATAGTGGACGACACCGCCCATACTATTGGGATCGACGGACTCCGACGACCTTATCTCTGCAACGACAACCCTCGACGACCTCTCACATTTTTTAGACAACCTTAAATTCAAAATAGATCTGTTATGACAGAGACTACATTTACTATAAGATTCGATCGAATCGAACCCAAAATTTTCCCTTTACAGTTTATATATGTGCTTTAATTGTACCTACTTATAATATCTACGTCGATCGAACTGAATATATATGTATATAGTACTTAATTTCATGAGTGACGAGTTCAATTCAACTGCATCAGTTTTAATTTGTGAGTATCTTGAGTCATGCTGATTACAGGCATATTATTGTACTAGTTTCTGATCATATCGATTGAAGAACAGAATTAAGATTTGATATTTAAATGGGCGATCGACAAAATATATTAGATGTGTGAATATAAATAATATATATTTTTTGCACATGAATATATATTAAAACAACAAGTATATGTCATAAAACTGCATAACAAAAATACATGTCTAGCAATTCACTAAATTCAATATCAACACAAAAAATTTAAATAAAAAAATTTCAAAAAAAATATTTGAAAAGATAGATATAAAATTCTAAGAAAAGCATAAATTGAATTCAATAAATAAGAATATATACAGTTAATAATTCAAAATAATTAATATTGAAGCAACAATTGAAAGAATTAAGTTAAACATAGTGAATTAATTACTTTGAGAATATTTTCATTATATAATCTCTCCTTTTATTTTTTGAATTAATTTATATTTTGATTTAGTTTATAAATTTGGATTAAGTTAAAATAGAGCATAAATATATGATATTATTTTTGGAAAGATATTACAAATATCAAAAGATGTGAAGATGTCATTGATAGTTATAGAAAATATTTGAAATGAATATAAAATATTAAAAAAATATATTCAGATAATATAAAAGAAAAATAGATAAATTAATGTATGGTATATTATAAAATTCAGATTATAAAATAGAAAAATTAAATTTTGATGATGTCTTTTAAATGATAGAATAAAATAGTTATTTAGGAGTGCTCTTATAGTAACTATAAAACTAGGTGAGTTGAAGATTTGGATGTCAATGAAATTAAAAATTAAAATGAAATTAGATAAATATTAGAATTTAGAGGATAATTTCAATAAAATTTTTGAAGAAGGAGCGCATTTTTTTATATATATATAATATGAGGGAGAAATTTTCATTATATATATAAAAATATATTTATATAGTATTTAAATTTTTTCAAAAATTTTGGAGGCCTACCTTGGGTCCGCCCCTGTATCGATCGATCATTTTGATCATCTTAATTAGTTTAACGTAATAATTGAATATTATCATATTTCTTCCACATTAAAGCCCATAGTATGGATGAAATTAATGCAGAGTTGTTGAATTACTACCCAACAGTGCGGTGATATAATATTTGTGCATGCGTAGACTCTAAAGTCTAAACTGTATATTTTTCAACCCATTATATCTAGAAAATTAAAGAGTCTGTCATGTCATGAAGATAATTGCCATGCACTTGCTGTGAAAACACCCAGAATTAAATGTTTCATGGCAAAAAGAAGAATGGTTGAATTGATATAATACCAATTACCAGTACTTTCGCCCTTGGTCAAAACAGACAGGCGAGATTCATTAAATATGGATGAAAATTAAACTAATTATAAGCAGCCATGTCATTTGCAAACCGATTCCAACTTATAATATTTATGGTCACGCATGCATCTATTAATTACTAAATGAATTAATTAAAGAGAAACGACGTCCATGGTGTCGATCTTCTTCACAAGTATTAAATTATTGTCTATACACCGTTCACATATATATCTACCTCTCAATACAAAAATGATGGAGAGAAGCCACATCCAAGAACACTCACTTACATGAACAGTGACATGAACAGTCATGTTACTGTTCATATAAGTGAGTGTTCTTGAATGTGACTTCTTGATAGCATGTCTCCCTCTCAATATTCATTTGTAATGAAGTCATGAATTCATATATGGTCAATGTTGGTACTCGGACTCCGGTCCTTGCAACTGCAGGCCATGAGATTCGGTTGCCCATTGGGCCTCATCATTTCGTTGTGTGTAACCGTTTGATCCAATCCAAATTAATGACATTCTGGGGGGCCGAGCCTTTCAACCTGGATTCTGCCATTCCAAACCCAATCAAAAGCCGTGCAAATGAAATCCTGGGCACTTCCAGAGTATATTTTAAGGTCCATCTTTGGACTGGTATCACCTACATAGGTCAAAAGGGGGATTGTCCGAAGCCAATAACATTCCGTCACGTATGCAATTTTTAAACAATTTGGATTGCAGCGCGCTGCATGAGATCATTTTCCATTCTTGCGGGGCATCGTCTCTCCAAGTTATTTTCTCTGAATTTTGTCTGAAATTCTCTGAATTTTGTGATCCTAATAACAACTCTTAAATAGATGAACAAAAAGCTGAGATTAAAAAATCCGACCAACTAGTTAAAGCCGAAGTTACACAAAGAAACGAAGCAAGATCTGACACTTACAACAAGAAATCAAAGAAGGATGAGATCGGAAGCTAAATGTGCCACTATGCAATGGAGTAGGAAGAGAAATTGACAACAACATTACATGCTGGGGATAATTCGGAGGCTTTGGTTTCCACGAGAAATGCTTCACGCGACTGAGTTCTGACGTAGTCGGCTATCGTAATTGTCGAGATTAAGAATAAACAGACCGTAAGAATCAGCTTCGTGTCCATGCTTCTTTTCTTGCCGAGATTATGGTTGATTTTTCCTAAAATTTCTTCGTAGCCAAACTGAACACAAAGCGAAAATAATACTTTCTGTAGTGGTCTCTTGTGCAATTTGATTTGTTGAGCTGATGAGGGATTAGCAGCACCTACGCGTACTGACAGACGGACCGATTCCGATGGATTGATAATTGGTTCTGGATGGGTGGTTCGGATTGAAAGAAATTCCGTATGGGAAAGAGAGAGAGAGAGTGAGTAGAGAGAAGGGATGATCAGAATCGATTTCAGCAATACTCTTCTGTTGCGCGCCTCATCCCATGTAATAAGTATCCCTTATTTTCACCCACGTGGTAAAATATAATTGGCCTCCGTTATTTGGCTTTGTTCGGTGACACTTGCACGTAGGTTTTCTCATATTTTATTTACTTCTCAATAAACATAATTTTTTTATAATATTTTATAAAATTATATTTTAAAATAAATATCTTTTATGAAAACTTATTCTGTTTAAAATATGTGTTATGAAATATGTTAGGTAGATATTCTTATTCATCACTTTTTTTTTTGTTTATTTTAATGGATTAGAGAACTTAAAATATAATAGATAGCTTCAACTAATAAGTTAAAACTTTTGATACAATAAGATATGAATGAAAGTCTGAAATGTGATGGAAGAGGAATGAAAATTAATTTCTTAAAAAGCTAAAGTGGAGAAATATTAGATTAGAATGAAGTCAACACTCATTATGCACACACATAAATAATATATACGTGTGTGCGTGTGCACCGTAAATATTAATTTCACTCAATATTTTCTCAAAGTATTATAATTCCTTCCTCAAATGGACCATCGATGTCTGTATAATTCGTGGATTAAAAGCAATGATGGCTTATCTCAAAGGTATTGTTGGTTCACTTATTGCCGCCTCACAAAGGGGAACAACTTCTTTGCACAAATAAAATAGTTTAAATAAATTGATATTTTTTTCTTTAAGCAGATTAATTTGTTTAGATTAGTCAATTTAATTAAATTATAAATTATATCATATATATATATATATAATAGAGGCTGTCAAATTGTAATTGCTCTGTAATAAAAATTCTATAAGAAAATTTTGCCTTTTTGCTAAGCTCAGCTTCTCGTGATCGTCCGCATGAAATGTGTAATAAACAATGTCTGTCTAGGTTTGGTGTAAAGAACTCGCATAAATTACTTTAGAGAGAGAGAGAGAGAGAGAGAGAATCTATCAATACTTTTGTTTTCAGCGGAAAATGGAGGAACAGATCAGTGCCGGCGCACTAAACTAAACAAAAAGAGAAGGTACTGTCAAGTTGCAAACAAAAATGGGCCACATTTAGTATTATTGATTTTTATGAGCGGGGTACCGATTAAAGTTGTTGTCTTCCTGCAACTTGTATTGTTTTTTAGGCACTTCGGCCTTGGGACAACTTTTATTCATAAAAGTTGTCCAAGAACTACTTATCAACGAATTATAGCATCTATAACATTATAAAAGCTATATTAGAAAATATTTTATATAAAAAAATTATAACATCTATATTAGATCAACATGAATTATTAACTTGGCCAGCTAATGGGCAATCATTTATAAGCTATAAACGTCAATTATTATAATTTTTTTATATTTTTAAAAAATATTTTAAGATGTTAAAAAAATTATGTAAAAAAATTGAACATCTTTGAGCCGGTGTCACCTATAAAGGATGATTGTTGGAGACCAATAGCTTCCCACCACATGCGCATTTTCTCAACATTTGGATTGAAGCGCACCACATGGGATCATTTCCTTGAATCTATGCCCTTACAGTGTGGCCCCAAGTCCCAGAGATCTTTCGAGTCGGTTAGAGTTTGAGAAAAAGATCATGAAGAAGAATGAGAATTTCAACGACTTCAAAATGAGGATCAAGAATGGGCATCAGATTTTCTCAGAACCCTTTTTTCATCAGTATTGAGTCGTTGAAGAAACAACGAAAGAACAAGGAGAGTGACATAATAGAAATCGACTTCTCGGGCGACTATCAGTTTCTCCATGCAAGGATGACTCCAAGAGTTTTTCAGCTTCCAAGGATGGCACCATTTTGCATTGGGACTTAGATGTTACCTCCGACAATCATTGTTTTGAATACCGTACTAGTGTGCATACCGATCAGGCTAGTGGAACGAAATATTTCAGTACCGGTATAGTTTCATGTACCTTTTCGACATAATTTATAAATAAATAAATTAAATATATAAATACATTTATAAATTATATTTCAAAATAATAGTTAATATATGGATAAATTATATATAAAAATATATAAATATGTAGTTAATTTAGTTTGAATTGAAGTTAAAAATAACAAAACAAAATTAGAGACCGAAATCTAGTATGGCCGAAACACGAATATCGGCCGGTATTAGCCAGTACTGGCTGAAATTTTTTTCAAAACGAAACACATGCTTTTTTGTACTGGACAAAGGCTGGTGCAACGCAATTCGGTCGGTACCGGTACGAAATTCACAACTATACCGACAGTAGATATTTGGCGAATGGAGGCTTAGATCACCATATTTATTTGTGGAATACCAATATAGTATGAGCGCATATTTAAGCTTTTTTAGCACATGAAAGAAGGACCTGTATATCGTGTTTATCTTTTAGGCAAAGAACTTCATAACTTTTCTATGCTTCATTCGATCTTAAAGTCATGAAATGAGATGTTGAAATGAGTGCCAAAGTAAAACCCAATTTATGTGGGCAAAAAGAGGTAATGATATATACAGATTACCAATGGAAAGAATGGACATTGACTATTGGACGAGATCGAAAAATGCTAGTTGTTGTTTAAGGTCGACGAGAACAGAAATTTTTCGAAATTCAGTGACCCCTCAAAGTCTTATCTGGAATGGTGTTGTTTCATTAGCGATGATGAGTACTTGTTTGACTTTGATGATAGAAGTATCTAGCGCTGGAGATTATTGCGAAAGACGACGCCCATTTAAATTTATAAGAATGCTCATATTTCTTAGATTGCAAACAAAAATCTTGAACATAAGGATAATGAAAGAATCATCTTCGGTCGTCATTTTTAAATGGCAAATTTATGGGTCAAGTCTTTAGTTATGTGAAAGCAATGACCTTGTTGCATCGGGAGTTGTGAATAGTTCTGTTCGTAGAGGGAGAGAGAAAATGAGCAAAGAGAAGGGGCATGGGGTCGAAATCGCAGTATTCTTCTACTGCGCAGCTCATTCTTTTTAATCCGTGTCCCTTAATTAGCCCTACGTGACAAAGTATAATTGGTCTCCGTTGTTTAGCTTTTATCGGAGACATCTGTTTAAAGATTTTCTTGTAAAAAAAATATATTTATTTTATATGATTTTTTTAATATATCAAAATATTTTTTAAAAATATAAAAACATTACAACATTATTTAAAAATATTTAAACAAAAATATGTAAAAACTATAAAGTATGATTGGTCTCCGTTATTTAGCTTTTATCAGTGACATTTGTTTAAATATTTTCTTGTAAAAAAAAAGCATATTTATTTTATATGATTTTTTTAACATATTAAAATATTTTTTAAAAATATAAAAAATTTACAACATTATTTAAAAATATTTAAAAAAAAATCATGTAAAAAAAATTTAAAAAAACAATCGAAACTCAATCGGAATTCTAGGAATAAGTAGCATTTTCCATATTGGCAGAGTTCAGGAATTGAAGACTGCATGCACTGTACCACAAGGCAATACCAACAACCGGATCGATTTGGATTCTGAAGATCACGCCACGTCAGCTTCATCACCACAAATTGAGGGTCCATTAAACTCGTTGTAATCTGGCTCAGATACTGAAATTATTACGTGGTTAGTTCAATAGAAAATATATTTAAAAAATTTCTAGATATAAGCACACATATCATATACTATATATATTTTTTTATAAAATATTTAATATATAAATAATAAATAGAAAATTTTAATTAATTTTAAAAAAATTAATCAAAAAAATTAAAAAAATATATAATATGTGATGCATAAATTTATATATAATAAAACTCAAACATTAATATTTTAATAATAAATTCCACTCTTTTAAAAAAATAATTAGACAACTTTTACCCACCTCACATTATATATAAATTTACACTTAATTTAATACAACGTAATTATAAATTTATATATAAGACTTTTTTTTATTAACTTTTTTAAAATTTTAATTTATTAATTCTCAGCGTATTATTATATAAATAAAAATGACGACTATAAATAATGTTTTTTTATGAAACAAACAAAAAAAGCAAAACAAAAACAAAAAACGACAAACAACAACCGCGCATTACGAGCTGTCAAATGCTTCGACATCGGACAAACCCCAACAAGTAACAACCTTCCGCATTTCTCCGAAACAGGTAGCGAGAAGACAACGTCCAAACGTCGCCGGTGTGTTAGTGGCAGAAAAGTGTCGTATCGGAATGGCCGTCTCCACTTGTGCTAGGGTCTTCTCCTTCGAGGGTCGCTCTGAACCCAACTTCTCAGGTGCGCCAAATTTCGGAGGACGGGATAGGAAGCCCAGCCACGGCCGATTCGCTGGCGGGCTCAAACCGGCGCGTGGAACGGTTTCGTTCCAAGGTAGCCTTTCGTCTCTGATCTTCCGCTTCCCACCCAACTTTGTCCTTCAGCTTAGCACTAAGGCCCGCAGGAACTGCAGCAACATCGGCGTCGCCCATATCGTCGCGGCCTCGTGGTCCAACAACCCAGCTTCATCTTCTGCGGCGGCTGCGGCTGCCTCAGCAGCCTCTCCGTCCGCCACCGAGCCGATCCCACCGTCTGTCGATGCTGCAGCCGTGGATGGCGTGGCGTTGATAGAGAAGGAAGTGGATCGTAGTATGATTGGGGGTCTAAACTTGGAGCTCGAGGGTTTTCCCAAATCCAAGCCCTCGGTTTTTAGCTCCGATGGGAGCCTCACTATCCATGCTGGTGACGAAGCTTTTTCTTTTTATGTTCTCCATTTTTTCTTTTATACTTGAAAGTTTGATGCTTGTGTTTCATATCATAATTGCATTTCGGTGGCATGTATAGGTGAGAGATCTGGACGCGGGATAGTGACTGACGGAATTACCACACCGGTGGTTAATACTTCTGCCTATTTTTTTGACAACACTGCACAGCTCATTGATTTCAAGGTATGCAAATGTTTTTTAAAGACATATTTGGCAATTTGCCATATCGGTCTGCTGCATTTCCTTTACGTGGTATTAGCAATATACATGTATGTATCTATGTGTGTGTTATATGTTCATTTGACAATGCTACTGGCCACAAATTTACCGTTCAATTCCCACTTTTTTGACCCCCAAAAAAAAAATTCTTCTCACTTTAGAAGACGTTTTTTAGTAAGTAAAAGTGGAAAGTAAAATTTAAATAATAAAAAAAAAAAAAAACAGAAAGGTGATTGAGTGGAGAAGATGTTTTGTGAATACAAATGAATTACCTACTTTTTTTTTTCATTCACAAAGAAAAAAGCTGTTATACATTGAGTGGTAATTGAGCATTTATGAATGTATAAGAAAAAGGTACATAACTCATTTGTATCGTAGGACAAAGTATCATTTTCCATATATATATATAAGCATTTAATTTTTGAACTTTGTACGTACTGAAGTTACGCCTTTTGTGTGTACAATAGAGATTGACTACTTTTAAAAAAAGTTGTAAACGGTGTAATGAAATTTGCTCAGCATTCTTTGTCTATTAGTTAATTGAAAAAGGGCTCTGTTGGGAAGCAAGAAACTGAAATAGAATGTAATTTTCTTCATTTGGTTGCATTAATGTGTCTTTTATCTAATGGGGTAGGAGAAACGACGGGCAAGTTTTGAGTACGGCCGCTATGGCAATCCGACCACGGTGGTTTCAGAGGAAAAGATAAGGCATGGATTTGTTTCCTGATGCCTAGTTTTCTTTATGATTTTCATCTAATTGATTGAACGTTTACTGAGGTCATGTTTATATTTCTCATTCCTGTATTCAGTGCGCTTGAGGGGGCTGAATCGACCCTGATAATGGCATCTGGAATGTGTGCTAGCACAGTCCTGTTGATGGCATTGGTGCCAGCTGGTGGGCATCTTGTGACGACGACTGATTGCTATCGGAAGACTAGGATATTCATTGAGACCATTCTTCCTAGAATGGGGATAACTGTATTGTTTGCTCCTTTTTTTTTTTTTTTTTGGTTATTTGCATGCTTTTGTTTCATGTATATAGGTGGCCAAACATGTTCCATATCTATTGACGTTTTGAAATTAGGAGTTCAGTATTTGTGCCCTTCTTGTCTCAGAAGAGCTGGTGCTACCCAAAGAGCATGATTTACTGAGAGGGAATGGGGCATTTTCATGATCTTTTTAAAATTTAATTAGCGGATTTGGTCTTGACTATAACTGTCACTCATGCAGGCCACTGTCATTGATCCAGCAGACATAGGAGCATTGGAATCTGCGCTGAATAAGAACAAAGTGAGTAATGAAGATAGCGGTTGGCTAGTGTCCATAAAAGTAGTCATTCGTTGTGAAGATGCAAAATCCTGAGTTTGGTGGCATGATACTTGGAATGTAGGTTTCTCTTTTCTTCACAGAGTCGCCCACCAACCCATTTCTTAGATGTGTTGATATCAAGCTGGTTTCAGAGCTTTGCCACAGGAGAGGAGCATTGGTCTGCATAGATGGTACCTTTGCAACACCTCTCAACCAGAAAGCCCTTGCCCTCGGAGCTGATCTTGTTCTGCATTCTGCCACAAAGTACCTTGGGGGCCACAATGATGTAAGTTGGCTTAGTTAGAACAATATAAACAATTAGGCTGTCAAGAATTATGAAGTTAAGAAGAAGAATTATTCCAATTACAGGTCATTGCAGGTTGTATTAGTGGTTCCATGAAGTTGGTCTCAGAAATTCGTAATTTGCACCATATTTTGGGTGGTGCTCTCAACCCAGTAAGTCATTTTTATAGTCTTCACAAGATTTGTGGGTCTTATTGTTAACTATTGCAAATATAATGCACCTTAACCACCTTGACTATGATTTGTAATTTTTTTTCCTTTAGAATGCCGCGTACCTTATCATCCGAGGCATGAAGACACTGCATCTTCGTGTACAGCAGCAAAATTCAACAGCGTTAGGGATGGCCAAAATTTTAGAGGCACATCCTAAGGTATCGATTAAGGAGTCGTTTGTATACTAAGAATATCTGAGAATATCTGTGAATTCTAGTAAAATTGTTTGAATGGTAATGAACTAGTTTGAGTTAAGATGTTTTATTAAGTTTTAAAAGAGGAGAGAGAAAAATTGAATTAAAATATCATAAAGTTAAATGGTTTGAATATTATTTTTGAATATTATTTTTGTTTGAAAGATTGGGAAAGTTGTCTTGGGTTTTGTGTTTTGTTTTGAGTTTTGGAAAAGTTGTAATGATTAGGTATTGATTAAATGAAAAAAGCTGAAGATTTGAAATTGAAAAGTGTTTTGGTTTGATAAGATATTTGGTTAGAAATATAGGAGAATATCTGACAATACCTGAGAACAGTTGTATTCTCAAAACAGGCCCTAAATTGATGTATACAAATGCTGAATCCCTAGTGTAAATTGAATTCCCAACTATTACACCGCCACTACCTTATGTAGATGTTGAAACATGACAACACCATTTCTGCGCTGCTATTTTCCTGCTTGCTTGTGCTATGATCACCCTGTTATCGTCATAACATTTTTGGAGCTCCACCAGGACTAGATCTGACCATCCTATAATCGACATGTTATTGCTTTCCTGGCTTTCATCTGATGATGTGGACCAGTAACGTCATCTACATACTTTTTTAATAATGCTACCTCTACAAGCTGGTTCTTGCTGCCACCGTCATCTCCACTCACATGTTAGATCACTAACCTTACCTCATCATCTCCCATGGCAATCAATGCATAGCTAGCACATCACCCATGCCACTAATGAACTATCATGCATTTGCCCGGGTTTCCGCTCGCATATTGCATTATTATGCGTTTGGCAAGGTAAATTATAATCTGATTGTTCTAAATGCCTAGTAAACATTGTCCTTAATTAGCGTCTTTCAAACTTTTATTTCTATATTGATGATGATCATTGATATATTATTTGTAATTTTCTCCATCACCACATTAATTATCAATGAAGATGCTCCTATTATTATGGGAAATATTCAAAATAGCATGATTTAGTTATGAGCTTCCTGTCCGGTATTTTTTATATTTGACGTAATCACATGATATTATTGGCAGGTGAAGCGTGTGTATTATCCTGGCTTGCCAAGTCATCCTGAACATGACCTTGCCAAGCAACAGATGACTGGTTTTGGTGGTGTGGTCAGTTTTGAGGTGATTATTTCTAACTGCTTTAACACATCGAAATTGAGGGGTACATTTTGTAGTTCGTGTGCCTCCGTTTATGGCACGCCACATTTCGCTATAAATATTCATTGTTCAACCATGCAGGTTGATGGAGACCTACAGACCACCATAAAATTTGTTGACTCACTGAAAATCCCATACATTGCCCCATCCTTTGGTGGCTGTGAAAGCATTGTGGATCAGCCAGCAATTATGTCTTACTGGTATTCCTTCAAGTTCCACATCATATGGTTTCATAAATTTACTTCTGTTTTTATCTGTAATGGTTCTGCCACGAGCGCCATAGATATCTTCACAACCGAAACAACTTCACTCCACGAATGGAAAACCCAAAAATGGGTGATCTTGCAAGATGTAGAGTCTAGGCCAGGATTTGTTCCTTGCAGTATTTGTTTATACTTTCTACAAGGTTTTCTGTGGGATCAAGTGGAACCTCACATATTGGATGGTTTTAACCTTTTACCTTTAAGGATCTATTATTGGGGAATATTTCCCTATATTCTGGACCAAGCAACGCCTAAATGAGTTGTCCTTTATGGACTTTAGAATGAGCCATGACGATACTATGTATTCAAGCAAGTTTCCTGAGTATGTAATTGTTGAGCCACATTAGACTTCAACGCTTGATGATAGGCATGCCGGTTTATATTTTATAACCAAGTGAAGTGAGAGTTTATTTGCTAACTTGTATTGTGTTTCAATCTTTATGAAACAGGGATCTACCTCAGTCAGAAAGGCTCAAGTATGGGATAAAGGATAACCTGGTTCGATTTAGCTTTGGAGTTGAAGATTTTGAAGACTTGAAGGCTGATATACTTCAGGCCCTGGCAACCATTTAGGCTCAACATTTCCAGTCAAAGATCCGGGATCTTATCTTATGGCGCATGGCCTACCGTGTCCTATTTTTTTTTTTAATATCTAACAGTGCATATTTTTCGCTGTCATCTTTCTGTGGTCTACCTCTTTTGGTGCTTCAATTGATTTTTATAATCAATGGTGCTGTTCTGCTCCCGTGAACTGATCATTAAATGATCCAATAAATAGCTTAAAATTCTTCTGATGTGTTGTTATTTCCATTAATGAATAATATGCGTGGTAAGAGAGTAACTATTATTCGTTCAGAAGGCTTGCTGGCTTGTTCAGTACTGCTAACTATTATGGGAGGATGTCGTCCCTCGGGACTACTAGTAGTGTCGATTGTTGAATTTCGTGCAAGTTAGGTTGTGGTTGTATTGGCTGCAAGTGGAATGTAGGTGCTTTAGGTGTGTGTTGATCATGCACTCTAGTGTCATGTAATGCATATGTATGATAGAGGTGACTAATCTCCCATCGTTAGCAAGCCCATCCAGTGCTGCTTTATCTGAAAACCCTAATTGGTAACTAATTGGTAGCCAAAACAAGCAAGCCAGAGCTTCAATAATGATAGTAGCTTCAAAGAAATTGGTAGTGTATGTCTTGAATTGGAAAATATTTAAAATGTATGAACTCAACCCATGTTCAAGAGCTAGGGTGCCATCCTGACGTAGAGGAGGTGATGGGGAAGTTGCTTGCTGATTTATACTCAATTGAATGGTAATTGCGTCCCTAGTAAAGTTCAAACCATTTCCAAAATGAAGGACTTCGATCTTAGATTGAAAAATCAAGTGGATGAACAACCCCTGTTGATCTTTTAGGTCTTCCTAGTCAGTGTAATTTTGATCTTTTATGATTCAACTTCTCTTTGCGAGCTAGCCCGATGTCTTGCTCTTCTTAGAACCCAAGGGAGAGACTAAAAGCTCGAGTAGCTTCTTCTTAATTGATTGCCAAATCTTAATCGAACTGTCATACTCTAATTAAGGAGCGACCAATAAAAATAGAGTTACAAATTCTAGGGCAAATGACTCTAACCCTAGGCTTTTGAACATCAAGCTTGTGGATAGGTCTCTCTTTCTTCTTTGAATTGGTGTTTTAAGATCGGGGTCGAAAATTGGCAAGGAACTTGATCCCCTTAAAAAAGGACAGTTGTGGTCGAACTCTAATTTTAGAAATCCATTGTAGCCCTTTTACGAAGTTTACTGAGTAGAAGATGATAGAGGGCAAACTATTGTTGCGTTATACAAGACGGTGCTGTCTCACTATATGCTTTGGCGATCTTACCTACCCAATAAAATGCTTGCGAGGTGATCGAATTGCTGAGGTCAATGAGGAGTTATTCACTCACCTACTCCTTAGGACCACAGACATTCCACCTTGATATGCTAGGATTTTGTCATAAAATGTAACAGCATGGTTTCCAACCTCGACATGGAAATAAAGATGGAATAGCTAATAAGACAAGCTATTAACATATATTCTGGATCTAAGAGTTCATATACCTACCTTACTCTTATCAGAAATGCAGCCATTCTGTTTTGTTTCCTATCCCAATCTTTTTGTTAGGAGGAAGAAATATAGGTTAGTTTTGACAAATAAATGGTTCAGCAATAAAAGAAATCTCAAACAACCCATTTACTACTTTCAAAATAATGTTAATTCAAAGTGCAGAAATTTTTTACAGTTTAATAACGTTTTCATTATTAGTTCAAACCCTTTACTTAAAAACATTGCATCACTATTAAAAAATAATAATAATACTGCCTAACATACTAGATCACCTAGTGTAAAAACAAAAATAATATATATTTCTAATTTGTGACAATGTTAACGATAATTATGTCGCGTGCATTTTGGGGAGCTTCTTGCCACCACACGCGTCACTTTCTGAACCAGTGGCATTGGTTCTTTCATATTCGACTTTTCATTCCACTCCAAGTGTAACACGTGTTGCCACTGTCTATAATGACCTTTTGTCAGCGATTCGACACTGTTCCGGTTGCTACTCTTGGTTCTCCTTCTTCCTAACCAGGGATCCAACATACAAAGGTATGCATATGTATACATGCCTTTTCATCCTTTTAGATCACTAGGATTTGCAAGTTTTACAAGGTTAACAGATTAATGTTGGGTTTATTCAAACATAGTTTTAAATAATAAAATTTACCTCTTGCAATTAGTATATATATGCCTGTTGAGCCATTTTTTGAAAACGTGCCAAATGAATATGAAATTTACATAAGACAGGCTGTAAAGTAAGCGATATTTGATATTATAGGTTGTTGAGCACTTAGAATATAAGATGTCTTACTTTGCATACGAGTGACTAATAGAAACAGCATATAAAGGGGAAGTAAAGATGGCAAGATGGTCCTCTTAATTGGCTTTTCCATGTATAGCGAAAATTAGTGGCTAATCTGGAGCTTTGTAATTCGTGTTGAGAGTGCTATAATGGAAATACTGGTCAATGAAAATATGGGTTATGTTAGTGGGGACATGGTTCCTTTTGATGACAGAACATATGCTTATCAGTAATGGTGAAGAAGGATTTCGGCAGGTCAATGGTACATAAGGCTCTCATGTTGAGCTCAGTTTGGTTCAACTATCACTTAGACAGAAAACTTACCTCTTTGCGAGCTTTGTCTTCCATTATGCGTGGCAGCGTGTGTGTCTACTGTCTCTGTGTATAGTAATATCTATTAGTGCCAAGTTAAGCCATCTTAAGAAGCATTCTCTGCGGCCAGCTTTGTTGAATTATTTTCTCCCGTTGCGTTTAAGGGCCAAAGTATTTGGTGACTCATGAGAGACTTCCGTTACGTGGAAATCCTTTTTTGGTTATTGATGGTATTGGAGGCTAACTAGATACTACCAAGAGGAGTCCCACAAATCAAAGATGTATGAATGATGATTTTGACTTACATTATGTGGTGCTTATAGCAAGAACATGATGATCAGATTTTTGAAAATTAGTAGCGGAATTAAACATTTATCGATCCTATGTATAACCACCAAGCTGCTAGGAATTAAACAAATATACCATCAATAGTATGATCTATAGTTCTATACATATGTAAATGCTCAAACAGAAATTAAAAAAAAAATCGAATATATAGAAAAAAACAAAAAACCAATATCGATCGATCCATCTTTTTCAATTGAACCAAAAAGTCTTTTTCTAATTATTATGAGCGGTGAGTCCGAATAGTATCTCGAAGGTGTTTAATTTTTTGTTACTTTTTTTAAAAAAAATGTTTAATTTATTTTTTATATATTCTTAAATGTCTTTTAAAAATTCAAAAAAATTATACCACCATCTAAAAATATTTTTTTAATCACTAGTAAGAAAGAAAATTGAAAAAAAAAAGAAAAGAATTTGGTACACATTCTCGGTGAAAACTTCTTGGTGAAATAGCTTTTCTCAATTATTATTAAACTGGTGATAATTATAAATTCTAATAATTGGCACCACGCCGGTCTTTTTCGTCACCTCTTTATACCTACCATATTACATGATGTCATATATAGTTTCTAAATATGAAAATTCCATTATATATATATATATATTATCAATACACTCTAGGCATGCATGAAAAAAAAAAAAAAAAAGATGTAAAGAAAAATTACTACTCAGTACTACTCATCATCATGTGTTGAGCACAATGAGGCCAGAATACACATGATGAAATGAACGAACGAAATTTATCAGCCGCCCTTGTCCCACCACTAAATTATGTGAATGACCCCACCACTATTATTTTAAATTTTGTATAGTGATTTGCATAGTGACTTGCATAGTAATTTCAAAACCTATAAATAGGGGTTTCAGTTGTAATGAAATTCATAAGAAAAAATAGAGAGAGAAAGAAAGTTTCAGTTCTTAAGAGTTTCAGAGAGAATTTCTTATTTCTCTTTTGCAATAGTAGTTCATTTCTTTAAGTTTCATAACACGTTATCAGCACGACGGTTCTACCAATTCTGAAGCTAGCGGCCTTATTCCTCTGTAAGTTTTTCAATATATTATTTGAAATCTTTGATATATTTTATTGTTGATTATCTGTGTAAATTTATAAATATATTTTCTGAGATACATATATTTATTATTTATATGTGTAGAAAATGGCAAATCTTACAAAATTAGAATTTGTTGCTCTTGATATATCTGGGAAAAATTATTTATCCTGGATACTTGATGCTGAAATACATCTTGATGCAATGAACCTGGGAGAAACTATTAAAGAAGGAAATCAAGCATCCCTGCAGGAACGTGCTAAAGCAATGATTTTCCTTCGCCACCATCTTCATGAAGAATTGAAAACTGAATATCTTACAGTAAAAGATCCCTATATTTTGTGGAATAATTTAAGGGAGAGGTATGAACACCAGAAGACTGTCATCCTCCCAAGAGCTCGTTCTCAATGGATGCACATGAGGTTGCAAGGTTTTAAAAGTGTTAGTGAGTATAATTCCGCACTTTTTAAAACAAGCTCAGTATTAAAATTATGCGGTGAGAAAATCACCGATGAAGATATGCTAGAGAAGACTTTTACTAAATTTCATGCCTCGAATGTGCTCCTGCAGCAGCAGTATCGAGAGAGAAAGTTCAAGAAATATTCTGAACTTATATCATATCTTCTAGTAGCTGAGCAGAATAATGAGCTCTTATTAGAAATCCACCAGTCACGCCCTACTGGCTCAATATCATTCCCTGAAGTGAATGGTAATAGGTTTGCATCATTCCCAGAAGTGAATGGTGCATCCTTTAGAAGAAATCGGAGGCGTGGACGTGGTAGGAGAAATTATAGAAATATTGGTCCCAGGAATGACAACATTAAAAGGGATTATAATATACCATATCACAGAAGTGGTACAATTCAGAGAGAGGTAAAAATCCTCAGAATAATTTTTCAAAGAAAAGTGAAGAGGTGTGCCATAGATGTGGAATGAGTGGACATTGGTCACGTACCTGTCGTACGGCCAGGCACTTAGCTGATTTATATCAAGCTTCTATTAAAAGAAAGAATAAAGTGCATGAAACAAATTTAGTAGAACCATCAGATGATTTATTAGATTCAGTAGATGTAGACGTTACTCATCTTGATGTATCTGATTTCTTTAATCATCCTGATGGTAGTATTGAACACTTAATTGGAGATGGAAGT
Organism: Platycarya strobilacea; assembly: GCA_036898215.1. Taxonomy (NCBI): domain Eukaryota; kingdom Viridiplantae; phylum Streptophyta; class Magnoliopsida; order Fagales; family Juglandaceae; genus Platycarya; species Platycarya strobilacea. The sequence continues at coordinate 3,636,432 of CM072546.1, forward strand.
GTTCCACTCAATTAATGTATTTTCTTTCTATCAGTAATAAAAGTTTTGTATATTTTGTAGAATCATGGATCACATTGATGAGTTTTTTATCTCTGAGTTGAATGATAAAGATATATGTCTGGCTGACAGTGCTACAACTCACACAATTCTCAAAGAAAAGAAATATTTTCAAAATCTAACATTAAGTAAAGCCTATGTCCATACCATATCAGGTTCATCGGATTTAATTGAGGGCTCCGGAAGAGCTTATATTGTGTTGCCTAATGGCACCAAATTTTGTATTGATGATGCTCTATTTTCTTCACAATCCAGAAGAAATTTATTGAGTTTCAAAGATATACGTCGTAATGATTACCATATTGAAACGACCAATGAAGGCAGTAAAGAGCATCTTCTTATTACTAAAACAGTATCGGACCAGAAGCTCGTATTAGAAAAACTGTCTGCTCTATGTTCTGGATTGTATTATACAAAAATGAGAACAATTGAATCATATGTGGTAATGCACCAGAAGTGCATTGACCCTAAAGTATTTATGACTTGGCATGATCGCCTTGGACATCCGGGTTCTATAATGATGAGACGAATTATTGAAAATTCGCATGGGCATCCCTTAAAGAATCAAAAGATATTTCTACCCAATGAATCTCCGTGCTCTGCATGTTCTCAAGGTAAGTTAATTATTAGACCATCTCCCTCAAAAGTCATTGTTGAATCTCCATCCTTTTTACAAAGGATTCACGGAGATATATGTGGGCCTATTCATCCATCAAGTGGACCATTTAGATCTTTTATGGTTCTAATTGATGCATCTAGTCGATGGTCACATGTTTGTCTTCTTTCCACTAGAAATGTTGCATTTGCTAGACTTCTTGCTCAGATAATTAAACTACGAGCACAATTTCCTGAGTATCCAATTAAGACCATTCGATTGGATAATGCAGGTAAATTTTCATCTCAAGTTTTTGATGATTATTGCATGTCAATAGGAATAGATGTTGAACATCCTGTTGCCCATACACACACACAAAACGGTTTAGCTGAGTTTTTGATCAAAAGGCTTCAACTAATCGCTAGACCTTTACCTATGAAATCAAGACTACCTATTTCTGTTTGGGGACATGCTATACTTCATGCAGCATCTCTAATTCGCATTAGACCATCTGCATATCATAAATATTCTCCATTACAGCTTGCATTTGGTCAACAACCAAATATTTCTCATCTTCGTACTTTTGGATGTGCTGTATATGTTCCAATTGCACCTCTACAACGTACAAAAATGGGCCCTCAACGTAGACTTGGGATATATGTTGGTTTTGATTCTCCATCAATTATTAGATACCTTGAACCCCTTACAGGGGATATGTTTAAAGCACGTTTTGAGGATTGTCATTTTGACGAATCAAATTTTTCGTTAATAGGTAAAGAAAAGTAGGTGCCTGAAGCACGACAAGATATTAGTTGGGATAATAAGACCCTGTCTCATTTTGATCCTCCTACAAATGAATATAAACGGGAAGTTCAAAGGATTATTCATTTGCAAAATGTTGCAAATCAGTTACTGGATGTATTTACTGACACTAAAGGTGTAGTAAAATCTTATATTCCTGCTGTTAATACTCCAGAAAGGATTGAAGTCCCTGAAGGAAAAATTGTCAAAGCAGCAATAGGTGAATCTAAAATACGCCTGAAGCGTGGAAGACCTATTGGTGCAAAAGACAAAATTCCCAGAAGGAAAAGAATACAAAATGAATTTGGTGTTCCTGAAGAATACGTACCAATAATACAGGCCACAAATATAATTGGTGCTCCTAAAGAGCTTAAATCTTCTATTCCAGAACCTCCTGAAGAGGAAACTCTTGAAGAGTATAAATCTCCTAAAAAGGGACCTCCTGAAGAGGTGTGTTATGAAATGTTTTCCCCTGAAGAGGAACAGGTACCTGAAAATAATGAGATCTCAATACATTTCATGAAAACTGGAGAAATTCTGGATAGAAATAAAACTGTTGTCGACAACATATTTTCATATAAAATGGCCCTTGACATTACCAGAAGTAATGAAGAAAGTGAGCAAAAAAGCGTCGAAGAATGTCGACATAGAAATGATTGGCCAAAATGGAAAACAGCTATTGAAGCTGAATTAAATTCGCTAGCAAAACGAGAAATATTTGGACCTGTTGTCCAAACACCAAAGGGTGTGATGCCTGTTGGATATAAGTGGGTATTTGTACGAAAACGTAATGAGAAAAATGAAATTGTGCGATACAAAGCACAGCTTGTTGCACAAGGTTTCCTGTAGAAACCCGGGATTGATTATGAAGAAACATACTCTCCCGTTATGGATGCAATCACATTTAGATTTTTGATTAGTCTGGTTGTTACAAAAGGATTATAAATGCGGTTGATGGATGTGGTCACTGCATATTTATATGGATCCTTAGACCATGACATATATATGAAAATCCCTGAAGGATATAAGATGCCTGAAGCATCTACAAGTACATCTAGAAATATGTACTCAATCAGACTACAAAGATCTTTATATGGGTTGAAGCAATCCGGACGCATGTGGTATAATCGCTTAAGCGAATATCTATTGAAAGAAGGATTTGAGAATAATCTTATATGCCCATGTGTTTTTATTAAGAAATCAGAATCCGGATTTGTTATTATTGCGGTTTATGTTGATGATTTAAATATTGTGGAAACTCCTGAAGAGATCTCAAAAACCGCTATATATTTAAAGAATGAATTTGAAATGAAAGATCTTGGTAAAACAAAACTTTGTCTCGGCCTGCAGCTTGAGCACTTGCCAAATGGAATTTTTATTCATCAATCCATGTATACTGAGAAAGTCCTAAAGCATTTTTATATGGACAAATCTCATCCCCTGAGTACTCCAATGATTGTTCGAACACTTGATGTGAAGAAAGATCCATTCCGTCCTTGTGATGACGATGAAGAAATTCTTGGTCCTAAAGTACCATATCTCAGTGCAAATGGAGCTTTGATGTATCTTGCAAATTGCACTCGACCAGATATTACATTCTCAGTTAATCTGCTTGCAAGATATAGTTCTGCACCAACTCGAAGGCATTGGAATGGCATTAAACATGTCCTTCGTTACCTTCATGGTACGGTTGATATGGAATTATTTTATCAACGTGGTTCAAGTCCAGAATTAATTGGGTATGCAGATGCAGGTTATCTTTCAGACCCACACAGAGGTAGATCTCAAACTGGATATTTATTTACTTATGGAGATACTGCCATATCATGGAGATCTGTTAAGCAGACACTATCTGCTACTTCTTCAAATCACTCAGAAATCATTGCTATTCATGAAGCAAGTCGAGAGTGTATTTGGTTGAGATCAGTTATTCAACATATCCAAGAAAAGTGTGGACTTCCCATGATCGATAATAGCCCAATAATCTTATATGAAGATAATACTGCTTGTATCACTCAAATCAGAGGAGGATATATCAAAGGTGACAGAACCAAACATATTTCACCGAAATTCTTTCATACTCATGAATTTCAAGAAAAAGGTGAAATTGATGTCAAGCAGATACGATCTAGTGATAATCTGGCAGATTTATTCACAAAAGCGTTACCAACTTCCACATTCAAGAAGATTGTGCATAACATTGGAATGCGAAGACTCAAAAATCTTTTGTCATGCACTTTTCAGGGGGAGTAAATGTGTTGATTGTACTCTTTTTCCTTCGCTGAGGTTTTGTCCCACTGGGTTTTCCTCTGCAAGGTTTTAATGAGGCAATCTTAAAGCACTTGTGGATACATAAGAAAACTGTACTCTTTTTCTTTCGCCATTGGTTTTTCTTCCCACTGGGTTTTTACTTGGCAAGGTTTTAACGAGGCAGATTCCTTATTGGCGGTCATTCAAGGGGTGTGAAATGAACGAACGAAATTTATCAGCCGCCCCTGTCCCACCACTAAATTATGTGAATGACCCCATCACTATTATTTTAAATTCTGCATAGTGACTTGCATAGTGACTTGTATAGTAACTTGCATAGTAATTTCAAAGCCTATAAATAGGGGCTTCAGTTGTAATGAAATTCATAAGAAAAAATAGAGAGAGAAAGAAAGTTTCAGTTTTTAAGAGTTTCAGAGATAATTTCTTATTTCTCTTTTGCAATAGTAGTTCCTTTCTTTAAGTTTCATAACACATGATTTTTAATTATTTTTTGTTATAATTAAAATGCGTGGAAACAGAGATCATACAAAACAAAAAATCCGTATGAGTTGTGTGTGTGTGTGTGTATATATATATATATTATGTCATGAACTCCATAAAAATCATATAAAATTAGAGAAAAAAGGACTAATTTCTGATACAAATAAAAGTTATTCTTAGATCCATGCATTAAATATTGAGGGGATCGGGTCGACGTGAATCCAAGGCGCCATGGAGATCAATCTTTTTTTTAAATTTTTTTGAGAAATAGCCTTATCATTAAAGTTATGAATAAAAGTTTACAATATAACCTATAAAAATTGAGAGAACTCAATTTATAAATCAATTAATAATATTTGAAAGACAAACTTCAAATTCTCTCAAATAAAATATCTGAGAGACCGGTCACTGCCTCTTAAGGAGGTATTTACTAAAGTCTCCTCAAAAAGAAGAGAGAGACTAAAACTTTACAGACTAAAAATTTGAGAGACTATTTCTCAATATAAAATTTTTCTATATAAACTAAAAAAATAAAAACAAAAACAAAAACAACAAAACCAGAAAACAACCCAAAAAATAATCGGCTGTGGTAGCGTGTGGATAACATGCGCCACACTCGAAGTAAACATTTACAAGGCTGAGTAGCTCGACAGCCCTGGATACACGAACAACCACTCACGGCAGAAGGATCCCTCCAGATTGTGAAGCATGTCAAACGATGGTGTTGAGACCCCATCAAAAATTGCCCATTGTCAAGGCCTTAAACACACATAGACATCCGAGTTGGCACCACTTGTAGGACTAAGCACCAACATGCAAACCAGCAGCCCAGTATGCCCAGGACAGCCCAACGTACCTCAACATGCCCATCAACATGCCAACAGCACCATCAGCGTGCACTAGCAGCCCAGTGGTGGGATCAGCATCAGTCTAATAGCATCAGCATGCCCAATAGACAGCCCCAACGCCCATCAGCCTGCCTAGAAGTATCAGCAGTCCATCAACACGCCTACAGGCAGGCCATGGCTCCTGCCATGACACGCAACTCACAGCATCGCAGGCATGCCCTTATCAGCACCATGGCAACCACGCAGCCAACCTACATGTGTGTCTTGGCCCCAACCTTGACACACACGAGATCCCTAGCAAGACTAACCACCACGCACGGCCCATTTGGAGCACACTCCATATGCGCGCTCCTGAGTGTACCTTATACTCTAGGCCACCTATGAGCCCCCCTGTGCGCAACCCTGCACTAGCCATGTGCCGGACGCCCTGTGTGCACTACATCACCAGCCTGGGTCATGCCCGACGCCCCACAGTCCATGTCACGCATGGACTACTCCAGCTCACCAACAGGCCATATGCACACCAGCTGCAAGCTATGGCCAACATTTGTCCATACCTATAGTATTTGCCATGGACCCACCAAAGCCACCCGAAGCACGCCAGCAAGCATGTTAGTCATGTCAATCATAACCATGGCCCAGCCAAGCCCACCATCCCCCTTGCATGCCACGACCATCATGAGCCATCTAAGACTATTTTATTTGTTTTACTTGTTTTGATTTATTTTATTTAATTAAATAACGTCCAGAGACCTTTTAGGAGTTTCCACTTTGTAAGCTTTATAAATAAGATCCTAGGCCTCTTACTTTACATCTTTTGGCAAATTGAGAAAACACCTTGTGTGTGGGAGGCGTGTAACCTAGTTCTATCCTTCCAGTGCTTTTATACTTGGACTTCTTGAAGTGCATTTCGTTAATCATCTTGAAGAGAATTCCACATTGCAATTCGTGAATAGGTGATTCCATTTATCTTTTGGGTTTTCAATAAATTTTGAGGTTTCCTTTCATCTTGTGCAATTCGTGAATCAAGTTGATTGTGATTTCTTTATTTATCCATTTATCTATTTGAGATTTCTTTTCAACTTTATGCAATTCTTGAATCAAAGTTGAATTGTTTATTTTGTGTTCTTTCAAGTTCTTGAGTATTCTTATTTTCCATTGTGTGAGATTTCAATTCAATTTGGTGCGATCCGTGAATTCAAGTTGATTTGTGTATCTTGAGTTCTTCGAGTCCCAAAGTTTTGAGTTGTTGCTTGCATCATTTGAAGTATCAAGTGTGCTAGCCGAAGTGTATTCTTGTGTCTTCGAAATTGTCCCCATTGTTCTTCATGTATTCATCTAATTTCTTAGATGTTCATATGTTTTATTGAAGATTGTTGAAGTTTCTCTTATCTCAAACACTATACTCGGTCAACCTTAGCCCAAATACTTACCAAACTAAGTCACCCATTGCCATACACGCTCACCTCCCTTCCCATAGCCGACCAATAATCACAATCCCACTTATCAAAGTTACACCACTCGACCACATCAACCATTGCCAAATCTGAACACTTCTTGACATATTATCCCCATCATATCTTTCCATATATTCCTTGATTGGTCAATGATTCCCTAATTGACTCAATCAAATTCAATCAACACCCAATTAACTCCAATCAAATCCTAAATCATCTTCCAATCACAAAGACAACCCACATCAAATATCTACTTACCATCCATAGTAAATTTGGCTGTAGTCTTCCCTTGCTATAGCCGAACCCTACTTACCATAATCACCTTAATCCTATCTTCCATACATAGCTTGATTGGTCGATCATCCCTTGATTGACTCAATCAAATCCAATCTCAATCCAATCAAGCATAATCACCACTCAATCTAATTCATTCAATCTTCCAATCAAGAATACATTCTTACCATATATAACCATCCTAAATTAGAAATTCAAGATAGTCTTCCAATCAATTCCCAATCATCCACAAATCACTCTCAATCTGTTTTTCACTCATATCAATCAATGTCCAATCACCACTCCATCATATCCCAATCATCTCTCAATCATATCCAATCTCCATCCAATTAGACCATATTCAGCCATAGCCAAATCCAATCACCTTCAATCTCCACTCAATTAATAAGATACTCTTGCCCATCAACCCTAGCCGAAATTATCCAATCATCTCATCCTACACTCCAACCCTAAGTCATCTCTTCCTAATCTAGAAATTTCCCTTAGCCACCCTCCAAACCTTAGCCTATCTTCACCACACCAATCCTAAACATAATCCAAGAGGTTTCAACATCAAGGGCAACCTTCAAATCATTCCCTATTGCCTCAAACACATCAAAATCCCACTTAGACCACCACATTTTCCTACTCAAACCAAATCCATCCTTAAGCACCATAATCCCACTGTCATAAGAACTCAAGAAAACAAGAAAAATGTCTAAACCAACCAAATCATTAAGACTTGTTGGCTCACTACAAGGGAACATGCGTGGAGAGGAACCCAATTGTTTGGGGGCTAGAACGAGGTCCCCAACAGATGGACTCTGCGCGTTCAGAGCATGCGCCACTCTGTTTGACAAAAACTCCGGTTGACTTCACGATCCGTGGATGGGGAGAACGGCGACGGGACGCGTGGTGGGCTTAGGCCATTGAAACTACTATAACCTGTAACAACCCGACTCAAACCAACAACATTCGAAAACCACCATAAAAACTTACATAAATGGTGGCCGAAAAAAGAAAAGAAAAGAAAAGGAGGGGGAGCGGTGGAAAATGGAGCCAGAGCTCTACCCCCCTCTGCGCTGAGATCGACAGTTGGGATGAGTTTTTTTCGCAATGATTTTTTCGCAGAGAGAGAGAGAGAGAAGAGTTAATGGAAGCTTCTTTCTGTGGAGATCATTTCAAAGACGTATGCCCTACATATTAATTATATTTATATTTACATATTGTGAAGGGAACTCTTGGTGGACCAAGCCCAAAGAGGATATGAAACCTGCAATCTATAGGATCGACCTAAGCCCAGGCCTAGTTAGAGGCCCAGAGAAAGACGGATAGACAGAATCCTAAGCGTCCATACTGTTGGGAAAGTGAGCCCAGACAATCTCGAGCGCTCGCTAAGCTCGAGGTAGTATCAGATTGAGAAGACAGTACACTCCCCCTTATCACTGCCAACTTTACATTAATGACAACAATACATCTTTTGAACTGTTAGAGAACGTCATTAATACAGAGCCTATTCAAGTGTGCTACATTAACTACAAGACTGGACAGTGAGGGTGCTGCATTAATTACTGTCCACAATTCAGCCTGTCCAAGCATCGATCGAAAGGATTAAACTGGTAGGGATGAGATGGAAAGAGCCAGATCATCATTAGCCGAATGACAACTGGATAGTGTCACTAAGCGTCATCGACTTCCCCATCGTCATTGTCAGAAGGAGTGTGCAAGCATCTATAAATAGGACCCAATCCATCCAGAATCAGGTTAGAATATACACTCCCACATCTTCATAATTCATCTTAGAACAATATATCTAAAACTGACTTTATCATTGGAGAGGTCTTGGACCTCGATCCTGTCTTCGTTTCCGATTTTCAGGCTGAGGTCGATCGGGAATTACCTCAGAGGGCTGGGCTGCGAAATACGTCACACACACACACACACACATATAGCTCCCTAGTTTTGCAATTTATATATGTGGTCTAATTGTACTTACTACCTACGTGGCTACATCGATCGAACTAAAAATATATATATAGTACTTTGAGTGACGAGTTCAATTCAATTGCATCGGTTAATTTTTACGTGACCTTGAGTCGTGTTCACATGCATGTTGCACTAGCTAATTCTGATAATTTGGATCGATCCTTTTGATCTTAAGTTTAATGTAATAATTGAATATTATCATATTTTTCCACATTAAAGCCCATTTACAATGTTGTGAATGAAGTTTGACATTATTGAAGTGATCTTTACCTTTTTACTTTCCTACTTACATAAAAACGACACAGATTATAAGTCAAATTGATCATCTAAGTACTAGATATCAGCTTCATGACGATCCAACAAGTATTTAAATAGTGAAGCACAATATTATATATCTAGATTGTAATTAGCTCCATATTGATATATAGTTTTTTTTCCAACAAGTATATATTGATATAGAAATATTGATAGGGTTAAAATTAAGTACTACTAATGTAGTCTTAGGTTGATTAGTGTTAAGATATAAAATAATAAAATTTACCTATTCTCATCAATTTAAGTTTTTGAGACAAGTGGTGATTTCACAATCAGTATGTATGTCAAATAGAGAATTTTTAAGATTGTGACATTAATTTGGAATTAGGGCTTGTATAAATATACATATAAAAGAGAATGTGAAGGAAATTAATGTTGAATTATAGGAAATTAATGAGACTAGAGAAATAATAAAAATATAATCAATCCATGATACTAATTGATATTGATTGATTTACAAGATAAACTAAATATGGTAGAGAATAATTCATATTATCATAGTCGCCAGAATATTATGGATATCTTCTAAATATGGTTATATATATTCTAACAGCCTTCCTCAAATTCAGGATGAAGAAGTTTGAGAGATATATAATTTTCCTTTTATGGAAACAGGGCTCAATTTCATTCAAATAAAAGAGACAGTACAACTTTGAGGTACATAGCAAAGAACTATGTGAACAGATAACATAGCTATTCAGATAAGTTTACTCTCAAACTCCACCACTCGAGCAATAGTATTAGGAATATTAAACCCCCAAATTGTTAGAATGCTCTGAGTTCGAGCATAACGAGCCAAAGAATTTGCAGCCTCATTTGCAAAATGAGGCACATGCTTGATAGAAGAATTCGGCTACTTCTGCAATAATTACTTAATAGCATATATAAGATTACATCCCATAGACATAAACTCTTATTGACTTCTAATGGCTTAAACACTTAATAGAGAATTAGTTTTCACAATAAGAGTAGGAATACCCAGAGGAATACATAGTTACAAACCTCTAAGGAGAGCATGAAATTCAACTTCCAACGAGTTCAACTTCTACTAAAAGAAGTTTGAGATATTGAGCTTGAAACTTGAGTGTAGCTTTCATATTTATTAAATGATCATTGATCACCAATGTGATGATGTTGTTGGTGATGAAACTGCTAGAAATTGAAATATCAAATATTGAGTTGTGACCAACAATGAGTTATATTTGACCTTGGTCAACCATGAGACCAAAATGAAAAAACCAAAATTGGATATGGGGATTTAATCAATGCTCACAACAAATCAAAACCCAATAAGAAAGTCACACAATTAATATAGATACTTCAAATTTATTAATTTGAGATAAGACACAATCGAATGACGATGAAAATCTTGTGAGAGATAAAGCTAGCAGAAGAATAAATATTTCACAAGAATTGGCTAGCCTAGCGTTAGCCAAGGACTCTAATATTATGTAGATAATAAATAATAAAATAAAATATATAATCAAGCATGGAAAGAAAGAAGGAAAGAGACACTTTTTGGTTTACATCTTTGCTATATTGAATTCATTGAATACATAATATATATATTCTAATTGTAGGAAAATAAGATTATAGAAAATAATGAAAAAATTAATTAATAATTCTAATTAATATTAATTTATTTATATAAAAAATTAAATATGATAAAAAATAATCCATATTAACATTCTCACTAAAATATTATTACGAGGATGATTATATTCTAACATTGCTGCCTCACAAAGGGGGACAACTTTTTACCCCTCCTTTTATTATAGGAAATTTTTGGCTTTTGCTAAGCCTAGCTTTTTCGTGATCGTCCGCATGCAATGTGAAATAGACAAGAGTATTTTATCTGTCTGAGTTGGTCTAAAATTCGCATAACTTTTATTATTGAGATCTGGTTTAGATTTAGAGATAAAATAATAAAATAAAGTAAGATAATTTTTGATAAAAGATAAAAATTGAATAAAATATTATTAAAATATTATTTTTATTTTTAAAATTAAAAAAATTATTATGTTTTATATAAAAATTTTAAAAATTTATAATAATAAAATAAAATAAAACTCTTTTTGAATCCAAACGGAATTCAATCTATCGCTGCAAGTTCATTGAACTAAACAAAAAGAGAAACTGTCAAGTTGCAAACAAAAATGGGCCACATTTGTTATTGATTTTTATGACCGGAGCACCGACTAAAATTGTTGTCTTCCTGCAACTTGTATTGTTTTTTAGGCACCTGGGACAACTTCTATTTTAAAAGAAAGTCAACATCAAGTCTTTTGGTACATTTTTCATTTACACAATACACATTATTTTTCTCAAGAAAGATGGCTGTCGTATATATAGTTTTCCTATTTTTTGAGATTTTAAAATGATGATAGTGACGGCAGGTGTTTCTCTACTCCAAAAATGCTATGTTGCCTCATTTTTTAAATATTGTATTGAAAGATGTATTGAGTTTTGAATGTATTAATTGCTTGGGTTTCTCTCTTGTTTGGGTTGCCTAGATTAAAGAATGAATTATCACTCATTCTTATTCTGTTCTCATCAATGGACAACCGAAATATTATATTTAATCTTCTCAAGGTCTTCGTCAAAGAGATTCTTTCTTTCTTTTTTTGTTCATTCTAGGTTCTAAATGTTTATCAGGACTTATTGCTAAGGGTGAATCTCAGAATGATCTTAACTGTATTAATATTAGTAGAGGACGTCCTCGGATCACTTATTTGCTTTTTGCTGATAATCTCATTCTGTTTGGTCCTACAAATTCTCGAACAGTAAATTCTTTCTTGACTTGTTTAAGGAAATATTCGTCTTGGTTGGGTCAAAGGATTCATCCTGAGAAATCGTTGGTTTAGTTCAGCCAGAATACTCCTCTAAGTGACAAATGATTTCTTAGGGACTTGATGGATTGTAAAATTGCCTCTGGTCAGATAAAATATCTTGGTCTCCCGTTAGTCTTTCATCGATCAAAGACTTATGTTTTTTCAAATCTCATGCAGAAACTCACTAATAAAGTAGTCATGTGGAAAGCTAAACTTTTATCCCAAGCAGGTCACACAGCTTTGATCAAATCGGTTGCGACTACCATTTCTTTTTATGTCATGTCTACTTTATGGATACCCAAAATTGTTTAAAAAAAAAGGATCAAATACTTATGCGCTTTTGGTGGAGTTTTAACCCTCATTAGGTCCACAAGTTCACTCCTAAATCATGGACCTCAATTTGTAAGCGTAAGTGTCAGGGTGGTCTGGGTATTCGACTTATCTCTCAGTTAAATCAAGTTTTGTTAAGCAAACTCACCTGGAGTATTATTATTGATTGACAGTCTTTGTAGACTTTTGTTCTCAGATCCCGTTATTTAAGGAATTCTTCCCTTTTTGAAGTTTCCCTAAATTCATCAAACTCTTAGTTGTGGAAAGGGATATTAAAACAGAGGGACCTTATTCGAAAGAATTCATGTTTTTAGATTAATAATGGAGATAATTGTTGAGTTTGGGTTGGTCCTTGAATTCTTGATCTTCAAGATTGTCTTCCATCCTCTCGTAATGAGGATATTATACCATCTCCTAACTTACGAGTAGTTGAACTTACTCTGGAGGATTCGAGATATTGGAATATTTTGCTTCTTCAAACCTTCTTTAATTCTACGACTGTTGAGGCTATTCTTATGATTCCTTTAGCTGATACTAATTTCCATCTTGTCCTTGATAAGCTGGTGTGGAAGGCGAGTTCCTTTGGTAAATTTATTGTAAAATCAACTTTTAAGGCATTTTCTTCTTTGAAAGACAATTATGCTAATAGTTATGATCATAATTCTCTTTGAAAAAAATTGTAAAAATTTAGATTAAGGATCAACTTAAATTATTTTTGTGGAAAATTCTCAATCATATTTTGCCAACCAAATCTCTTCTTAATCATTTCATTGATCCGGGGCGACTTCATTGTCCACTTTGTAATCACCATGAAGAAACTGATGTTTATTTGTTTTCGGAATGTCCTTTTTCTCAAATCTTATGGAGACAATTCCCTTGACATTTGCACGTCAATACTTATGTGGAAAAATGGCTTCTAACTTGGATTGAGTGTATCTTATCTCCTCAGAACATTTCCATTCAAGTTTGGGATCATCATGTTTTTCAAATATTTGCTATATTTGCTATAATTGCTATGGATAACATTTGGTTCTGTCGAAACAAAGTACTTCATGAAAAAGTCATCCCAAATATTGATGTATTTATCCAAAATATCTGGAAATCTTTCTATGATTATAGAATAACTTGGGATGCAAATGAGATAATTCAAGTTTTAGTTCAGCCAGCACTTCCATGAGGATAACATTATCTCACTTTTGATGTGGTCGTTAGAGCTCAATCAAGTTTAACAACGACGATTTGTTCCACAAAATGCAGAGAAATAATATTTGTATGCACCAAAGAAGTTCCTCATGTAAATCCCAATCAAGGCGAGGCTTTGGCTTATTGGATGGAATTAAATAAGCAATATCTAGAGCAATTAAAAATATTGTTCTGGTAGGCGATTCTTAAATCACCATTGATGCAGCAAAAGAACCTGATACAACAATTGATTAGACTATTCAACCAATTGCTAGAGAGATAAACTTCTTATTGCAGTAGTTTGAAAACTGGTAGTTTAGGAAAATTTATCGAGAATTTAATTGATGTGCGTACTCAATTGCGCAATGGGCAGTTTTTACCAAAATATATGGTTGCCTATCGCTTATTTCCATACTGTCCTATTTGTTAAAATTTCATAATGGAAAAATTCTTCTCCAATGCTGCTAATGTGTGCTAATGATGTTTTGTTTAATTTGTGGAGTGCAGTATGTTCTAGTGTGTTAGGTGTGGTTTTATGTTTTTTTGTAAACTTCCTTGTATTGAACTTGGATTTGCTTAATATATGCACTAATCTTAAGAGATAAAAAGATGTATTGGTCAAAATACTAAAATGGAATTTTCGATATTAATATTGTTTTATGTGCTGTTTTGAAATAATTTATATATAAATAAATATATAAATTATATTTCAAAATAATAATCAATATATAAAAAAATTATATATATAAATATAGAAATATAATTAGTATAATTTGAATTAAGATAAAAAAGGCAAACATTGACAAAATAAAGATAAAAGATTGAAATACAAGTTGAAATATTGGCTGGTACAATCGAAATATCGGCTGATACTTAAACCGGTATGATACAAACATAGCTTTTATACCACCCAACTGGCGAGTATAGCATATGTCGGCCCGTATAGTTTTTATAACACTGATTTTGTCTACTAATTTTGATACCTTATTTGATATTTCATATATTTTAATTTTTAATTTTTTAATTTAATAATTAAGGAAATGATTAATAATGTATTGATTTTTTTTATATTTAAAAAAATATTTTGAAGTGATAAAAAGTTAAGAATAAAAAAATAATAAAAACAATAGTTTAATCTAACAGTACACTTCAAATATAAGTTTCAGACATCAAACATCTGGATAGCATTATTATTTTTTATTCATCTCCCACCAAGTTTTGTCAGAGGCCACAAATGTCATTCGAAAATGGAAACTTCTTGTCCTTGACTTTATAGACTCATTTTTAGGCAATTGTCCTTAAATTTGGCCCTTCCTCTCGAAATGTCATACTAATATTTTAAAGAAAAAAGTTGGGAGTCAGTCTGACCGATACTTTTGAGAAAAACAGTTCGTTGTTGGAGGTAGTGGTGGCCGACACCGCCCATCATATCGGGATTGGCGCGTTCCAGCAAGTTTACCTTGCGACGGCGACCCACGACGACCTCCGACGAAATCCCGACAGCCTTAAACTCGAAATTAGTCTTAACTGCTGCCTCCGACAGCTTCGTTGGGCTGATGACCGAATCTCCCTAAAATTCATATTCATTTTATTCTTTAATTGTATTTTTTATTATGTTTTTATTGTATTTTTTATTATGTTTTCTTTATTTTATTATTTTATTATATTTTTTATGGTATTTTTTTCATTTTATTATATTTTTTTATTGTGTTTATTGTCAAAAAATAACCCAAAATAATTTAACTACTTTTGATGCTGGGACAGCCTGACCGATTCCCAGCATCACTCTTTTGTAAAATAGTATGGCCGAGTTTGATTACATCATAAAATAAAATAAAAAGTATAATAAAATATTAATAGAATATAATTTTTATTTATAAAATTTTAAAAAATAAGTATTTATTATATTATTTATAAAAAATATAATAATTAAATAAGATGAAATTAATTACTTTATGTAACCAAATAAAATCTAAATAAATATGAAATTTATGTGAAAATTTTATTTATTTTTATATCAAATTCCCTTTTTTTCTCAAATGAAGTGAGTATTTACCATTTAGCATTCTCTTTTCTTTTTACCCCATCTGTTCGATACAAGCTACGTTATATACCATGCCTTTATTTTACTCTCATCTCAAATTGAAAGCATTTTGTTATTGAGTAAAAATTAAATAATAAAAAAGGGAGGTCCTCCTAATTTAGAGAATTCAATATCCTATATTTATTGCTAGGATTCAGAAATTCAAACTGCACGCATCGTACCACAAGGCAGCACCAACAACCGGATCAATTCGTTTTGGATTCTGAAGATCACGCCACGTTAGCTTATTGAGAGTACCATCAAAATCGTAATCTTATCTGGCTCAAATACTAAACTTATTCTGTGGTTAGTTTAATACAGCTAACTTTGGTTAAAAATAAGAGGAATGATATATCATATATACTTGTAATTATATATTTATATATAAGATTTTTTTTTATTAATTTCTTTTAAATTTCAATCTATTAATTCTCAGCGTATTGTTGTATAAATTAAAAATGAAGATTATAAATAATATTTTCTTCTTAAACAAAAAAATAAAAGCAAAACAAAAAACTACAAACAACAACAGCATATTAGAGCATTCATAATAGTTTAATTATTATTTAATTAAATTTTGATTAAAAATTTTACTTTTATAAATTTTAACTAGTTACTTTTTAATATATTAAATAACAAATTTAACAAATCAATAATTATTTTATTAAAATATTATTTTTTAATTTTGATTTATTTTAATTTTAATTTTAATTTAAATATTAATTTGTTATTATAAAATACACATTAATTTTTTAACGTTTAAATTATTTTTAAGCAATAAAACTTTTTAGCAATCATATTTTTTAATAGTTATATTTTTTGAGAGTGAACACCTAAGAGTCTGTATTCAAGAAGTTTAAAGTAATGAATATTAATTATTATTAAGAATGAAAAATATTACGCGTAGAAAAATAAGATAAAAAAACTAATATAAATATGACGTTGCAATAATTATAAATGTGGGTATAACTTAGAAATAAAAATAAAAATAAATAATGAATGAATATTTTAATTTAAAAAAATAATTTAACTAATTATATTTAAAGAGTAAAAAGAAAGAAGAAATTAAATCTATTATAAAATTATTGAGGTTGTTCTAACATATTTTTAGTATTTCTTAATTATTATTTAACTAAATAATAAATTTGGCTATTCTATTATAAATGCTGCTGTCGAATGCTTCGACATCGGCCAAACCCAAACAACCTTCCGCATTTTTCCGAACACATAGCGAGAAGACAACGTCCAAACGTTGCCGGTGTGTTAGTGGCAAAAAAGTATCGTATTGGAATGGCCGTGTCCACTTGTCCTAGGGTCTTCTCCTTCGAGAGTCGCTCTGAACCCGACTTCTCAGGTGCGCCAAATTTCGGAGGACGGGATAGGAAGCCGAGGTTCAGACCGGCGCGTGGAACAGCTTCGTTCCAAGGTAGCCTTTCTTCCTTGATCTTCCGCTTCCCTCCCAACTTTGTCCGTCAGCTTAGCACTAAGGCCCGCAGGAACTGCAGCAACATCGGCGTCGCCCATGTCGTCGCGGCCTCGTGGTCCAACAACCCAGCTTCATATTCGGCGGCGGCTGCGGCTGCGGCTGCCTCAGCAGCCTCTCCGTCCGCCACCGAGTCGATCCCACCGTCTGTCGATGCTGCAGCCGTGGATGGCGTGGCTTTGATAGAGAAGGAATTGGATCGTAGTATGATTGGGGGTCTAAACTTGGAGCTCGAGGGTTTTCCCAAATCCAAGCCCTCGGCTTTTAGCTCCGATGGGAGCCTCACTATCCATGCTGGTGACGAAACTTTTTTCTTTTATGTTCTCCAATTTTTCTTTTATACTTGAAAGTTTGATGCTTGTGTTTCATACCATAATTGCATTTCGGTGGCATGTATAGGTGAGAGATCTGGACGCGGGATAGTGACTGACGGAATTACCACACCGGTGGTTAATACTTCTGCCTATTTTTTTGACAACACTGCTCAGCTCATTGATTTCAAGGTATGCCAATGCTTTTTGAAGACATATTTGGCAATTTGCCATTTCGGTCTGCTGCATTTCCTTTACATGGTATTAGCAATATACATGTATGTATCTATGTGTGTATTATATGTTCATTTGACAATGCTACTTGCCCCAGAATTACCGTTCAATTCCCGCTTTTTTGACGGATAAAAAAACCTTCTCACTTTTGAAGACGTTTTTTTAATAAGTAAAAGTGGAAAGTAAAATTTAAATTAAAAAGGAAAAAACAGAAAGGTGATTGAGTGGAGAAAAAAAGCTGTTACATATTGAGTGGTAATTGAGAATTTATGAATGAATAAGAAAAAAGTAGATAATTCATTTGTATTGTAGGACAAAGTATCATTTTCCATATATCTATATATATATATACACACAAGCATTTAATATTTGGACTTTGTACGTACTTAAGTTATGCCTTTTGTGCGGACAATAGAGATTGATTACTTCTTAAAAAAAGTTGTAAACATTGTAATGAAACTTTCTCAGCATTCTTTGTTGATTAGTTAATTGATAAAAGGTCTTTGTTGGGGAGCAAGAAATTGAAATAGAAAGTAATTTTCTTCATTTGATTGGATTAATGTGTCTTTTATCTAATGGGGTAGGAGAAACGACGGGCAAGTTTTGAGTATGGCCGCTATGGCAATCCGACCACGGTGGTTTCAGAGGAAAAGATAAGGCATGGCTTTGTTTCCCGATGCCTAGTTTTCTTTATGTTTTTCATCTAATTAATTGAACGTTTACTGAGGTTACGTTTGTACTTCTCATTCCTGTATTCAGTGCGCTTGAGGGGGCTGAATCGACCCTGATAATGGCATCTGGAATGTGTGCTAGCACAGTCCTGTTGATGGCATTGGTGCCAGCTGGTGGGCATCTTGTGACAACGACTGATTGCTATCGGAAGACTAGGATATTCATTGAGACCATTCTTCCTAGAATGGGGATAACAGTATTGTTTTGCTCCTTTTTTTTTGCTTGGTTATTTGCATGCTTTTGTTTCATGTATATAGGTGGCCAAACACGTTCCATATCTATTGACATTTTGAAATGAGGAGTTCAGTATTTGTGCCCTTCTTGTCTTAGAAGAGCTGGTCCTACAAAAAGAGCGTGATTTACTGAGAGGGAATGGGGCATTTTTGTGCTCTTTTTAAAGTTTCATTTAGCGGATTTGGTCTTGATTATAATTATCACTTGTGCAGGCCACTGTCATTGATCCAGCAGATGTAGGAGCATTGGAATCTGCGCTGAATAAGAACAAAGTGAGTAATGAAGATAGCGGTTGGCTAATGTCCATAAAAGTAGTCTATTGTTGTGAAGATGCAAAATCCTGAGTTTGGTGGCATTATACTTGCAATGTAGGTTTCTCTTTTCTTCACAGAGTCGCCCACCAACCCATTTCTTAGATGTGTTGATATCAAGCTGGTTTCAGAGCTTTGCCACAGGAGAGGAGCATTGGTCTGCATAGATGGTACCTTTGCAACACCTCTCAACCAGAAAGCCCTTGCCCTTGGAGCTGATCTTGTTCTGCATTCTGCCACAAAGTACCTTGGGGGCCACAATGATGTAAGTTGGCTTAGTTAGAACAATATAAACAATTAGGCTGTCAATAATTATGAAGTTAAGAACAAGAATTCTTCCAATTACAGGTCATTGCAGGTTGTATTAGTGGTTCCATGAAGTTGGTCTCAGAAATTCGTAATTTGCACCATATTTTGGGTGGTGCTCTCAACCCAGTAAGTAATTTGTATAGTCTTCACAAGATATGTGGGTCTTATTGTTAACTATTGCAAATATAATGCATCTTAAGCTCCATGACTATGATTTGTAATTTTTTTTCCCTTTAGAATGCCGCGTACCTTATCATCCGAGGCATGAAGACACTGCATCTTCGTGTACAGCAGCAGAATTCAACAGCGTTAGGGATGGCCAAAATTTTAGAGGCACATCCTAAGGTATCGATTAAGGAGTTGTTTATGTACTAAGAATATTTGTGAATTGTTGTAAAATGATTTGTGAATAGTAATGAAATAGTTTAAGTTAAGATGTTTTATGAAGTTTTGAAAAAGGGGAGAGAAAAATTGCATTGTAATATTATAAAGTTAATTGTTTAAGTATAATTTTTTAATATTATATTTGTTTGAAAGATTGGAAAAGTTGTCTTGGGTTTTGTGTTTTGTTTGGAGTTTCAGAAAAGTTGTAATGATTAGGTATTGATTGAATTAAAAAAAAATGAAGATTTGAAATTGAAAAGTGTTTTGTGTTTGATAAGATATTTGGAAAGAAAATATATGAGAATATCTGACAATACCTGAGAACGGTTGTATTATCAAAACAGGCCCTAAATTGATGTATACAAATGCTGAATCCCTAGTGTAAATTAAATTCCCAACTATTACGCCGCCACTACCTTATGTAGATGTTGAAACATGACAACAGCATTTCTGCGCTGCTATTTTCCTGCTTGCTTGTGCTATGATCACCCTGTTATCGTCATAACATTTTTGGAGCTCCACCAGGACAAGATCTGACCACCCTATAATCGACATGTTATTGCTTTCCTGGCTTTCATCTGATGATATGGACCAGTAACGTCATCTACATACTTTTTAAATAATGCTACCTCTACAAGCTGTTTCTTGCTGCCACCGTCATCTCCACACTCACATGTTAGATCACTAACCTTACCTCATCATCTCTCATGGCAGTAGATGCATAGCTAGCACATCACCCATGCCACTTCTGAACTATCATGCATGTTTCCGGGTTTTCTCTCACATATTGCATTGTTATGTGTTTGGTGAGGTAAATTATAATCTGATTGTTCTAAATGCCTAGTAAACATTGTCCTTAATTAGCGTCTTTCAAACTTTTTCTTCTATATTGATGATGATCATTGATATATGATTTGTAATTTTCTCCATCACCACATTAATTATCAATGAAGATGCTCCTGTTATTATATGAAAGATTCAAAATACCGAGAATTAGTTATGAGCTTCCTGTCTGGTATTTTTTATATTTGACGTAATCACATGATATTATTGGCAGGTGAAGCGTGTCTATTATCCTGGCTTGCCAAGTCATCCTGAGCATGACCTTGCCAAGCAACAGATGACTGGTTTTGGTGGTGTGGTCAGTTTTGAGGTGATTATTTCTAACTTCTTTAACACATCGACATCGGGGTGTACATTTTGTAGTTTGTGTGCCTCTGTTTATGGCACACCACATTTCACTATAAATGTTCATTGTTCAACCATGCAGGTTGATGGAGACCTACAGACCACCATAAAATTTGTTGACTCACTGAAAATCCCATACATTGCCCCATCCTTTGGTGGCTGTGAAAGCATCGTGGATCAGCCAGCAATTATGTCTTACTGGTAATCCTTCAAGTTCCACATCATATGGTTTCGTGAATTTACTTCTGTTTTTATCTGTAGTGGTTCTGCCACGAGCACCATAGATATCTTCACAACCGAATCAACTTCACTCCACCAATGGAAAATACAAAGATGGGTGATCTTGTAAGCTGTAGAGTCTAGGCCGGGATTTATTCCTTGCAGTATTTGTTTATGCTTTCTACAAGGTTTTCTGTGGGATCAAGTGGAGCCTCACTATTGGACGGTTTTAACCTTTTACCTTTAAGGATCTATTTATTGGGGAATATTTCCCCATATTCTGGACCAAGCAACGCCTAAGTGAATTGTCCTTTATGGACTTTAGAATGAGCCATGAAGATACTATGTATTCAAGCAAGTTTCCTGAGTATGTAATTGTTAAGCCATATTAGACTTCAACGCTTGATGATAGGCATGCCGGTTTATATTTTATAACCAATTGAAGTGAGAGTTTATTTGCTAACTTGTATTGTGTTTCAATCATTTTGAAACAGGGATCTACCTCAGTCAGAAAGGCTCAAGTATGGGATAAAGGATAACCTGGTTCGTTTTAGCTTTGGAGTTGAAGATTTTGAAGACTTGAAGGCTGATATACTTCAGGCCCTGGAAACCATTTAGGCTCAACATTTCCAGTCAAAGGTCCGGGATCTTATCTTATGGCGCATAGCCTACCGTGTCTTTTTTTTTTTTTTTTTTAAATTTTAATATGTAACGTCAATTTTTTTCGCTGTCATCTTTCTGTGGACTTCCTCTTTTGGTGCTTCAATTGATCTTTCTGTGGACTAATCATTAAATGACCCAATAAATAGCTTAAAATTCGTCTGATGTGTGTGTGTGTGTGTGTGTTTTTTTTCCCATTAATGAATAATATGCTCTTTTTGTTTGGAGGAAGAAAGACAGGTTAGATTTGAAAAATAAATGGTTCCGCAATAAAAGGAATCTCAAGACTCAAACAACCCATTAACTATTTTCAGAATAATATTAATTCAAAGTGCGGAAAATTCGAACTGGAGCTTAATAACGTTTCCATTATTAGTTCAAAGTGTCTATGGTAGTTCAAAGTAGCCATATACTTATTCTAAAAGATGATACTACTGCCTAATATACTAGGTCACCTAGTGTAAAAATAAAAATAATAGGTTTTTTTGGTAATTAGTGACTAGGGGTGTAAACAGTTTGATCCGGTCCGAAAAAGTTATGGATTGATTTTATTCGGTTTAAAAATTTTTCCATCTCGGATTGGATCGAATTTTTATTTGATCTATACTAGTCTAGTCTAGAGACACTTGATATGATTTAATGGGCTAAATTTAACTTAAAATTTTATCATAATTAAATTTATTTTTTGGTCTAAATTTAATTATTTCAGCCCACTTTATGAATTTATCACATATTTTAAGCTTAAAAACATTAAAAAAACTTACTCTCAAAAGTTAATATAATAATAAAATATTATATAATAATAATATACTTATTACTTATAAGTTAGTAATCTATTACTAATATTCTATATAGATATATTATAATTTATATTTTTATATTATAATTTTTATAATATATTAATATTATAAGAGTATATGTTATATATTAATATGTTATACTATTATTCTTAATATATATTAATATTAATATTATATACTATTACTTATAGGATATATCAAATATATTTTTTTTAAAAATTGTGGTATTCAGTTGAGTCAGGTCTAGAGGAAGAAATCTTTTGAACTAGGACTAGACCAGAAAAATTCAAATCTTAAAATAATTGGACCAAACCGAACTAGATCACACTCAAATTTAGTTCAAGATAGTTGGTTCGATCTATCTGTCTGAATTGAAATTCTTACACCCCTATTAGTGACAATGCTAAATGTAATTATGTCGCACTTGAAATTCATGTGTCGTCACACGTTGGAGAGCCTCCTCTTATCACGCGTGACACCTTCAAGATTAGCAGCATCGAATCTTGAAAAATTCGACTCTAAATTCTAGTCTAAGTGTGATATGTGATCTGTTCGTGCTACTATTGATTGTGATAACCCTTCGCCAACAATTCAACAAATTTTCAATTATTATTTGATATTTTCGTTCTTCTTAATCAACGATCTAATGAAAGTAGCTACAAAGATTTCTTCTAAACTAATTCAAACTAATAAGATGCATCACACAATCTTTTGTTGAAGTTGTTATCCACAATTTTATAATATATTTATCAGAATATTTAAAAATTGTTCAAGCAGGATTTTCTAGTGAGAAATGGATAGCAGCCAAATTTTTGGGTCGAAGTCTTTTTTTTTTTGTGATGTAACCTGTTGATTTTTTTGTGATGCATCATTATTTTTTTGCGGCTGAATTTGCTGGCCGAATTCGGGTCAAATTTATTGTTTCTTTCGCTAAAAGAATATAAAGAATTAAAAAAAAAAAATGGAAACAGTAGTAGCACCGGCACCATATATGAGGAAATCAATGGACGAGTACTGCACTGGATAGGTGCTCGGGCTTTTCATTATCATTCCGGTCCACTTTCATAGATTCCAAAATTCCTTCACACCCCTTTTGTCCTTTTGATTCATAGTTCGTTCAGATATGCATAAGACACGAGCACCTCCCGCACGCCAGACGGCATAATCATCTTTGAGGCAATATTTATATATATTGTACTCATTCAGAAATCAATCACAGCGAACGATGAAATTCGGGAAGGAGTTCACGACCCACCTGGAGGAGACCCTCCCTGACTGGAGGGACAAATTCCTCTGCTACAAACCCCTCAAGAAGCTCCTCAAGCAGCACTTCCCCAATCCCACCACCCCTGATTCCAGTCTTCGTCAGAACCATCATAATGATACTACTGGTACTCATGGCCTTCATAACAAACCTACCTTGGTGAACCTCCATGAATGGTTCATTCGGATTCTTAACGACGAGCTCGACAAGTTCAACGATTTCTACGTTGATAAAGAGGAAGAGTTCGTCATACGCTTTCAGGTTCTTGGTTTTGGCTCCTTTTCTGTTTTCTTTTTTCAATTTCATGACTCTGTACCGTAGACACACACAATACCAATATACAAAGGTACGTGTATGTATGCATACCTTTTCATATTGTTGGTTAACTGGGATTTGCAAGTTTTACGAGGTTAACAGATTGATGTTGGATTTATTCAAACATAGTTTTAAATAATAAAATTGACCTCTTTGCGATTAGTATGTATGTATGCCTGTTGATCGGTTTTATGAAAACGTGCCAAAGGATGCTATTGTTCATCAATATCCAAGGTGTAGAATTGGCCATATGCCAAAGATACTGCCTTTTACTTCCCTCCAACCTTTTGCAAGTCCTCTGTTCAATAAGTTGAATTTCTACTGTAGCAATGAAGTGTGAGTATCATGAGTGTAGTCTCAGGCTGTACAATAGATTTACGTCTGCGATGTAGTTAATTAGTTAACTTAGAGATCCATAATAAGAAGAGAAAATAGTAATACATCTCCCATTAATGAGTTGTAAAGTTTGTTCTGTTGTTTTCCCTCCTTCCTTCCTGTTGAGGAGTATATTTGTAAAGCCATGTGATACTTCTTTCCCTTCTGACTATTGATGGATGCCAAGTGCTAGTCACTGGAGAATCAGAGAATCCTCTGAGTATTTATAATAGTATTACTATATCATATCTAGAATGGCAAGGCACCGCCCAAATATGTTGCCTTGCTCCTCATTGATGCTTATTTCTATTTCAACAGGAGCTGAAGGAAAGAATAGAGCAAGTTAAGGAGAAGAGCAGCAAAGGTGGAGTTCTCACATCAGAGAATGAATTCAGTGAAGAAATGATGGAGATCCGGAAGGATTTTGTCACCATTCATGGGGAAATGGTGCTTCTAAAAAATTATAGCTCTTTAAATTTTGCAGGTATGGCATTTGCTTCTTTTATTTTTTCTCCTAGATATAGCAGGTTTTGGTAGATACTTCGTCACAATTAACAGGTACAAGATACTACTGAAAAATTATACAAGCTTTGTAAATTTCACAGCTACAGTATTGACATTGTCGACTCTTTTGTTTTGTTTCATAAATACCCATATGTGTTGGTGAAGTATAGGTCATCACCATTTGCATTCTTCTTGCTTCATCAGGGCTGGTTAAGATCTTGAAGAAGTATGACAAACGAACTGGGGGACTGTTGCGTCTACCTTTCACACAACTTGCCCTTCGTCAACCTTTTTTTACAACAGAACCTCTCACAAGATTAGTCCGCGAGTGTGAGGCAAATCTTGAGCTGCTTTTTCCATTGGTAGAAGAAGTTATTGAATCTAATCCTTGTGCCAAAGACCTGTCAAACACACAACCATGTGATTCAGCAAATATCTCATCCAAGACATCATCAACTCTTGCAGAGGAAACTGTGGATCTATACCGTGGCACTCTTGCTGCAATGAAAGCCATACGAGGCCTTCAAAAAGCAAGCTCCACCTGCAATCCATTGTCGTTCTCATCCCTTTTCAGAAACCAGGAAGATGAGGGTGCTGGTGCGGTGACTGCTGAAAACTCTGCTTCAAACTCTTCGGCCTCCTTGCATAGTGACAAGGAGGGGGATTATGAGGATTCACATTCTAGACAAGGAAGGGGATTATGTTGATTCACATTCTATGTGACAAGTCCATCTCTAAGGTTGCTGTGGTGCACTTCTTTGATTGTCTTGATACTGGCTGGAACTGGAAAATAGGTCTCCATGGCTGCATACCACCAGTTCAACAACCTAATCAATTGCCATTTTAATGCTGGAGTAGACTTGAGTTATTAAATCAAATATTTCAATTAGCAGATTTGGTTTTCTGTACATGAATTTCCAGAACAACACCGATCGGTAGTCTGGTGGATGATTAATTGGTCTTTCAACTGTTTTGATTGAAAAAGGTCACTACTTCAGGCAAATAACGCTGCTCTGGATTTTGCTGGAGGCAACACTCCACAGTTCAAGCACAAAAAATGATGTTGAGGTGACAAGCAGAAAGCTTTTATAGGTTAGCTTCCTCAGCCGCTCTAATTATCGAACTCTCTTCGTTGCTTCTCTGGCAATTTAGTACTTTTTCTTTCCAGTAACCTAATTTCAAAAGGTCATTCCTTGGTTTTAGTTTTCTTTTTGTGATGTTGGGCTTGGTGCACTTTGTGTGAATAGTCGGTGTGAGTACTCTAATGCTCATATATATATATATATATATATATATGTTTTTATCTTGGTCTTTACTGCCTTTGTTGAGACCTCCTTGTCCATATGACACCCGGATTGCAGACGGAAACCGAAGAGGTCTCATGCAAACCTTCTGTTTCCTTTTTTGATTTTGTACTGTGTTATACACGTTTTAGCACACAAGTAGTTGGCAGAGCAAATTTCGGAAGGCTCTGAAGTAGAAAATGATGGTAAACCATGTAATAATAGATAGAACGCATCAAATAATGGCCGCACAAGAACTCCTTACAGATACCAGCATAGACATATCATTCTTTACTCATCAATCCACAAGT
Organism: Platycarya strobilacea; assembly: GCA_036898215.1. Lineage (NCBI taxonomy): Eukaryota > Viridiplantae > Streptophyta > Magnoliopsida > Fagales > Juglandaceae > Platycarya > Platycarya strobilacea. Next base: position 3,662,858 of record CM072546.1, read on the forward strand.
AAGGTGCCTTTTAGAGAGACAGAGGTAAAGGAGTCATTATTTAGTGCCCTGCCTTAGTTTTTGCTCAGCACTACAGTCTCTTTTTCTCTCTCACACACAAACAAATATTTCAACTTCACTCATAAATCAACATAAAGAACAATAAGGCAAACCAAAAGAAAAAGGAATATCTTTTTGCATATGGATAACGAAAACCCTCATTCTTCTGTGTTGTACGAGTCTAATCGTCCCTGTATTCATCGTTGTCATAGTTAAAAGGTAGGGGTACCGATTTGAATGCTCGATACTTACCAACATTGTTTAAGTGCTCATTCTCCAACCTGAGATTAGTTCAACATCAAATCATTATCAGCGCATGAGGTTTTAAAGCCTGAAGTGCCATGAAGTCCTGAATTTTTTGGGTCTATTTTCCAAAAGAATTTGATATAACAAAAGAATTTGATCTTTTTGGGTCCTATCAAAATTGCAGAATAGCTTTCTTTATGCTCTAATTACTTGTTTGGGTGAGCTAAAACTAGTTAAAAAAGTGGATTGAATACAATATGAAGTGAGTAATATAGCATTACCGGAAGAAATTCCAAATGCCACGACGAATTATCTCCAAACAAGCAACTATTGCAATCAACGCTTGCCTATGCAGGAGGGGTGTTTCCCTTAGTCCTAATACTGACTGCATCCAAGCAAGTCGTAGCAAAACATTCAATACCTGCAGTTCAGTTGACATTACCCATAATTATTATGCTTGATTTTAGAGAACAGAGGAAAAGGAAATCAAAGGAAAAGACAAAGGAACAAAAGTAGTCATATACATACGTACATATATATATATATATAAACATATTCTTTCTTACAATAGCTACAAAGTAAACACTTCTATTTGGCACAAGAAGTTTCTCTCTCAGCCATGGGTTTATGGAATTCCTTCGCAAAAGACCCCAATCAATGACGATGTCCCAATATGTAGCAAAAATTGTCGCAACACCTGAACTGATGATAGCCATTATCTTCCAAATCATCAATCTCCCCATTTTTAACTCATTGCCCGTCTTCATGACAAGTGCTACAACAATTGAGAAGTACTTCAGTCCGTTGAGCGCATGCATCTCATCTTTCTCCTCTACCAATCGTCGAAGGCACTAAAACATTAGACTGTTGTGAGCATTAACTATTTTAAGTACACATCATCGACGAAACCAAAAATAGCACCGTCATTGCTGCCCAAAACGTATAATTATCACTGTCGAATACCTGAATTAAACGGCTCCAGTATGGAATGATAGCCACAGTGAAATAGAATGCTCGATAAACATCACTTCCAATACACGTATTATTTGAGGGTTTTCTGAAGTAACCCCAACCATAATAGCAAATATAGAACTGCAAACTTCTGAAAGCTGGCACCTAAAGAGAAATATTATATACAGTCATTTTTATATTTAAAAAAAGTAATGCAGCCAATTATTTCATTGAAATATATAAAGAATACGCAAAAATGACTGCACATAGAATTTTTGCTTAAAAAAAGTGGCATAGTATAATTATGTTGAGAAATGATGTCTAACCTGGCTAGTTAGCTGGTCTGCCAGGAAAAAATCTGGGAGAGTAACCTACATGTTGAGGACAAAAAAACAAAAGAGAGTTAAACTTTGTTTTTTCATGTGGATTGAAGAGAGTGATATATGGGTGTTAGAAATTGTTTTTCCCAACACCTTGTACAGTGGAGCACAAAGACAATGAATTGCACATCGGAGGAGGAAGAAGCGACTTGAGCGGTATATGATATTCAAAGGACAGATTGTTATAAGAATCAGAACCTGCAATAAGGGATGAACAGTTAGGCAAAATTTCTTGATGGGAGAATGTGATTAAAAGAGATTTGTGTAGTAGAGTTTACAGTAAGTAGGGCCAGAGGGACTAGTTCAGTTAAGGCTCTGAAGATATTTCCTCCTGGATCCATTTCCATATCTAGATTTGAGATGACACAAGCCAATGCCAGAACAGCAAGACCTGAACTGAGAAGAAATACTTCTCTGTAATCCAACTCTGTTCCTTGTTTAAACCCGAAAATGAATGAATAATTCACTCTATAACGCCTCCAGAAGTATATGTTTGCAGAGTACATTAGCATGTGCAGGACAATGAAACCGAACAAGCTGCAAAAAGGTGCACCAACACTAATATAATTTATACTGAATAATTTCATTACACAACTTTTATGCCAGAAATATACTAAATAATAATATAAAAAAAACCAAAATCATATGGATAAACAACTTTCTCATGCTACCTCTACAAACCATCTAGTTTTTTTTAAAAAAAAAAAAAACTTACGTGTAAAGAGGAAATATGTTTTCCATATACCGGTCCCGCGACTCACGCTCCTGGCTCCTGAGGATACCTCTTGCATGTACAAGCACAACAATGGCTACTGCAAGTGCAAGTGAGCAGCCAGAGAAGAAACCTGCAGGTTTTTGAACAGTTTAACAGGGGTAATTGTTAAGGTATAAAATAATAAAATCTATATGTTTTTATTAGTTTAAGTTTTTGAGATAGTGATAATTTCACATGGTATGAGAATGGAAATTCTAAGTTTGAATCTTGACTATATACTTTATTCTATTTAATTAAATATTCACAAATGAGAGAGATTGTTAAGATATAAAATAATAAAATCTCTCTTTTCCATCAGCTTAAACTTTGGAGACAAGTTAGTGATTTCACAGTAATATAGAGTGATGCTTGGCAAGCATAGATGATGACTAATCTGTATTGTTTGACATAAAACCTCCTGAAAACAAATTAAAAAGTGGGTAGAACATTAGCTTCTTCTAGCACATCTTACCCGAGGAAAACGTAATTCTATGCTTTTCCCTCTTGGGTTTTGGTCTTAAAATCCTCAGTCCTTTTCTGTGATTTCCATTTGTGAAGCGCTCAACAAAGGAAACCTCCACCCTTTCCATGAGCTTAGAAACCTGCGGAGGCACAAGATGGAAAAGTGGGAAAGTTTTATGATAAAATCCATTCTATGAGTATGAACATAAGCTGAATTTCCTGATCTGTTACTGACCTCATCAGAGCTACCCAAATAAGAATTTTCCACCATCTCCATGTAAGTCTTGGATGCATTCCTTGAGGTGATCTGTACTATTTTAAAGTTAGTGCATGGGAATAATAACATCTGCAGTGCAGTTTGAAGATCGATGAACTAAAAAAACTAAAAAAAATTTGACCTTGTCATACTTCTTCATGATCTTTGAAAAAGCCAATAAGTTCAAGAAGCTGTTACATTCATTAGTACTAGGGTCAGATAAAGTCAGATTAACGTCAACCTTATGATAATTTTGAAGAATACCGTGTAATTACCAGTATCTTTTCAGAAGTTGCAGCTGCTGATAGAATTCAGTAAAAGCCTTAATCATTCGTTGTTCTGCTTTCCTTAGCTCGCTTTTGGAGAATGACAAGGCGACATCCGAAGTGAGAATGTTTTTCAAAGTAGAAACTGGAGTTTCGGGCGTGATATTGAGCTTTACGTGATCCAAGACTTCCAATGATGCTGGTCTAAAGCCCTGTATCGAAACCACCTTTTGTTCATTGCCTCTCTTATGGACACCAGAAGTTTCTGCAGTTTCTTGTATTTCATCGTCCATATGTCTCTCACCGCTCATCTCAACTTCTTGAACCACATTCATATCCAGACTTCCTTCAAATTGATACAGGCCTGTATTTTGAATTATTCTATAAGTATGTTGTATCACTTTTCAATAACAATAATAATTAAAAAAAAAAAAGAAATTAGTTCAAAATAATTCTACAAACTGATGTGACTTAATAAAATCTATCAAATATGCTTTATAGTAGAGGTAACTTTACAATTTGACAAATCATATCAAAGCAGGTTAGTTAATGGGATTTTGTCCCCTTACCAGATTTTGTCCGAGTACTGCTGTTGCTGGTAAGTTTTTCCAAAGCAGCTTGATTAAATTTCATCATCGGATTATGCACCTTCATTCGAAGAGCAATCAAAGCATCCATCTGTTTACTCAAATCATTTGCCTCCTCCATCATTTCCTCCACCTTGGATTTATAAAAGCTTATGACCTTATTGAACTCATCATCAAGCCTCCTGAAGAACAGAAGCTCGCATTCTCCTTCAATATTCACACAGGGCTTGAGGAACGTGGTGTGATACTGCCCGAATTCTGACCCATCTTCCTGCACTGCATCTACGAGAATTACTTCATCATCATTCTTCCTCGGTGTCATGTTTCTGTACCGATTAGTAAGTCCACTAAAAGCTCTGTACAGAGACATTCTTCTTTTCAAAGATCCTCCTGGGCTCGATGCCACTGCCGCTGATGCGTTTCTCTGTTTGAACCGCAAGACATCTTTCAAGACTGTTTTTAGACCGTTGTAGTCCATGTATGCTTTTTGCCATTCTTGCACCATCTGTGATTCGAATTCTTTTCCGAACTTCATCTTCTATATATATAAAAAAAAAAAGTGCTTTAGTTTGCAGATTAGTACGTATATATCCCAGTACCGAGCATGCATGAACGCATAAACTCAATTAGCTACCGCAGGCTGATCTGCATTGGCATACTTCTTCTTTGAGTATGAGTACTTCATGAGTATGATCTGGTTTGAAATGGTCTCGGCCGTCGTTTTTTCACGTTAAGCCTGAGACCCCATATGTCTACTTGGACTTCTTGTTCATCTTGTCTGTCCTTCTAAAGTTATTGAGTACCATTTATTTCTCTTAGCTAAGCACTGGAATTTTGAAGGATACCGAATTCAAGTTCAGGCCCTACGCCAGATCGATGAGAAATCATTCTGTGCCTGTGCCCCCACCTCTAGTTGTTACGAATTTAAAGCGTGTTAAATTGATTACAAAAGTTGCTCCCTGTGGTAAAAATACTAAGGATTTTATGATTTAATTCTAGGGTGTTAGAAATCAACGCAAGCAAATGAAGAAGCTGGAAGTTTCTGGAAGATGAAGTTAGGCACCGAATAGAAGCAGCCGGAAGGTAAGCGTAGCCTGAAAATGTAGGCCCCCGGAATTTCGAATTTCACCGTTATTACATGTTCACATTATTTATTTCTCCTATAAATATATGTAAGATTGTAATGAGAAGCAGAGAGTCGGAAGTGAGGTCCGTTGGAGAGATTAGAAGAGAGAAACCATTGTAAATAATTGGTTTGTTGTTTAATACAAATTCTTCTCTTTGTGTGCGTGGACGTAGGTTAAATTGGCCGAACCACATTAAATTCTGGTCTCCATATTATTTGTGAGCTTCCGCCGATCCCAACAAGTGGTATCAGAGCCGGTAGGAGGCCGGATTTGTAAATTTTCGTGAGAGACCCATTTTTAAACTTGATTGAAATCAAGTTTGGAGGATACCATCAGATTCCTCAGGTCAAGACGAAAATTTTGGTGAAAATTTCGTCTCAAACGGACACCAGACGAAGCTACACGCGCCGACCACGGGACCCACGCGCCACACACGCGCGTAGTGAAGAAGACAAGCTCCGACCCGTTAAATTCGGGTGATCCGACCCGAACCGGTTTAACCCGGTTTCCGACCCGCTACAGTAACCCAACGGATAAGGAATATTTCGTCGGTATATTTCGTCGCCGGAAGAATATTCCGTCACCAGAAAAAATATTCCATTGTCGGCAAGAATATTCTGGTGCAGGAATATTTCGGTGACTGGGAGAATATTTCGGTAACCGGAGGGAATATTCCGGTGGCCGGAGAAAATATTCCGGTGAATGGTAGGGAATATTCTATTTTTCTTATTTTTCAGGTTTTCAGCGCAATTTTGATCGTTTTGGAACGAGACAAGAGTCGTTTCCAAGGTTTTACACCGTTCCGGACGCAACGGTGGGCTCCGTTTGTTGAGATTCAACTCCGAACGTTGAGAAACGGTCACTCAAATCAAAGATTAAAGCCAAACTGATGGAGGACTCGGGATCAGGTGCGATGATTAAGCTAATATCTACAAATTACGCACTATGGAGACCTCGAATGGAAGATCTCCTGAATTGTAAAGATCTCTTCGATCCAATTGAAGAGAAAAGCGTAAAGTCAGATGATGTAGCGGAAAAAGACTGGCATAAGTTGAATAAGAAAACTATTGGTCAGATCCGGCAGTGGATTGACCATAGTGTTTTTCATCATGTTGCACAGGAAACGGATGCCTATCAGCTATGGAAAAAGCTGGAAAGCATGTACTAGGCAAAAACTGCTCGGAACAAGGCATTACTAATGAGACGCCTTGTCAACTTGAAACTCAAAAGCGGCATCTCAGTGGCCGCACACACCAACGAGTTTCAGAATCTTGTAAATCAACTTGCATCTGTAGATTTTAAGCTCGGAGATGAATAGTAGTCTCTACTACTTCTCAGTTCCCTACCAGATAGCTGGGAAACGCTAGTGGTCTCACTTAGTAATTCAGCTCCAGATGGAAAGCTTGCCATGTCAATGGTGATAGACGCCTTGTTTAATGAAGAGTCTAGACAAAAGGAGATTGGAGGAGACGAGACAGATGCCTTTGTAACAGAAGGAAGGTATCAGAGAAATAGTAGAGGTAGAAGTCGAGAAAGAAACATAAGTCAAAGCAAAGGGAGATCCCAAAGTCGCGGTAAATAGCGAAAGAAGGGAAAATGCTTTTATTGTGGTATTGAAGGCCACTTTAAAAAAGAATGCCGAAAGCTGTAGAAGGAGCAAAATCAGCCAAGTAATCAGTCAAAGCACGAAGAAGGCGAAGCTGCAGTGACGCTTTCTGAAGATTGTGTACTCCTTTCCGCTGGTCAAGAATCTTGCTTGCACGTTTCAAGCGAGGAAGCTGAGTGGGTAATAGATACAGCAGCATCCTATCATGCTACTCCTTGTAAGAATTTCTTCAGTACTTACAATGCAGGAGACTTCGGTATAGTCAAGATGGGAAATTCGAGTTTCTCAAAGATCGTGGGCATTGGAGATGTCAGGATAAAAACCAGTGTTGGCTGTACTATGGTGCTAAATGACGTTCGGCACGTACCCGATCTTCGACTCAACCTAATTTCTATAAGAACCCTTGATCAACAGGGTTACGAGAGCATCTTCAGCAACAATGCTTGGAAATTGAAGAAATGAGCAATGGTCGTTGCACGGGGACATGTCTGTGGCACTTTGTACAAATCAAGTGCTAAGATATGTGCAAACAGTCTCAATATAGCTGAAGATGATACATCACCAAACTTGTGGCATCGGAGACTTGGCCACATGGGAGAAAAAGAGGTGTTTATGCTTGCAAAGAAAGCATTGATTACAGTAAACAAAGGTATTGCTCTCAATCCTTGTGAATACTGTTTATTTGGTAAACAACATAGAGTTTCATTCCAGACATCTGCTGAAAAAAAATCAGAGTTATTGAGCTTGGTACACTCTGATGTTTGCGGTCCTTTTGAAGTTGAATCACTTGGAGGTAACAAATATTTTGTTACTTTTATTGATGATGCTTCACGAAAAGTGTGGGTGTATTTCCTAAAAAGGAAAGATCAAGTTTTTGAGCAATTCAAAAACTTTCATGCCATGGTAGAAAGAGAAACTAGCAAGAAGCTGAAATGCCTCCGGACAGACAATGGAGGTGAATATACTTCTCGAGAATTCAGAAAATATTGCTCCAGACATGGCATCAGACACGAGAAGAGTGTCCCCTACACCCCACAACACAATGGTGTAGCAGAACGGATGAACCGGACCATTGTAGAACGAACCAGATGCATGCTGAGTATGGCAAAGTTGCCTAAGCCATTCTGGGATGAAGCAGTAAAAGTAGCCTGTTACCTGATCAACAGAACACCATCAGTTCCACTGCAGTTTGAAGTCCCAGAGATGGTGTGGTCAGGCCGCAAGATTTCATACTCTCATTTAAGAGTATTTGGGTGCAAAGCATTTGTACATGTATCCAAGGAGAAAAGACAGAAACTTGATGAAAAGTCTACTCCATGTTTTTTCATCGGCTATGGAGATGAAGAGTTTGGATACAGATTATGGGATCTAAAAGCGAAGAAGGTTATCAGAAGCAGGGACGTAGTGTTTCATGAAGACCAGATGTTTGGATCAGAACAAACAACTCCAAGTGCTCCAGAACCAGCTCCGAGTTCACTACCACTTCAGTCTGTTTCAAACACTGAAGATAGACAGGAAGTTTCCCCAGAAGAAGAAGAGGATACTGACAACGGAGAAACCACTACTGAGCAGGGGGAGCCGTTGCCTTCTCCATTAGAAACTGCAGAGTTTCCACAGTTTTCAGGTGATCAACCTCAGCAGGACAAATCCTCTAGAGGGCGATTGTTGATTCCGTCACGAAAATATCCGGAATCAGATTATATTCTTCTTACAAATGAGGGGGAGCCAGAAAACTTCCAGGAGACAATATCTCATCCAGATAGCAACAAATGGATGCAGGCTATGCAGGATGAGATGAACTCGTTACAGAAGAATCAGACTTATGAGCTGAGGGAACTTCCAAACGATAAGAGAGCACTGAAAAACAAATGGGTGTTCAAGCTGAAAAATGATGGCAAGCAGGTGAAGTACAAAACTCGCTTGGTCGTCAAATGATTCCAGCAGAAGAAAGGAATCGACTTTGATGAGGTATTTTCACCTGTTGTGAAGATGACTTCAATTCAAGTGGTACTCGGATTGGTGGCAAGTCTTGACTTGGAACTTGAACAAATGGATATGAAGACAACATTTCTTCACGGCAACCTTGATGAGGAAATTTACATGGAGCAGCCAGAAGGTTTCCAAGTTCCTGGAAAGGAACATTTGGTCTGCAAGTTGGAAAAGAGCCTTTACGGTTTGAAGTAGGCTCCCAGACAGTGGTATAAGAAGTTTGACTCATTCATGATGAATCATGACTACAAGAAAACTGCTGTAAATCAGTGCGTTTACATCCGAAAATTTTCAGAAAGTGACTTCGTGATGTTACTGCTCTATGTTGACGACATGCTGATTATTGGAAAAGATCCATCCATTATCAGGAAGCTGAAGAAGGATCTCTCCAAAGTCTTTGAGATGAAAGACTTAGGACCTGCCCAGCAGATTTTGGGCATGAGGATCACTCGTGACAGGAAGAAAAAGAAGCTATGGCTGTCGCAGGAAAAGTATGTTGAACAAATACTACGAAGGTTCAACATGGAGAAAGCAAAGCCAGTCAGTACTCCACTGGCTAATCACTTCAAATTGAGCAAAAGCTCATGTCCCTCATCACCAGAAAATGTTCAAGAAATGGCTACAGTACCGTACTCCTTAGCAGTAGGAAGTTTAATGTACGCTATGGTTTGTACCAGACCTGACATCGCTCACGCTATTGGAGTTGTGAGCCGTTTTCTTTCAAATCCAGGGAAAGAACACTGGAAAGCAGTACAGTGGATTCTCAGGTACCTTAAAGGTACATCAAAGTTGTGCTTGTGCTACGGGAGAGCTAACCCAGTCTTGGATGGCTATACAGATGCTGATATGGCAAGTGATCTTGATGGTAGAAAATCTACATCAGGATATATTTACACATTTGCAGGTGGAGCTGTATCATGGCAGTCCAAACTGTAGAAATGTGTGGTTTTATCTATAACAGAAGCAGAGTACATTGCTATAGCAGAAGCAGGAAAGGAAATGTTGTGGCTAAAGCGGTTCCTCCAAGAAATGGGAGTCAGTCAAAAATAGTACAAAATCTATTGTGATAGTCAAAGTGTTCTTGATCTAAGTAAAAACTCGATGTACCACTCCCGAACAAAGCACATCGATATTCGGTATCACTGGATACGTGAAGTAATGGAGCAACAGCTGTTGAAGCTTGTAAAGATCCATACAAAGGAGAATCCAGCGGACATGCTAACGAAGGTAGTCACATACGAAAAACTTGAGTTATGTAGAAACATAGCCAGGTTAAGTACCTTGAACTAAAATATGTCAGGATATCCTCCATTTGGTGTTGAGGGGGAGATTGTTAGAAATCAACATATGCAAATGAAGAAGCTGGAGGCTTCTGGAAGATGAAGTTAGGCACCGAATAGAAGCAGCCGGAAGGTAGGCGCCGCCTGAAAATGTAGGCCGCCGGAATTTCGAATTTCACCGTCATTACATGTTCACATTATTTATTATAAATACATGTAAGATTGTAATGAGAAGCAGAGAGTCGGAAGTGAGGTCCGTTGGAGAGATTAGAAGAGAGAAACCATTGTAAATAATTGGTTTGTTGTTTAATACAAATTCTTCTCTTTGTGTATGTGGACATAGGCTAAATTGGCCGAACCACGTTAAATTCTGGTCTCCATATTATTTATGTATTTCCGCCGATCCCAACATAGGGCAGTGCGCCATCGCAAATTGATAAGAAGAGCTAAACTTTATAATATCTTAATATTTTTTCTTATTTGTAAATCAGATTTTTTTTAATTAATAAGTTGAACAAATAAAATATTTAATTAAATAAGGTGTATAGTGTTGAGTAAAGATTTGAATTCAAAATTTTTATTTTAATATCATGTGAAATTATTAGTTATAAAAATTTAAATGTAAATTTTATTATATTTAACACTTGTAGTCTAGTACGAGGTTTGGCTTCTTGTTCAGTGTGTGTGATCGTCTTCTTCGTTGGTGAGGTTCACAATGTGCTTTGAAACAAAGTGGAAAAAATTGGATCTTTGCATCGGAATCTTTGGCGTGATCGTCGGCTGTTTTCACACTGGGTAGTGTCCTTGTCGGAACAGTTGGTGTAAACTGGTAAAATCATCGTGTGGGCCTTCTCTTGCACGTGCTTGTTTATGAAACTTTCCCTTCCCCGAGTCCTTCCTCCAATTTATAAGTATTTGCCATTTTACCAACTTTTAAGAAAAACAGAAGCGAATCAAAGGTATGTGGGATTGAAGATTGAACGGTCTATGCCTATGGCCTTCCCCTAACCCATCTGCCTTTACCCATCAGCAATCAGTAGCACTCATGATGTTAAATGCATGTTTTTGCAAGCTTCTCAAGTCCATAGTTGTCTGCCCGACATCATATTCGGACACACAATGGCGAAAAAGGATAGCCATTGAAGATGTTCCATTGATATTAGAGCACTCTAAGATCATTCTCATTTGATTAGCTATAGGTCAAATTCAACACATTTTTAATTATTAGGAGTTTAAATAAACTCACATTAAAATGTTCAAATGTAAAAAATTTAGATTTATTATTATAATAAAGTCAAACAAAATTTTAAATTTGAAAGTTTTAAGCTAATGGTCAAATTATTATTTTATTAATTTTTCTCTTTTATTTTTTTATAATATAGAATATAATTACTAATTAATTTTTTAAACTTATAATTTAATTTTTCTCTTTTAAAATAAACTTTAGTTATAATATTGGCAAATTTATCTCCAATTTTGACAATCATTCTCCTCGACATGTAATGAATATTACGGTCGTGATCATCATGATATGTGCAGCATCCTCAGCCTTAATCGGATCACGGAAAGGTTTAAAAAAGAAAAAACAACCTTAGAATCGCAAAAGTTAAGAAGCTCAATCTACACCCGATTCAATTCTTCGCCAAAATTAGAAGGTTCTCTTTTGTGCATTTCTGGATCAGAACAAGATCATCATGTGTGGTTTAGTAACGAATTATCTGCATCTGATTGTAAAGCGCATAGGGATATTAATAATATTCACAATGTGTGCGGAATCGATGCGTTTCAACCTCAAATCGGGCGACACAAAATGCATATCGGAGGACATCAAAAGCGACGCCATGACCGTCGGCAAGTACCACGTCGTCTATTCCAGTGAAGGCAGTTTTCCCGTCCCCGATACCCACAAGATCAACGTCAGGGTAATTCCATATAATTTCATATAATTAATCTAATGGCTGATACTGATTTGGTCAACACGACTTAGCATCATAACATCCATTGATATATGCTTTTGAATTCGACATTTAAGATGGCTATTTTATTGATACTGATCTGAAAATGATGGCCTTCTCTGCTCTAATATTAAAGGTTTAATCATTCATGATCGACCAAAACTTTTAAGGCTTATATTGCATATTAATTTCGTTAAATCTTCTTGTTGCAGATTTTTTTTTATATATGAAATTGGATCGGAGATATTGATGTAATAAGAAGGTTTAGTTGGGTTTTGGGAGATTAATGTGATTATAGCTAGGGAAGGTGTTTGTGTTTCAGGTCAATTCGCCTCATGGTCATAGTTATCACTCCGAGAGTCGAGTGGAATCTGGTAATTTTGCGTTTACTGGGGTTGAAACTGGTGATTACAAAGCTTGCTTTTGGACGGAAGATCATAAACCCCCAGTGACAGTAGTGGTTGATTTTGATTGGAGAACTGGCCTTGCTGCTAAAGATTGGTCCAAGGTTGCTAAGAAAGGCCAGATTGAAGTAAGTTTTCATTTCCGATTATTGCCTTTTAAATTAGCTATTTTTTAATATATCTCAACTTAAATTATTAGTAATGTGAATCATTACTAATATTCAAAGAAGATTTGCTAACTTTTCAAAACCCATTCCCCTCCCCTGCCTTATCCTTTCCCATAATTAAAAAAACTTCTTTTTATATAATACTAAGAAAATTTCTCTATTATCTATTCTTAGCCGACATCCATCATAAAGAATGGTAGTGGTAGATAAAACTTTAAATAGACTTAATTGCCAACTACTACTAGTGAATAAAATAATATTTTTAAAAAAATTTATTTTCGTTTTCATTTTATGTAGCTGATTTTTTTTTTAAATTATATTTTATAAGAAAGTTGCAGATAAATTATAAATGAGTTGTTATTTTATAGGCTGCCTAGGGAACAGGCATTATTATTGTCAATGAACCTAACCCATTCATTATTATTGGATTGAGTATCTTTCTGGTTCTCTAACTGAGGCCTGTTAGAATTTGATAATGTACGGTAGATATGTTAGTTAGACGTCTTTTAACTTTTAAGGACTGTAATCCAATTGTATTAAGATAGAGAGAGAGAGAGAGAGAGAGGCGACTACCTCTATTGTTAAAAGCAGTTCAACGACGTTTTGATTATTTTTTTATAACAAATATAATAATAAAAAATAATAAAACATAATAAAACATAATAAAAAATAAAATGAAGAAAATATAATAAAAAATATAATAAAAAATACAATAAAAAATAAAAACATAGTAAAAATATAATAAAAGAAGTAAAATGAAAATGAATTTAAAAAAAATTTGACATTCAACCAAACGGAACTGACGGAGGCGATGGTGGCTATATGTCACTTAATAGGCTATTTGTTCTTTATCAAAAGATTTAAACATATCATCCTTTAAGCCTAGAGGGGGTAGACTTTCTCCTCCCTCCCTCCCTCTCTTCTAGCTTAATTACAAATTTTTCATGTTGTTATATGTCACTTTCATTTTAATTTTTTGTCCATAACAAGGAGAAGCTCCAATTTTTATTTTTATTTTTATTTTTGACACTTTAAGAGTGTCAGGTGCCCCATCGCAAGACTCTCCAACCATCAATTTTTTTAGATTGTTAAAGCAGAATGTAGAAAAGTGATGCATGAGCCATGCAAGCGACTCGAATTGCACGTGAAATTCACATACCGTTGCATTGATGAGTGCTTGTTACCGTCACGTGCTGCATTTTCGAGGCCAACAACATCAGATCCTGTAGACTTGACTATTCTCCACTTTCTTAGCGTGGTGCGTGACCTCCACATGCCACCATGGTCCCCAACAGTTATCGATGATTCGGTGCATCTCCAATTTGCTATCTTCCTATATTCTTACTTTCCCTAACTAAGGATCATGAGATAAAGGTAGTGAAAGTTTTGACAACCAATCTAGACCAATGAAATGCAATACACATCATTTCACTACGACTTTCACTCGTAGTATTACAATCCATCAATACAAGAAAAATGGATATTTGTGATATTTTAATTGTAACCAGAAAGACTATTTACAACAAAAAAAAAGGTTGCTAAGAAAGAAAAATTGGCTTTATGGGTACTGTTGATGTCATGTTCCGTGGCCTTGGCTGCTCAGCAAGATCCAAATGACTCGATTCCGTATGATGGTTGAATGAGAAGGGGCGGTGAAGTCCTGAGATCATTCTGATGCCAAAGTTAGTGAATGAGTGAGAAAGACGAATGTAAGAGAGTAAGAATAGTGTGATTAACCTGTGATTCGTGGTATCTCTAGTTATTTATAGGCTTTGGTGAGCATTGGGCGTGCTCCCAAAGGATTGGATGGTTGTCTTGTCAGTTCAGTCCATCATTTCCTTTGTGCGTCTTGGGTGGTCTTCCCTATCACGTCCTGACTGTGTGGACAACTTGTCCCCTCAATAGCATAATGTCAGCCTCTACTTTACTTCTAGTGTGTGTTAGGACTCTTGACCCGCATTTAATGTGGTGAGGGATTCCGGCTGCGCATTTAATGCTTCTGGGTTGGTTTGACATATTTCTGTTTTGGTCGCATTTAATGCGACATGTTTAGGGCAAACTTCCATATTAAATGCGACGTGCCTGGAGCAGGTCTTTGTATTGAATGCGGTACTTGTTATGTCAGATGCTTCCATTCGATGTGGTATGGGCCCTCTAGAGTTTCTCTTAGCTCGGTCTCTCCTCCCGCCCTATGACTCAGCGGACTCACCTTCTGCCTTATGGCCCAATGACTCACCTACCATCTTGACGTGAGGGCTGCGTTGGGGCCTCCTTGTGGTTGGGTCTCCCCTAGGTTTTATGTTGGGCCCAAGGCCCGGTATCCCTGGCGGAATTCTCCTCTCACAGATACCATTTGCTATTACTATCAAAGAACTAGGATCCACGCTTTATCCCTGATGAAATACCCATCTGAGTGTCTAGGAAGATGCAAAGAAGCTGGAACATTTACCTCGGGCACCATAGTAAGCACGGCTATGAACAAGTGCATTTCTATAGTCATGTTTGTTGGATTAATGTTGTATTTCTATGGATATTATAAGTTGTCATCTGATTCATCTTAATTGTTTTGGTTCTTTAGTTTGGTGATTTTCTTTTGTTATATGATGGATTCAAGCAATTAGCAGAAATGTATATTTCACATGTATGGTCTGCTGATGCATGGTTTCATGTATCGTGCTAGGAGATGGAACTTGAGTTGAAGAAATTGTATGAGACTGTCTCATCCATTCATGATGAGATGTTTTACCTTCGTGACAGGTACAAACACAATTTACTTTTTATGAATATTTGGCACCAATTTCTCCTAATTTTTCTCCCATGTAGTAGTAGTTATGCTTGATTTGTTACCAGTTTGGTGCTCTTCGGATTGGGTTCGATCTACCCCAATAATAAGCTGCAGATGCCTTATGGCATAACATGAATGAGCATTGCGATTGCTTAGAGCAATATCAGGAGGCCAATCTACTCGAAGAGATCATCCTGTTTTTATTTTTGATCGTTAAAATGTCTTGCTATTTTCTCTGATCTATCACCTTCCCCCCATCTTGTTAGCATCCAACACAATTCAGTTTTCTGAATACAGAAACAAGACTTGAACTTTTCTCGTGCTTGTAGCCAAATGGGAAAGGTTTGGTAGATTAATGTACCCAAATTTCAACACGTTGGATCCTAATGAATATGTGTGGTGCTCAGGGTTTTTTTTTTTTTTTGATGAGGGGCACCATTCCATTTTAGCAAATATATGATGTATATTTGTCCTTGGCGATCTAGGGAGGAAGAAATGCAACAACTCAATAGAGCAACTAACTCCAAGATGGCTACCTTTAGTTTCCTCTCGCTTGTGGTTTGCTTGTCAGTAGCTGGTTTGCAGTTATGGCATCTGAAGACATTCTTCGAGAGAAAGAAGGTTATCTAATTTGACCACCAATTTCCATTTTCGAATTTTCTTTTAATGTTTTCATAGGCTATATATCATCACAACAATCCATTTGTTGGACTAGTAGTACTACTTGCAAAACTAGTTATAAGCAATTCAAGGTAAGTCCCTCTCATCTTTTTGAGTTCAAGCGGTTGATAGTTTTGTAGAAAACAACCTATTTTCAAAATGCGAAAATTTGACTTGTGGCCATCTTTGAATTTCTACTGTTGTGTTTGTGTCACTCCAGTTATAAAATAAAAATTATAACATATTATATTATAGAATATATTCTATAATATAAATAACTTGAAAAGGAAAATTTTTACCGGCCATGCGATAGTATTTCCCAAGTCCAATGGGGCACTGAATGCCAAAACTAGGACTTTTGTTAATCCAAACGCATGTACACTGAATTCTTTCTTAAAAGCTCTTTAGACGGTTTCTTAAGCGGGTGCTGGCCGGTGAGAGGACAATAAAAATAAAATAAAATCAAGAACAATCAGCATAACTCCCAGTCTAAAAAAAAGAATGCTGCATGTTACACCCTTATCTCTCGTTTATTTTATTATAATAAAGTAACATTACACATTAAACTTTAAATCTCCTTTTAAAAAATATAAAAGATGATCTAAGAATATGAAAAGTGACACGAGATAAGAATGTAATATGTTGGATCTACATTACAATTTTAAAAGAATAAAAATACTATAAACAAAGGCGGTATAAAAACGATACCATTTAATAAAATTTTATATCTTTTTTGATCTCTTCTTCGTTCTTTCTCCCCCATCAATTTTGTCAATTACTCTCTCTATTATGAAGAAGTAATACACACATAATATTTTATATAACACTTTATAAAAATAAAAGTATTTCTATAATCTACCTTATAAAATTAATATCACTTTACAAAAATACCCTTACTTTTATAAAATGTTATGTAAAATATTATATAAAATGTTGTGTATGTATCAATTTTCTTTTGTAACCTGTATTTATCTTTAGAGTCCTACTACGGACAAACGCGAGAGATCGTCATTGTACAAACAGATGATGTAATCTAGCTTCAGCTTATATATAAAAACAAAAAAAATACTAGAAAGCAAACGAAAAGTGAAAACAATAACACGAGTCCATCTTCTGAGAAAAAAAAAATCCATCTTTTACTCCTTCGTCCTCTTCAATCAATCCAACAATAATTCCAATTTCACCAACCCAACAACAAATATCACTCTTGCTCGAGTCTCTCAAATAACAAATATTTTATTGTCTAAAAAAATTCTGAATTGTCTTCTTCCCAATCGATTTCCAAAGAATCACAGGGGCTTTAGCTGTAGCTACCAAATTAGATCGGTTTTTGAAAAGAAAAAATAAAAACGAATTTTCATACCATTTTTAAAAGCTGAAACCAAATCTAATAGTGGGGGAGTTGCTTTCTTTCTATTTCCACACAAGTGCTCTTCATTTTGATTGGGAAAATGAGTCCTAATTCATTTTTATAAGTCCCTACCCTTCTCAGAGTGAATGGGCAGTAGCAGATAATAAAAAAAAAGAGAGAAGATGAAGAAGCAATAATTATCACGGGGATGGAGAAGATGAAGATCAAGAAAAATAGAAAGACAAACTGTGGAAGCGAAATGGGGATGCTCACCAGAGAGAAAAGCAAAAACTTAGAGATAACAACAATACTACATACAGTCGTAAAATACATAAACGAAAATCATTTTGAAAAAAAGTTTGATCTACTATTAAAAAATTAATTTATTTTCTTGTGGGTTATACATTTACTCACTTTTTTTCAAAACAAATATGGTATTTACACATTCAAATATTGCAAATATCATTTTTCTTTACTTAAAAGCATACACTGAGTTTTACTCTGAGTTTACAAAGCCAAACATGACGAGTAGGGAACACACCAGACTTGTGCCGGTATAAATATAATACCACTTTAAAAAAAAAAGGGCGAAGGAAGTCATGCCCCAACCCTTTATTTAGTATCAAATTATGGCACGAAGCCCATTCACATAGCAAGCTCCATTCCATTCCAATCACTCATCTTCATAGCTCTTGCGCTGGTGGTGATCATGCCCATATCGTTGGCGCTTCTCCTCATCATCATCGGAGCCATCATCTCCCTGCCACATTCATTCATACTTATATGATCAGAAAAAGACCAAACTTTTCAACACATCAGAGAAATAGAAATAATTCAAAATTCGAATAGTTGTCGTTGTATGTAATGACCAAGAGGTCTTCATGATTTATGTGTATTGTCGCATGTGAAATTGCTTAAGCATTACCAACTGGCTTTGATTCAAATAATAAAAACGTTCAAATTAACATTGTCGTTTGGAAGTTGCTACCCTGAGAACTGTAATCATGGTTATCTGGCTATTAATGTTTCAATGGTGCACAGTCCCAAGAGTGCGTCCTCGACTAATTGTATTCCCATGGGGGTGGCTGCTCATACTCGCTTTTCCGCCCATACCCAAATCCGTATCCGGATTCAGTCTGACAAAAGACTAGTTGCAGAACTTCATCATCACCAAGCTCCTTAACTGAATATATAATATGCTCTCAATGGCCTATTCAACACTTATTTCTCTTTGCTCGTTACAATAACTCTACTCCCTCTTGCAAACCATTCATAACTACCTGCTAAGTCTTCCAGTTGCTTGTTTTCATTCACATCATCAAGAATAATCACCTTTATGCGACGCAAGCTACCCCTTATCTCATGGTGTACCCTACGATCATTCCACCCATTTATTTTTTATCTTGAGAATCTCAGAAAGGATTTTTCTTTGTAAATAAACTGCACCATGACTTTGAGTTTCTTCACTGACACGGTAAATATAGCTGCTAGCTCCAAATTCATAAAAGATTTTATCATAAATAAACTCTGACAAAGTGGTCTTACCCACTCCACCTGTCCCGTAAAGCCCTATAAAGAGAACTCATCCGATTTAATGTAAAGTAATTTCATCGTTTCCAGTTCTCGGAACTCTATTCCAACAATGTCATGGGAAACAATACTTTGGCGTTGAATATTCCGTTCGCTAAATACCCTTTCAACAATTTGTTCGAGAAACATGGATTCATACCTGCAAAGAAGATAGGATAATAGATTTTATTTTATATATAAAAAAAAAGTAATGATAAGTTTGAGACGAGATAAAATGAGATGATTTAAAAAAACAAACCAAACCTTAATGTTTCATAGGTTATACATCATCATCAATCCATGTGTTGGACTAGTCGTACCACTTGCAAAACTAGTTTTGAGCAATTCTAGGAAGTCCCTCTCATCTTTTTGAGTTCATGTGGTTGATAGTTTTGTAGAAAAGAACCTATTTTCAAAAAGCAAAAATTTGACTTGTTACGATCTTTGGATTTCTACGATTGTGTTTGTGTTACTCCAATAAATAGTTGCAGATTGGGATGGCAAAAGTTTTTCCTATCAAGTTGTTAGCATAATGTATTAGTGCCATGCATGCGATAGTATTTCCCAAGTCGAGTGGGGTACCGAATGCCAAACCTAGGACTTTTTGCCGATCTGAACACATGTACACTGAATTCTTTCTTAAAAGTTCTTTAGATGGCTTCTTAAGCGGGTGCTGGGTGAGCAGACGACAAAGACCAAAAAATAGAAATCAAGAACAATTAGAATAACTTCTAGACGGAGAATGCTTGCATACTTAACACCCTCATCTTACGTTTGTCTTATTATAATAAGATAACATTACTTATCAATCCTTAAATCTCCTTTTCAAAAATATAAAGGATGATCTAAGGATTTGAGAAGTGACACATCCATCTAGTGAGATAAAAATGAGATAAGAATATAATATATAAGATTACTTTCTAAATTACGATTTTGAAAGAAACAATTTAAATCCCTCATATGTCACTGTTTAGATTAGCCGAAAAAACTGGACGTTCTTCCCAAAGATAGTTGCATTAATCATTAGGCAGCTGCGGGTTCACGGTCCTGTATAATATGATAAAAATATCATGTTAATCAAAATATTTAAAAAAATGAAAAAGATAAAAAAAAATAAAAAATAATAATAATTAAATCAGAAAATCAGAAAATCAGAAAATCCATACAAATAACATTTTTATATATCATATACGCGCCTTTTGATTTGTTATAGAAAAATCTCTATGTAGATTAGCCCAAAAAACTGGATGTTATTCTCAAAGATGACTGCCTGCTTATCATTGGGCAGAGTAATTTGTTATGAGTAGTGTTACTTGACCTTGCATATTTTTTATGAAATTGATGATGTAATAATAATATTATGTCAATTGAAATATTAAAAAAATTTTAAAAAAAATGACAAAATACAATAGAGGAAAACATAAATAAAAAACAAGAATAATTAAATCAAAGATGCATATAAATAATATTTTTATATGAGGTTTATGCAAAAAGTATGCAAACTACATACAAATAACATTTTTGATTTGTTCTGGGAAAACCTGTGTAGTTTTTTTCTTCCCACTGCCTATTTAACTTGATCCATTTTCGAAATGGCATGTTCTCTATCAACCTGATTATATGATAAAACTTCGTAACCAATAAACATGTGTATGACTCCAAAAATCGTGAACAAAATAATCATGATTGAGCACAAACAGCCCAAATGTATGAAATTTTATTTAAAAGCACACACTGAGGTATACTCTTGGGTTTACAAGGCCAAACACGAGGAGTATGGAACACTGCAGACTTGTACCAGTACAATACCACTTAAAAAAAAAAATACTCGAAAGAAGTCATGCCTCAACCCCTTTATTTAGTATCAAATTATGGCACGAATCCCATTCACAAAGCAATATGCATTCCATACCAATCACTCATCATCATAGATTCATAGCTCTTGCGGTGGTGGTGATGCCGCCCATATCGTTGGCGCTTCTCACTCATCATCATCAGAGTTACCATATCCCTGCCACATTCATTTATACCTATATGATCAGATAAAAGCGCAAACTTTTCAACAAATTAGTGAAATAGAAATAATTCGAATAGTTTTCTTTGTATGTAACGACCAAGAGGTCTTCATGATTTATGTGTTTTGACGCATGTGAAATTGCTTAAGCATTACCAACTGGTTTATAAGAACTGTAATTTATTATATTTTAAAAATTGGTTATTTAGCAGTTAATATTTCAAATAAAATGATTAGGAGAAGTTACAATTCAATACATTCAATCTCATATAAACAGAAACATACATCCTACTTGATAAAGGTCCCCGGTCCAGGATGATGAAAACTCCATAGCACATAAGCTAACTATCGAAACTCATTTGTTCTTAACCTATATAGAATGTCTGCCTGTCTATTTATGAGAATGCTGAACTATTGTAACAATGAGATGTCTGTAGCAGCTTTCTAACTAAATCATGCAAAACTCTCACAGGATAAAACTCTTAAGAAAACTAACATATAATGAGGGAAAATCATTCAAAATATATATAGTTTTGTTTTCTAATTTTAAGAGATATTGAAACGGAGAGGAAGCTACGACATATACGTAAGACATCAAAGACTACGGTTGGAAGTGAACATATAGTGGAAATGGTGATTGAAGAGTATTTAACATAAATGCTTACGTATTTCCTGCGCCCATAGCCATCTTCAACCTCTTCATCGTATCCATACTTGCGTCCGTATCCGGACCCATATTCCGTTGCGGGTGGCTGCTCGTACTCACTCCTCCGCCCATATCCAGATCCATATTCTGATGGGGGTGGCTGCTCGTACTCACTCTCGTAGTCACTCCTCCGCCTGTATCCAGATCCATATTCCGATGGGGGTGGCTGTTCGTACTTGCTCTGCCGCCCATATCCAGATCCATATTTCGATGGGGGTGGCTGTTCGTACTCGCTCCTCCGCCCATATCCAGATCCATATTCTGATCGCCCATATCCAGATCCATATTCCGATGGGGGTGGCTGTTCGTACTCGCTCTTCCGCCCATATCCAGAAACGTATTCAGTCTCGAGGTCCTTGTCGCCATAGGAGGGGAGCTCATCGTAGGAGGTGTACAGGGGGCGATCATAGTCGAAGTCATTGGAAGGCATACAACGAGGGTAGCAGATCTCGTCCGACGGCGGGAGAGGCCGGCCGTAGGTGAGCACGATGTCGTAACCGCCCATATACGGTGTCTCATCGTAGTCGTCGAAGTCATCGACCTCGTCTTCCACTATGCGTATAACTTCTGCTCCCTGCTGAGAAAAAAAGACTTCTGCTCCCTGGTACCCAAGAATAATTATGAAATTAGCATAGTGGAAGTTGGAAAAGAAAATTACAATAATGATATATGCATATATATACATGATCCAAAAATTTCATATCTGTAATAAATAACCTCCTAATTACAGTATTATTCTTCCTACCAGTTTTTGATTTATATCTCGTAGCAGGTCACGCATCTCTGAAGCACCTGATACTCTCTCAGGATTTTCTTTTAGTTGATCCCTGACAAATTCCCATTCCTCTATTCTTTTACCATACAAGAAGGTACCCAAAACTTTAAGAGTTCCAGGAAGACATTTAGCATAATTCACAAAGTTTTGGGATAGATCCTCAAAATTATCTTCAGGATGGGATTTCTTGAAGGCTTTCTGACAAAAGAGTTGCAGAGCTTCATCATCACCAAGCTCCTTAACTGAATGTATAATATGCACTCCATGGCTAGTCAACACTTGTTTCTCTTTACTCGTTACAATAACTCTACTCCCTCTTCCAAACCATTCATGACTACCTGCTAAGGCTTCCAGTTGCTTGTTTTCATTCACATCATCAAGAACAATAAGCACCCTTATGCTACGCAATCTATCCTTGATCTCATGGCATACCCTACGATCATCCCACCCATTTATAATTTTTCTTTCCATAAGAATTTCATAAAGGATTTTTCTTTGTAAATGAACTACACCATGACTTTGAGTTACTGCACTGACACAGGAAATAAAGCTGCAAGCTTCAAATTCATAAAATATTTTATCATAAACAAACTCCGCCAAAGTGGTCTTACCCACTCCGTCTATCCCATAAAACCCTATAAAGTGAACATCATCCGATTTAATGTCAAGAAATTTCTTCGTTTCCATTTCTAGGAACTCTATTCCAACAATGTCATGGGAAACAATACTTTGGCGTTGTTTGCTAAATACCCTTGCAACAATTTGTTCGAGAAACATTGATTCATACCTGCAAAGAAGGTGGGAAAATAGATTTGATGATCCAAGATATATAGCGGGAGCCACTAAGAGCTAAACTAAACATGAATCTAAGTACTTCAGGTTTTAAAACATTAAAACCATATATTTTGCCAAATTAACATTACATTACTCGTAAAATATAGATATATATATATAAAATTAAACAATGAAAACATCTAATTAATTTCAAGGACAGTACTCAAAATGGAAGTAATCGGCCAAATAGTATAGGTACGAATAAAAAGATACCAGGTTTGATCTTTCATGAGATGAGACATGAATTGCAGAACAAATTCGTTTGGGCAAAAGCAAAATCTTCGTTTGGGAATAAATTCGATTGTGAAGAGGCTACCAAGAGTTCGACAATATGACATAAATAAAATAAAGACGATGAGAGTAAATCTGGAATATGAATTAGAGAATTCGAGCAGTTTGGTAAGTGACGTGTCTTGAGATCTTATAGCTGGAGGTATCAACAGAATCAGTTATTAAGATAGATTCACCTGGTCGTCCAGGATCACAGTATACTTCAATAGTTTGGCGATGTTTAAATTCAATGCAGCAGCAACAACAACAACAACAACAACAACAATCCAAAAGGTTGTGAGTATAGTTTAGTTTGAATACTTTTTTACACATCTGTGAATTGTCTTCGTTGGGAATTGGAAAAGAAAAAAGATTTACCCCTCCTGTAATTTTATATGCCATCCCTTGATTTCACCCACTTCTCGCAAAGCATCTCTCCACTTTTGCACATCCCCTTTGAAGATCCTGTAATTTTTTTCATGCTTAGCTAGGGCTTTTGCGAATGTACCAGACTGGTGCCGTACGTGAGAGGGATCCACATGATAGAAAACGGGCATAACTACCAGCCCCATATCTTTACGACATTGAACGATCTTGGCAAGTTCAATCAAGCACCACTTTGAAGAAGCGAAATTTGGTGAGAGAACGACGATTGCACACTCCGATTCTTCTATTGCTTTCAAAAGCCCTGAACTTATTAACTCTCCTGGCTTCAGATTTTGATCGTCCCTAAAGATGAACTTTCCTTTCTGTTTCAAATCTTTATATAGATGGTCCGTAAAACTCCGGCGGGTGTCCTCGCCATAGAAACTGAGGAAAGCGTCGTATTTCCGTCGACGTACTGGATGAAAAGATGACGATGAAGAAACTCGTTGAGTGTTCATGGGAGCCGGGGGGGGAAGTTTCCTATATGGCTTGATAGGAAGAGAGCATTTCTGCACTCTCGATAGGGGAAACGCCTTCCCATTGAAGAGATTTCCGTATCAGATCCATCGGCTTCCCTTTAGTCAACCGATCAAAGCTTGGAAAAATAAGCGATTAGCCTATGTTCAATTACAGTGTAAACGCATGCCAAGAGAGGCATTTGACCCGGTTCTCGAAAACCTGGGTTCCAAATTCCACACCCCCTTTATTAAAATAAAAAATAAAAAATAAAAAATACTGTATAGTCACCGAAGAACACGGTACCATGTCAGGTTCGACCATTCGAGGACTAGATTAGTGTGAAAGTGAGAGTTGTCACTTGACAGGCACAGTCGCACAAGACGTGGATGGGGGGCCTTCTCAAAAGCAACAAAGAAATGGGCCACAATTGACACCGCGTTAGCTGTAACAAATATTTATTTGTTTTTTAGCTGTGAATTGACTAATGTTTTCGTTGATCGATGGCACTGCCCTAACCGAATCTTTCGTCTCCCTCGAAAAGTTTCTCTCTCAATAGTCTGCCTCGTCAATACTGAACCACCCTCAACTACCACTCCTCTTCTACTCACAATTTCAACAAAGCAACACTGACCCCTCCTTTTCGCATAAAGCTCCACACTTTTCTGAGCTCTGTTCCTTGCCGACCTTCCCTACCACATATAGATTCTAATAACTAGTTTAAACCATGTCCAAGAAACCTGCTTTGAGCATAGATTTGTTAGTACAACGGATAAAAATCCTCATGTGAGATTATATCTTCTTAGAACCTTCCTCAACGATTGCCACCAAGATAGCAAATCGTGTGCCTGTTGGCAAACTTGTTTTCACGAAAATTCTAAATAGGCATACTTTTCATTCTACTATTAGAGTTGCACGAAGCTTGTTCATGGCCTCACAATAGAGGACCTTGGTCCGAACACTTTTTTGTTTACTTTTTTCTCCCATGTGAAAAAATTCGAAGTATTTTTTTTTATCGTCCTGGGAACTTTAAATGATACAACATGGTTCTTAAAAACGGTCTCCTGGACTTAGCTTGTAGGAAATTGATCTTGTGCACTCAACTTTTTGTATTTAGGTTTACGATCTCCCTCCCGAATTGATGACTGAGAAAGATGTCGATAATATATAAAGAGTTCTTGGTAATCTTCTAGACACTGATCAATCACACCTCCCTAGTTCCAGTATCACACAATACCTCAGGATCAGGACATTGACACAGAGCAACCTCTGTTTGAAGACTCCACCCTTCCAAGAATCAATATGGATCCTGCAATTATCAACTTCAAGTATGAGAGGATCTCTAACTACATCTAGCATGTCCTCATCACATTAGCTCAAATGAAGATCTCAACTTTGGACCATGGATGCATGCAGATGCTCAGGATTCGAACGTGGAAACCGACCAGATCAGGCACCTCCCAGAGTACTCTCTCAAGTTATTCAACCGCTTGATCAGTCTCCACTCCAACGGATTCTTCCTCTAGTGTAAATTCGGGAAGCCAAGTCATCTGCCCTCAACCTTGTCCTCAAACTGCTATCAGCAAAGGGAAGCTTCCCCATGTTTAACACCTCGGAAAAGGGAAGGCCAAGATTATTTCAACGTCAGACTAAATACAAAAGGTACCACTGTTCCTAGCTTTAAGAATCTTCTCGATAAATGGTCGAATCATCCCATTTCAGTTACACATGCCGTCAATCCGAAACAGCCGACAAGTCTGCCACTTTCCATCATTGAACATAGTACTCCTGTCAACCTCAACATCAAGCCCTCATTAAATCCCATCACCCAGATCCACAGCAAAGTCACCCCAACCATCCACGTGCCTTCTGTAAACAATCATCTCTCAGAGTCTTCTTCAGCCCTCGCCCTTGTTCATTCTCCAAGTTAACACTACATGGATCAATTGGCGGTTCCAATAGGAGTCTGAAAAGCCCACCATTCCTTTGTTTCCCGTAGTGGACCCAGTTGAGAAAAGCCCAGACTTTAGCCCTCTTCTTATAGCCGCGGACAAACTTAATGGGTCTCCAACCTTCTTTAAGCATGTAATCGACCAAACCAATATCCGGAACCTACTCATAACCTCTGATCCTTACTAGTTAGCCTATCAGGCAGACCATGTCTGGCCCTTAATTTATTTCATTTCAACCAGACTCAAGTACTCGCTCAAGCCATTCCTGAAACCCAGCAAAACCCCTTTACCCCAGAACTGAAAGGCACCTTCAATGGAAAACGAGAGTTCTACTCAACCACCCTCTCCCACTCATACTCCAAACTCCACCAACAAGTCATTGAAAAAAGGAAAATTTTGATTGAAAAGAGGAAGATTCGTATTTCTCAAAAAAAAAAAAGTTTTTAAGCTCATCAATAGTTCTTGAAGATATAGGTGATATCAGCAATGCAACCGACATCCCTCCCATGCCGCAATCCTAGGGAGGCCCCGAGATCACCAAGGAGGCTCATCGGCCAAAAAGGGACAAAGTTTCAAGGAAGTCGTCCAAGAGGCACCCGACTGAGGTCTGATATGCCCCCTACTAGTCTCAAGAATTAGTTCACATTTTTGGTAACAAAGTCCAGATGCAGACCATGAATCTTTTCTCATGCATCAATGGCTAAGGGGACAGGGCCTTCACTATCACCCAAAGAGTCATGAAGTTGATTTCCTGAAATTGTTGAGGTTGAGCAATTAGATCTTTGAGGGAAATTATCAGGGCTCACAACCCTAAAGCTATTTTCCTTTCTGAAACATTATTATCTACTAAAGACACTGCTACTATTGTGACTAGGCTACATTTTAATCTTTTTGTGCATGTTCCACCCTTGAGGAAATGGGGTGGGTTTTGTTTATGTATCGTCTTGGGTTTGACTTTGATGTTATTCATATCTCAAGTAATATTTTATCTATTTTGGTGTACTTTGTCCCACCCATTTGCCCCGGCTTCTCTCTTTGGTTTATTGTATAGCCCCTTACCTTACATAAGAAACAAACTTTTTAAAATAGTCTTATGAAAATTATTGATGCCTAATCCGAAGCCTCCCTAGCCACAGGAGTCTTTAATTTCATTCTCGCTCAGTCAAAAAAATTAGGAGGTAAACCTATTGCTCAATCGTTAAATCTTAAAGGTCTCCATTATTTATGGATAGAAGTGGTTTTGTTGACCTTAGTTCAAAGGAGCCCTGATTTACCTAGAGTAACAATAGACAAGGATCTAGCCAAATTCGTGAAAGGCTTCATAAAGGTCTGGCTAATGTTCCAGGGTCACTTCTAATCACGCCCCCATTCTTTTGAATTCTGCTAACTTTTAAACTGCTCCCAAATTATTCAATTTTTGAATAATTCTGGATCAGGGATACCTCTAGAATAGAGGTTATCCGACTAGCCTGGAACTCTCATTTTGAAGGTTCTCCATCATTCTTGCAAAGAAGTTAAAAGCAACAAAAAAAGCTTTAAGGAGTTGGAACATCCATGTATTTGGTCACATTAATCTAACATTAAACTTCTCACTGCTAGGCTTCATACTTTGCAATCTCAAAGCACTCCTTCTCTTGCTTTTTTAGTAATTGACCTTCAAGATAACATCAATGAAGTCCTTATTCGAGATGAGTCACTTTGGAAACAAAAGTTAAAGATCACCTAACTCACAACTCTTGATCTTAACACAAGATTTTTCACGTGGAGGTTCAGTCAGGAGAATACTATTTTGACTTAGGAAGTTTTTCATCACATGAAGAAAAGGCAAGGTAATTTAGGTCAAATGGCCATCAAAATAGACATGGCTAAAACTTTCGACTCCATGGAATAGCCTTTTATCTTCTCTATTCTACACCATGCTGGTTTCAATCTGTTGAACCCAAGGTTTCAAGTCTCGTATTTACGTATAAATTTTGATGATAACAAATAATATTGAAAACTCAAGCTCAAGTTGTCTATGCATGAAGGGAGTTAAACACATCAAGAAATCAAGCATGAGCAAGAAAGATATCAAGTCTACAAATGAAGCTCATAGATTATTTTTGTACATCTCTTGATAAAATTAGAAATTGGATTAAGGCTCCAAATTACTCTTTTTTCTCATAAAACATCAAATTACTTTTTCCACATATGCAAGACATTTTTAAATGTCTTAGTTTTGAAAATTATGTTTTTCACATGTGCATAACACCATCAAACAAAATAATTTCGAAAATTATATTTTTTTTATAAAAACTTGATTTTATAAGATGATTGATTATCATATTTGACATGTGCATATTTTGTTTGAAAGTCTTGAAGGGAGGTGGTGTGTTTTTTTGACTAATGCAAAAGGTAGATGATTTTGTTTGAGAATCTTAAAGGGTGGTTGTGTGTTTTTTTGACAAATATAAAAGATAGATGATTTGTTTGAAAATCTTAAAGGGTGATTGTGTGTTTTTTTGACATATGCAAAAAGAAGATGATTTGGTTTGAAAAATAAATCATGCTCATTTTGTCTTGTATGAAAAGCAAAAGATTAGGTTTGATTTCTTTGAAAAATGAATTGAGTTGTCTTTGACAAATGCAAAAAGGAAATGTTTTTATTTGAATTTTTTTGAAAAGTGAATAGTACTCTTATTTGACATGGGAATCTTTTCAAATTTGAAATTGAAGACTCATTTACCTATAAATAGCTCACTTGAGTTTTGCAAAAATCACAACAAGAGCTTACACATCTATTGCTAAATTTTGCATCATTCTTTCAAAGCTCTCATTCTCTCTTTTCTAAAGTTTTGAGCCTTAATTCTTGTTCTTGTTGAGAGAGATATAGTTTGTGCTGTATTGTTCTTATTTCACTCATTGAGGAGTGTTTTCTGATAGCCTACCCACTATCAATTCTTGTATCAGTAAGAGGGTGTGTATAACCCTTGTGTGTGTAGAAGGTGTTCTACACGGGGAATAGTTAAATCACCAAGTGTGAGGTGATTGGAAGTAAGAGAGTGTGTATAACCCTTGTGTGTGTAGAAGGTGTTCTACACAGGGAATAGTTGAATCACCAAGTGTGAGGTGATTGGAAGTGTAGAGGGTGTTCTACACGGAATCTTTGGAGCGGTGCTGCTCAAAGGTGTAATAGGTTTCTATCTCCACCTAAAGGAGATTGAATAGTGGATTTGGGAATCCTCAAGGGGTAGCTTGAGGCGAGGACGTAGGCAGTGGGGCTGAACCTCGTAAAAATACTGAGTTTGCTTTCTCTTACCCTACTCTTTATATTTCCTACTGCTTTACATTTTGGTTATATTTTATATTGTATATTTAGTTTATAAGTATTAATTTTTTAATATAACCCAATTCACCCCCCCTCTTGTGTTAGTCATCTGGGCAACAAGTGGTATCAGAGCTAGAGCTCTATTATAAGATTAACTATCTTTTGAGTTAAGATCTTATGGCTAACATTGCAGCTTCATTTGGTGAAGGTCAATCTAGCAGTCGGCCTCCACTCTTTTGTGGAGACAATTACTCATTCTGGAAAGTTAGAATGAGAATATTCCTTCAGGGTCAAGGTCGAGAAATCTGGAAATGTATTGTAAATGGACCTTATATTCCAACAAAAGTAGTTGATGGAGTAAAGGTCAAAAAGGAAGAAGAAGAGTTTAATCGTGAAGACGATAGACTTTATACTTTAAATTTAACTGCTATGAATTTATTATATAATGCTCTCAATGGTAATGAATTTAATAGAGTAATGACTTGTACTAAAGCAAAGGAAATTTGGGATAACTTGGAAGTTACTTACGAAGGAACTTCTCAAGTCAAGGAATCAAAAATTTATATTCTTACTCATGAATATGAAATGTTTAAGATGAATGATGATGAATCTATTTCTAGTATGTACACTCGTTTTACTAACATCATAAATAGCTTGACAGCTCTTGGCAAAGTTTATTCCAAAGTGGAGATAGTAAGAAAAATTCTCAACTCTCTACCAAAACGTTGGGAATCAAAAGTGACAGCAATTCTTGAAGCTAGAGACCTCAAGAAGCTCGAAGTGAATGAACTCATCGGGTCACTTATCACCCATGAGTACACATTGAAAAGAGGAGAAGAAGAAGGAAAGTCAAAGAAGAGCTTGGCACTTAAAGCTGTTTCACATGAAAGTGAAAGTGATGAAGATGAGGAAAATGACGACAAAAATGAAGAAGTTGCGATGATAACAAGAAGAATTCAGAGGTTCTTAAAGAAAAATAAAACTCCTCCAAGGAAATCCTTCAATAAGTTTTCCAAGAAAGATTCAGGTAAAAATGACACTTTAATTTGTTATAAATGCAATAAACCCGGTCATATCAAGCCAGATTGTCCTCTGCTAAAGAAAGATCGAAACAAAGGCAAAAAAGCAATGAAAGCTACGTGGAATGATGATTCAAGTAGCTCAGATAGTGAAGCAAGCAATGGAGAATCAGGAAATCTTTGTCTTATGGCTAAAGATGACATTGAGGTAACAAATTTTGATAATATTGAAGATCCTTCATATGAAGAATTGCAAAATGTTTTAGAAGAAGTATATGAGGAATTTGAAAAATTGGGTATCAAGTATACTGTTTTGAAAAAGAAAAATTCTTCTTTAACAAACGAAATTGATATTTTAAGAAAAGAAAATATTGTTTTGAAAGATGAAAATTTTGAGTTGAAGAAAAAGAAAACTGATTTAGAAAATATTATTGAAAACTTTACGAATGGAAAAAGAAATTTTGAAAAACTTCTTGGTAGTCAAAGATGTGTTTTTGATAAGGCAGGCTTGGGATATATGCCAAAACAAAAATACAAACCTTATAAAAACTTCTTTGATAATCCTTCTACATCAAAGTCCAATATTCAAAATTCTTTTCATAAAAATAATTTTGTTAAAAAAAGATACTATTATAATCACTCAAATTCTTCATATATGTCACATGCTATTTGCAATTTTTGTAATAGAAATGGTCATAATTATCTTGCTTGTCCTATTAGAAGAAAACATACAATGACTATTAGGGCCATATGGGTACCTAAATATCTTGTTTCTTCTAATACTAATAAATAAAGGACCCAAAGAACTTGGGTACCGGGAATTGTTTTTAATTGCTTTTGTAGGTATGCATGAAGTATTCTACAGGTAAAAATAAATGATTTTTAGACAACGGATGCTCAAGATACGTGACAGAAGACAAAACTAAATTCATTGACTTCACTTCTAAAGAAAAAGTATGTGTGATATTTGAAGACAATTCAAAAGAGAAGATCATGGAAATAGAAGGAAAGATCATCAAGACTTAGTACAAGATGCAACCAAATAGTGGAAACATGTGAAAGATCATCCAGCGGAATAAATTCTAGGAGAACCTTCACGAGGTGTAAGTACTCGATCATCTTTTAGAAATATTTGCAATCATACTGCTTTTCTATCTCAGATTGAACCTAAAAATATTGATGAATCACTTCTTGATGAATCTTAGATACTAGCTATGCAAGAAGAGCTTAATCAATTTGAAAGAAATGATGTTTGGACACTTGTTCCTAGACCAAAAAATCATACTATTATTGGAACAAAATGGGTTTTTAGAAACAAGAAAGATGAGTCCGGAGTCATTACTAGAAATAAGGCTCGACTTGTAGCCCAAGGTTTCAATCAAGAAGAAGGAATCGATTATGATGAGACATATGCACCAGTCGCAAGATTAGAAGTTATTCGAATGCTACTTGCATATGCTTGTTATAAAGATTTCAAACTTTTTCAAATGGATGTTAAAAGTGTTTTCTTAAACGGTTTTATAAATGAAAAGGTATATGTTGAGCAACCTCCAGGTTTTGAAAATCATATTTCTCCAAATCATGTTTTCAAACTCACAAAAGCACTATATGGACTCAAACAAGCTCCTAGAGCGTGGTACAAGAGACTTAGTGGTTTCTTGATTAAAAAAAAAAGGCTTTTCAAGAGGAAAAATTGATACAACTCTTTTCATTAAATACGAAAATGATGATATTCTTTTGATTCAGATTTATGTTGATGATATAATATTTGGTGCTACTAATGAAAATATGTGTCAAGATTTTGCTAAGAATATGCAGAAAGAATTTGAAATGAGCATAATGGAAGAACTTAATTTCTTTCTCGGATTGCAAATCAAGTAATTGGAACATCAATGAGTCCAACCACTAAACTTGATAAAGATGAAAGCGGTAAGCTAGTTGACTCAAATGTATATTGAGGTATGATTGGTAGTTTATTATATTTGATAACTAGTAGACTTGATATTATGTTCAATGTATGTTTATGTGCACGTTTTCAATCATTTCCGAAACAATCTCATTTGATTGCAGTCAAGCAGATTTTTAGATATTTTGCCAGTACCATTGACTTAGAGTTATGGTATCCTAAACACACTTCTTTCGATCTTATTAGTTATTCAGGTACCGATTATACTAGTTGCAAAGATGATCGAAAAATTTTTAGTAGAACATGTCATTTCTTAGGTCATGCACTAGTTTCCTGGTTTAATAAAAAATAAAATTCTGTTACACTATCTACTGTTGAGGCAGAATATGTTGCTGCGGGTAGTTGTTGTGCCCAAGTTCTTTACATGAAGCAACAACTTGAGGATTTTAAACGTATGTACAATCACATTCCAATCAAATGTGATAATACAAGTGCTATAAATCTTTCAAAGAATCCAATACAACAATCTCGGACCAAAGTGCAGAAGGGCGATATTGCATTAGAATTCACTAGTACACATGATCATTTGGCAGATATTTTTACAAAACCCCTACCAGAAGATAGACTACGCATGATTAGAAGAGAAATAGGAATTATGCATGCCATCAATATCTGCTAGATACTTTTATTCCATTAACTCAAATGACCTACAGAAACTTGAGACGTTTAGCCTCATCATTCAAATGCACTTGCTCCTCATAAATCATCATGCCATCCTTATCTAAAGGATTAGGCAATCGAAATGCAGAGGCAAGTAAGGATTTTAAATCCTTATTCTGTTGTTTTAAGTCTACTATTTTTTTATTAGACTCTTGAACAATTCGTTGAAGAATATCGATCTTCTCATTAAGCTTCTCTATCTCGCGGGTTTTGGACTGCAACCGAGCGGAAAAAGAAACTATGGAAGATGAGTATCGAGTCCCGAGACCCACAAGCTCGTAAATGGCGTCATGATCTGATTTATTAGCTAAATCAGTCTCTTGTTGCTTCATGGCACCCACGACAGATGCAGAAATAGATTGAGACTGAGGTGAAGGATACCTCAAATCTTGATCAAGAGAATCACTGAAGGGAAATCTACGAGCCATTGAAAATTTGTAAAGTGAGAATGAAGATGAACTACAACAATGAGAAGAAGATTTGATGCGGATTAGATAAAGCTAAGGATTGCTTTTATAAAGATGGAAATAAGTAAAAGACAAACTGACATCTCTTCAAATCTTACTTAGTCAAGCTTACAAGATATGTCGGATGCATATTTTCAAAAGTTACCGAACTTAGCTAGCGAGATTAACTATAATTGTCCCCGTTTCTCTCGTGAAACGCTGCCATTATCTGCTGATGTTGACTCTGTGCTTGAACTCTTACTCGTTCCGATTCCTCTATTTAAAGTTTCAGAATACGAGCCAATTCCGTCAAATCTTTATTTTCTTGCTTTAACCTCTTATTCTTTCTGCCTTTATTTACAAGCTTTTGATGCAGAACAGATATTTGATTGTTAAGTCGATCAACCTCATTTGCCCTCGCTAGTAATCTCCGAGACATGGTCGTAACAGAGGCAGCATATTGAGCACTGAGAGTTCTTGATGCTGCAACAACCTCAGAATCAGTTTTATTTGAAAAATGCATCTCTGCTTCTATCATGGTATTGACAACCTCATGAGATAAAATGACTGGTTGAGACGGTTCCTGATTCAAATCCGGAAGATTATTAGATAAAATTTTCTCCGCCATTCTATCGTTTTGAATAAACAGAAACCGGATCAATGAGTGGGGTGAAAATTTATTTGAGTATCCAATAGGTGAAAACGGTCTTTTAAACGACAACTTTCAAATCTCGATAATATTTAATTTTTCAACAATATCACGCGGATTTGAATCTGCTTTCGCACCGACTGCTAGAGCTAGGCCACCTTTGTAGGTTTTATCAGACACGCGTGGCTCCTGCACCGAACTGTCAGAGTTAGACTTCCAACATTTGCAGGTTTTGTCGGACATGCATGGCTCTGCACCGCATTGCCAGAGCTAGGCTTGCAGCTTTTGCTGTCTTTGTCGGACACGGATAATTTTAATTATTCAACTTCAAATCTCTGGAATATCTAATTCGTCAATAACATCAAGCGGATTTAAATCTTCTTCCGCACCGAGATGATAAAATTCGGCTTCAACCTTTGCAGGTTTTGTCGGGCACGGGTGGTTCCAACTTCTACTCTCTAACGTACCGTTTTATTTGATTATTGCTTATTACGAAAAAAAAAAAAAAAATTTATTGAAACTAATTACGGTTCCTTTTTAATGATGCCAAAAGGGGGAGAAGTCTTATACTAGTATTATACTACCCTGTTATATATGCTAGAATCATGTTTATATTTTTCTTGAAATACTAACGCATATTTTCAGGGGGAGCTTAAGTATTACTGCAGGTCGCAGATTTCTACTAAGTATTTGTCATCATCAAAAAGGGGGAGATTGTTGAACCCAAGGTTTCAAGTCTCGTATTTACGTATAAATTTTGATGATAACAAATAATATTGAAAACTCAAGCTCAAGTTGTCTATGCATGAAGGGAGTTAAACACATCAAGAAATCAAGCATGAGCAAGAAAGATATCAAGTCTACAAATGAAGCTCATAGATTATTTTTGTACATCTCTTGATAAAATTAGAAATTGGATTAAGGCTCCAAATTACTCTTTTTTCTCATAAAACATCAAATTACTTTTTCCACATATGCAAGACATTTTTAA
Organism: Platycarya strobilacea; assembly: GCA_036898215.1. Lineage (NCBI taxonomy): Eukaryota > Viridiplantae > Streptophyta > Magnoliopsida > Fagales > Juglandaceae > Platycarya > Platycarya strobilacea. The sequence goes on from CM072546.1 coordinate 3,698,163, forward strand.
ATGTCTTAGTTTTGAAAATTATGTTTTTCACATGTGCATAACACCATCAAACAAAATAATTTCGAAAATTATATTTTTTTTATAAAAACTTGATTTTATAAGATGATTGATTATCATATTTGACATGTGCATATTTTGTTTGAAAGTCTTGAAGGGAGGTGGTGTGTTTTTTTGACTAATGCAAAAGGTAGATGATTTTGTTTGAGAATCTTAAAGGGTGGTTGTGTGTTTTTTTGACAAATATAAAAGATAGATGATTTGTTTGAAAATCTTAAAGGGTGATTGTGTGTTTTTTTGACATATGCAAAAAGAAGATGATTTGGTTTGAAAAATAAATCATGCTCATTTTGTCTTGTATGAAAAGCAAAAGATTAGGTTTGATTTCTTTGAAAAATGAATTGAGTTGTCTTTGACAAATGCAAAAAGGAAATGTTTTTATTTGAATTTTTTTGAAAAGTGAATAGTACTCTTATTTGACATGGGAATCTTTTCAAATTTGAAATTGAAGACTCATTTACCTATAAATAGCTCACTTGAGTTTTGCAAAAATCACAACAAGAGCTTACACATCTATTGCTAAATTTTGCATCATTCTTTCAAAGCTCTCATTCTCTCTTTTCTAAAGTTTTGAGCCTTAATTCTTGTTCTTGTTGAGAGAGATATAGTTTGTGCTGTATTGTTCTTATTTCACTCATTGAGGAGTGTTTTCTGATAGCCTACCCACTATCAATTCTTGTATCAGTAAGAGGGTGTGTATAACCCTTGTGTGTGTAGAAGGTGTTCTACACGGGGAATAGTTAAATCACCAAGTGTGAGGTGATTGGAAGTAAGAGAGTGTGTATAACCCTTGTGTGTGTAGAAGGTGTTCTACACAGGGAATAGTTGAATCACCAAGTGTGAGGTGATTGGAAGTGTAGAGGGTGTTCTACACGGAATCTTTGGAGCGGTGCTGCTCAAAGGTGTAATAGGTTTCTATCTCCACCTAAAGGAGATTGAATAGTGGATTTGGGAATCCTCAAGGGGTAGCTTGAGGCGAGGACGTAGGCAGTGGGGCTGAACCTCGTAAAAATACTGAGTTTGCTTTCTCTTACCCTACTCTTTATATTTCCTACTGCTTTACATTTTGGTTATATTTTATATTGTATATTTAGTTTATAAGTATTAATTTTTTAATATAACCCAATTCACCCCCCCTCTTGTGTTAGTCATCTGGGCAACACAATTTTTAGTAGATCAACTAGATCAAGGAATCTATTACCACGGTTTCGTACTCAATTGTTGTCAACAGATCCCCCTATAATTCTTTTCACTCATCCAGAGGCCTCAAGCAAGGGGATCATTTCTCTCATCTTCTCTTCATTCTATGAAATGAAGTTATCTCTAGACTCATCTTTAGGCATGAAAATCTCCATCTTATTAATGGTTTAAAACTTTCTAGACAGAGTCATTTACTCTCCCATCTCCTGTTCGCTAATGATCTTTCCCTTTTTAGTTCCGCCTCAATCTGAATTGCTCAAGATTTCTTGGATTACCTATAATTCTTGGTCTAGTCAAAGCATCAATCAAAATAAATCCTTCATTCATTTTAGAATAATACCCCTCATGGTACTAAATTGAATATTAACCCCATTTTCTATTTTAGAATCTTCCATTCCTTTACTAAATGTCTGGGGCTTCTAATTGCCAAATGAGGGACACAAAACTTTTCTTCAAAAGAATCATCGAAAAAATCTAAAACAAGCTTTAGGGATGGAAAGTTAAAATTCTTTAACAAGCAGCAAAAACTGTCCTTATTAGAATTGTAGCTGGTGCAATCCTTAATTACGCTATGGCTACGATTTCCTTTTCAAAATTTTCCATCTATTATCTGGAAACTGTTTTCAGAAGATTCTGGTGGAGCATTGATGACCCAACTAAGAAGAAATACACCCCAAAATCTTGGAAAGAAATTTGCTCACCAAAATCAATGGGACTTGGCCTTAAACAAATGAGTATTTTCAATTTCACACTCCTCCCCAAATATGCATGATCTTTTATACAGGGGTCAAGCAGTTTTTGGAAATAGATTTTATAAAAAAATGTACCTCAATTCCACCTATTTCAACAATGTCAACCCCCAACCTTCAAATTCCTATTTTGGAAATTCATCCTCAAACATAAAGATCTTCTTAAATCAAGTTATTACTTCCAAATCAACACTGGTACCACAACAAAAATTTGGAGTGATTCCTAAATTCCCATCCTTTTAACCCTTAGGCCCCAACCTAATCCTGAATCCTCCTCTATTGACCACTCCTCCATGGTCTCTGAACTCTTCCTAGAAGAGCTCCGAAGATAGTATTCCTTACTCCTCAATGCTTTCTTCTATGAAAACACTGCAAGTGGAATCTAAAAAATCTCTCTACCAACCCACAACTTTCACTCTATTCCAAATAATGTTAAATGGATCCACCATTCTTTTAAGAATATCTCTGTCAAATCGGCATATGCCGCTTTGGTCAAAGCACATAACCGTCCTGACCCTTTGCCAACTCCATTTATTGGAAATCTCTTTGGAAATTAAAAATGCAGGACAAACTGAAACTTCTCTTTTGGAAAATTTCCAATGATATTCTCCCACAAAATCTCAGATTCAAAAAAGCATTCCTTTGGAGGATGATCATATCCGATGCCCTCTTTGTCACGTTGTATAGGGAAAATTGATTTAGAGAACATGAAGAAATTGTTAATGGACATCACACCCATAGTGGACAAGTAGAAGATGTTGGTAAAGGGTCAAACACATGACCAATTAGTGTCCATATGGGTGGAAAAGTTATTCGTTAACTCCCCACCACTATCACAACTCTAGAGAAGTTATTTAACTTTTACATATGTAGGGAGGTTAAATAACTTTCTAGTGCATAATACTCTATAAAATAAGAGTATGTACAATTATCCTAAGTGGGTGAAAGGTGTAGTAAAAACAAAAGAACTCTATTCTCTGTCTTTCTCTCTCTCTCTCTTCATTTTCCTATAGACACCATCTAAATCTCTTGAATTTGAAAGCATGATATTTTCTAAAAGACTCTTGTAGCCTCCTAAGTAACATAGAAGAACATACAACACATGTATCAATTGTGGAGGAATGCATTGATTGCATGAACCGGATATATTATGTATAGTTCTTCTAGGGACAGTCGGTTTGCGCAAACGGTGAGTAATCGGCATGCCACATTAATTTATCTGTTACATTTATAGAAAAAAAATGAAGGTTTTTTCTTCTTTCTTCATTTCCTCTCATTCCTCTATTTACTTCCCTATTTCTTCTTCCCTTTGTTTTTTTCTTAATTTATGTGGTTTTTGTATCTCGATTCAACTTTCTAATTCAGGACCCGTGCAGTGTTACTTTATTTATTTAATTTTTTTTATACATAATGCCTGAAAGAACTAGTTGATGTTGATAATGATAATTCCTTTAAGGATCCAGACTTGACCTATTATGCTTTTCCCCTTCCAACTTTTAGAGGAGCATCACACTTTTTTTTGTGTGGGTTGTTGATTCTTTACCCAACACCACAAATCAAAGCCCTCTAAGTCCAACAAACCAGACCCAGAAGGCTAAGGCCAGCTTTATATTCAGCCTAACCCATCTCCTTGCCTCTCTCTTACTATCTCTTTACATAGGTTTTGATACACCAAGAATGTCCCAATCAAACTAAATTTTTGTTGTTGTTGGAAAATAGTTAAATACCCCACTTGACCAAGCAAACCTAGAGAGCTAGATACACCCAATTTCAAGAGGGATCTCCTTTGGAATCTGTGGATTTGGGGACCTCAATGGCATCGATCATGCCGGGAACTTTGGTGGGTTTCGAGCTGGTATTTTACCAAGGTTTGGTTTGTTGTTGCTAAGGTTTGCCTTTGATGGGGGGGAGCTGGGGGAGAAATTATTCACAGGGAGAACTAGTTCAAAGAAAGATTAGGGTAAGAAGGAGGTGGAGGAGAAAGGGAAGACAAGGAAGGGAGAATAAGACCTAAAATACTTCGTTTCTTTTACACGTAGGCACCGTTTGCACATCGTTTGTGCGGGCCGATTGTCTCTAGTATTTTTCTATTATGTATTGGTGGCTATATGTAATTTCATATTTTGTAATTTCATATTTTGTAATGTAATGTATAAATATCAAATAATGTAATAAGTAGTGATTGAATTATGTTTTGCATGCATTTAGTTAAAAAGGCAAATGAATTTGTTTTATATATAAAAGAATATTATTTGCAACATTTTGTTTTGAAAATTTTTTCATAGAATATAGGCTTTTGGATTAAAAATAGGCTTCTTGAAAGAAACTTAATAATATCTAATTTTGTTATAAAAATAAATTGGTACAATTTGGAATCCAGAAATCTGGATTCCATAAATTCAGCTGCACTTTGGTTTCGACTCAAGTCTTAAAACAGATATATATGAGTAATTCTGTCTATATTTTAAATTCGAATTACTTACAGGTTATATTATATCCGGATACCTAGTCTGGTATCCGAACAAGCAACCCTAAATATATATATATATATATATATATATATCATTTGCATGTATGTGTGGATATATTATTATATACGCTTGAATTATGTATAAGCATATAATTCAACATGTACTTGACTGAGAATGGGCTTGAACTCAAAATGAACTGCCCACGTACATGTGGCAGCGTTTGGGCTTTAATTCACGGATAATTCTAGACGGAGTTGAAGGGAGTCCAGTGACGTGGTCATATGCCACGTCATCCATGATTAAAAAAAAATGCGAAAATTCGAAATGGTTTGAAATGAAGAGAGAAACCCATTTCGTCATTATCCCGTGTGCAATTGAAGAGTGAATCTCAAAGCCGAGCCCTCCGTTGACTCCCTCACCATGATTTCCGGCCATTCCTTCCGGCCATTTCCTCCGTCCATCTTCATACTTTCGACTCTCGCGTTTAGAGAGAGAAACGGGAAATCCCTCCGGCCAATCTCCGCCCGTCCCAGGGATTCGTCCTCAACATTGTGAAGAGAGAAACCCATAGATTCGTCCTCAACATTGCGAAGAGAGAGAAACCATTTCGGTTTCAACCTTCGGCATTCGACTCCTGCGTTTAGAGGTAGAAACCAAAATCCGACTCCGCCCATTCCCTCCGTGGATTCGCCAGGTAATATTACACTTCCATAGATGCGATTTCTTATAGACAGTGCATATGGCTTGAGGTAGGGGATGTCTGTGTTTCTAGTCCATTGCAATCGCATCCCTCTGGCTATATGTTTTGTATCGTTGTTGTCTGTCTTCGTGGTTCAGAGTTGTGAGTTGCTTTGTTTGGGGGTTTTGGGAAATGGGTTTGGGTTATGAGCATGAAGTCGGGATTTTGGTTCAATTTTTAGTAGACTAATGGTTACGCTGGGGGTTCTAGGGTTTTGTTTTCAATCACACCAAAACTAAGAATATGCCCCTATGATAATAGTTATAATGTCCTTCTGACCATTATTTTGTTTAGTGTTTCTAATGCAAAACCAGTCCGAGACGATTTTATTTTTCAGCTGTTTAGAATTTGGCTTAATCTGTAAAGTCTCTCTCTGAGTGAAATTCATAAGATTAAGATGTAAAAGGTTGATGACGTTAAGTTACAGAGGAGCTGATGTTTTCCTTCTCTGTTTTTCTCTCATAAGTAGGCCTAGCTTTGAGAACATAGCAAATAGAGTAAGCATGTTCTTTTTGTTTTTTAACTTAAATTTTTGCCTTTCTTTAATGTTTTAAATAATCAAGTATGCTTGGTGGAAGATGAAAACTAAAGAATTAGATGAAAACTAAAGAATTAAGAAAAATTCTTTTCCTTTAGAGTTTTCTTGTCTGTCAAATGGATGCATAAGTTTGGTATATACAGTTTTTCACACAACAAAAATTCGTGCCCTTTCTTCCTTGGCTTTTTTTGTGTCTTGTTATTTTCTGTTTAATGCGATTCAATAATGGCAGATCTGAGAAAGGATGAACAATTTCAATTGAATTATCCTGGGGCATCTTCAAGTTCAAGGTTTTCTAAAAATTCTGGTTAGGTGATAGTTGATACTTTACTTTTCCTGAAATTATAACAATTCGATATTTCATTGACTCTGCACCAATCCAATTCTAAAAAGGTCAATTACATCTGTTTGTCGTATCAATTGTTTAATGCCTCTAAAAACCAACTGTTTAATGCCTCTAAAGATCATTCATTTGTCACCAGATGTTTAATGCCACTAACAATTTCAATATTTCATTGACTCTGCACTAATCCAATTCTAAAAAGGTCAATTACATCTTTTGTCGTATCAGCTGTTTATGCCTCTAAAATCAACTTTTAATGCCTCTAAAGATCATTCATTTGTCAACTACTCTTTTGTTAGTTACTGGCCAAACAAGATAAATTAATAATGGAAGTTTAAATGATCCCTCATATATGTTTCTCTATTTTTTCTGCAGAAATAATGATGGAGATAACAAATGGGACTGGCTAACACTCTGGAGATCAAATAGGGTCGTGCACCATTATTTTGTTTCTCTACTTTATTGTTGTTTTAGTTTAAAAACTGAATTGATGTATTTCCTTTCATTCATGTATGTTGAGTTATTCAGATTAATTAGTCTTTGTGAAGTAGGATCTCATCTATTTTGTAAGTGGTATGCAACCACTCGTATATGTGAAGCAAATTTTCACAAATATGTGAAGTATATTTCTTAGCAGAATCGTATATGTAAAGCAGATTTTTTAGTTATATGTGAAGCAGATTCTTAGAAAAATCGTATGTGTAAAGCAGGTTTTTTAGTTATATGTGCAGCTGATTTTTTAGTTATATGTGAAGCAGATTTCTTAGTTATAAGTGAAGCAGATAAGTTATATGCATTATTAACTTAAATCGTTACTCCAAAAAACCAACCGGAAAAAATAGACTTGTGTTACTAGTCATAATGAATACTACATGCCATTAGAATTATTGTCCAATTAATGCTAACAAAGAATGATGCACACATGAGCATTGAAGCTGATCACCTATTTACATACCACATGGCATTTTCTATGTTTTGAAAAGAATCTGACTCATCTTGCCTATATATCACCATCAATCTATCACATGCATGCTTCTCGCAAAATGAAGTTATCAACATGATCAGTCCATAGCTCTAATCAGAAATTTTATGAACCAATCCATAGACCATTTGAAGTATCTGAATGCTTCTACCTCATCCAAAGAAAAATTGTTATTCGGGTAACCTACAAGTTTTACCTTTTTTTCAACAAATCGTCTACAAAAAGAACAATCACGGATAGGTTTTATAAATCTTGTTGCATCCATGGATAAATATGCTCTGTTATTTACATGCTCTGTAATTGAAATTTGCTTAGTTTAAGGTAGACCCAGCTTCATAAATTATATGAAACTCAAAGAGAAAAGAGAGAAAATAAAAGAAAAACTAAACCATGTGGTGGGAAATTGAATGAAAAAATAACCCAGATAGGGAATTCATTAATTTGAAGTGAATAACCAATAAACAAGTTAAAAACAAAGAATCATAACATTATGGACCTAAATTCATCAAAATTAATGACCTCATCCCCATTGAGATCAAATCGAGCAATCATGATCCTGCACTCATCAAGAGTCTGGACTCACCCAGTCTGCTAAGCACCTCTTAAGACTCTTGGGTGTGATTCCCCCAAAGCCATCCATCTCATACATCTTAAATGCCACTCTCAAATCATAAGTTCTCTAATTCCTTTCAAAGCCATCAGGAGTCTTGGACTCACCCAGTCTGCTACACAAGTTCTTACTTTACTACTACAAATTCAGGAAATTAAGTTCTCTAATTCCTTTCAAATTTGATATACACTTTAACAGTGCATAATAATATACAAAACCATGCTCTTCAAAAATTAAATAACTGTTATTGAAGATCAAAACAACCCAATCTGAACATGAATCTGCCATGAAAATGAATTGTTTCAGGCCGAGTTTTGTTGGCTTTGGGAATTGAATCTGAACATGAATCTGCCAAGACAATGGATTCTTGAAACTGAACGTGAATCCATCAAACCTGGAAATAAAGAATCCATCCCATTGATAAGAATCTAATAAACAAGAGCAACAATATGAACTTCTAATAAACTAAATTAATACATTACTAAATGAACAAGTACCAAAAACTGGGTTTCTAATAAACTAAATTAGTACATTACTAAATGAAAAATTGGGTTTCTAATAAACTAATTCAATACATTACTAAATGAACAAGTGCCAAAAATTGGGTTTTTAAGATTTCCATTCTGAAACGATTCCCTTCCTTTTTCAAAAAATAGAAATTTAAATTTTGCAACAAGAAATTTTTTAAAATATCCAGGGGAGATTCTTCTAATTAAGAAAAACAATAAATAAAACCAACACGAACAATACAGACAGAAATGTAAGCATTAATGCTGGCAGCAACTAAGACACAGCTAGCTTGGAACTGCACTAAATCACTTGACAAACAAACTAACAAACCAAAAGTATTAAATCGTAATAAAACTCAAAAACAAAACATAGATATAACAAACGTAGTAGAATCCGATGTGTAGCTTTAGCCTTATTGATTTTAGTATGGAAAAAGAACAAAAACACTTGCTTCAAACTTAAAAATGGAACCATGTTCATCACTTTGAAGCAAGTATACCGAATTTGTAACTTAGGATGAAGGGGTTTCCATTTGGCAACAAACCTTTGTCCAGGTTTCGAAAATCGAAGTTCGAAACACCAAATCGAAATGAGCTGTCGACTTTCAGTTGAAGATGAGGTGGAGAAATTAGGAGTTCCTCTTCGGTCCCGAAACCCTACTCTAAAAATGGAGAAATCAATGTAAGAAATCAAATGATGGAGTAAGTAGTCAGGAGAAAAATAACGATGATTAACTACCGAATCTAAGTGTGGGAGTCAGATGGCCGGAACAGATGGCCGAGATATGAGACTGCGATTTCTGTTGCTCTCTCTTCGGGTCGAAGGTTGAAGATGACGACGAAATGGGGTTTCTCTCTCAACATACTTCGTTGACGATGGCCAGAGGTTGAAGGCTGAAGATGGACTGAGGAAATGGCCGAAAATCATGGTAAGGGAGTCGACGAAGAGATCGGTTCTGAGATTCTCTCTTCAATCGCACGTGGGAGAACGACGAAATGGTTTCCCTCTTTATTTCAAACCATTTTGAATTTCTGCATTTTTTTTTCTCTTTTTTTAATCATGGATGACGTAGCATGTAAATGATGTACAAGAGTGACTCAAATTGTTTGTAAATTGTTTGTGAGATTTACGCGCCGCTACATCAATACGTGGTTGCTGGTGCCACGTGCGATATTTTCGAGTTTAGCAATCTCAAATCTTTGATATACGACATTTTCCACTCTCTTAATATGGTACATGACCTCCACGTGCCACTACAGTCTTTAGCAATCATCCGTTGACGATTTGATATATCTCCAGTTGGCTATCTTTTTATACTCTTTCTTCTCCTAAAGATTATAGGAAATAGATAGTGTAAGTTTCTAACAGCCAGTTTAGACTAATGAAATGTAACACAAATCCCTTCAATGTGACTTCCAATGCTATTGTTTTTGGTCTGTATCAAAATTGCGACTTCCCTTTATAAAAAATGGATGAGGTCCAGTCATTGACTCCAAATTTTTTTTTAATGTCTTATGTTATATTTGCTAGTTTGCTATGAATGTTGGAGCTTCTTATCTTTTTTACTATTGTATCATATAATTATTAAATATCTATAATATATTGGTTAAAAAAAACCAACTTTAAGATTAAAAAAAATGTTGCTAAGAAAGAAAAATAGGCTTTATGAGTACTTGTAAGAAAGGGGAATCTATAATGGGCTCCTCTTTACCTCCCTTAGAAGTTATAAAGTGGCTTTTAAACCATTTATAAACTTGATAGTTAGTTTTAATGGGCAGTTAGAGATTACATTTAGAGAGGCTATTTATATAGCCTCTCTACTCTTAGATAGGCACGAAGTGTAGAAATCATAAATATTTTCTCTCAAATAGTTCTCTATAGTCTCGGCATCTAAGTTGTGAAATTATTCTATTATTATCACGTAAAGATTTTGGATGAATAACAACACCAAAAAATGCATGGAACAACTGAAGTAGAATCGAGATATATCCTACAAAGTAATATTTTCACTGTGTACTTTGATCTAGTGCTTCTAACAGTACTATTTGCTATTACTGTAGAACTAGGATCCACGCTTTATCCATGATGAAATACACATATGAGCGTCTAGGAAGATGCAAAGTAATTGGAAACATTTACCCTGGGCACCATAGGAAGCATGGCTGTGAACAAATGCATTTCTATGGTTATGTTTGTTGGATTAATGTTGTATTTCTATGGATATTATAAGTTGTCATCTGACTCATCTTTATAGTTTTGGTTCCTCAATTTGGTAATTTTCTTGTGTTATAAGATGGATTCAAGCTGAAAACGCAAATTGGCTTGGATTAGTGAGGTGGAATTCAAATGAGATAAAGCTGAAAATGTTGTATTATTCAATTTGAATTCTGATAAGATAAGATGGAGTCTTATCTTTAAATTGTAATCTTTAGATAAGTGTAATTCAAATTATGGAGTTTATCCATAGCTTTTTAAGTCAATCTAGGAGTCTTGGAGTCTGGTAAAAAAAGCTGAAAGCTTGAATTTCGAAATATGGAGTGATAAACTCAAAAGACAAATTCGAAATTCAAACAGCAGAAGTAAATCCGGAAGTCTGTTAGCAACCTGTCAGCAGACGGATTCTGATGAAGGATGACCTGTCAGCAGACGCGTTTCAGCAGCACTTTTTGGATAGACTATTTAAATGAAGTTATACCATAACCCTAGATAAGTTTTTCGACCAGAGCATCTACCTTGAGATATTGGAGAGTCTTTCTAAGGAATAACAGCGAGGAAAACTCAAGGGAGAAGATCCATACACTTGTGAAGTGTGATTTTGCTTCAAGGTCGGAGGAAAATCGTTGATTGATGTACGTGATCAACCACTGGAGGTTCCAGTAGGAAAGGCATAGATTAAAGATCGTCAGAGGTTCTGGCTGCTACTGCGGTAGGGATAAACGGGTCGTTTATCCGGTCAAGTAAGGAAGTCAATTGACAAAGGTTTTGTAATTGAATAGCTTACTTGTAAATTGATTTTCAATCAATAAAAATGACTTTCCTGGGTTTGGTTGCCCCGTAGGGTTTTACCTTTGAAGAGTTCTTCACAGGGTTTCCCTTCGAAACCAATCGACGTGTTAATAGTTAGTAATTTATTCATTACATGTTTATGAATATTTACACGATTGATATCTAACGAATTTGATTGAAATTGTTAGAAATATTTGAACATACAGGGGTAAAAAGGGAATTTCAATTGGTATCAAAGCGGGTTCACTCATCCGAGTGTGATTCGTTCCCCTGGTAGAGATGGCATCATTGAATATTCCACCACAATTTGATGGTGAGAACTATGCATATTGGAAAGTACGCATGCGAGCATTCCTCAAATCATTGGATGAACGGGTATGGCACACTGTTGAAATTGGGTGGAAAAGACCCGAGACTAGTGTAGAAGCCTGGACGAAGGATGAATTGAGCAATAGCAATTTTAATAGCAAAGGATTGAACGCCATATTCATGGCGGTACCACAAGAAGAGTTCAAAAGGATCTCCATGTATGAGATAGCTAAGGAGGCATGGGATATACTGGAAATTACACATGAGGGAACCAAAACTGTGAAAAACTCAAAATTACAATTGCTAACCTCTAGATTTGAAGAAATTAAGATGCATGAAGATGAATGCTTTAATGATTTCTATGCTAAACTAAATAATCTTGTGAATTCCAGGTTCAATCTTGGAGAGAAGGTTGAAGACTCAAGAGTTGTAAGGAAAATCTTGAGGTCATTACCTGAGAGATTTCGACCCAAAGTTACAGCTATTGAGGAAAGCAAAGACTTGGACACAATCAAAGTGGAAGAGCTGGTCGGGTCCCTACAAATGTATGAATCCTCCCTCCCTCAACCAAGAAAAGGTAAGTCCATTGCCTTGAAAATTATGAAAGAAGAAATTGAGGATAGCGGTGGTGAGGAAAGCCTAAATGATGATGATATAGCCCTCATTGCTAGGAAATTCAGAAAATTTATGTTCAATAAGAAAACAAATGGGAAACAAAAGAAATTTAAAGAATTTCCAGCAAAGAAAAATGACACTGAAAATTTGAACAAAGAAAAAATTGAGAAAAGGGACAAAGTAAAATGTCATGAATGCTCAGGTTATGGTCATATTAGAGTAGAGTGTCCGAACTATAAGAAAAATAAAGGGAAAGCATTGAATGTGTCATTAAGTGATAGTTCGGATTCAGAAAGTGAAAAATCATCCTCAGATGATGAAAAATCATTCATGGCTTTTCTATCTAGTGTGACTGACTTACCTGAAAATTTAGTGACAAAATCTGAAAGTGGTGGTGACTCAAGTGACTCGGATATTGCTGTAGTCGATGCCGATCAAGAGTTGTGTGTTCAAGATGCCTATAATGAAGTATGTGAAGAGGTAGTCAAGTTGAAAAAGCTCACCAAAAAGCTGTACAATAATCTTACCGCTTTAGAATATGAAAAAAACAATTTGTGTGAGGCTTTAAAAGTGTCTGAAGTTGAAGTATTAAGATTAAAAGATCAAAAGTGTGCATTAGAACAAAAATTACAAAGGGCTCAAGAATGGAATCAAAATTCAGCAACACAAAAGTTAAATGAAATGTTGAGTTTCCAAAAGTCAAGCAGTGATAGGACGGATCTAGGATATGCGGCATCTAAAGGAAAAGAAAAACAAATACCATCATCCGGTGCATCAAGTTCCAAAGGTATTGTGTTTGTACAAAAAAGTGAAAAGGAGAACCACAATATTCCTGACATGCCGAACGCTGCCCAGCCCAGAAACTCTAGCAAAAGCTCAGGACCTAGCTTGGTGGGAAACGGTAAGTATAAAGGTAAGAAGACCCCTATTTGTTATCATTGTGGAATAATTGGTCATATAAGACCACATTGCTCTAACTTGTTTCAATCGCAGAAAACCAAAGCTGGAAAAACTTCAAAAAGAAAAAGAAAAAGCTTACAAAATCAAGTTGATGATTTAAGTCATCAAATTCATTTTGTGAGTCATGAACTTGGTCAATTAGTGAAGATATGCACCCAGAAAAATGAGAAAAGCAAGCTGGAAATTAAAGAAAAGTGGGTGATGAAAGACAAGACCGTAGGCCACATAGCTCACACGGCACTTAAAGCCAAGGAGAACTGGTTTTGGTACCTGGACAGCGCATGCTCAAGGCATATGTCTGGAGATAAAACACTCTTCAAAGAGATGGAACCTGCAAATGGAGGCACAGTAACATTTGGAGATGGAAGCAAAGCCATTGTAGAAGGAAAAGGGAGTGTTGAAATACCTGGATTGCCTGTTTTATCAAATGTTTTGTTTGTAAATGGTCTTAAAGCCAATTTATTAAGTATAAGCCAATTTTGTGATGAAAATTTTTCTGTGCAGTTCACAAAAGAGGAGTGCAACATTTTCAATTCAGCCGGAGAATGGATGCTAAAAGGCCTAAGGACCACGGACAATTGCTATGGAGTGTCTCCAACTTCAAGATTGAGCTGCCATAGAGCCTTGCTAGATGAGGTTGAACTATGGCATCAACGACTCGGGCATATCAATTTCAGAGATCTAGCTAAACTCTCAAAAAGAAAAGTGGTAGATGGATTACCAAGAGCCATGAAAGACAAGAAAATCGTGTGTGGAGCATGCCAAGAAGGGAAGCAAACAAGAACACAACACAAGAAAAACTCACTCATTCACACCTCTCGACCTCTTGAACTTTTGCACATGGATTTGATGGGTCCGACTCAAACCGAGAGCATGGGTGGAAAAAAATACATCTTGGTGATTGTGGATGACTTTACACGATATACATGGACCATCCTCTTGAGAGAAAAATCTGAAGCATTTGATCTTGCAAAAAATCTGTTTAAAAAACTGCAAATAGAAAGGGAAGAATCAATTTCTAGAATTCGTAGCGATCATGGTAGGGAATTTGATAATGCTAATTTCACTACTTTTTGTGATGAACAGGGAATCCACCAAGAATTTTCAGCACCGATTACTCCACAACAAAATGGAGTGGTAGAGAGAAAGAACCGAACAATACAAGAGATGGCCCGGACCATGCTAAGCAACAAGAAAATGGCACTACAGTTTTGGGGAGAAGCAGTTAATACTGCCAATCATATCTTGAATCGAGTAATCCTAAGACCCGGCACACAGCAAACTCCCTACGGTTTGTGGAAAAACAAAAAACCCACGGTAAAGTATTTCAGGACTTTTGGTAGTAAGTGTTACATTTTAAGAGACCGAGAGAACAATCATAAATTTGAGAGCAAAAGTGATGAAGGTTGGTTTCTTGGTTACTCTTCAAACAGTAGGGCTTATAGAGTTTACAACTTACGCACAAAATCTGTTATGGAATCTTTTAACGTAGTTGTAGATGACGTCTCAGATGAAGTCACCATGAGAGAGTTGGAAAAATTAAATGGGGCTGCATCAACAAGTGAGGAAGATGCTTAAGAACAAAGTGACCAAGAGAACATAGAAAAGAGCAAACTCAAATCAAGGGAACCCTCATCAAGAGTGACAAATAATCATCCGAGGGAAAATCTACTGGGTGAATTAGATGAAGGTATGAGACTAAGAAAAAGAGTGATTAACCAAGTCTCATTTGTATGCTACTTGTCGCAGGTCGAGCCCAAAAAGGTAGAAGAAGCACTACGAGATGAGAGTTGGATCAATGCAATGCACGAAGAACTCCATCAGTTTACTAGAAATGATGTATGGGAACTAGTTTCAAGACCAAAAAACCATAACATAATCGGGACTAAATGGATCTTCAAAAATAAGTTCAATGAACATGGAACAATCATACGGAACAAAGCAAGATTGGTTGCTTAAGGATACACTCAAGTGGAGGGGGTCGACTTTGATGAGACGTTTGCCCCAGTAGCACGGCTGGAATCTGTCCGAATTCTGTTAGCTCTTGCTTGTCATCTAGACTTCAAACTCTATCAAATGGATGTCAAGAGTGCCTTCCTAAATGGCATACTCCAAGAAGAGGTATATGTCGAACAACCAAAAGGTTTTGTTGACCACTCACATTCTGATTTTGTTTACAGGTTGAAGAAGGCACTCTATGGACTAAAACAAGCACCTCGCGCCTGGTATGAGAGATTGACAGCTTACCTCCTGGAGCACGGATTTTGTAGGGGGCAAGCCGATAGAACCTTATTCATAAGAAGGTTAGGTAAGCAATTCTTAATCGCCCAAATATATGTGGATGACATTGTATTTGGAGCTACACTTGAGTCCCTAGCACATGAGTTTTCAAATGAAATGAAATCTGAATTTGAAATGAGCATGATAGGGGAGTTAAATTTTTTTTCTGGAAATTCAAGTAAAACAATGCAAAGATGGAATTTTTATCTCTCAATTCAAGTATGCTAGAGATCTTGTGAAAAAGTTTAGCATGGAGGGGAAAAGCAATGCCCGTACACCTATGAGTACATCAGTGAAAATTTGCAAGGATACTACAGGTAAGAGTGTTGACCCTACTCTTTATAGAAGCATGATAAGAAGTCTTTTATATATCACTGCCAGTAGACCTAATATAGCATTTAGCGTAGGAGTATGTGCTCGGTTCCAGGCCAACCCAAAAGAGTTACACCTCACTGCAGTAAAAAGGATAATAAAATATTTTAATGCAACTGTGGATTATGGGATATGGTTTACTAGAGACACCAACCTAACTATTGCTAGATATTCAGATGCAGATTGGGCTGGAAATGCAGATGATAGAAAAAGTACCTCGGGTGGTTGCTTCTATGTAGGAGGAAATCTAGTTGCATGGCTAAGTAAAAAACAAAACTCAATTTCCTTGTCAACTGCCGAGGCTGAGCACATAGCTGCATGAAGTTGTTGTACTCAGCTATTATGGATGAAAAAGGTCCTAGAAGACTATGGATTCCCTCAAGATACCATGATGGTCTATTGTGACAACTCGAGTGCTATTAATATCTCCAAAAATCCAGTGCAGCACTCAAGAACCAAACGCATTGACATTAGACATCACTTCATTAGAGACTTAGTGGAATCCAAAACAGTGTCCTTAGAACATGTTTCCACTGAATATCAACTGGCTGACTTGTTCACTAAACTTCTAGACGGCTTAAGGTTTGAATTCTTAAGGAAAGCCCTTGGCATTTGCAACATCCCGTCAAATATATCTTTATATAAAAAAATAATAATAAATAAATAAATAAATAAATAAAATTTAAAACAAAAAAAATCATCATCTCTTCGTCTAGGACATGCATTTTCTTTTGTTTGCTGTTTCATTACTTTGAAACTTCTGATTGCATCCAAAAAAAAAAAAAAAAGGCGGGGGCTGACAGATAGTATTTCAGCCCAAATGATATTAGAGTGCGTGGTTGATCGTGGGCTGAAGGCCTTGAATATGTCTACATCACTCTATAAATCCCTGCACTCATGCAATATTCTTGTGTTGTGCATCCCACATTGCGCATTCTAACCCTATGGGTCGTCATAGTAAAGGTTCACTCTTAATGCACTGTGAGAAACTTGGGTGAATGCACTTTTATTTGATTAAAAAAAAAGGGGCTGATTATGTGTAGTGAGATGCTCATCATAGAGAAAGTCCAAACTTCAAATTGACTAATACTAGTTGAACCTAGTACAAGTATGAAAAATGTCTCCCCTTGCCAAACACCACTTGTTGATCCATATAGAAAAAGTCGATGTGAAATTCATTGTGGAAAAAGACTCACACCCCACACGGATCTAACTTTGGAAGTTCTTATAGAAAAAATCATTGCTCCTATCATTGTGGAAAAAGATGAGCAATAAAAATGAACCAAAAAGGGGCTATGCAAGTAAAGTGTTTGGAGGAGACACTTATGTATCTAGGCCCTAGCATAAAGTTTGCCTTAAAGTGGGTGACAATCTCTTGGGAGCATCTTTTAAAATAAGATTCCTATTAAAATGATGAAAAAAAAATTCATGAATAAAAAATTAAGCAATAAAATCATCAAGAAAATGTGGCTACCTTTCATAAGTTGCTCACTCACACACTCACATGAACCTTGACTTTGATGATTCTACGAGGAGTGAAAATCTTATGTGGATGTGCAACCTAGAGGAGGTGTGGTCTTGGCTTTATTCTGTGAAGAACCCATGTATTAGCCCTTGATGTCTCTCAGCATGCTCTCTCCATCATTGCCACAGGTTTTGTTTGCCAAAATTCTGCATATAAGCATTTCTTTTAAAATAATACCACAAAATTCTGCATATCTATTTCTGCACATATATATATATATATATTTAACCAGGAAGTGAACAGTGCATATAGAGCAGTCTCTGAGAATAAAATCTTAGGGTGTCTTGAGGTTTCACAGTGAACAGGTCATCAGTAGCTTAGCCACCATTATTGAAAGGATGAGTTTTGAGTGCTCTTAAAGCAGCATGCTGTGTGATTTAATCCCAGTCTAATATGTCCTCTCTGTGCCGAATGCCTAAGTGTTTAAAACCCAATAGGACTCTAAAAATTAAAAGCATCTGCCGCAATGTCACGGCACGTGACCAGGACTAGGCCACTTAAAATTCAAAGTACTCTTCCACGCGGGCACCTCATTCACTCTCACCCTCTCAAACATCCTCTGTGTCTCGGCTCTCTGCACTACGGGTTCCGTAAACCCTAGCCTCCCACAGCTTGGGCATTTCATCTCCGTTGCTTCACTCATCACTTCGGGAACAAACTCACTTCATTGCTACATCAATCTCAAGGTAAACTTTTCTGATTTCCATGAGGCATTCCGTGAGCCCTAAGGTCCGGCATTCGATTTTTTTTCCGCTAGGATGGATGGGTTGGAATGAAATCTTGAGCTTGTTTATTCACTTGGCTGAGTTGGTAAATGATTATTGAGTGTTCTGAGAGTAGTTTATGCATGTATTAAGGCCGATTATCACTGGTTCCGAATTCTTGCATTTCGGTCTCTCTATTATGCATACCATGTGTTTGATAATTTGTCTCAATCAAGTCTAATGTGTGCTTATGACGTGGTTACTCTTTCTCTCATACATCCTTGCATTGTTATTCACTTCAGGATATGTTTATGACCATTATTAGAGAAGATTGCTTGGTTTTTGGAATTATGTGGTCTACTATTTTTTCCCACTCGGCATAAACCAGTTGCTAACTTGTGTCCTTATTCTTCATAACTGGTTTGTTGAGTCTCAGATGAGGACAAAAGAGCGTGCCAAGCGCACCAAGGCTCCTATGCCCACTCTTCATGATTCTTCGAGCGGTGAGCATCCAGCAGAACCTTCCCAGAATCCTCAGCCTATTGGTGAAGCTTCAGCACCCTCTTCTCCACTCTCTCCTCAGCCACTGCAGACACGTTGTGAGCGATTTATTTCTCCCACTACAGAGAATGCCTATCGCACTACATTCTCTAGACGTCCAGTGTTGGGAGAACGGGAAGTTCTTCTCAATGACTTCCCATCCGAGGACTTCAAATGCATTAAAAAGATGTTTGTTGACAGAGGTTGGGCCAAACTCACTCATGCACATACAGCTCCATACTCGGAGATGGTGAAGGAATTTTATGCTAATATTGCTCATTTCAACTTGGATTCCCACAGCATAACCTCCACCATTAGAGGTGTTCAAGTTGAGATCACTCCCGAGCTCATTCGCAGAATGTACGAGCTGCCAGCAGTTGCATCTCCTGAGTATCCGTTTTCTGGCCTTGATGTGCCTTCCAAGGTTGCTCTAAAAAACCTATTGGTGGGTTCCATGAGCTCCAAAGGGTCGGTCAAGCTTGTACGCCTTCCTCTGAAGCAACTTCTGCCTCAATATCGACTCCTCTCTCAGATCGTGCTCTCAAATCTGTGGCCAATCAGTCGCAAAACAGAATTGACTTTGGATAAGGCTTACTTTGTTTATGCTTTGGCTACTGACATGTCTATTGATTTTGCTACACATGTTATAGATGTGATTCATCGAGCTCAGCAAGATCCAAAACAAAGCCTTCCTTTTGGTAGCCTTATCACACGAGTCGCTTTGGAGGCTAAAGTCCCAGTCCGGCCAAGTGAACCCACTACCAAGATAGCAGGACCAATTTCAGCGCTCACCTTGGTCAAATCTGAAGCTGTTTTGACTAATGTGTCCAAAAAGCGCCCTCATGAACCCGAGTCAGTCTCCTCTCCACCAGAACCCACTGTTCAACCACCTCCATTTCAGGAGCAATTTAATTTGCTCACTCAAAAGCTGGACAGCTTGGCAGATTTCTGCAAGACAGAGTTTCTATCTCTTAATGATCAGATTGCTCAACTCTCGAATGACATCCAGCATCTAACTGAGCATGTGATGCCCGAAAATGATGATGAATTTTGATAGTCTTTTTTCTGATATTGCTGACAAAAAGGGGGGGACATGAGAAAGGGGGAGCAGCAAAGAGATAGGGGGAGCTGGAGCTGAAGCTGCTGTTATGATATTTTGCTGCTATGATCATTTTGAATGACTCTGCATGATTTGTTTTGTTAACTTTAGTGACTTTCTTTAATATGCTCCTAACCAATTTGTTTGTTGGAACAATGTTGAACATATTATGAAATCTATCTCATGGACATATGAAATCTTATGGATAATGCTGATGACCATCTTACAAAAATTGATGGTGTTAATTATTTTTTTGTGATCACAGGAATTACACATTCATCAAAAATATTTTGTCACCAATCAGCCAAAGGGGGAGATTGAAAACGCAAATTGGCTTGGATTAGTGAGGTGGAATTCAAATGAGATAAAGCTGAAAATGTTGTATTATTCAATTTGAATTCTGATAAGATAAGATGGAGTCTTATCTTTAAATTGTAATCTTTAGATAAGTGTAATTCAAACTATGGAGTTTATCCATAGCTTTTTAAGTCAATCTAGGAGTCTTGGAGTCTGGTAAAAAAAGCTGAAAGCTTGAATTTCGAAATCTGGAGTGATAAACTCAAAAGACAAATTCGAAATTCAAACAGTAGAAGTAAATCCGGAAGTCTGTTAGCAACCTATCAGTAGACGGATTCTGATGAAGGATGACCTGTCAGCAGACGCGTTTCAGCAGCACTTTTTGGATAGACTATTTAAATGAAGTTATACCATAACCCTAGATAAGTTTTTCGACCAGAGCATCTACCTTGAGATATTGGAGAGTCTTTCTAAGGAATAACAGCGAGGAAAACTCAAGGGAGAAGATCCATACACTTGTGAAGTGTGATTTTGCTTCAAGGTCGGAGGAAAATCGTTGATTGATGTACGTGATCAACCACTGGAGGTTCCAGTAGGAAAGACATAGATTGAAGATCGTCAGAGGTTCTGGCTGCTACTGCGGTAGGGATAAACGGGTCGTTTATTCGGTCAAGTAAGGGAGTCAATTGACAAAGGTTTTGTAATTGAATAGCTTACTTGTAAATTGATTTTCAATCAATAAAAATGACTTTCCTAGGTTTGGTTGCCCCGTAAGGTTTTACTTTTAAAGAGTTGTTCAGAGGGTTTCCCTTCGAAACCAATCGACGTGTTAATAGTTAGTAATTTATTCATTACATGTTTATGAATATTTACACGATTGATATCTAACGAATTTGATTGAAATTGTTAGAAATATTTGAACATACAGGAGTAAAAAAGGAATTTCACAAGCAATTAGCAGAATGTATATTTCACATATATGATCTACTGATGCATGGTTTCATGTATCGTGCTAGGAGATGGAACTTGAGTTGAAGAAATTGTATGGGACTGTCTCATCCATTCATGATGAGATGTTCTTTGTGACAGGTACAAACACAATTTACTTTTTATGAATATTAGGCACCAATTTGATCTCCTAATTTTTGTTATGCTTAATTTGTTACCAGTTATTTGGTGCTAGTCTTCGTATTGGGATCGATCTACCCCAATAATAAGCTGCAGATGCCTTATGGCATAACATGAATGAGAATTACGATTGCTTATAGCAATATCAGGAGGCCAATCTCCTCGAAGAGATCGTCCTGTTTTTATTTTTTATGGTTAATTTCTTGCTATTTTATTTATATGTGTGCTACTCTGGTTTGTTTTTTTGATGAGGGGCACCATTCCATTTTAGCAAATATATGATGTATATTTGTCCTTGGCGATATAGGGAGGAAGAAATGCAACAACTCAATAGAGCAACCAACTCCAAGATGGCTACCTTTAGTTTCCTCTCGCTTGTGGTTTGCTTGTCGGTAGCTGGTTTGCAGTTATGGCATCTGAAGTCATTCTACCAGAGAAAGAAGGTTATCTACTTTGACCTCCAATTTCCCTTTTTGTATTTTCTTTTAATGTTTTCATAGGCTATATATCATCACAACAAATCCATTTGTTGGACTAGTCGTACCACTTGCAAAACTAGTTATAAGCAATTCAAGGTAAGTCCCTCTCATCTTTTTGAATTCAAGCGGTTGATAGTTTTGTAGAAAACAACCTATGTTCAAAATGCGAAAATTTGACTTTTTACGATCTTTGGATTTCTGCTGTTGTGTTTGTGACCTTGTGTTACTCCAATAAATAATTGCAGATTTGCATGACACTATTTTTTTGCAATTTGCATGACACTATTTTTTACTTTTCAAGTTTTTGTCATAATGTATTAGTGCCATGCCATAGTATTTCCCAAGTCCAATGGGTTACTGAATGCCAAAACTAAGACTTCTTGTTAATCCGAACGCATGTACACTGAATTCTTTCTTAAAAGCTCTTTAGACGGCTTCTTAAGCAGGTGCTGGGTGAGAAGACAACAAAGACCCCAAAATACAACTCAAGACCAATCAGCATAACTACTGGTCTAAATGAAGAAGGCTTGCATACTATAATCTCGTCTCACGTTTGTCTTATTAGATAAGATAACATTACTCATCAATCTTTAAATCTCCTTCTAAAAAATATAAAGGATGATCCAAGGATGTGAGAAGTGACATGTATCTATTGAGATAAAAGTGAGATAAGAATGTAATATATAACATTACCTGATCTAAATTACGATTTTGAAATAAACAATCAAATCCCTCATGTCACTGTTTAGATTAGCCGAAAAAACTGGTGTTCAATGTTCTTCCCAAAGATGGCTGCATTACCATCATTAGGCAGAGGTAATTTCTTATTGGAAAACCTCTTACATTGCTCTAATTCTTATGTAGTTTTTTTCTTCCAACTGCCTATTTAACTTGTTCCACTTTCGAAATGGCATGTTCTCTATCAACCTGATATGTTAAAAAAACTTCGAGACCAATAAACATGTGTGTGACTCCAAAAATCATGAACAAAATAAAGATGATTGAACACACAACAGCCCATACGTATGGGATTTTAATTAAATAATTAAAAGCACACACTGAGGTATACTGAGTTTACAAAGCCAAACATGACTGAGTATGGAACACTCCAGACTCGTACCAGTACAATACCACTTAAAAATAAAAAAGACTCGAAAGAAGTCATGCCTCAACCCTTTATTTAGTATGAAATTATGGCAGGAATCCCATTCATAAAGCAAACTGCATTCCATACCAATCACTCATCATCATCACTCTTGCGGTGGTGGTGATGCCCATGTCGTTGGCGCTTCTCCTCATCATCATCATCAGAGCCATCATCTCCCTGCCATATTCATTCATACTTATATGATCAGATAAATGAACAAACTTTTCAACACATTAGTGGAATAGAAATAATTCGAATGGTTGTCTTTGTATGTAATGACCAAGAGGTCGTTCATGATTTATGTGTATCATGTGAAATTGGTTAAGCATTACCAACTGGTTTAGATTTAAATCATATACCAAGGAAAATGTTCAAAACATTGTGTTTGGAAGTTACTCCCCTGAAAACTGTAATTTATTATTATTATGAAATTGGCTATTTGGTTATTAATGTTTCAATGATGCACAATGTCCTTGGAAAAACTGTGTAAAATATATATCATGAGTTCACTATTGAAACTCATTCGTTATCAACCTTTATAGAATGTCAGCCTATCTATTTATGAGAAGGCTGAAATATTGTAACAATGAGATGTCGGTAGCAGCTTTGTAACTAAATCATGCAAAACTCACACAAGATAAAACTCGCAACAAAACTACAACAAAGACTATATATCATATTAAACATCAAAGACTATGGTTGGAAGTGAACATCTAGTAAGGAAATGGTGATTGAAGAAGATAACTGCTTACGTATTTCTTGCGCCCATAGCCCTCTTCACCGTATCCATG